>OX638402.1:18873908-20073908 GCA_951813805.1 Limnephilus auricula | reverse complement strand
GAATATAAATTAGGTTTTATGTAATGTTCTTCAATCCCAATCGCTGGGATTACTTGACAAGTGTTCGGGAATCTCCAATAAAGCTCGAGGTTTACAATGAAAATTTATATATCTTTATATATAAAAATCTCATGTCACAATGTTCGTCCGAGGTAAACTCCAAAATTACTTAACCGATTTTGATGAAATTTGGTTTAATGTGTGTAATTTGGTCCAACTTAAAAGATAGGATAGTTTTTATCTCGATTATTGGCCTTAATATTTATTATTGCGAATAAATATATTTTATGTGAAAATTATTTGAAAATATTTGTAAGTTACATAGGTTTCTAACAGATGGCGGTGTGAGTTAATTTATTGACATAACACTTGGTTATCTGGGTTAGGTAACCATCCAGTAGATGGCGTTGTGTTTCATTAGCCACAGCAGCGCTTGGGCGGGTCAGCTAGTATTAATATACATTATCACAATGTAATAATGGTGCAAACCGCAACTCAGATAAATATTTTAAGCTCAGGCACCAAGTCAATAAAGCAAAAATTATTTTCATAAAACGGAAAACATTTCCAGAGGCTGGGCAAGGAGAGTCTAGGCCTGGAAAGGACGGAGACCACTTAAGTAGTCCTGGTTGTCCGGAGGTGCCTTGTAGCAATGGGTCCTCCACTCGAATAGGACAATGGGAAAATGAGAAACAAGGGAGAATTTTTTTTTTTACATTAATCCACACAGGAGAAAAATAATTTCCTTCAGGGCCTATGTCATCTATTAAGATGCTGTGTGGAGGCCCTTTTTGAGGAGGGGAACGAGTAAACATGGGTCTTGAAGAAACTACTCGTTCTCCCCAGACATAAAACCGCTGAATTTGAAGGTAGTTTTAGCTATTCATCATTGAAATTTTGGAATGAAATACCACTGTCTATTGGAATATCGACATTCAAAAGAAGCTAGAGCAAAAAGGTTGCTGACTGCAGTCAACTGCACAACATCTTAATTGATAGAATTTACAATGAATGGAATGCCTACTTGCTTTTGTGATTATAATATTTATTTTGAATTTTATTTAATTATTATATTATATGTATTACATTAGAGGCACTGCTGGAAACCAGCTGCATTCTGGAATAAATCCATAATGTATAACTGAGCACTGAGCAATGAATCATTCGTCAATAGAATCATGTTAAATAAACACGATGTATAAATTTATAAAAATTTAACAAATAAACTTTTTTATCCACTGGAGCGATTTAGGTCCAAGCTTGGACAGCTTTTATTTTTCTGCAATTGAAATTGGTCCAAAATTGGGCCACATTTAACAAACCTAAAAATATGGATTAAACAGTGAAATCTAGGTGGATTTATTGGCTTTAAACCGCAGTAAACAGTTCATATATTTGCATATTAATATTTTAAGGAATTATATCAATTAAATCTAATGGCCAAATCGAAAACCGAACACCCATCGCTCGAGTGGATTATTATTATTATGTACATTTTAACAAAATTTTAATTGGCAAACATTGTATTTCTTTCAGTTCACTGTATTCATAAACAATCGCAAGGCCCGTACTGGAGAGAAGGTAGAAGTGGCTATATATGGTGAACCCGGCTCATACGTGGGACTCTCTGGAATAGACAATGCTTTCTACACAATGCAAGCCGGAAATGAACTCACCTATGCTCAGGTAAATTCACACTTCACCAATAAAAAAATTATTCAAATCTAATAATCTGTTATTTTTCAATCTATATTCATGTGATTAAATTAATTTTTCTGTTTTTTACTACGAGGATTATAACTCGGTAAGATATGCTAAACACAACATGGAATCAGCTTTAGCTCTCTGTTATTCCATCCAAACACGTTTATTTAGTGTTGGCATACTTAACAATTGGTTTCTCAAAATGTTATAACTGAAATATGTGATTAATTGTTTGCCTTTTTGTGTCGATTCAATGTTTGCTAACACTCTATAAAACATTAGACATTATGGGCCATTTTTAAGTTATTTTGGATTTGTTCATAATTTTTATCTGTTAATATATAGAAACGCCTGGATTTGCAGTAGCAAATGCAGTACAACACGCTGTATGTAAATGATTTAATAAACATTTTACGAATACATAATGCCACTGTAAATCCGGACCTTGATTATTACAATAAATTAATGTATAATTTATGCTGGAATCACTCTGTATTATGTATGTGCCTAACCTACCTAGTACTTACTTAGTCTTACATACCGCTTATATTGTTTTTATTTATTTTTTCATTAGTAGTAAAATCTCTATGGGTCCCAATAAGGGTACATTTAAAATGAACATAAGTAGGTACCCGATAAACTCCACATCTCAGCCCTTAAAAAAAACTTAACTAATGAAATTAAATAGATTTTGAATGAACCCTTCTCTAAACATAGTGTATTTGTTCATAAATTATCAAGCAGTTACCATAAAGCTTCCGCCTTATCATGTACTCTATTACCATTTGGGCAGTTTGCATTACTGACACTCCTCGTATGATTTGTAGGTGATTACGAAGATGGCCAGCTTCGACGAGGAGACCAATGGCACCTTCAAGCACACCTGGATGTCCCACCAGGGCAACCCGGACGAGCTGGTGTACTTCCCATCTTCAACCTTCGGAATAGACGCCAACAGGACTTTTGAGTAAGCGTACAAGTTGACTTGATTGTTACATCATTTCTTTCATGTTATTTGTATAATTAGAGATGTAATGGTGACTACATAGGGATTCTGGGACTCTTTCGCACATTCAGTAACATCTGACATGGTGTTTTGCAGCTTCAACGCAACTCTGGGGTTTTAGTGTTCTCTGTGTTTAGACATTTTGTCTGAGAAGAATGTACACAAAATATTTTATGAATAAAGAAAAAAATAAAATAAAAATCTCATAATCATACCATACCAGCCAATAAAAAATATGTATTAAGAAAATGAAGATAATGTTTACAGTTCTTAGCTGAAGTATGATACTGTTAAATATGACCGAAGGTGATAGGATCGCATTAGCTCAGTGGTAGAACAGCGCCCCGGCAAGGCTAAGGTTCTGGATTCAATTCCTAGATGCGACCGTATCTTTTTCTGTTTCAAATTTTCGATTGAGTATTGTCTTCTTAAATTAAAATAAAAATACAAAATTTTTGTTCATATTTATTTATATTTGTCTCGTTTTCTGCAGATACGCAGGTCTGGTGGTGTTCAGCGACGTGGCAGTCAGCCGCAGGAACGAGTACTGCAACCTGACGCTGGGCTACTCCGAGTGCCTCAACGGCCGCTGCTTCAGGATCGAGAAGAAGTGCGACGGGATCTTCGACTGCGAAGATGGAACTGACGAGGCTGCATGTAAGCCACTATTTTATTAATTACTTTGAATCTTTATATTTAAACTTAAACTCGGTAAGCAGACCTACCTCTCTAATGAGTGCCATCTCTTGATATTAATTTTTTTTTATTTTTTAATTCAAATTTATTATACTATCTCTGGCTTGCCATTGAAGTAATATCATGTATGGTTTCATTGTGCTTTCACAAACGAAGTATTGAATTCCGTAAGTCTAAACATAAACTTTAGGTCGCAAACGTTGTTTTCAAAAATGAACAAATTGCCTTGAGGGGTTAAGGTTGAATGCATCATTCTTATTTGCAGGTGACAATGACAAGTCCTCCAAGTTAACCCATTTCCGCAAGTTCCGCTTCAACCGCATCCAGCGCCAGTACGAGAACGTCTGGCTGTGGCGCGATATTAACATCGGCCCGCACGGTCGCTTCATCTTCAACACGGAGGTGCCGGAGAGGCCCGCGCACTGGATGGTCTCCGCCTTCAGCATGTCGCCCAGTCTGGGCTTCGGCATGCTGTCAAAGGCTATCGAGGTAATTGCTTGATGTTATAATAGAAGTGGTTGCTGCATAATATGGGCACGGTCGCTTCATCCTCAAAACGGAGGTGCCGGAGAGGCCCGCGCACTGGATGGTCTCCGCCTTCAGCATGTCGCCCAGTCTGGGCTTCGGCATGCTGTCAAAGGCTATCGAGGTAATTGCTTGATGTTATAATAGAAGTGGTTTCTGCATAACATGGGCCCGCACGGTCGCTTCGTCTTCAACACGGGAGTTAGATGTCGAATAGTGCCCTTTTTACACAATTGATTATGAATTAACACAGTATCTACTTTCGAAAGTTTATGACGTGTGCGGTTTTCTTTTTTCATTTTTTTTCAAAAAAACCCTGTTGTCATAGGTAACAATTTTTTTCAAATATTAATGGGGATTGAGACCTTTCTTGTTTTATTGACGATTTTAAAGGATTTTTTAAACATACCCTCAAGAATTCGCTGGCGTTCAAAAGGTTAAACTCTAAAATAAGCATAATAGAAAATTTTCAAATTTTTAGACTTTAGCATTAAAAATAAAATTAAAGGTGAATTTTATAATTTTATTTCTATAATTGAAGACCCCAAGGCAAGAAGTTGTTAACTTACATTTTCGTAAAAAATGAGTTAGAATGCTCTCTAAACTAATTCGCATACGCTCTTTCCAATGAACACCATGCCAGATCTTAAAAACGGCAAGAACATGCTTAAATCAATGTGATGAACATGTTAACTACGTGTTTTTGTGACATTAAGTTGATAAAATTAGGGCAAGAACTTGTTAACTACAAAGATAACAAGTTCTTGCCGTAATTCTGTAATTAACAACTTCTTCCCATCTACATTGGTTGAGATTTCTATAGTTAACATGTTATTCACTCACTTTGACGTTTACCTTGGTCGTTTTCAAAAGTTTTGCAGTGCGTGGTTATTATTTAAAAATCATTGAAAATGAGTTCCAGAGGTGAAAAAATTGTGAAAATTTGTCAACAATTGATCACAGAATCAGGTAAGCTGTATAAAACATTAGCATTATCTTAATTTGTCCATAAAGTAGTTTGAAAGTGGGTGAAGCATTTTTGTTTTAATGTTTTTCTGTCTAAAAGTCAACCATTTTTTATTATAATGCTTATTAATTTGTTTCAGAGGGCTTAGAGGGCGAGCAAGAGAAATAGCGCGGGACGCTAGGATGAGCATATTTGGAGCAGGTGGATGATTTTGTATATTTGGTAAGTATGTTTACGAGAGATGGGAAGGCTGATAGAGAAATTGAAAGAAGGGTGAATGCAGGTAACTCCATTAATGGAGGATTGAACGCCGTTGGAGCCAACAAAAAGTTGTCCACAGAAGCGAAGCTAGCAGTCCAAAATGGAGTACTGGTACCTACCCTGATGTATGGCAGTGAAGCATGGAACTGGCAGAGAAAGGATGAAAGTAGACTGAATGCTGTAGAAATGAGATCCCTGAGGCGTATGTGTGGTAAAACCATGTATGATCGTGTGAGGAATGTGGAGATCCGAAAAGAATGCAAGGCTGTTGTGAGCGTAACAAGATTAAGAAAGGGACGTAAAGGAAGTAAATCAGATACTTGAGTCGGGCCATGCCAAGAGTTATAAGAGTTAAGAGTTATTAAGGATAATAGAAGAGTATGTATGAGAAGATGTATGAATGTGAATAAGGCAAGGACTGTGTGCCAAGACCGAGTTGTTTGGCGGTCCGTCCTCTCTGCCTACTCCTGCGGGGAAACGGCGTGATGGTTAGTTCGTTAGTTAGTTAGTTAGGATGAGAGGTGATAACGTTAATTATAAAAAAGTCTTAAATCTTGTAGAACACCAAAACTGGAAGAGAATCTTCCAATGCTGTCATCAAAAGTGAGAGATAATAAAGAAATCAATGCGGCCACATAATGATATCCAAAAATTGTTACCATACCTGGACGAGGTTTTTTGTGGATTTTTTCAGTCTCAAAAAAAAATTTGATTCATATGCTCTGCTACCTTTTCTTTTCAATAATAATAATTATTTAGTTACTTTAAAAAAATGTTTAATTTGTTTGATTAAATAAAACAACAAGAATATAACATGTTCTTGCCTTTCAATTCTGTATCTTCCTCACTTATCCCTGTAGATATGTAGATGGCATGAACATGTTAACTACATTTTTTTATAGAAAACGTGTTTATTTTAACTTTTAGACTGCAAAACTACTTAATATTACTAGATGTAATGTAAATTTGGTTTGTTTACTACACCATGAAGGATCAGTACATTGTATATGACATTAAAATAAAAAATTATAAGGCAAAACGCAAAAGTCTAAATATCTCAGAATGCCTTCAATGTAAGTTAACAACTTCTTGCCTTGGGGTCTTCAATTGTATCTTTATTTCGAGATTAATTTTTTTTAGAAAGATAAAAAAAACACTTTTATTGAATGTATTTTCTTGAATTGTATGTTAAACATATTTTTTAAATTTTCAGTATGAAGGAGTGTTGCCGTTCTTCATGAACGTGGAGATGCCGGACGTGTGCCACCAAGGCGAGCAGATTGGAGTGCGTGCCACGGTATTCAACTATATGAAGGATGCCATTGAGGCCACCGTCGTGTTAGCGGGTTCGCCGGACTACAAGTTTGTCCACGTCGAGGAGTTTGGAATAGTACGTACACTTTTAAATTTAAATAATACTACTTGTTTGTATAAATTCAACAATCTATTTCAATTTGGGGGGCGGGTATGGGTACCGTAACAGTCTATTGGATTACCATTTGTCATAGGTCACCCCAAATGGTTCGCTAAGTTTGATGACTTAGCGATCGGGTCATGGGGTGAGGTATGAACACGTATTGCGTGGCGGGTTGGATCGGGAGAGACTGGTTGAGGGATACCTAACCTAGACCTCTCCAGCCAGATGTGCACCGCAGTGGGAGGGATGGATTTATAGGTCCGTCACTCCTGGACATATTGACCCCCTTCCTACCGACCCCTCGTACCTTATTTATTTTTTTATTTATTATTTATTTACGCCCTAATGGGCTTTTACATAATGATTACAGTAATTAAGTATAACAGGTTATACAGTATATAAAGTATAACATTAATTAAGTATAACTAGTAATTATTTATTTTACTAGTGAGGTAAGAAACATTATAGCAGAGAATTAAAAATAAAATTATAAGAGTTGTACCTAAAAAAAAAAATTTATACAATTTACCAAAATATATATAAATATAGAGAGTTAAATGAAATAAAATAAGACCTAAAATACAACAAGGTGTAATTTATAAAAGCTAGTTAGTAGGTAAAAGCATAAAGTTATTTGTGTACATTATTTAAAATACAACAAAAATTTGAATATAATTTACATGTAAGGTTTAGAATGAAAGATGTTATAAAATAATAAAACTAATAAAAGTTAATGATTAGCAGATAGAATTGAAATTAGTTACCTTTTGAAACTTGCAAGATTGTCAACACTGAATATATCTATAAGTTCACAATATGTATTCGCCAGGCTATAAATCCGGGGAATTGGTGAATAAACAGAGTAATTTGTGTTGAAGTTATTGTTGCATTTAACCTGTTGAAAGCCAGTATAGGAAGAATATATTTTTTCAATACGACGTAAAATATTTGACAGTTCTCACCTTTCTTACAAACTCAATTTTTATAACATTTCTTTTGTGATATATTAAAAAAATTGTATCAAAATAATGTAGATAAAACAATCTTCCTAATAATCACTCAAATCTATGCTTTCCACATTGGATTTATATCAAAACAATGAAAAAATATAGACTTCGAATACAACTCCGTTCATATTATCAAGCGGCAGCCATTTCGTCCGCCATCTTTGATGCTCGTCGCGTCATCGTGAATTAATTTGAATTATTCAGAGAGGCTAGACACTATCCAGTATTTCGTTACGTCAAGAACGAGAATGGCATAAGCGATTTTGACCTTGTTCTTCATTCAATTTCTTTATACATAAGGGACAAAATCGCTTCCAAATTCGATGGTACACCAATGTACGTACGGCCAATGACAGGTTAAAAGTATCTTTACTGCGAGTTTCTCTGGCAGTTATAATAATGCAAATTAGTTCCAACAAATTAGGGCTGTCAATTAAAGATTTTATAATTTTGAATAAAAAATGCAAATCAATTAAAACTCTTCTATCTGGTAACTGAAGAAGTCTAGTTTCAAATATAATTTATACATTCCATTGGAATTTTCATTTTAAAATTGATGTACCGAAGGAATTTGTTTTGTACCTTTTCTAATGATTGAGAATGGACTTTGTAGAACGGTGACCATATGGTAGAATTGTACTCTAATCTGCTTCGTACTAACGAGCAATACATGTTTTAATTAACATGGTTATAATCCAATAAATTTTGTACATTAATAATAATAAACTATTTTTTTGTTTTTAGGTTAACTCATACAACCCAAGGACCTCATTCGGAGAGCACCAGTTCTTCATATACATCCCGGCTGGAGAGGCCATAATAGTGCACCTGCCAATTGTGCCTCAGAAACTTGGAGAAATTGAGGTTACCATTCACGCCACAACACTTATAGGAAAGGATACCATCACAAGGAAACTTCAGGTTGAGGTAAGCGGGAGCCTACTATATTTTCTCAACATTATTCTACGTACCAGGATGGGCGAACCACAGCTAAAGGGTTAATTAAAGAAGCTTTTCAGTCTTAGTTTTAGGAAAAACATTTGGTCAAAAGTATGATGTTTTTTTGTATACATAAATACTTAGTTGTTTTAACCCAATCCCCGCCAAGCTTGTATATATCGATGTTTAGATAAACTAGGGCCGTCTGTTTCAACACTTGCGAGATTAAAAGATATCGCTAAAGGTAATTTTCACCAGAGATGTGCAAAATGGGTACCCATAACCATTTGAAATTCAAAATGGAATGAAAATGTAAAATGGTTTCTCAGAACAAACAATAAAAGAGTAAAAAAAAAAATTTAATATAAAAATATATATATAAAAAGTTCTCATGAAGCCAACGTCAACTGTGAATGGGTGTTCCGCTCGTGTCTATCGAGTTTTGTGATAGAGAGTCGAGATGAATTTTTAAGTGTGTATTAATAGTAAATAAAAAAAGAGTATATAAATAAATTAAGTTAAAGTATATTTAACGGGCGCCATGACATTTGAACTTAACGGCAAAGTAATATATTAAAATTAGAAGGGTAAACCAAAAGAAATTAAATAAACTAAGATTGTGGGAGTGACAATGTGGGAGTGCAATGTCTATGGAGCTTCATCGACAGTCAGCAATGTCGATGGAGCTTCATCGACAGTCATTCAGAGGAAGACCAAAGAACTCCTGAATGACTCAATGTTCCAAGATCCTACGTAGAAACGGCCTGGATGAAAGCGATACCCAGAACCGAAGAAGCTACAACCTGAGAACGAGAAGAGCCGACCACAACAGCCTACCTAGGCAATGAGTTGGGACAGTGCAAGGAAGAAGAAGAAGGTTTGTTGGAGTGACGGCTGGGAACTCTGAACCACATATAGATGTTCATGTCAGCCTATGGAAAGATATAAATGCGGAGTGGTGCTTATACATATATCCATGTTCAACTCTTACAACATTATACTACCAAATAACTAACTACCTTTTTATTGAATTTCAGGCTGACGGACTCCCGCAACATCGCCACCAGTCTGTGCTGCTGGATCTGTCCAACCGCGCCTACGTGTTCCAGTACATGCACGTCAACGTGACGGAGACACCCCTCATACCATACGACGTGGACCGCTACTATGTGTTTGGGTCCAACAAGGCGCGTGTCTCCATCGTGGGAGATGTTGTGGGACCCATCTTCCCCACCATGCCAGTCAACGCCACCAGTTTGCTGGGTCTCCCCATGGTAATAAAACATTAAAAAACTACTTCAAAATGGTCAACCATCAAATCACCTAAGGACATTATCATATTTTGAATTGTGGCAAAAATTTTCCTTGATCTTTGTCCTGTGTAAATCTCCAAGTTTTTATTGTGTACTAGCGCAGACCCGTGAACAATCAGTCTTATTTCTTGATTCTTGATAAATCAGTTCCAAAATTTTTAATAATAAAATTTTTAAGTCGATAAAAGGGCAAATGTAGGGAAGAAACAAGCACGAAACATAAATAAAAAGAGCGAAAGAACTAGCTCTCTCAAAATGGATTCCAGACATAAGGAACACAAAATATTATTAAGGGTGGTCCAACCATAACGCACAATGTTAATTGTAAATAAAACAAAAAGTTTTCAGAGGATTATCTTTTTTTTTATTATGATAGACAGATCTATGACAATTATGTGTGAAACAAAATATCGGCCAAATGCTCGCCACGACTTCGGTGGCATACCTCTATCCAATGGTCCACATTTTCAATGACACTCAGGTTCAATGTCATTAATGTGCCGAATTATCTCACCTTTTAGCTCTTGAATTGTTCTTGGCTTATTGATGTACACTTTTTCTTTTAAATACTCCCAAAGAAAAAAGTCCAACTGTGTCAAATCACATGGTCGTGGCGGTCAATTGACATCGCCACGTCGTGAGATAACACGGACATTGAATTACTCACGCAAAAGTGCCATTGTTTCATTGGCTGTGTGGCAAGTGGCACCGTCCTGTTGGAACCACATATCGTTCAGCTCCATATCTTCAATTTCTGGCCACAAAAAGTCCTTTATCATCTCGCGTAACTGCTTGGTTGACCTCATTTTCGACAGCCAAGTACAGCCCGATGACGCCGCCAACCCATAAACCGCACCAAACAGTAACTCTTTGTGGATGCATCGGCTTTTCAACAATCACTCGTGGATTCTTATTTACCCAAATGCGGCAAATGTGGACACATTTGGTCGATTATGCTAACCAAAAAAATCACAAAGTGCACGAAATGCATTTTGATTTGAACCCATGTTTTCATAAAACGCTTCAACAATCTTAACGCGCTGCTCAATTGTGTACCTCTCCATGGTTGAATTTGTCAAAGACTGAATCAAAGATATGTCAAATAAAGTTGGGCTAAAAACTTGACATTAAGGTACAATTAACATTGTGCATTATGGTTGGACCACCCTTTATAATAGGTAGAGGTACTTTATCACTTGTCTGAATTCTTACCTGATTCTTGTTTCGGTTAGGTATTGGAAGTAAAATTGTAATGACCTGTCTTATTCCCGTTACCGTCTCGGCTGGCTTTTTCAATTCAGACATTCTAAGTAAATTCATAAAAATAGGACATTTTTCCGTGTAAAACGAAATTTCGTGGTCGATTACCACAGCGGCCGGCCTATCAAACTGAGATTTACGAAGTAATAATATTACGAATTAGAACAATGTAACCTGTAAATTGAAATGTTTACAGTGTTTTCCCGCCACAGAAGGCCAGTCAGATTCAGATTTACGAAATTACCTGTATATCATTTAAGAAGAAGATAATACTAATAAATCTGAACGAAAATATGAAAAAGAACAAGACACAGGAAAATAAAAGCTAATGAGATAATGGCTAACTTCAATAATGTATTCCATTGATTTGAATAATCCTCAAAAGGTATTAAGAGAGTTAGGGGGTTTCTCACCATCCTCCCAGTAGCTTATCTACCCAAATAACGAATATTTTCGATTTACGATTTACGGTTTATTTATTTATTAAGTTGGAGTTTATAATTCGGTACTCGAACCTACGAATAGTGGCTATATATTGGATAAGTTGGCCGAGTTTTCTAACCACTGCGAGTATTTTATTTTTATTTTTAATAATATTCGTTATTAGGGTAGATAAGCTAACGGGAGGATGGTGAGAAACCCCCTTATTCTAATAAAAAATTAAATATCTAGTAGACTTTTAGAAAAAGGTCAATAGGTGTCCCATATAAAAAAAAATCAGATATATTTTTCCGAGACACTATCTAGATTTCAAACCAGTTCTTTGAACATTTGTTATCATCTATTTATCAGGGTTCAAAATAATGCAGTTCTCTAATGCATAGTTTTTGGCTCATTTAGGATTTGGTTGATTTACGAGCATTCAAGTTAAATCAATTGTTTGTTTTATTTTAATTCCAGGACTCTGCAGAACAAAGCATGTTCAGTTTTGCGGCCAATCTGTACACCACCATGTACATGAGGCTCATCAACCAGAGGAACCGCACCGTGGAGAGGCACTCCTTCCACCATCTCAACATACTCTACCAGCGTCAGCTCTCTTTCCTCAAGCCTGACGGATCCTTCAGCTTGTTCAGGAGCGACTGGTTAGTTAAATAAAAAGATATTTTTGTTAAAGCCAATTTTGTTAAATCCAATTTTGTTAATCTCAATTGACATCCCATATACATATGATCCTGTATATTTTCTGCCTGTACAGAATATAAATAAAACAATTTTTTATACATTTTAATGCAGCATCACATTAATTTGTCAAATGCATTGTACATATAGTTTTGCATGCACCGGTGGATGCAATTTGTTAGCCATAAGATGTTATCCACTGGAGCGATTGGTGTTCAGTTTTTGATTTGGCATTCGATTTAATTAATATTATTCCTCAAAATAATAATATGGAAACATATAAACTGTTTACTGCAGTTTAAAGCTAATGAATCCACCTAGATTTCACCGTTTATCCTATATATGTAGGTTCGTTAAATGTGGTCCAATTTTGGACCTAAATTGCTTTAGTGGTTATAATAGTTTTTCTAGTCTATAGTTAGAAGTAAGATAGATCATTGTAGAAATATATCATTAGTTTGTACAGTTCCCTTGAGGTGAGTTTTCACATAAACGGTGCTATACAAATCATTTAAATATTATTATTAATAGTATGTAGACAATACCATACTTGATAAAGTGACATTTTTTTTTTTGTCTTTCACTAACCTAGTAGAGGTAATATCCGAAAGCAAAATGAATGCACAAGGTCAACTGCAGTTGCAGGGCACGATTCTTCAACACTGCAAATGCAGGGGTCCAGCTCCAAGGGGTTAAGGCCTAGTTGTTTAAACTCCGTCACATTTTACACCGTGATCAAATCAAACGATTTCAATGCAAAATTGAAGATTGAAGAAAATCTACGAAAAGTGACCAAAAAAAAAACTTACCTAACCTAAACTATTATTTTGATGAGTTGTGATTTGTCACTGTTCTGTTTTATCCGATTATCAAATTATTAATTACTTCAAAATAGTACCATTTGCCATCCCGGCCTGTCAAATGTTAAGTTGGCTTATTTGAAATTCTCTTGACTTATTGCAACCTAAGAGTATGGATATTAGAGAGACGGCATGTGCAGTGTGCCCGCGCGCTCCAAGTGTGCCTTTTCGAGAATTTTACCCAAACGGCTTACATTGGCTGCTGGTTTTTGGACGTTTAATACGTTCCGACAGCAGCCATTTTACATGGTGACAGCCAATGTCAGCCATGTGGGTAGAATTCTCGAAAAGGCACACTTGGAGCGCGCGGGCACACTTCACATGCCGTCTCTCTAATATCCATACTCTTAGATTGCAACAAACCATCCATCATCCATCCGATTCCTACCCACCACCCACCCCTCATGCCTTTTTACTTCCCAGACTTTCCTCTCCTTCCTTTCCTAAAAAGACCTTCCACACAGCATCTCCAAAGATGACAGGTCCTGGGGGGAATTATTTTCCTCAGAGCCGTGGAGTGTGAAGCTAATGTAAAAAAACCAATCTTGTTCAAATTAATGTGATATTTTTCAGAAGACATTATTTCAATTTTAATAACAAATGTTTTTTCAGGAATCAATCAGCATCAAGCGTGTGGCTGACAGCCTTCTGTGCCAGAATTTTCCAAGATGCGTCCTTTTATGAATGGGAAAACTACATCTATATTGACCCTTCGGTGAGTGTTCTTTCTGTTACTTGCATCGTTTATAAGAAAGAGGGAATATTTATTACAGTTATCAGCAAAGCCTACGTTAGGTACCTAATTACTTGCATTTTTCTAATTCCTTTTAAATTTTCTCCAGGTAATTTCCCGGGCCATCTCCTGGATCCTGGACCACCAGAGCTACGAAGGTTCGTTCTACGAGGTGACCTGGCTGCCTGACAGAAAGGTCAATGGCTCCCTCAACTGGCCCGTAGAAGACCTCATCACGCAGCGCAACATATCGCTCACGGCACACGTCATCATCACGCTGGAGACGGTGAAGGATCTAAAGGATATGAAAGGCGTAAGTTGATTCATCATTCGATATTGATTGCTAAAAGACATTACGTATTCGAATTTTCTGTCTCCAAAATGTGAGTCTTTCGGTTGTGAGATCAACTTTGTTTCAAAATCAAGCTACAGTCTGTTAATAAATTTTATATAAAAATGAAGGGAACTGCCATAATTTAAATGGGTTTAAATGGAAACACAGGGATGTTCCAAAGGAAAAGTCCTTTTTTTAAATTAGTGCTAGGAGATGATTCCACTTCATATTATTTAGCACTTAATTTAGAAGAATAATTAATTAAAAGAATTAATTTTATCAAGTTTCTACTGTACTTATACCTACTTACTATTATTTTGTGATGTTTCAGGGTCTGGGAGCCAGAGTGGCGCTGGCTCAGCAGCGAGCCATCAGTTGGCTGGAAAGGAACATGAAGCTGCTGAACGCGCACGGGGAGCCGTACGACGTGGCCATCGTCGCGTACGCCCTCATGCTGAGCAAGGCCTCCAATGCCGAGGCTGCCTTCGGAATACTGGCTCGACAGGCGAGATCTGAAGGTAGACAATCTAACTTATAGTGCTAGCTCAGCAGCGAGCCATCAGCTGGCTGGAGAGGAAAATGAAGCTGCTGAATGTGCACGGGGAACTGTATGACGTGGCCATTGTTAGTGTACTCCCTCTTGCTGAGAAAGGCCTCCAATGCCCAGACTGCCTTCGGAATACTGGCGCGGTAGACCAGATCTGAAGGTAGACAATCAATTTTCCAAGGCCAACCTCATTGTTCAGTGGGGTTAGGTTTTTAACGTTGAGACAAGAATTTATTTAAAATCAGAACATGAGAATAAACAAATAAACATTTATTAATAAACATAATCTCAAGAGCGCTCTACCTTTTTTCGAAACTTAACCCTTTCCGACCGGCTTTATACGATCGTGAGTTTGATTTTTAAAAAATCCTGACAGAAAATAAATCTGTTTTTGGGAACGGAACCGGAGTCGATCGAACGTGCGGGAGCTGCTTATATAGGGTACCTTTAAGCGCGCGTTTTTCGAGCAGTAAGTCGCCTAGCCCTTTGGTATCATAAATTATGAGCTTTTCTAGTGTGGTCCATCAAATTTCGGACATTTTTTCTCGTTCGGAAAGGGTTAAAAGAACTTGTAAGAAATGTTTAAAGTAACAATATTCTTCTTTCAATACCTGTGTATATTATTTTGTGTTATTTTTATTACTTTCTAAAATTATTAACCCCAACATAGGCTTCTAATCATAATTACCATGTAAAGAAATAATAAATAAATATTTTTAGTTCTTCAATAATCACAGATTCATAAATATTTTTATCCTTGAACGTATGGATTTTTCTTGTATAATCTCTCTTCCACACATCACTGACTTAACATTTATTTCGCAGGCGGTCTTACGTATTGGGGCAAGGAGAGCGTGCCCATGCCACCGTACAAGCTGGAGAACCAGAAGCCCTTCCTGCTGCCGCGCCTGCCCTACAAGTACGACGCCATCAACATCGAAACCACGGCGTACGCACTCATGACGTACAATGCGCGCCAGGAGTTGTTGATCGATCCCATCGTCATGTGGCTCAACGCCCAGAGGCTGACTGATGGGGGATGGGCTTCCACTCAGGTATTTTACCAACCTCGTTGATACTCATTGATAATTATATGATTAACAAAGTGATGATTCCGTCCTTCAAATAAGTTTAAAGTAAGCCAAATAAATTATGTGAGGTTAACTCTGATCTATGTTATCAACATTTTTAATGTAAGGATTGAAGATCTGACTTTTCATTTTGTTGTCTTTCGATTTAATGTGTCACTTATTGCCAAAACCATAATTATTATACAAAAATAAGCCAAATGTAAACATGGATAAAGATACAAGTATATACATAAACGTGCAATAAAAATAGTAAATACATGCATTGAGGATAAGCTGCAATACAAGTGTGAACACATTTATGGCCCAGTCAATATTTGATTCTAACTAGGCAGATGCCTGTTCTAGGAAACTAATCCTGTTGTCTGTAAGTAGTTTTTCTTTTTTTTATTTATTAGCTAAAGTCCCCGGCGTTGCCTGGGTTTTATGCAGAGTTTTTCGAAATCAGGTGTAGATAGAAATTTTCCTATTATTTTGATTTTCGGGTGTGCAAAATTTCACAAAGAAGTATTAAAAGCTGGGAAAAGTGTGTGTATGTGTGATTTTTTGAAATCATGTAGGCAGTGACATTTTGGAGGTCAAGTGAGAAAAAATTTCATCAATCTTGCATCAAAATTGTAGATTTGTTTAAAAAATATAGACACTTTTTCTTTATTCATACAGGGTGTAACAGGACATACCCGAGAGATTTTACCCAGCGGTTCCTGAGCATATTGGGAGTAATAAGTGTATTTGTCATTTTGCTGTCCAACAATATTTTTTTTGTATTAAAAGCAAAAAAAATATTTTTCAATCACACGTCGCTACTGATCCCATCGCTATCGGAAATACCCCGCCGCGATGGGTTTGAGCGATTCTCGCGCTGTTTCGTGCATGCGGCGTGCTGCTAGAATGAGACACAACGCTTATCAAGGACATGCAAGAATATGAACGCGCTCTCTAGTAACAAACTCAGTTGCGTTATTAGAAAAAAAATGTCATCGGACAGCAAAATGACAAATACATTTTTACTCCAAATATGCTCAGGAATCGCTGGGTAAAATCTCTCGGGTATGTCCTGTTACACCCTGTATACACGGTGTCTGAAAACTTGTAGTACATTCGGAAAACTTTGAGATATTGTAGTATGTATAACTTTTTTTAATTTGCAGTTTCATTTTCGAGTAAATAGTCAGAAGTTGGATTTTTATATCAGCCGTTTTGTCTTATAATGCGTTAAAGCGTAGACCCGGCTCCTATAGTTTTTTAACTCTTTACATAGTTGCTTTAGGGAAACTACATAGGCTAGATGTTGTGAGGCTAGTTAAAAAAGGGGTTCTAGAGAGGGATTTGAAAATGCAGGTCTTGTAAATACCTGGATTAAATTATGAAGAAAAGGTGAATGCTGGTAACTACATGCTTGCCGTCTTAAAATGAGGTTGAGAAAGGACATTGTCATTGATTTAATATAATTTTATTATATTTCTTCCAGGACACCTATGTGGCTATGAAGGCGCTCATTGAGTACACAGTTCGCAAGAGGCTGAGGGATGTGAGCACACTCTCGGTGGCTGTTGAAGCCACAGCGCTGCCGGGGACCACCAGGATGCTCTATGTCACCAATGAGAACTTGGCTGTTTTGCAGAGCATTGATGTAAGTGCCCTATCCGGATTTCTTAATTAATTAACACTGTTTAGTTAGTACACTCTCTTTCTGGTAAAATTTGTATCGAACTACTGTGCCAACAAGAAACTTCAATAAATAAACAAATATTTTTGTTAAAGCCTTCTCATAGAAAATAATATTATCATGTTGACAAAGTGACATTTTTATTTTTATCTTTAACTAACCCAGTAGAGGTAACATCTAAAGGCAAAATGAATTTACAAGGGAGACACTGCATTTGCAGTGCTTCGTACGTCTTTAATTATTACTTTTATCTTTAATAATTAGTACAGGACATTATTGTGCAATACTGCAAATGCAGGGCTCTGGCCCCTAGGGATTAAGGTGAATTGTAATATGAAATGGGACTTTTCGTACACAGAGATACTTACAAGCCACGTGACTATGATGCAAAAAGTCACTTAGTGATGTACTACTCTTTAAAGCTGGTTTCCGTATGCGGCGCTACCCAAATTAACTGAACTTGGACTTTTTTTCACATACAGCCAAGAAGTTAATAGAATTTCAAGTGACTCGAGCGATGAAAACAATATTGTTCTTATTTATCTTTATTATAAGTATAAAAACGATCAAAAAGAAGATTTTGGTTCCACCCACACAATGTAATAAATATTAATTATAGAGCATTCGTCCCCGCCAAGGAACTACTTGAGATTTGACTTTGAATTGACTCTTTTTCATACCTCAATCCGCCCTTTCTCCTCTAAATCCTTTCTTACATATTCCAATAAATTATAGTTAGATTTGACATGGACATTTACCCACCTCCAGAATAAATTTAACATTCTAATCATGCTCGGATACCATTTCTGTCAAATGAGTAGTAGATACAAATGCAATTCGCGTGGCCTGTTAACCCGTAGTCAACGCATTGCATCATCTGCGAGCACTCAAGTTGCTTGTAAGTATCTCCGTGTACAAATGGCCATAACTCGCTACTTTATGTATTACACACACATTATCATCTTGTCATCGCCTGAAATTTTCATATTTTTTTGTTTAAATAATTTATTAATTATTGATGTGGTAGTCACTATCAATTATGCAACATTTTTCCCCATGTTTTCCTTTTCTAATCAACCAATTTATGTGCAGATCCCGCAAGCGTGGGGCACGGTGAAGGTGCAGGCCAAGGGTGCAGGATATGCCATCCTGCAGATGTCGGTGCAGTACAATGTGGACATACAGAAGTTCCAAACCGAACCGCCCGAGCGCGCCTTCAACCTCTTCACGCGTGCCGACTTCCACGGCCGCAATAAGTCACACATCACCTACCAGTGTTGCCAGAGGTGAAAAAATTCTTCATTTAACAATTTTATTTTTTTTATCGCCTCTTCTGTAATTTTTAGTATTGTATTTATTTACAGAAAAGGCTCATATGACTTATTGTTATTGTGAAGAACGCTTATTTAACTGGAGAATATAATAAAATTTGAGAATATTTTCATAATTATTAATATAATTTTCTGTAACATATCCTGGGGAAACTGCTGTCAAAATATTTCTGCTTTGCAATAAAATCTAAATATATGGAATATTTCTGAAATATTAATTTTTTTTATGCAAACATAAAAAAGTTTTAAAAATGGCTTTACCCTAAATTTTATCTAACCAAACTTACCAAAAAAAAAAAAAAAATTTGGTGTATTTTATAAAAGTTATTTTCACCTCACTTTTTTGTCGTTTATTGTAAAAATAATTAAAAAATTCTCAAAGTAAAACTTTTTTTTCAAAGTGGGGACGCAAACTTTGCTTTCATAGAGTTGTCCATTTTAATTTTTCTGTTGTTTAACTATTAGAGTTGAATATAAAGCTTGTGTTTTCTCTGTCTAACACTGATCAGATCAGTGATAAACAACCTGCGGACCGCATATGGCGTACTTCACCGTACCTTGGCTAAATAAAATATCAAAAAGTTTGCAATAAAGAATACAGTCTCTGTCGTTTTAATAAAATTTACATTGTACAGACAGGGGCGCTCTTGTGAGGTGTCACATAAAAAAAAAGTAACAATAATACGAATTGTTTGTTTGCTTTAGCTGGACTAACATCAATGAGTCCATCAGGTCAGGAATGGCCGTGCTGGATGTGACCATACCAACAGGCTATATTATCCAGCAACAGAAACTAGACGCCTACGTTCTGTCTAGAAACGTCCGCAACTTACAGAGAGCAAGATTCCAGGAAAGAAAAGTCCTCTTCTACTTTGATTACGTAAGTATATTTTGTTATCTATGCTTTTCTTTGCAACCAAAACCGTATCATTTACTGTTACCCTTCCCCACATCTTTCAGCCTCACAACATATCCCAATTGGGGATGCCACTGGCTCAGGGCTTTTAATTTTTTCACTACATATGTGTTTTTATCTTATTTCAGTTGGATTATGAAGATACGTGCATCAACTTCACAATAGAGAGATGGTATCCGGTGGCCAATATGTCACAGTACTTGCCAATTAGAGTTTACGATTATTATGCTCCAGGTATGTTCATATTTTTAAATAATGGTGGAGTTATACTTGTAAGGCATGTTGTGTCGTGATGTTCCCTGCCGTGATGGCTAGCGTTCACATCTATAAGTTGTGTTCTGATGCCTTATGACTATATTTTAAATCAATACAGCACGTGATACGTGCACACTAGCCAAGACGCAACCGTCCCCGCGCCCCTCACCTTCACCGCTCTGTCGAAAATCGAGATCGCTTCTGACGCATCACGACAGATTGCATCATGACACAACACAACAGACTAATATAATCGTCACCATACTAAATGTATAAAACCGATACCGTTACGACGTCAAGTATAACTCCACCATAAGAAAATTTTGCTTACGTCATAATGAAGGACGTAGTCAGCCGAGGAATTGAACACACGGCGTTTGGGTCGGACCCAAACATGATGCCAACTCGGGCCACTGACCGATCATCACATAAATCAATAAATTAGAAATATTCATCATTGTATCAAGAAAACTATTTTTTTTACATTAACTCCACACTGGAGGCCCTGATGGAAATAATTTCTGCCAGGGCCTACATCAATGGGAATGCTGTGTGGGTGGTTTTTTAAGGAAAGGAAGCTCTGGGAAGAAAAAGGGCATGAAGGGTGGATAGTATTTTGGGGTTTAGTGCGTCCAGGAGTGATGAATTAATCCATACCTCCCACTATGGTGCAAGGCGACGAAAAGTTTATACGGTTTCATGTCTTTCTACCAGCATATCGCATTCCGGCCCGCCACCCGTTTGGTGGCACCGGCAAGAACTTGACAAACCTCACCCCTTACTCACCAAACGTATCGGACTATTTGGGGTGACCTATGGCGTATGTGTTGGGTATCCAATAAATGGTTCCCGAAGCGACAGTATTCATACTCGCCTCTGAAATTTTTTACTCCCAACACACTTTCACCCCGCAGGTTTAATGTTTCATCTGTCGCTGGCCCGCCGGATGGGCTTAAATGCGATTTTCACCCTTATGTATAAATAAATTGGACAAGGACAAGATTAAAATCGCTTACACCAATATCATTCCAGACGTAGCTTATCGGAATTCTTATAAATTAATTTTTGATGGTACACGGCTATCATGTGAGCAAAGATCATCCTATGTTCAAGAGGTTAAATGGCAACCCTTTGCTGATCGGTTTTCTTCCATTTTTGCGAGCACTGTCTATAGAAACCGTTGCAGTGTTTTAAAAAGTTGTTATTGACGGCTTTTATATTTTCTTTCATTATGTACTGTTAAAAAATTGTGTACTAATTTTTTTTTAAATTTCCAGAACGATTTAACGAGACTATCTTCAACTCCCTTTCGACGTACATCCTCAACATCTGCGAAGTCTGCGGTTCGTCGCAATGTCCGTACTGCTCCATCTATAACGCCGCTCCGAGCATCCAGGCGGCTTTCAGCCTGGTCTTCCTCGCTGCTTTCACCGTCTTTGTTTCCAACTTCCGAACGAGAATTCTCATCAATGGCTTCATGCCATTCTCCGGAGGCGACGTCATCATCTAAAATCGAATGGATACTTAATTTGATAAGTGAATCGAGTTAACAATGACAATATATTTCTTCGGTTGATTGCAATCGTCGAGAATGGTGGCTTGAACAATTTCGTACTGTTGAATCTAGTAATGTTATAAGTTGCTTATATCTAGTTATTGTGTGCATTATGTTATAACCTAATCTATCCGAATTATTATTTTTTTTTATACCAGTGGTGTTAACCTCTTCGCTGCTACAGGCACATATCAATCGTCGAGTTAGTCAGACATATCCAAATACTAAGTTGATTAGTAGACATCTCCAAATACTAAGTTTTGATATAATGTGGAATGCAATATTCGAATACTCATCGAAATCAAATATTATGTAAATGTGTTAAATATGCAACACCGGGTGCAAAACAGTCCGGTACATTGGTATGACATTTTGAAATACCCTACTAGAGCAGTGGTTCTTAACCTTGTTGGAGGTACTGATCCCCACCAGTTTCATATGCGCATTCACCGAATCCTTTTTGACGGACAAGTGGAGCGTGTCATCACAAGTCGGGGGTGTGTAACCCGCGAGACTGACTCACCGAACCCCTCGGGTTCGATCGAACCCACGTTAAGAGCCACTGTATTAAATTGACCTAGAAAACATCAATTTCTTGTTTATTTTACTACAAGTTTTTCTGCATTATAATTTATTCAGTTGTTTTTTTTACGAGTAATCTGAGTATTTTACCAGAAACTGCATACTCAATTTATATTTCGATTTTTCAGAAATAACTGACTAATCCACTAGACGATCAATATAAGTGCGCGAATAAACAGTGCCCTCAGCACTATGTGCATTATGTGTGCTTTCAATTGCTCGTTATTCATTCATTCATAGAAAATGTCATGAAAATATATGTCATCCTATAAACATCAGGAAAGCGGTGAAAAGGTTAAACAAGTTTAAATGTAAACAACAAGAAATCATCTGTATTCAATGATTATACATATCTAAAGCAGGATCCATTTTGTCAATTTTCAATAGATATACATAATTGTTCAAGGATGTTAAAATAAACTATCTTGCAAATCATAACCTATTTTCACAAACAAAATTTGGAAGTTCTTATTTTCATGTCCACATTGTGTTCAAATGCAAAGACATATGTATATCACCTCATTTAGTTTTTACATCAATAAGCAGGCAACCACCATGATAATACACTTTTATGCATTTTTTACTGGTTTCTGGCCAATTCCTGTTTATAAAGTGGTGCGATCATTTTGTAAACTTTATTCTAAATACATAACCAAACCATTTAACAATAAGTTAATATTTTTAAGCAAGTGAATAGGGGCGAGTCTTCCATTGTGACTGATATTTTGCTTCTGCTGTTAAATTGCTGTAGCTTCTAATTTTCAAGTAATTATTGTTTGGGGCACTGTTTTAAGATAAATTAAAATTTTTATTGCAATTTCACTTATTTTAAAGTAGAAAAAAATATAATCTGTTATTTCTTATTTTCAAACAATTTGCACATGTTCACACTTCTAAATTATGTTGAAAAAAATCCATTGTAGTCTTTATTCTGTTCAGTGTGAAGAAATAATTGTAATTATTGAAAATTATTATAATAAAATTAAACACCAATGTCAATGTAGGTACAACTACACTTATCCATAAATATTAAATGAATAAATACATAGTATTATGGACCAGACACTAGGAAATAAAAAAAAATTAATGTTCTGTACATTTTTATCTTTGTTCTCAGCGAACAAAATATTATGTATTCCAAAAGTTACAGTGTTTATCAACAAAATTGTATTGTATATTTGCACGGACTTAAACTTCATGCTCTGTTTAATTATTAACAATCAAATTTTCTTACTGAAAACCTATCTTTTATAATAATAATATGTTGTTGGCTTTATATTATATCGCCATTTTAGAGAAATATCACTTCAAAGGCGCTTTATAAATTATTCAGTCTCTTTTCTGACAGAAGATAGGTATTAATCATAATAAGATGTACAGCGCCCTTGAGGTGATTTCTCACAAAAACGGCGCTCTACAAATTATCCAATTATTATTAATATTATTAACTCGGCGAGCGCACATTTTCTGCCAGGGCAAGACAAATATAATATTTTATACAAATAAAATGAACTTTTGATTTTGATATCTTTAGATCTGATTGTCATGTTCATAATTTAAGGGAACCTTCATATTGGTTGTAATCTTACAATAATCTCTTGTAAGTATGTCTTAGTAATTTGAATCTCTCTTTTATAAATGTTTAGTTATTAATCTATAAACCGTCCATTAATCTGGTCAATATTGTTTTTTTTATTTTTTTTTATTATTTACGTGTTAATTTAATTTAGAAAAGTGGTATCCATTTTGATCTGCATACAGAAGTGTGAAGTCTATTAAAATTAGTATCTGACATAAAACAAAGTTTAGTTATAAGATTTTTAATGAATGATTGATTGCCAGAGATGAAAGTTGTGTCATATTTTGCAATGATTATCAATTTTTTTTATTTTTATATTGGAGGTAACATCATAATATTTTGCATCCGTAGTTAAGGTTCAGTTTTTTTTTAATTGGGTTGCATTATTTGATTTGAAAACTAGAGTTTTCACAATGTTGATTAATTCATGTACAAAATATAATACATATAATATTATTAGTGTACATAAGATCTATGTAATTTAATAATTTTGTGCTTACTTTTGATTGTTGAATACCATTTTATGTTTCCTGCGGACTGTAAGTATTAGGCTGCCTTTACACACAAGTTTTTTCACTCACGTAAGCGACTTATGGCCAAATTACCAATGTAGACGACACCAAAAGTCACTTACCACAATTTATAGCAAGTTACAGAAGTTGTTCTTGGGTAATTTTTTTTGACAGGTCTAATCGTGTCTAAATCAATTCGATAAGTTGAGAGACTTTCCGTAAGAAATGGTACCAAAATGCGCCGTTGCGAGATGTCAAAAATTAAAAGACTGTTGTTTTGGTTGGATTTTTTTTCTATATAACTAGTATTTTTATTATTTTAACTAAAATCTGATTAGGTTAAGTGGATAATTAATTACCCACTTTATTATCCCCCGAAAACGGTATAAAAATAACACTAGATATAACTCAAATTAGCACTACCCACGAAAACTAATTTAAACGGAAATAAACTTTTTGATACCACAAACCGATCATTTATTTTTCAGGTGGAAAAAGTTTTCTGAAAATGAGCATCCTTCTATTTAATTACGGGTCCAATCCTTTCTAATCTCCATGTTTATGTTTATACCATTAAGTATCTGAATTTGAAGTCGGTCGCTGTGATATTTCATTTACCTGTTATATGGATAAAATTAAAGAATTCCATTCGATTTCGCCATTAACTGAACAAAAACACGTGTAGGATTGTTTATCTCAAGCCAACTTCTATTTCAACACTGTATTTGGGCCCTTTGGTCTTTATTGACAAAATTGCATAAATTTGACACCAGCTGACCGTTGTTTACAGGAAGCCATCTTACAGAAAATGAAATTACGTGTGTAGCAGTGGCTGCGAGAACTCACTTAAATTAAACTTCCGAACAACTTCCAAATAAGTCGAATGTATATCTAAACCCTCCTGTGAGTAACTTGCATTTGGTCGTAAATTTTACTTACGTGTGTAAAGCTAGCCTTAAAGAATCTCATAGATTTTAAATACAAACATTTTAAATACAACAAAAGAGTGCCTTTATTTTTTATGAAGGTAACTTTTATTATAAATTTTACTGTGTATTTAGGACTTAGAACATTAATTTTATGACGAATTTAATATGTACAAATTGCCGCCTTTTTTACTGAAGAATTTTCAATTAGATAAATTAATATTCTCTGAAGAATGAATGTGTGAATAAAGTACTAAGTTCGCTGAATTTACAATTTTAATGTAAAACTTATGATTTTTTTATCTCAACCGTCCAATGTAGATATTATTAGAGTATGTATTTTAAAAATTTCAAAATCTATTTAAGAGAATATTATTATATGACCTGTATTTTTACAATGTGTGTTCTTGATTTAGTTTAATTCAGGGATGAACCATGTTTATAGTTCTTTTCACCTTGTAAAATCTTTCAGAAATTAATTTTATATAATAAATTGTTGATTTATTATAACTTATTTACATTGTAATAATTTTTCCCTACCTTAAATCCCAATCTTCTATAAATTATATAAAAGAGTGTCCCGGTATGGGTTTGTTTTTTAAACAATTTTTTCAGTTTTTATTAAACAAGTTTTATTCAGATTTGACCTTCAAAACAGGAGGAAGGTTCGCTGTCTACATGAGATTTTGAACAACCACCCCCTTTTCACACCCAGCTGATTTTTGATAAGAGCGTATTACCAGATAATACCGGAAATAAGTCCTTTTTAAATCAAATTCTACACAATATATTGACTCTTTTTTACAAAAACACATAAATTGATTTTGAAAGATTGTTATTTTATCTGGTAAAAGCATTTTTTAAATTATGAAAAACTAAGTTTATTTTTAATATACTAAGGTTATAAGTTGGTCGATGGCAGATTTGTTCAATTTTTAAATGACATATTGTATTATTCAACACATAATCTAGTAAACACATTTTTCACAATTTTAATTTTAGTTAAATTAAAATCATTAAAAAATAAATCCGAGAATGTGTTTTGTAACGAAAATACCTCAGTTTTTCTATTTATTTAAGGTACAAACTAAAATATTTCAGATTTTTTTTACACACTTATTGAAAGTTTTAGACATTATTGAAAAATCATAAATACTTATAATCAAAAATACTTACAAGTACACAATATTTAATAATTTATCATCGTGTGTTTTGAGCATTTTTATTGCTTCGTTGAATGTAGGTATATATTAAAGCAAGTTTTGAATGAAATAAATCGATATTAAAATTTAATTTTAAAATTTGATACGGGGAACAATCGATCTTTCTCATCGGAACCTCCCTGTACAGTTGCAAGCATTTATTAAACTTTTATTCTCAGCCGCTGGTTATTCTTAATTAAAAGTTATAAAATTACATAGTTTGAATAAAAAATGGCTCTTAATTATCAGATAACAGCGGTCGGGAAATGTAATCAGCAAAATTCAAATGCCCTGGGGGAGTGGGGCACATACCTTTGGGTGTTTACAGCATAGAGTTCTTGTGACAATTTAATTTTATTTATTTATTTACGGACAAATAGTCCATTAACAATATAATAATAACACGAATAAGAAACAGGGATGACAGTGAAAGGAGAGCAATAACAATATATAAAAAGTACACATAGAAGATAACTTTTTTTTATTATATTAACTCCATACAGGAGGCCTTGAGGAAAATAATTTCCCTTGGGGCCTATGTCATCTTTGGAGATGCTGCGTGGAGGGTCTTTTTGAGGAGAGGAAGGAGTGAACATGGGTCTTAAAGAGACCCATGTTGTAGGAAGGAGTAAACACAAAGACCGGCAAATCGTTCCACAGCCGAGCTGTTGAACTCAAGAACGAGTCGTAAAAACGACCAGTTCTCATGTGACAAATGTCAACCGTGTACATATGTTGGGCGAGCGTTTGGCGTGTTTCCCAACTATGCACCGGTGCCGAGGGGATCAATGACGCTAGTTCCTCGGAGCATCTTCCATTGAAATACCGGTAGAACAAGGATAGCATTCCCACCCACTCCGTTTGTTAAGACGGGAGATTGCAATCCGTTTGTTAAGACGGGAGAATCTATCAAACGGACCACCCATTTCTGCACAGAGTCGAGGGTGTTTTTCAGGTACTTTGGGGCTCCAGTCCAGAGGTGGCTGCCAAATTCAACCTTGGGGTGCACTTGCGATTTGTACAGGGTTAGCAGTTGGTGTACTATTAAAGTATCTGCGGGCCCTGTACAGTACACTCAGTTTCTGAGAGGCCAACTTAACTCTGGCCTCGATGGAGCCCCCATATCTGAGCTGGTCACTTAGAGTTACACCGAGCATACAATGGAGGACCTATTCGGAAGAATGCTACCGTTGAAGGAGAGTAGATTGTCATTTCGATCCCTTTTAGACGTAATCAGACATGATTGGGTCTTTGAAACATTGAATTCGATGAGATTATTCTTACCCCAAGAGAAAACACTCTCGAGGTAAGTGTCCATTCTTTGCTTCAAAGCCCTCCGACCCATTGGATTTCGTGCACCCTTTGGGGGCTTGTCATCGAAAAGCTATCATGGACTGAACTGTCATCCGAGTAACATGTCAAAAAGTCATTGATGTGCAACAAAAACAAAGTCGGAGACAGAACCGATCTCTGTGGGACGCCAGCGTTTAAATTTAATTTGAAATGTGAATTTTCAAAACGTTGTTGAAAGGCATATCGTTAAAAAAAATGGTTTGAATATTCCAGTTTGTAATTTTTAATTTTTGGTAAAAAAAAAGTGTGATTGTTACCTATTATTGCAAACAAATTGCATACCTATATATATATATGACCTAACCTAAATAAAATAAAATAATAGATTCCCCTCTAATCTACCATAATTATCATTTTAATATTATATGTATTTCTTTTCAGTACCTACCTGTGATTTGGAAGATCACTCCTTATAGGACTAATCAACACTTCCAATTACCTTCCTTTTTTTATTGTATTGAACTTAAATTACATTGAAGGGTTTATTATAACCTTCAAAAGTTATTAAAAAATTAATATATATATTTTTTTAATAATTATAAATTTAACAATTTTATTATTTTCAAATTGAGCGAAATTTAAGGAGTACATTGCTCCTTTTTTAGGGCAAGCCGCCACTGTTCTTCAGTGGTGCTAAGTGCTAGTACAGATTTTTATAGACTGAATTCCTTCTTCCTCTGCTATCCACTCCTGTTGCAGGTTGCGACAAAAATTAAATAAAACGAAAATTTTATAAGCAAATAGGTTTTATTTACGCACGCATCAAATATAAACTTTCATTTAAACACAGGATGTACACAGCAAGAGAAATGTATTTTAAAAATTATATTATGCAGGATTTTTTACACGTTGTTTTAAAAACGACTGCAAATAACGATAATGGTAGGTTTTGTAATTCCGTAGAATATTATAGCATCTTTCAAAGTGCTACACCTGCATTCTATTACACACTAATTTAGATTAAAAATCTAATATACAAAAATACACATTAACCTTTTGTATATTTTTAACTTTTTTACATACATTCAAATTGGCATTCCCAGTAACATCCGGGTAACCGTCTAAATAAAATAATATTGCGTTTAGTTAAAAATCAATAAAAGAAATTCTCATTCCGTACATGCAATAATGATGGTAGCCATTTCAATGTACATATACATTTATACAGTTGTTCGATCAAAGATAATAGAATTACAGGGATGTGGCATGGAAGTGTGACGACTGTCGCCAAGCTATGACCCAACTGCGCAGACTATCAAAGTGGTGGAGCTGTTATGCGTTTGCGTAGATGCGACTTGCAGTAATGGCTGAACTGTAATGGTTCGTGACGCATCTCCATTGTCTCTATTATCTCGTCTTTAATATTATTATTTCATATTAATAAATGAAATAATCTCTACTTTATTTATTTACAAGTTAGTTTACAAGATTGGAAACATTTATTAAAAAATATATTGAAAAGAAACTAAATATGTATATACCTTTTTTAAAGAGTGAGAGAAAATAGCAAATAAACTATAATTGATTTGAGTATTGGTAACATTCGGGTTTTATTTATAAATTATGTAATAAAGTTGATTTACAATAATTGGCAGGAATCAAATTATTACAGGATTAGCCACAACTTATATAGGGGAGGAGTAAAAGATTTTTATAATTTACAAATTTAACTGAAAATGGTAATTCAGCCGTATTTCCATCAGTTACTTTTTAATTTTTTGATTTCATTAAAAATAATTTTGACCGTTCAATAAAAAAAAATTGGAAAGTAATTTATTAAGTAAAGTTTATTAATTTTATTAATTACTGATTTAAAAGCTTTCTTACAAATAAATATAAAAATATTTGGAATACTGTTTGGAAACAGCCACCGAAAGGTGTTTTTTACATATGAAGGTTAGAAAATCTCTCAAATTAAATATTTATCATTCAAACACCATTCATTTACAATAATAATTCAATAGAGATCATAATACATTAATATTACACGTTTTATCTTGATTGCGGGATAAAAAATTGAAAATCAAGATCAATTTATTTTAGTTTTTCAGCTAAATTTAAAGATAGCGAAAAATGATTATAAATTGAGATGCATACAATTTTTTTATTGTATTAAAAAATAACGCTAACGATTTGAACAAAAAAAGTATACTTTTTAATATACATTCATAAAAAGATATTTAAAACATGATTGAATGTGTAAACAAAACACACCTAAATAAATATTCAGGGAACTTGAGATAGTAAATAAAAAAGTCAGTTAGATAAAAAGAAATCGTGATTTAGATGTCGATTTATAACATAAAATGTTTATTCATTTAAAAATTACATTCAACATGGAATAAAATAATTTTTACAATAATGAAAAAAATATTTACTTCATTTAAAGGTGGATTGTAAGCATGCGCTAAAATTTAAAGAAAAATAAGGCGCCTATTTTAAAAAAAATGTATTATACTTTTGATGGCTGGCAGCACAAGCACATTGTAGATATCTACAATAATATTTAACATCAACGGCAACACCAAAAAATTATAAAAATTTTGAGCAATATTTCACTTCATAATTACTTAAATTATAAATAATGACTAATATCAAATCCGAAACGACGAATGACTTAGGTCACACTAAACAAAGAAAAGACTAAACTTTAAGGTCCTTCTTCCACATGGGTACACAAGTATCCGATATTTGTTGAATCAAGTAATTTGCAATTACTGCCATGCATATGCCGCAGAGGTTTGTACGTACTAAACATTTACATTTCAATTTTTAACTGCACTGGGACTAGTCTGTGTTGTGGTTAATAATGTTATTAAATATTAAAAAGACACAAAATAATATATTGAAAGAACAATATTGTCGTATTAGCCCCCAGGGGGCGGTGCCCTGCATGTGCAGTGTTGAAAAATCATGCCCACGCACGGCACGAAGTACTGCAATTGCAGTGTCGATCTTATAGATTCACTTTGCCTTCGGATTTCACCTCTACTTAAAGTTACTTACGAAAATAAAAAAAATGTTACTTCATCAAATATGGTATTGTCGACGTGTTGGTTTTATATATATGGGCTGGGCATGTACAGAGAATGCCGGACACAGGCGTCCCAAAAAGAATTATGACTGGACACCCAGGTGGAAAGAGAAAAGTGGGAAGACCCAGACTGAGGTGGGAAGACGAGGTAAGAGGGGATGCAGCACAGCTTCTCCGGGTAATAAACTGGAAGTCAGCCGCTGAGGACAGGAGGAGTAGGGGGCGAATGCTGCGGGAGGCCAAAGCTCGATATGGGCTGTAGCGCCATCGAAGAAGAAGTTGGTTTTAACAAAATATATGTTTTTGTATTAAAAATTCTTGCCAGTAAGAAACTTTAAATAATAACCATGGTACTAAGCTAAAGGAAGCTAATTCATAATAGTAACAATCTTGTAAACATGTAGGGTGACCATGTGTTGATATTTGATTTGAAATAATATATTATGCTATTAATTTAAAAAGAAAAAATACAAAAAAAAAACATTTGTTAAACTGTTAATTTAAAAAGAACACAAATATTTTTTTTTTAAAGTACACAAGGAATGAAATGACTTAATGTGTTCTGGAAGGCTATTTAAATAGTCTAGCAAAAATGATAGTCTCATCCTCACTTGTGTCAGATATTTGTAACTTGTGATTTAGATCAATGCTAGGAATAAAACAGTCAACAAAAAATAACAGCTACAACAGTTGTGAGTGGGATTATGAAATATAAGAACAAATGTATGTAAAGATCGACCAGTCAGTTGCTGAGTTGGCATCGCGTTTGGGTCCCACCCAGGCATTGTGGGTCCAATTCCTCGGCTGACAAAGCGAGGATGGATAGTGTGGTGGTAGTAGGAGATTTTCAAATGTTGTCAGGTTATTCGTAACCCTCTTTCTTTTTTAAATATGTATGCTCCGTCGTTTCAGGAGGTGGTGGTATTTAAAAAGTGACATGTACGGACCGTGCTCGACATGTTTGGAATATTAATACACAACATCACTATCAGATACTTGCATATTCTTGGGGAAGAAAGCCCTAACACATAAAGATGGCTCACTCTGTAGAGAAATTCCAGGCACTATAGAATATCAAAATAACATCTAAATAATGTGAATCAATCAAATATCACAATACTTCCGCACTAAATTTATCAAATAAATATTTAAAAAAAACAGTTCATGATTTCAGTAATTAAATAAAATAATTTTGTGATTTTTAAACTGAAGTAAACGCGGGACAGAAGTCTAATTATAGAATGGCTTAACTTAATTTAAAATAATACAATACCCAATTCCATACTTTATAAAATCTATAATATCATTGAGCTACTCCTCGGGAAACAATGATAACTTCAACCAAGTCATATAAATAAATCTGGGTTTATCAAATTATGTCATTAATCTTTGTCAATTTTTTTGGAAAGTTGCGTCAATTGCAAATGAGCCGCTGAGGCCTTTTCTGAGCCAATCCACCAGCTGTTGACAATATTATATAAATATTTAAACAGTACAATGTCATTACCCTGAATGCAGTTTTGATTCCGACTGCTATAACATTTTTATGTTTTTTACAATGTTAAATTGATTATTCAAGGAAGGTAAAGGACCTTTTTATAATAGGCTATTTTGATTGGCATCATTTTGAATCTTTTACATTTGAAAATCCTTAAATTTCTCATGTATTTTTACAAATTACTTGAATATTTCTACAAATTTCTTGAATATTTCTACAAATTTCTTGAATATTTCTACAAACTTGTTGAGAAATATATACTCGGCTATTTTGAAGAAATTCATATGTAACATTATCATTAAATGGCGATTCAGCACTATTTTTCCCGTTAAACGCTGATTTTAGGTGCGTTTCAGCTTTCTATTAAGTTGTAAAAAGCTCACAAGCATAATAAGATTCCCGTTATGCTCGACAGCTGATCGGAATTTAATCAAAAGCTGAAACGGGCTGAGAATCGGCGTTTAACGGGGACCATTCAAAGGTTAATTTTATTCTAAACAGCACTGATCATTGATTTGGTGATCATTGTTTAAAACACCCCACCCTATGTCGAAAGTCGCAGAAATCTAAATGCAACAATCTAGCCTCATTCTGGACTGTGAATCACACGAAATATTATAATGCAATTCAGAATTAACTGTTAGGCCTCAGTTGTTTCGCAGAAATTCACATGTGACAAAGTCATCAAATAGCCATTCAAACAGTTAAAAGGTCCCGTTAAATGGCGATTCTAAGTCCGTTTCAGCTTTTGAACTAATTGAGATCAGCAGAAGATGACAACTATCATGTTGTTAAGCTTGTCAGCTTATTACAACTTGATAGAAAGCTGAAACACACTTACAATCAACGCTTAAAAGAGACCTTTCAAATGTCGAAAAAACAAAATGGAGCTGAATGGCCATTTGATGACAATGTTACATTTGAATTTCTGCAAAACAAACTGGGCCTTAGTGAATTTATATCTTATATCTTTCTCAAGTTGTTGAAATTTCTGGGAATACTCGAGAAATATGTGCAAACTCAAGAAATTTGTGGAAATACTTGAGAAATTGGGGGAAATCTGGGCAAATTGCTGGCAATACTCGAAAAATTGGTGGATTTACAGGAAAAATCTAAAACCTTTAGCTGCGATGGAACCAGGACAAATAAAAATAGATTAAATTACAGTCATGACATTAGGGCACGGCTGGCTGGCGCGGCGAGGGATCATCACGGCATGGCCTGGCGGTCTATGATGAGGTGGGTGATCTTGCGGTGGGAGATGAGGGCGGCAGACTTCTTGGCGGGGTTGAAGGAGGGGGGCGCAGGGCACTCGGAGGCCCGCTTGCCAAGACTCACGCTCTCCTGCGACATCAGGCAGTTGATGTCTTGGAGATCCTGATCAAGGATAAATAAGCACATTTATTAAAATACTAGTGCAGACCTGCAAAAAATCGTAGATAGTCTGTAATTATTTTAAGATCTGAACATAATAATAATAGATTTTGCTCAATAATACCAGCAAATAATATTGTCAACAGTTGTGAGGTTCCATTTAATTTTCAATAAGAGTAGATTCCTGTTTTACCACGGTAACTATCTTCTGTATTTATGAATAGAACAATATTATGAATAGATTCCTGTTTTTTACCATAGAATTTTTGTCATATTTATTTAGTAGACTTTCCTTCATTTAATAGGAGTGATATCTGCAGATTCCTGTTTTATCATCTCAACCATTTTTCTTTTGTTTCTAAGTGACTTAATTTTTCACTTCAAATTTGCAAACTCATCGAAGAACAGCTTGTGACTGAAGCGTCCTACTGTTTTTTAATATTATAAAAAGAAAAGATTTGGCTAACGTGTGACTGAGCTAGCAAACAGTGACCTTTATTTAATAGTCTGAATTCTCAACAAATCAGTTCCAATTTCGATTCACTGAATTCGGAGAAATCAAACTTATTGTGTCGTTCCGCTAGATTCTTCTTCCGGTTGAGGAAAGATAGGAGTTATGGGAGTTACAAGAGTGAATGAACCAATCAGATTTACCTACCTTAGACACGAAATCAGAACCAATACAAGACACAGGGTATTTAAAAAAAAAATATTTTTATCAACCAATATGTTTGTTCCACGTCAATTTTAAATCCACCCACAGTTGTTCGGAATGAGTGAGAGTGAATCCGGATTCGTTACATTATATTTGAGTGAGTCAGACGCCTTCGGAGTCAGATCCATTGGATTCATTTCAGCCGGAATGACACACTTCTAGTAGAGTAAGTGATGAGATGGTTTTACCTTTGCGGGGCTACGACTGAAGCGGTATGTGAGGTGCGTGGACATGGGGGGCCCCTGGTGCGCCGTGGAGTGTGAGAGTGGGCGCACGTAGAGACGGTGGTGCTCTGACACGCGGCGGGGCGCCTGCGGTCCTGTGCCCCCAGACTCTCGGGGGGGTAGGGGACTCAGGGCACACTCCTGAAAACATTCATATTTGTATTTATTAAGTAAAAAGAAAAACTATTTAGAAAACCTATAAATTTTTGACTGTGCAACTAGGAAATTCCCATTTTAGAACAGTCAATTTGACAATGTTAATTTATAAAGTTAAATAACTGGCAACATTTGCATAATTTAGAGGTACACCCTTCGACCAAGTATATCTAGACAAGGCGTGTGGGTCTTAAAAATGAAACCGGAACCAAAAATATTGGTTTACGAACACATTTAACAAAAGAAAGTGCATTATCTCACAGTCAAAAGAATGCAAGAAGCATTGGTTTTTACCTTTTGTTGGTCTGCGAGCGATGCGATGGAATTCGATGGATAGTTGTATTATGAAATTACTAATCGGTGGTGTTACTTTTGGATTGAAGGGGGGGGCTAACCTATAGTTATTATATCGATGGGCGCACCACAATATATAAGAGCGCTTATGGACTTGCGAGCCGAACCACAAATCACGGGAAATATGCTGTAAGAAAATCTCCTACTATGTACCATCACAGTAAGTAGAAAATGTTTGTGTCGTAATGGAGGACTTAACCGCTTGGGCACATAAGCTTGTTTTCACAACAATTTAACGTAGGTAGACATAGGAATGACGTATGCCCCGGACCTGAGTTATTAACCAGCCAAAGAAATGAAGTCACGACGCCTGGTTGGAATTTGTACATTGTTTTTGCGAATTTACTTACAGAGTCAGTAATCTACTGCAAAATTTTGATTTGTATGAAAATATATTGTATTTTTATGAATTTACTTCGAAAACCTGCCTGAATAGAAGGGAAACTCGACTTTTTGGCAAATTATAATATTTTTTTACTTAAAATATTGTATTGTTTGAAATTTGGTTTTCAGGGTCCTGTGGATTTCAAAGTAATGGAGTTCTACTGAATGTAGTAATGAAAGAAATTAACGTCACCTCTGTCTGGGCGCGTGAGAAGCGCAGGGCAAACTGCTGCATGCTCATGACATACACCGTGTTGTAGAACTTGATGAGGTCGCCGCGTTCCTGCGAGGCGTGGCGGACGGACTGGCCGGCGGGTCGGCTGGGGGAGGGGGGAGAGCGGGGAACGGGGGCACGGGCCACGTCGCCGCCTGCAAGGAAAACATATTTATAAATAAAACATAAACATATTATTATCAGGTGTTATATTATTATACATGGTGTCCGGAAACAAAGAAAGCCCAAAATAAATTTATTCAGAGCATTTTAACATTTTTTTATTTCCAAATGTTTCTGGCTTCAAGAGTTTTTCAAGGTTACCATTTCAAATTATGGAGAGAGGAAAGGTGAATTTATGTATATACAATATTTTTTTCAAATGGACAAATTTGAAAATTATATGGAACATTGGAGCCGAGTTCAAACTTAGAAGAGATGTGATGTTGAATAGAGGTGAGGCAAATTTAGATAGGGCTTGGTAGAAGAGAGGATATTTGTTTAGATATGGACAAAAAAAAATGATAAGTTCCCAATTCTAGACTACGAATGTACAATCTGGGGAGACAGCGAAGTGAATTTTAAAAAGATGAGAAGGAATGGAGCAATGTCCAATTCTCATTCGAATAAGTGGGGAAAAATATTTTTTTGGAAAAATACCTTTTTAAAATTTATTAACTAAAGGGCTAAAAAAAAAACTTTCAACACCGAGTCTACTCTTCAACGCATTTTAAAAGTTAATAAAAAATAATTGATGGAAATGCCGTAGCGATCGATTGTTTTTTTAACCTAAAAAATATGAAGTTAACCTCTGGCTGGCAGTGTGATCACCAGTGAGATCGGCAACAATTGTCAAAAAAAATAATTTTTGAAGCGATTTTGTCCCTTATGTATAAAGAAATTGTACCAAGAACAAGGTCAGAATCGCTTGGGCCGTTCTCGTTCTTGACATAACGAGTTTCTGGATTGCATTTAGCCATTCCGAATAATATTAATTTTAATTGCGAATTAATATTAATTGCGAATTAATATTAATTGCGAATTAATATTAATTGCGAATGGCGCCCGGCCACCAAAGACGGCGGACAAAATGGCTGCGGCTTGATAATGTAAATGCTGTCATATTCGAAGTCTATATTTATTCATTGTTTTTTTTATATAAATCCATTGTGGAAAGCATAGATTTGAGTGATTATTAGGAAGTTCGTTTTATCTACATTATTTTGATGTAATATATCACAAAAGAAATGTTATAAAAATTGAATTCGTAAGAAAGGTGAGAACTGTCAAATATTTTACATCGTATTGAAAAAATATATTTTTTGTATGCTGGCCTTCAACAAGTTAAGTACGCTATAGATTCCTGCTTGTATACCACTGGTTTCCGGATATCATGAATAGATCACAGAACAGTAATAAAAGAGGACATTGAAGAAAAGTGGAAGAAAAAGACCTAACCGAACCTCATCATCATTGATTTTTGGGGTATTATGAGGCATTGCGCTTTCTCCTCAACGTTTCAGACAGCGTTGCAGCATCCACGAGGGCAGACAGATGCACAGATTGTGGTGAAAAGTGTGTTTATTCCAACGGAAGGCAATTTTCACGTACATACGAAGGGAACAGACTAATGTTATTATTCCATGAAGGTGGAAATAGTTCTCAATAATATTTTAAATTTGATAAACACTTCGAGAGGTACAGCCATCCAAAGCCATCTCTAAAGACCAATGAATTTGGATCACTTGTGTATATGTTGGCTGTTAATTCTGTTTATCAGAATACTGAAGAAATATTTACGATCCAATAAATTTGGAAGACTAACCTTCGTTCTCATTATTGTTGGAGGATGCGGCGGGTCCCTGGGAGATGAGGACACTGCGGTACACGTGACCTGTGGCTTGCGGCTGCTGACGGTAGCAGCGCATGATCTCCGTGAAGGTCTGCTCCACCTTGTTGTGTTCGCTGTTAGTCACCTGCAATCAAACATAACTAAATATTCATGGTGAAAATAATTTTATGTGATGATCGTACAATAGTTTAAACCAGTGGGATTATCGCTGGTCTAATATTTAATCTACATCTTCGTATGGTGGAGGAGTTAGTGGATGTCAAAGTGGGGTGTTGAGTTTTAAAGCCAGTCAACGGTAGACGTGGGCAAAATTGAATGATTAAATTCATTCCTGTGACACACTTGACTCGATTCTAAGTTATAGTTGTGAAGCAGCAAACCTGTCTCCAGAGGGAAGGAAGGGAGGGAAGAATTATCACTTGGATATGAAGGAGCTGACTTGACTGCCAGAAAGTGAACTGATATTAAGTGTGATCAGTAGGACAGATACCTTGCAGATGACGTATATGGCGCACATGAGGATCTGGTCGAGGTGGCGGTCCTTCATGAGGTGCGTGTTGTGGATGATGGAGTGCTCCAGGCATGTCCAGATCTTCTGCTTCAGCTCCTGATCGTCCAGGCGAAGGTTCTTGCACAGGTCGTTCATGCGCACCACAGCCAAACAGTAGAACTAAACATATAATACAAAACAATTATTATTAATTGAGATTCATTAAATTAATACTTTTGTTTGAAATAAAACCAATGTTCCTACAATGACGAGCACAACTAACCATTAGACCATTTCTCTTCGGGGTTAGATGGAAAGGATGGACTACTTCATGTTTCATTCACATTCATACATTGTCTTCTGTTTTCAGGCCCATCTTAAGAATTTGATTTGGGAGACCTAACCTAAATCTCTCCAGCCGGACTCTCTCGATCCAAGGCCTTGCACCGCAGTGGGACGGATGGATTCATAAATCTGTTTTTCCTGGACTCAGTGACCCCAGATTCCTACCCACCCTTAATTCTGTTTTCTCTTCCAGAACTTCCTCTCCTTCCTTTTCCACACAGCATCCCCAAAGATATCATAGGCCCTGGGGGATTTTTTTTCCTCGGGGTCTCGTATATGGAGCTAATGTAAAAAAATATATAATAATATAATGAATGTTTACTTTTCTGAAGAAGAGTCCCAAGGATCCCGCCTTTATGACCTTCTTCAAAACTTGAGGTCCGTCCTTGGCAGTTTGTTTCCCGTTGCTAGTGGACGGATTGACGTGATTGTTCAGGTTCTGGTTGAGCAGCGACTGCCCCGGCTTGATGTTGGAATCCTTGAAGAGCTGCTTCTTGGCCAGCTCCGTACCGGGGGAGAGGAATCTGTCTGCCGCCGAGGATACGGGGGACTGGGAGACGCCTAGAGCATGATATGACAGTAGTAAGTATTAGCCACTCAAGATATGGCTACCCACATTTAGGTAGGTGATTTTTAAAAATGAAAATGATCAGAATATAATTTTAGATTTTCACGGCCAAAAGTATTATAGTGATTTATTTTTGGGTTATTATGCCTTGCTGCACTACCTCCTTCTTTAGCCAACGTTTCGGACAGTGTTACAATGTCCATCATCAGGGCACGTGTAATTGATAGTGGTAAAGTGTTTATGTATGTAGGTGCGATAACCGTGTTGCCAGCTCCAATCCTCTATGAGCTGGTATTACAGCATAATTTAGACGTGTTTTCTGCATTTAGTTTTGGTGTAGCCGTCAATCATGAACTGTTGAGCTTAGCCCTTCGTCTCTATTAATATTAATGGGATTTTTGTGAATTTCAATTGCCTCCATAATATGTTTTGGGTCTTCCCAGGATTTCAGAAACAAATCCAATGTAAAGGCTGGTTTCAGTTAAATGCTCGGCAATTGCCGATCAGCCAGATTCCTTGACTTTAAACCTCATGAAGAAGTTCATAATATGTTTGATATTAAATTTGGAGGAATGATATTTATTAATTCGAATGGGCGAATCGAAAACCGTGAGTATGGTATAGAAAGCTCCGAAAAGAACAGATTAAAACCGTTCACTGAAATTAATTTGATGCACGAAATAACCGGAAATAAGAATCATTTTTAGATTAAGATCCGGATGTGCACTAATGGGAAGAATATTGCGTTTATAAGTCTTTCTGATTCTCCATAGTTCTCGATATATTCAAAAAAAAATTATCATTACAATTCTCCACAAAAGAAATTGTACAGAATTGTAATGGATTGTGATCAAACTGTGTTGAGGATTTTCTGGATTATTCGTGTTTTTTTTTCATGTGAATACTGCCCAAGTATTCCAACTGCTCCCGTCTGGAGCCATTGAGACTACGGCATCCCCAATTGGGGTATGTTGTGAGGCCGAAGGTAGCGGGGAAGGGAAGGAGATAGGAAAGAGGAAGGTAAGGAAGTAACTGGCTATTCAGGGAGTTATGGTCAAAGCTATTTCAAGTATTGTTTCAATTCTGAGTGGTAAGGGGGCATTCATTAATTATGTGAGCAAAAAATGAAGAGGGGTCCAGTAAATAATATTCAGTAAAAATCTCACCAAGTCTCATTATACCGAGGGGGGGGGGGGTCAAAAAAATCTCACATCAACTTTAAAAAAGTATATATTATTGTAGAGATAATAAAAAATAAAAATTGTTTCACTTCTTTTGAAGCGTCCCTTCAATCTCACTTGAGGGGGGGTCTAAGGTCTCTCTTTGAGGGGTTACTAAGTCTCCCTTAATCTCACCAAGGGGAGGGGGTCTAAATTTATATTAAAACAGATAACGTAATTATTAATGTATGTCCCCTAATCTTAGACCAGGCCGATACTGAAACTATCTTCCAATCTGGAACGTGCCGCAAATAACCCAAATTAATCAACTTAAATTTATTTACGCAAGCCAGGATTAGATCCCGCGACCTTCAGATTGCGAAAGACTTACCCCTCGACCGGGGAGGCCGTCAAATTGTTTATTTCAGTGAAATCAATAATCTTACAAGAGTGTCGACTTTAATGTTGCAATTCAGATGGCAACGTAGCAAATTCATTTAACTTTTTTTTTTTTCATTGTTTTTATTTCTTGCTAGAGCAATCCCGATGAGTTACAAAACTCATTTTATTTATTAATAATTTTGCAAAACTGATAATATTTATACTAGGGTAAAAATAGAATTGTTTATTCTTTAGTAAATGGCACAGATTCTCCAAAAATAAAATTCCATCTTCTCGGTCAAAACCTATGAGGAATGGTGTAATTTTAGGTTATGTTAGATCTAGACTTACCGGGCACATTGTTGGGCCTGCGCATGGAGGGAGTGGGGGTGTGCTGGGGAGTGGAGAGCTGCGCCTGCTCCCCGGCACTCACCTCGCTCCACGGGGGGATTGGCTCTCCCAGGGTCTGGATCCGCTGCCAGATGGGGCTGTTGGAGCTCCAGGCCAGCGACTCCAAAACCTGCTCTTCAATCTGAAGGGAAAGTATAACCAACGTGTACTCTCAACTGACCGGAAACTATGGGACTGTGGCATTCCCAATTTGGAAATAGTTGACTGGAAAACGTAGAGCGAAGGAATTGAATAAGATGAAGGTTCGGAAGTAGCATCTATTCAGGTTAGTCTTTGGTCTCTACCCAATCATTTTGACCCGAGCATTTTGACCCAATCATTTTGACCCAATCATTTTGACCAAATAATTTTGACCAAATCATTTTGACCCGATCATTTAGACATTTCGACCCAATCATTTTGACGCAATCATTTTTACCCAATCATTTAGATCTAATCTTTTTGACCAGATCATTTAGATCAACCGCCAATGATTGATTGGGTAACTATTTCAAAAAAGATTTAATCGTTCGATTGAAGATGTCCATTACTTAACCTCTCATTTGTCATAAGCCTGCCGGCGGGTGGATGATCGAGGTTAAAAAATGAAATGCGATTTTAACCCTTACGTATACAGAAACTGTACAAGGACAAGGTCAGAATCGCTTGCACCACTATCATTCCAGACGTTGCTTGTTATTTCAGTACTCTAGCTCCTCGGAATGCATTGATATTAATTTTCGATGGATTCGGCCATATGTGGGCAAATGTCATCTGACATTCAAGAGATTAATGCCTTTTACCAGAATTACAGAGAACATAACAAAGGAAAAAAATATACTCCATTTTACCTTTTTGGTCAACTTATTTACATTATTTAGATATACATCTAGTGGGTTAGTTAGCTTACCGTGTTCAGATGCTTGACCATGTCCCTGCTGAGTTTCTCCTTGATGACGAGCACCACAATCTCAATGATCTTGTAGAAGTAGAAGGCGTCCAGCTTAAAGCAGTCCAGCACCCACGGGAAGCGCGCATTTTGGAAGCCGTACGTGTACACCACAATCTCCACGCAGCACGCAAACAGCGTCTGGTGGAATATCTCCTGGCTGAGGAGGCACTGGAAAAACGGACCATCGACATTATTATTAATTACAGAAAAGACAGCATTTTGCCAGCAGCTAGATGGATGGATGCTCTTTCTCTCCCCATCTTGGAGAGGACAGGAGTGTTCAAAAGGGTTGCTTATTAACGGCCCTCAATACTAGATGCAGCACTGCATTGTATTTGACAACCGCTTTAGCTTCCGTGAACAATGAACAAATTTATTTTAAACTTTAAAAAAAAAAAAGGCGGAGAATTGTTCCTGGTGGCCAGGAGTACGGATTTCTGCACGATTCTGCACCCTACCATAAAGCCAGGGCTGTCACTGCATTCCTGGCTGAAATAAACGTGCAGGTTTTACCTTGTCCGGGGAATTCCCCCGACATTGAAAACCTGTGGAAGCTCATGAAGAGGGAGATCAAAAACCAAGGAAGTGATCAAAACCAAGCAGCAGGTCATTGGAACCCTCATCCGAGTATGGCATCACTCTCTTGAGCTTTAGCATTAATTTATTTCATTTTATTTTTTCATCACTCTTTTAGCTTTTAGCTTTAGCGCTAAGCAAAAATCTGCATTGAGAGTATGCCACAGCTAGTTAATTATGCATTAATTTATTTATTTTATTTTTTCATCACTCTTTTAGCTTTAGCGCTAAGCAAAAATCTTCATTGAGAGTATGCCACGGCTTGTACAAGTTTTAGTTTAGTCCAAAGGCATTACAAAATATTAACTTTCTGTGCGAATATTTAAAAATAATTTAACAAAAAAAATAAATCCAAATTAAAAACAAATTTGGTGTTTAACCAATTGGACACATGAGCTTGTTTTCACGATAATTTAACGTGGGTAGACATAGGAATGACGTATGCCCCATACCTGAGTTATTAAATTATCCAAACTATATGATCTACTTAATAAATAATAATAACTGTAACTAAAATCATAAATACCTTTGTTTTACGAATACAAAAGTGAGGTGTCCCTATTTATGGCAATCCACTATATATTATTTTTAATTAATTAATTGTGAAATAACACAAATTAATGAAATAAAATTTATTTGCACACGCCGGGTTCGAGCTCGCGATCTTCGGATTGGGAGTTGAGAGCCTTTTCAATTATAGAGTCAATTTATACCTGCAGATCAACGTGAGGCTTCTTTCTAATCTCATCGAGGATGATCTGCTCCAGCAGTCGGTAGTAGAGCACCTCGGCCAGGTTGAGGCGAGTGCCGGCCATCTCCTCGGAGCTGAGCGGAGCGTACGCCAGCAGGAACAGGGCTCCCATGTCTTTCTGCCGGGCCACCAGCTCTTCCATAGTGTTCTCCTTGCAGTCTCTGGAATAATGCAAGAAAATAAAAACAAGTTCGTTCCATGTTTAGTTGGAAGTAGTGATGTTGACCCGGAAATATTCCCCGACCAAATAATTTTTTTACAACAGCTCCAGACAGGAGATCTTGAGGAAAAAAATTTCCCTCAGGGCCTATGTCATCTTTGGGGATGCTGTTTGGAAGGTCTTTTTAAGGAAAAGGATATGAGGTAGGTAGAAATCTGGGGTTCAGTGTCCAGGTCATCCGCCAACAACACCTAGATAAACCTCACTCCATGAACCCGGGCACCCCGGCTAAGTCACCAAACACAGCGAACAACATGGGTGGTCTATGGTTATCCAATCAATGGTTCCCGAGGCGGCGGTACCCATTCCGTCCTCCCAAATTGTACAAATAAAGTAGGGAATTTTTATTGTTTTACAAGTAGTTATACTAAATAAGGTTGTCTCCTAATTTTTTTTTTTAATTTTTAAAGCGGAGTTGCCTCGCCCAACTGTGTCTGGGGCGGGCCTACTGGACGTCTACCCTCTGGAATGGCACTCAGTATTTTCTTCGGAATTCGGTCATCAGACATTCTTATTCTTAGTACATGCCCAAGCCACCTCAGTTGCGATTTTTCTATGAAAAGTAGCAGTGGTTCAATGCTTTGCGAGGAGAGGATGGGGCTGCCACGGACGGAGGCCGAACAATCGGTGCAAGACAGGGACGTATGGAGGAGCCTTGTCGATGCAGTGGGTCCCCGACCCGAATAGGACAAGGGTAAGAAGAAGAAGAAGAATTTTTAAAGCGTTAATAACGACAGTAAAATTAGTTTTACGATATCCCAAAAAATTATGAAGTCGTGAGCTTTCAAAGTAAACTTGGGAAAAATCTGTGCAATGGTGTACAGACATAATTTGAATGGCAGTGTTGCAATACTGCCGCATCAGTTATTATTATGTACCTTTGATATCACATGTAAACATTTTGACGGCTAATCTACTGAAGCAACACAGAGAATTATAAAAAATCGCCCTGAGCACTCGCCACTTTTGAAAATCAATTTTGAAATTTTCCCGCCCACATTAAAAAAATCATTACTCCACATTTGTGTATGCAAACATATAAATAAAATATAGTGCTATTCAGCCAATGAATTCACCTATATTTTACTAATTAACCTATATTTAACTGTATAAATGTGCGAAATTTGTGCTTTAGTGATTTGAAGATTTGAAATTGCCACCAGTGGACATTTTTGATATATATATATTGAATATTGTTCTATGTTCCCTATGGCCTATTTGATAATCACGGGCGCAAATATATACTAGAAAACCAATTTTTCATATGTGTACATCAAATCAAAAGTTTGGTTTGAAAGTTGAAGTTCGTTTGTAGAATTGAAGCTTTCCAACCTCCAAAATTCATTCTAGAAGAATTCAAAGATAATCGATAAGGCCATAGACATAATGTAACTATTTGATAGAATAAATTGCTGGCCAAGAAAACGTTTCAAATAATTACAATAAATTTTTTACGAATGGTAGAAAAATGTGGTCCAATTTTGGACCAATATCAATCGCAGAAAAATAAAAGCGGGCCAAATTTGGACCTAAATCGCTCCAGTGGTTATACAGTGAAACCCTCTTAAGAAGTTCTCGCTTAAGATGTTTTCCTGCTTAAGAAGTTGGATTTTTTCGGTCCCTTGAAGACCGAATGGACCAATTTTTCCCACTTATAAGGTTTTCCCGCCTAAGAAGTTTTTTTTTCCGGTCCCTTGGAAAACTTCTTAAGAGTAGGTTATAGGGCAAAAAGGTGATTTGCAGCAAAACGACCCTCTAAAACAGCTGAATTACTACCTTTCGTATGACATTGTCAGACTTCATATTTTTTATTACCAAATAATGGACTATTATTTTTCAAACAGCGGATTTTTTTTTGTAAATGATGTAAGCATTCGACCATAAAAAATAAAAACATTGATACACCATACAACCCACTTTTCAAACTTCGATTTATGACTATGGTATAATTAATGATTTTACACAATGTCTTTAATTTAAATTATGTATGTAATACACATATCTGTCAAGGTACGGGTTCATATTGTCGTTATGATATCTGTGAATATTAACAATTAAATAAATACTTCAATTTCACCATATTTTACAACACTTCAACAGCTTTCTTGCCATTCCGCCGCATTCCGGGAGAGAAGCCCCCGTTGAACAGAGGTGAAACTGTACGTTCCGTGTTTCACAGCATACGTATTTACAATATGCCATCAAAATGTTTTATTACTGGGTGTAAAAGATCTAAAGGAACTTACTTGAAACATTGCAATAATTTAAGAAGCCAGAAAAACAGTCAGAACTCACAAATTCCCTTTTTTTACGTAATTTTTAACATAAACTGTCACATTTCTTTCAAATGCAAGAAATATTATGTTTGAAAGGGTGTTCTAGTTCAGTGTATTCCGAATTGTTTGTTACTATCTTCGTGTTGTTTTCAGTTACAAGTATATGTAAGAATTCATTGTCTTTACGAGCTCTGACCTTGTGTGAGTGAACGTTTTTTATGTTATGTCTTGTTGGGCAGTGTACACAGTGTTTGGAAATAAATACTTACTTATTTTTTATCTTTAAAATTTCTAATGAAGTCAATGAAGTTGAATGTACACGGTGTTTGAGAAACAGACCAAAATCTTTTTAAGGAAATTAACAATTATGTATACAGTAGTACCCCGTTTATTTGAACCCCGATAATTCGAAAAATGCGTAGATAATTCGACATTTTCAAAAAAATATTTCATACAAAATGTTTTTTATTCGAAATTCTTTAATTCTTAATTGGAAATTAATTTTTGTCCGCACACTTTTTGTTTGTGTAATTCGAGAAAAACATCGATTTTCGAATTACACGAAAAAAATTATGATAATCATCAGATATTTTTCGTAAATCGGAATCTGACAGACAGCCATGGCGGTAAAACGAGCTTATATGTGGATTTAAGCGGTTGGAAATCGTCCTAATTCGTACTATTATTTTGTAAATCGGAATCGGTTTCCAGTGGAATGTGGTATATTTACGAATTTACCTAAATGTCAAGGACCGGCCGCGACGGCAATCGGTCGTAAGAATTTGATTTACGAGGAAAATATGCGAAATTTTACGAATTTACTTTGAATTCTGAATATGAAGAGCTAGTTGTGACGGATATCGACTGCGAAATTTCGAATTTATGCGAACACATATCGTATTTTCACGAACTTACTTCAAATTTCTGAGTTTAAAGGGCCAGCCGCGGCCGTAATCGGCAGCGAAAATTTTATTTACACGGAAATATATCGTATTTTTATGAATTACTACGAGTAGGTATCTGAATTAATGGCCGGATACTACGGGATTCGAGCACCAAAATATTTTTTCGCGATAATTATATGGTATTTTTACGAGTTTACTTAGAATTTTTGAATTAGAAGAGAGAGACGGAAATCGGTTGCCAAATTTCGATTTAGGCTTTGAAATATAACACGAATATACTTTTTATATATCAATTTAAAAGGCGGGCTGCGAAGGATGTCGGCCGCGAAATTTCCATTTATGCGGAAATATATCGTATTTTTACGAATTTATTTAGAATATCTGAATTTAAAGGGCTGGAAAATGGCAGCGAAAATTTTATTTGCACGGAAAAATTATATATTGGTATATATTTTTTCGAATATAAGACCGACCGTGGCGGTAAACGGCTGCGAAAATTCGATTTTCACAGGAATAAGTCGTATTATTACGAATTTACTCCGAAGAACCTACCCGAATTTAAATTTTCGAACGAAGAACTCGATTTTCGGCGACTGTTTATAATTTATTTTTTCATAAAATTTCGATTTACGTGGGAATTTGTTAATTCGAAATTAGATTTTTGGTGTCCCATGGATTTCGAATTAACGGGGTTCTACTGTAGTAATCATAATGATGAGTTCTATAAAATATAGTTTAAAAGGCTGAATATTTAGAAGTTAAATAAAAAAACACCATAAAATTGACTTTAAATGTGAACCACGAAATTCCAAACCATTCTTCTTCTCGTGCCCTGTCCGTCCAACGGACGTTGGCAATATACGCATGTTAAATGTTGAACATTTTAAGTCCGAGAAGGGACTATCACCGCCACCTAGCGATGTAAAAATGAAGATATTTTGACAGGAAATGAATTGTTCCAAGGGTATAATATACGCTTAAGAGGGTTTCACTGTATCTTCATAATTCTGTTAATAAGATGAGTTGGTATTTTTACATGTTTATTACATTAAAATGAAATTTCATGGTCGGAGACAACCTCATCGGTTATTCTGGGGATTGTACCATTAAGTTGAAAAATCCCACAATATTCCCCGTTTTGGGATTATTCCTGGGAATTATTCCAGGAATATTCTCCAAATTAAATTCCCAGGAATTTATCCATCACTAGTTAGTTAACCTCCTGAACGTCTTGAGCAGAAAATTTTCAAAATACAACTGACTGTAGGATGAGAATTCACAGAACTGCCGGAAAATTATCTGGATGAGTTTTGCTTATTTATCAGCATCCATGGATGATATTAAGAGTGCTCACATGTGAGTGAGCACCGAGTACGGTCATAAAAATGTCGCTCACATGTAAACTAAAACTTTTCCACCGGTTAAGATATAAATATGAACCCACTTGACTCTGGCGAGGAGAGAGGCAGACGGACTGTTGGTGCAGCCAGTCAGGTAGGCGTACAACTTCTCCACGGAGTTGGTGGCGCTGGACACAGGTGTGAGCAGCTCACTCTTGTGCTTGAGGTGGCGACGCCCCGTCAGAGGTGTGTCCCCCACCAGGCTGCGGATGTTCGGCTGGAAGGTTAACAAAACAATCACACACACACAAATAACTACACAATACAAAATTAGTAAGCATTTTTTTTGTTATCTTTTTAGGAATATTAATGAGAGAAAATGGCTCTATATAGGCCAACCTAATGATGATTACTACATAAAAATACATAACTGTACGAATTCCAATGAATGCAGTAACTGCCCCAGTCTAGAGCGCACTTCACAAGTGAAGTACCTCGGTCTCACCATTGATTCATACCTCAAATGGAATCTGCATACTCAGATCATTGCAAATAAAATTAGAAAAACCATACACTTCTTCAGATCCATAAGGAACTTTCTTGACTTACAACTTCTGAAAACGATTTATTTTGCAATCATCCAATCTATCATTGAGTATGGGATCATTGCATGGGGAGGGGGTACTTCATTAGCCCTAGATCCTGTCGAAAAGGCGCAGAAAACAATTATCAAAATTATTCTCAAACTTCCTCAAACCACAAACAGTGACTTAATTTTCAATATAATGAGAGTATTTGATGTTCGTCAGATCTATGTAAAAACAATCCTCATGCATCTCTTTAAAAACAAACACGAACTTTATGAACAAAAAATAAACTTAAGATTTACGCGAAATTCGAACAAAGACATACTGCAAGTTCCAGCACTTTCTACCACCTTTGGCCAACGTAGTTTTAGATACTTTGCAACTAAAATATTCAACATGCTCCCAGAAAATATTAAACTGAGTCAAACACTAAAAGAATTCAAAAAAAGTGTTAAAATTTGGATATGTTCTAATGATCGACCCTTTACTGGTGCCCTCACCCAAACTCCTTGTCATTGACAGTTATTGTAATAATTATCTTGCTGTTTTTATATTGTGTACATGTACATAATATGTATTGTGAATATGAATATTGTAACTAATATAATGTATTGCTCTATACTATAGGAACCATACATTATATGAATACATTATAAGTAAACTGTAGACAAAATGCGAGAAACAATTTACTAAAAATTCTGCCTCAATACAGGTTCGCCTAGTGAGGCAGGCTATGCACAACATCAAATATATTTATTATAATTGTTCTATTTCTATATGACCGTTCTTACATACATATGTATTTTTTTCTCCTATTAGATACTACTCTAGTGACATCAATTATTATAACATTATTCCTATAACAATCTTATTGTTATTAACTTATAGTTATTAACTGACTAATGAATATGTTATTAACTTTTTAATTGAATGTTATTGTCACTAAAATATATTATTAACTTTACTGTGTAAAATAAAAGTAAGAAAATAAAAGGTAAAAAGGAAAAATATAAAAAGTAACCAATACTACTATGTAATAATATGATATTATATTATATATTCATGTTATTTTCTGGATGTAATAAATATGTAATAGTTTATATAATAATGTATTCCTGTTTTTTTTGATAAATAAATACTTTATACTTTATATCACCCCAGATATTGGGCAAAGTTGTACAATGGAAGGAATGGCAAATTGGAGACCTGCTAATCAGTAGCAGCTCAGTGAATTTAAAAATTAACTAAAACAACAAGTGTTTAGATGATATATTGCATTGAAATAATCCAAACCACTACCGATTCGACTACCATAATACGGGCATGTGTCTAATGTGGTAGTCGAAAAGCATGTAAAAAAAACTGTACACAAAAATATTTTATGAGGAAAGAAAAAAAAAGAACCCTTAGAATGTAAAACAAAAACAAAAATTAGTGTTCTAATACACAGCACCCGTGTACGAGTATTTTTAAAATTGCCAATAGATCTAAAACACATAGATGAACACGGTCAATGACAAAAACCGCATAGATCTTTTGATTTTCGAATAATTTAATACAAGTTAAAGCCGTCTATGACGTCAAACAAACAACAGACAAAGTAACAAAATATATATGTCCAAAGTTTCACCCTTCTATCTTTAAAAACAAAAAAGTTGTAACAAAAAAATGTGACTTTTTGTCACCAAAAATCTTTGAGGGCCGTTTTCTCAGCTTTGTGGTTTTGTGGCTCGACTCCCTTGACATCTACGGCGACGAAATATTATTATTATTACTATGCTATAAGATATACATATTCAGATCAATGTACAAGCAAATTACAGGTATGTAAATGTTCCACAAGTTGTTGCACTATTATTAGGCACAGATTTAGGAAATTACACCATGTTTCAAACTTAATTACTACAAAAAACAACTAATAATGTTTGGATAGATGGTAAAAGACATATTAAAATTCCATTTTAATTCAAAGACCAAAGTTCAAAATTTCCTGTACAAAACTTTTCCTTTTCCAAAATTTTTTTTTTCCTGTATTTGACATTTGCAAAGTTTGGTTTCAATCTAAATACGCATGAATTACTTAGTTTACTCAAATTAAGAACCTAATAAACTATTTTGCGCGCATAAATAGTTGTTTCTTGTAATAATTGATATGAACTTGAGAATTTACGTGAATATTTTTGTGTGAATTTCCATAATCTGTGCCTAAAAATGCGCCGGCTTATGGAACACTTAATAAATTACGTACATGTAATTATTCTGAATGGTGGTCTTTTAAACAGTACAAAAATAATGATGAACTTCACTTACGGGTGGAAATGAGGCGATGGCTTTGGATATTTCACTTCCTGATGTTTTGGATGGAGTTCCCTGTTCTCCTGGAAACATTTCAAAATGTATTTACTAAACATATCTATAATGAATAATGTAAATAAAATACTTATTGCAAAATATCAATTTTAATATGTTACTTTTAATTATCTGAAAGTTACAAATAAATATGTAATAATTATTATGATTGGAATAATACATACCCAAGAATATTCTTTCGTCGAATTCTCCCACGCTCAGCACAAACGTTTCGTAGACTTTATTTAAGGACTTAAGATTAAAATCAAAAGTTGATAAATCTAATAATCCTGTGAATAGTTTCTCATCTCCTTTTAAGATCTGAAAAGTGAAAATTATCATACATAAAAAATATTTGTTATAAAGTTCTAGGCGTAAGAAAATTCGAGTTCAGATATTTAAGTACAGTGGAACCTCTTAACGGAACGAGCATAATTCGTTCCAGTCTTACTTGTTAACACTCATTAACCTCTTGAATGTCGGATGAAATTTGGTCTCATGATGGCCGTGTACATGATTCTGAGAAGCTACAGTACTGAAATTAAAAGCAACATCTTGGATCTATTTGAGTGTGGAGGAACAAGGGGTAGATTTTTGCAGTTTGCATATAATTGCTTAGTCACGCTGCTGCCAACCAGTGTTGAGTCGGAGAGGGCATTTTCAGCAGCTGAGTACATTGTACATTGCAACGGACATTAGATTCCGTTTAGCAGATAACACCCTTAATACACTTTGTTTTTTAAGAAGTTACTTTCAAAATCACCCGTAATTACTTTCTAATCTCTATAAGCTATATTTTTTTTGTTTATTTATTTTAAAAAAAACTGTTAATTATTTAGTAACTAATATTAAAGAATAAAGGTTTTTTTTTCTTTCAAATAATATTTTCTTAATTAACGAGATCCCGAAAATTCCGAGATCTCGCGAGATTGTAATTTCTCATCTTGCGAGATCTCAAATATGCGATCTCGAGTTGAGATTGTATTCCCTAGCTGACTCACGGTGGAGAAAAACCTTTTTCATGTTCCGGCTGCAACTATTTATGTTTTATAAAGTGAAATTTAAAAATCCACATGCTGAGTCAGAGAAGAGAAAAATCTTTCAGTAATGAAAAACATTACAAATAATGTCTGAACACAAAAGGAAAAATTATTGATCACATGTGACACTGACGTGCTAGCGGAACGAGTGCTCACCGGAGACTGACGCATTGGTGCGGAAGTCCTGACTCAATAGTTAGTGACATAAAGATGGGACTTCCCCTTGCGACACTCGTTATGCGAAATGTCGTTCATTAAGGAAGCATTTTTTTTTCACAATCTGTTTGCTCTTTATGCGAATTACTCATTATTGGAGGTGCTCATTATTCCACTGTAGATAGTTAGTTACCATTTATATTATATTGATGTACACTAATATACTTTACAATAAAATGACACTAATCTATTATATTCCTTGAGGAATTTATAAAATATATTTACATTTTACTGTCTTAAAATACCTAAAAAAAAATTCAACCTTCAATATGTTTCAATATTATCAGAAACTAACTAATTCGACACTTATTTTCGAAGTGTCATTGTATCCACATAGCCTGAAAAAAAACATTAAAAGAAGCGAGTAATTTCTGAATAGTAGCGAAAATTACGGAGATATCCACAATGATCCAAAAGTCACCCCATATTATGGTATGTAATCTCATTGAAGATGAGGTAGGTGATGAAAACCGGGCATAGCGGTTCATGGAAGGCCGGTTTGGAGGTAATGAAGATGTTGGGTAAAGAGACTACTCACAGACTTGTTGAAGAACTTGGTGATGACGGTCTTCCAGGCGTACTGCTTCATGGATTTGGCCTCCAGGTACAAGCCCTGGAAGGTGTCGCAGAGGACGGAAATGACGCAGGGCGGCTCCGACGGCAGCTCGAAATTCGGCGAAGACCAGTTCGCTGGCAACCCTGAAATCATGGCAATTTATTAAGAATTCATTCGGACCCAAATGGATAAGGGTATCCCAATTCCACAGTGACTGGTGACAAAATACATTTTAAGTCCTCGGAAACATTTTACGCGTGAATTCCCACCCATAATAACTACTCGTCTATAAATTGTCTCGCCTGATAAGACGAAAATGTATGTACCAAACATAAAAAAACCAAAGCAAATCCTCTGTAAAGTTTAACCTCCCTATATAGCAGCCATGTCTCCTTGCAAATATTTTTTAACAAACTAAAAATTATATCATATTTTCAAATGTTTTTTTCAAACCAAATGTTGAAAGAGAAAGGGGCCTTTCTGGCCCCGAACTCTGTACGCCATTATATCAAAAGTTAGTTAATTCGGTTCAGCCTTTACGACGTTGCTGTGACCTACTTGAGACTTACTTTACTTTAACCAGTGATTCAACCTCAACCCTAACTTTCCAATACATACTTTTTTTTAAATATATTTAACCTCTTGAATGTCGGATGACATTTCCCCACATATGGCCAATTCCATAGAAAATTAATATCAGAGCATTATGAGAGGCTCGAGTGCTCAAATAAAAAGAAACGTCTGGAATGATATTGGCGCAAGCGATTCTGACCTTGTCCTTGTAAAGTTTATTTATACATAAAGGTTAAAATCATATTTTATTTTTTAATCTGACATCTGTCATCCGCCCGCCGGCGGGCTTAAGACAAATGAGAGGTTAATTGAAAAAAAAATACAAAAAAGTCACCGGAGACCAAAATTTCATTTACATTTTTTACACTAAATAATATCAGGAATACTGGTTAAAGTCAAGTGTGTCCCTTAACATCCTGTACATAAAATTTTCAAATAACTCTACCAATTGTTATAAATTATGAACATGTTCTACCGCTGCCAATTTTAGTCTGAAAGGGCTAATAAAGCAGTATGTATATGTAGAGGTGCCACCTTTGAAGTTGGGATTGATGAGGTCCCTCCGCTGCGCCATGATGGCGTTTCCGTAGACCAGGTCGATGCAGGACAGCAGGACGTGGTACATGTTGACCAGGTCGTCCGACAGGCACGGGAACTCTCCCTTCACGCACACAAACAGGCACCAGCAGAACTCAAACACCGCATTCACGTTGCACAAAGCCAACCTGAGAAATCAGATTCATTATTATAATATTATTTTTAACTTTTTAACTTAATGAGTTAAACCATAAAATATAATATTTTAATTAATGAAGACATTATTAGCGAAACTCAATCGATAATCTGAAACAGAAAAAGATAAGGAAACACCTGGGACGCTAAACCCAGGACTTTCGGCTTTCTGGGCAAATGTTCTCACCACTGAACTAATGTATCCCTTTCGGATTCGGTCATATTTAACTGTATCATACTTCGATTGAGAACTACCAACATTATCTTCATCTTCTTAACGCATATTTTTATTGGCTGCTATCTTATAGATAGAGTCAGGATAAATTTTTATTTTAAATCACTTTTTATTTAATATGCGACAACTATTGACTTTGAGTATGATAATCGCTAATATTATCTTTAATAAAATATTATATTTAATTAGGCACAATTAGGTTTTAAAAATAATTCACCAAAGTTTGGTAATTAAACATAACTTGACTGACTGTCATAATATAGTACCATATTATGAATACAAACCAAATTCAATTTTAGAAAATAATTTCTTTAAAATATACTACGATAAAACTATACTAACAGACAGACCAATTAGTCATAATAGACCCGATATAGTTTTACATGACAAAGTTAAAAAAATAACTCATATCATTGATGTAGCTATTCCAAATTCCTGTAATATTCAAAAATCTAAAAAATAAAAAAAAATACTTTAAAATTTAGGCGTATTAGATTTGTCAAAGAATTTGTATATAAAAATGCAAAAATCAGTCATTTTAAATACATGTAGGATTACGAAAGATTTTTAAAATTTTTATATTGAGGGATCAGTAGGATTTATCGGTCAAATTAGGAATTCCACCGAGCCGAACCCTCTGACATGAAAATATCTGGAGTCGGTGAATTATTTTCCCATTTAATAGTCTGGTGGGTTAACATGTTGTTCTTGTATTGTTTTGTATTAATTATACTTATATAATACACTTGCAAAGCGTGGATTTACTAGATGATCATTTTTATGGAAAAGTGTGTGAAAGGGTTTAGTTTTACCTGTGGGGAAAACTAAACCCGGACCTAAAAGTCTGGTGCGTTAAAAATTGATGACACTAGCGCAGACCTTCTAGTTATTTTTAGCTTATACAATCTTGACCCCCCAGGCCTCGACCGTATTTTGTCAGAGGGTCGAAATATTGCCGTTTTGCAATAAAATCCAAGTAAATGGAATATTTTTGAATGTATCCGAAAACTAAGGTGATATGATAGGTGATGAAATACGCTTTCAAATCTTATAATTCGAAATAAACATAATAATTATTGAAATATAAAATTTTTGCATGCAAACATAAAAAAGTTTTAAAAATGTCTCACCTTACGTTTTATCTAACTAAAATTACTGATAATGAAAAAAAATAAAAACACAAACATAATTTAACAAATGAACTGAAAACTCACTTTTTTGTTGTTTCATGTAAAAATAATTAATAAAAAATTCTTAAATATTCAAAAAAAAAAAATTGCGATTGGAAACTTATGATTCATAAAATTAACTTTTAGATTTGAATATAAAGCGTGATATTTGCTCTTTCTAACACCGTTTAGATCAGTCTTTCTTAAATTGGGCGATAATGCCCCTTTGTGGGCGCTGGAGGCTTTCAGGGGGGCAGTAGAAGGTATAGGGTTCAAAAAAAATTAGAGGGCTTTAAGGAAATCTGGTCTAAGGGGTGACGGCAGACAAGTTCTATCCATAAAAATCCAACAGAATCTAGACACGACACTTGAGATGCGATTTACTACTCGAATGCCAGCAGCCCGTATATACAGTCAAATTAGAGTCTGGAAGACCTACAGACCTTCTGACAGAATATGCCCGAGGCCAAGGGTTGAAATGTTTATTTTTATATTTTTTTTATATAAATACTGCACAAGAGTCCCAACTGCTCCCGTCTGGAGCCAGTGAGACTCTGGCAACCCCAATTGGAGTATGTTGTGAGGCTGAAGATAGTGGGAAGGAGATGGGGATGAGGAAGGTGGGAAATATCTGGCTATTCAGATCTGGTCACCAAATACGCCTAAAGCCGTTTCAAGCAACGTTTCAATTCTGAATGGTAGTCTTGCACAAGATACTGAGAGTATCTTCCACTCTGTGTGCCGCAAATATACTATATATTATTTTTAATTGTGAAATAACACAAATTAATCAAATAAAATTTATTTGCGCGTGCCGGGTTCGAACCCGCGACTTTCGGATTGGGAGTCAAGATTTACCTCTCGACCACGCCGGCTATTACTACAAAAACTAACAACTACAACAATTACTAAAAATGATTGCCAATTATTAATTTGTACATAAATTAATTTAGAATGAATTATTGCTTCTTATCACCCTAGGAGTCAACCATTTTATAAACAAAGATAATACATATGGTTAATCAATAAGAATTGCAGATTTACACACTTGCAATTATTGAGAAATGCGCAATAATTGTATTTAAAATATAAATAAAAAAAATTTACAGTCAAATACTGAAGTAACAAAGAGTTTACCATAAAATCTATCCCTTGGTTTTTTAGAGATCTGCACTAGTATTTACATAAAACTAAAATAAAATCAAATCAATATTAATCAAAATTGAAATGTAAGGTAAGATTTTGGTTTTAGGACAACATATGAATATAACCAAAATATTATAATGATTGTGACATGTATTTATGCTTATTTGTGATTTTTAGTAAGTTTGATTATAGTGTAGTAGTAGTTTTTTTTTGGATTAGCTCGTCACAGGAGGCCCGGAGGAAAATACATTTCCCTCGGTACATCACATTATCGGCGAAAATAGCCTATACAGCCACCACAGGATACGAAAATTTGTTGAGAAATTTCTTTCGCATCTAGGAATGCAACCTAGATGCGACCATATCTTTTCTGACTTTTGTGTTTCAAATTTTCATTTGCGTTGCTAATATTGTTTTAAATGATTAAATATTACAGTTTTGAGGTTTCTAGGTTTCCTAGATGCGAATCGGCTCTATAGACGTTACCCTTGGCTTTACCCATCGATTTATATATTAGGCATGACCAATTACCACTCCCTAGAGACACGTAGAGGTATTGCTTTGCTTAAATATTTTTTTCAACTGATAAACAGTCACTTATCTAATAATGAGATACTGGCCCAATTAAATTTTTTTCTACCAGAGTCTCACTCTCGAGGACGTCATCACAATCTTCTATATAGTAGAGCAAGCCGCACTAATTTATTTATGAACTCACCTGTGGGGCGAGCTACGTGCTTTTTGAATGCGGTGGATAAAAAAATAGAATAATTTTTTGTGTCCTATAGCGTATTTGTGAGATTTTTGGCATTGCATATACACTGCATAAATGGTACAATTATAACGTCTTAGGCTATATTGCCTGTAATTGTTATAAATAAATGTACAAATTATATAAATAAATAAATGTACCTTTTCTGATTTAAATGTTTAAAATTTTCATTTGCCTCGCTAATATTCTTTTCAATTATTAAATATTAGATTTTGAGGTTTTTAGGTTTCCTAGATGCGGATGTACCTTTTCTGATTAAAATGTTTCAAATTTTCATTTGCGTCGCTAATATTGTTTTAAATAATTAAATATTAGAGTTTGAGGTTTTTAGGTTTCCTAGATGCGAATATACCTTTTCTGATTTAAATGTTTCAAATTTCCATTTGCGTCGCTAATATTGTTTTAAATAATTAAATATTAGAGTTTGAGGTTTTTAGGTTTCCTAGATGCGAATATACCTTTTCTGATTTAAATGTTTCAAATTTCCATTTGCGTCGCTAATATTGTTTTAAATAATTAAATATTAGAGTTTGAGGTTTTTAGGTTTCCTAGATGCGAATATACCTTTTCTGATTTAAATGTTTCAAATTTTCATTTGCGTCGCTAATATTGTTTTAAATAATTAAATATTAGAGTTTGAGGTTTTTAGGTTTCCTAGATGCGAATATACCTTTTCTGATTTAATAGTTTCAAATTTCCATTTGCGTCGCTAATATTGTTTTAAATAATTAAATATTAGAGTTTGAGGTTTTTAGGTTTCCTAGATGCGAATATACCTTTTCTGATTTAAATGTTTCAAATTTCCATTTGCGTCGCTAATATTGTTTTAAATAATTAAATATTAGAGTTTGAGGTTTTTAGGTTTCCTAGATGCAAATATACCTTTTCTGATTTAAATGTTTCAAATTTTCATTTGCGTCGCTAATATTGTTTTAAATAATTAAATATTAGAGTTTGAGGTTTTTAGGTTTCCTAGATGCGAATATACCTTTTCTGATTTAAATGTTTCAAATTTCCATTTGCGTCGCTAATATTGTTTTAAATAATTAAATATTAGAGTTTGAGGTTTTTAGGTTTCCTAGATGCGAATATACCTTTTCTGATTTAAATGTTTCAAATTTTCATTTGAGTCACTAATGTTAGCGCCCTTGAGGTGATTTTTCACCAAAATGGCGCTCTACTAATTATTCTGTTATTATTATTACAGATTAAAAGTCGCTTTTATAGTCTTCAATAATTAAATATTACAATTTGGATTTTACTCATTAAATTATTCCAAAGTAAATAAATAAATAAACTCAAAAAAATCATCTACCTAAATTTAGGCAGCCAACGCTCGAGGCCTAGAGCGATGAAACCTATTAAAATTTTGCTTAATTATATAAAAATAATTGGTTTAATATTGGGAAGTATTAGTTTACACTCACTTTTCTCCGTAATTTTTTAAGCCAATCCCTAACCAATTTTATTATTGAACTATTTATATTCCAAATAACAGAATGAAAATAGTATTTGCCTAACTATTTATTTTCCAAGTAACAGAATGAAACTGTCATTGACGATAATAATTATTATAAAAATTTCTTACTTTGTTTTTTTATTCCCCTTGTTTGATTTTTGGCTTTCCACATTTTCCAACGGAACAAAAAGTTCTAAAAAAATTGGCTTAAACTTTTGGAAGAGCACCGTCGAAACTGCAAAATTCTTTTCCAATTTCTCCACCCTCAATCTGAAGTCCTCTGGCATGGACGCCATATCAATCCACTTCTTTATAGTATTAAAAAATTGAATTAGACTGAAAGAAAAAGTACAAATTTAATAATAAGATGTCCTAGCAATACGCAGACAAATACATTTTTTCACTCATACACACACAAGCAAATTCATTGACAGGTCGAACAAGAAATTTCTCTTTGCAGAAATTCGAATTTGAATTTTTTTTTATGTGTGTGAATGGTTCTTAGGCTAAAGAATAATTAATATTATTATTTTTTTGTTTATTTTATTAGATTTTTCAATGAGGAAAAATCACAAGAAAGAAGATGGCTAAATTTAAACAAAATTGACATTTTTGTTGCTGATAAGATAAGAGATAAGAATCATAATAATATACTAAAAATAATAACATTTTAGATTATGAACGGAATCAATAAAATAAACAATTCCTTTAAGAACCCCCGCTTGTAACTCAAAAACAAAAATTCTGAATAGATATGAATTGTAATGGAAACATTTATGACCTCGAGAAAAACATTTCAAGGCCAATGTAAAGGGTTAAGTCACATTCAATCAACGGTTTTAAGGGGTTCAGTGCATCGAGCGGAGAATTCCACTCCAAATAAAATAGAATCACTGGAGTAGGGTATCACAAGAAAAATTCAAGAATTAGGAAATCATAAGAATTGTATACTGATATATAATGACAATGAAATTTCACTTACCTAATATTGCACAGCCTTAATAACTTGGTCAAACTAACACAGTTTCCTTCCACCGCTGATCCCGTACGACCAACTGTAGGGACCAGGGATTTCCTACATGCCACATATAAGGCACACCCAATCCAATGAATTGGTTCTCCCTGTAATTCAATAAAATAATACCAAAATGAAAACATAACCTTAAAGATGTTCAAGATTTTACTTGCACTGTAAGTGATTATTGACATGACTTCAACCAGAAACATCAATAAATGATATATAGGGGACAAACGATACTAAATCAGATTATCATTGATAATTTACTGTGTTATTGTGAAAACTTACGTCCAAAGTATACTTCTGGTTGATAGTTTCGTAAGACTTCCATGATTCGAGGGTAGCCTCTGAATCTACATTTAGTTGGGTACACAACTCTTGATGCGTTTTCTCTATTGAATCTTCAGATTCACTAGACTGGGCCATGATAAAGACTATAAAACAAAATAACTTCACTGCCGATAAACAAAGCAGACTGACGCGAAAGCGCCCTCTTGACAAGATCGAAAGGCGGGAACATTTGGTGCTGCTAGCTGTAATAATCATTTCCCGCCTAATGTTATTTCGGTAGGTACTAAGAATATAATCATGCGAATGCGTGATGCAATAAAATAAAATAATTCCGGAAATAGGGAACAATCACTTTTTTTTACCAAAAATTAAAGAAAAAAATTACATCTATCTATATCTATATTCAATCAAACCATTTTTTACGATAGGAATAGTCTTTCAACAACGTTTTGAAAATTCACATTTAAACATCCGACAAAAGCTCAAACACAGGGCAGGGCCACAACGTTTTTGTTTCTATCAGTCACGGAAAACAAAAACATTGCGGCCCGGACCTAACCATTCCCAAAATGTGTAAACATTTTCGTTTGAGAAGACGCCGCTTAAGTTGAACCTAATGTAATCCAGTAATCAATCTTCAGTTGATTATTTGTTTTTCGAAGAAAATGTCCGTAAACTCCGTTTATAAATACTGTATAGAAGCGTATAAATTAAATACAACATCTTCAAGACCAATTAGCTCGGACTCGGGAGTGAATTGTGACGTCACTGTCGCCAATCAATCGTTACTCGTTTTTGATTTTTGAATTTTCTTTAAAGTGAAAATATTAATTTAATAAATGTTTGGGGGGGTTTTTAAGTATTATTTTTTTTCAGTATTATTATTATTATTATTATTTTTAGATATTCGAGTTTAGTTGATTTTTTACATATATTACGTGCATTGAAAACACTATATTACATACACTGCACGTACCCTTCACAGATTCTTCATTAATATCTATTAATAATATTATAATACTGATAAAGTTATAAGACGTCTTAATTAATAATTCTCTTATTCATTAGTCTCTCTATTAATTTTTATTAGTCTCTCTACTATTTTCTACCTTTATTTTTCTCTATTTTTTTCATTCACTTCATATTAAGTGCATATCTTTATTTTTGTTTTATAGGAAAACTATTCTATTAACCTCAAAGAAAGAATTTGAAAAATATTTAAACTTATTTTTTGTGTATGTTTATTTGAACGCATGTATATATATATATATTTGTCTTGCCATAGGTATATCTTAGTGAGACAGGCATCGTATGAACACTTACAATAAAATTTGAAATTGTTAAATAAATGGTTCCGCTACGCCAACAAGTCAAACATAAATATTTTTATTGAAGTTATTTTACAGAATTTGCAGAGTAAAAACCTAACAAATACTTCGGTCGATAAAGGGTCGGTAAGTTATATAACACGTTAGCAGAACGTGTATTATTGATAATCGTTACAGTTCGTGATTAACTTGCAGATTATCGCACAGTGGTTAACTTATTGGCGTAGAGAGAGAGTGGGTAAAAACGTTGATTAATATTTTTTAGGTACCTGTATTTATCGAGAGAGAGGTAAAATAGCATTTTAGCACCGGATTGAAGCAATTATGATAATCCGCAGATGATGCTGGTAAACTGTTTAATCGTCGATGGTATTAAGAATCGAAAGATTTGACGTGAAAAGGCACCCCGGAAAGCCGAAGGTCCTGGGTTCGAGTCCCAGATGTATCAGAATCTTTTTCTGTTTCAGATTTTCGATTATAAGTTTCGCTAATATTATCTTCAAAAAAAAAAAACATTTTTCTGTACTGTACCTTCCTGAGTATGGGTATTGCGTATTGCGTATCTATGCTACTATCTGTGGTGTATCTATGCTTATGATCTATGCTTCCTCTTGTGACATTTGAAACTGACGTTTGATCATAATTTTCGAGAAATAGACGTAAAATGAATAAAATAAATCGTTTGATCATTAGCAACGCTCCACAACTGCAAAGTTATGTCGTTTGTAATTTTAGTACAACTTCGTGTGCCAACAGTATTGTAAAACAGGCAAAATTCATGAATAAAATGATGGCAAAAAGTGCAAAGAGGTTATGTTTTTTTATAGTTTATATACAATAAATGACTTGAAATGGTATTTGTTAATGTATTACCCAAACTGTTACTCGATCGAACGTCAAATCTAATTTTTTATTACAGAAAATATTACGCTAATGATAATGGTTTCGTCGCTCCAACGTCAGTGGCTAAAACCAAGGGCCAGCCGGCTAAATCAGGTCGCAAGAGGGTCAATGTCTTGAACAAGCTGTTCATGAAATATGTCACTGACCTGATGACAACTGGTGATCTTGGCCAGAAAGTATTCGGCAAGCAAATTGAAATTTCAAAAGTAAAATAAAATTATTTTTTTAATGATTTACTTGGTAAAATAACAAATAATTGATTCTCTCATATAAATTAAGGGTAATTATTCCCCTAACTTCCGCAATTTTAGGCACAGTTTATGGAAATTACACTTCATTTCAACAATTACTACAAGAAACAACGATAAAACTTCTCTTACTCTGCCTCATGGTTAATAGGGAATATTTCTTATTTAACCTTCCGGCGGGTGCGCTGTCGTAAAATTTACGACAAATGCACCTTATCGCTTCCCCCAGTTTTACCTCTTAGTCTCAAGCATCGAGCTTAGAGCTATTCGAGGGTCAGAATCTCTCAACTGTAGGCGTACCGGGTGTGCTTAGAAGTTTTTTTTATTCATTGATATTTGGAAATTTCCATTGAGCGTAAATTTTACCACACGTTCCTGAAAGTGAGAAAAACGCCAGAAAGCCTCGGGTAATACTGGACTACATTGAACCCAAAGGCGGAGTGGAAACAGTTGACAAAATGTGTGCCACTTACTCGGTCTCTAGAATAATAAAGAGATGGACATGTGTAATTTTCTACACTCTAATGAATATTGGATAAAGGCATAAATGCTCAAATTTTATAAATTTACCTGTCCAGGAAAGACTCCAAAGCATTGAAGAATTTTCCTAAAAAAAATTGGCATTGAACATGATAAAAGAGCATCTTATTTTCAGATCAAATGTCAAACATTTACCTAACATTTATATGAGAAAACTTGATGATGTAAAATTTACGACAAGCGCCCGCTCAAGGGAAATTACTCAGCGCGCCCGGTGGAAGGTTAAGTAGTTAGTTTTCGCTTTATTATTACGAAAAGTGAGTATTTTTGTCTGAGGAGAAGAAAAAATATGCATTTTATATTTTAATTTTGTTAAAATTAATTCAATTACGTGAAGTGTTCAACATCATGATTGGCCAAGTGAAGCGGAGTACTACAACTTTACCAAAACAACTATTTACATGCACAAAATGGGTTCTTAAGTTCTTTGTTTGGGTTACTATGTAATTCATGCATATTTAGATTGAAACAAAACTCACGCAAATGTAAATCCATTAAAAAAAAAGAATAATATGGTGGCAAGTGGCAAAGGAATCGGCATCTATCTAAATGTAATTAGTTGTTTCTTGTGGTAATTACATTGAAACTTAGTATAATTTAAAAATTCTTTGCCTAATAAAAGCGGAGGTTAGTGGAATATTTACTAAATTAAGTACCATGGTACAGTAGCGATGCTCCTGAATGCACAGATTAGTCTATTTTGTAAATTATCTGTGCACAAGGATCAATAAAAATTATCTAGAAACCTTTTTTCTAGTTTGTTTGCTGTTTCAATTATATCTATAAAATTTTCTTTGGTAAACCTTCACTGGACACCTTAGGGGGGATAATGTTAATTCGGCATAAAAAAGGCCCATTTTAAGAATATTTTTACACACTAAAGGTAATAAAAAATTATTTAATTGATCGTAACTTTATAGTACAACATTTCCTTAATTTTTTAAAACAAAATATAAATAAAATTAAGCCGAAGGCAGCAAAATACAGAGACGTCGAAAAAAAGATGCCCGCCGGTGAACAGTATAACTCATGACTCGATCATTGGAAATCAAAAAATAAAAATGATATCATTAGATAACCACTTTCCTAAGGTATATATATCCCTGGGAGAAAATTTTTTGTTTTTGATTTTTTAATTTTTGGTGACAATTAGAAGTGAAAATACCGATTATCATCTAAAAAATGGGCCTATTTGTTATTGTAAAATTATAATTATGAAAAATAAAAAAAAGTAGATTTTGATTTAAACTGTTCACCGGCTTCAAAAATGACTAGTGTCAGAAAATCGCTTTGCATTTTTGTGTACCAGAAAATCCAATACTAAATATGAAAAATTTGTTCGTACAAGTTCTATATCTTAGTCAGTTTTGCTCCGATTTGTTTCAAATTTTGACACAACTATCTTAACCCTTAGCGGAACATTTGACCTTTTCATTCAATTCCAAATTTTTTTTTTGCATATTTAGGTTCATTTGGATGTTAATAAATGAGGAAAAATAATAAAAAAATATTTGTTATTATTTGAAAGATTTATTCAAAAAATTGATGTGGTTATTCCAGAGTACCACTGCTCCAGTAGCATTTTGTTTTGTTAATTTTGAAAAATAAAAATAATGGGTTAAAATAATTAGTAATGGATAATAACAATGTGAAACCTGTTACATATATGTACATTATTTTTTATGGTAGTCGTTGAAGCAGTTTCGCAGTTCCGAAAGGCATAATCCTACTTTGCAAGTGGAGTATTCCTATTTCATTCAATATTCCTCACCCATTCATACTTCTCGGGTATATTTTCAGAGGTCTTTGTTTGAACCGTAAGTAATGACGACAGAGGTGCATTATCATCTTCACAGAAATCGTCATTTGAATCTTCGATTTCTGTAAGATTAAAGATTTCTTCTGGATTTATTTCATCTTCACTCAAATCGTCAACTTCACATTCGGGATCTGACGGCAAATCTATGACATATGCATTTATTTCTAAATCGCTCAGCCTTTCCACCTGGAAGAACATCAAAATAACTTTTATTAGCAAAATGCAGTAAAATAAAAAAATAATTTTGGGTCAGTACAGATTTTGCTAGTGGAGCTGTGGTACACTTGAAGTAACACATGAAAAATTCAACTCACGGGTGGTAATTTACGTACTTCGATATAATTCTCAAAATAATCACAAAAGAACATTGTAATTGAATAGAAAATTAGATTCTTACCTTAATATTTGCACAGAAAATTATATATATATTTTTTTAATGCTTTACCCCCCCCCCCCCTTAATATAAGTATTTTTTAGAAGAAACCTTTTGATTAACTACTGTAAAATACTTCTTTTTGCAGTATGTAAAATGAATATTTGCTTTATGTATGATCTTGCGACCATTTGCCTAGAATGCAAATTGTTTTTTATAGTAATTAAGGTGAATCTAAAGATGTTTTCCAAAAAATATTTGTATTAAGCATGTCTATTGATTTCGAAAGTTTACCTTATCTTTTAATTTGCAAATATGTATTGGTCTCAGGTTAGTATCGCCCCAGACTTCAACCTGGTGAATGTGTTCTGGGTTTCCCGTGGAAATCCTGATGAAGTTGAAACAGAGAAATTCCTGGCAGAAATTGCCGGAGACTTGAGACATCAACTCTCACAGCTGAAGATCATCGGTGTTGTCCCAATACTTAAATTTGTAAAAGGTTAGAGGGACAAGTATTATTATTTATTAATTTATCATAATTTTTTCTCAAATGCTTATTTATTATGTAACTCTCTGTTTTATGGGGTTTAAACACTTGCGCTAAACTCTCATGGCTTCGCCTATTGCATCAAATTGTTCCATCCACGGCAAAATAATATTTCATCCGAATTGGATACATATTATTATATAATATCTTTAAAAATACATAGTGACAGAATATTTTTTTAAAAATGATGATTGATTATCGAAGAGTTTTTTCTTAATTGTTGATTTCTTAACTGCCAGCTGATTGTTCTACGTCTATGGTTAAACAAGCTTTTTGACCAATCAAGCCATAGAAACCAGCCGGTTTTAGTTTGATTTCAGTTGCCTCGTCAGCGGAGCGCCTTACAGTTTTTCATGAGTTATGTCTCAATGTTGTCAAATCCAAATTTTAGTTCATAGGTATTAGAATAATATTATAGTAGTTTTAGAATAAATATATACTAGATATAAGTCATAAAAAAAGTTGCAGCTAAATAAAAAATGCTTTAAAAAATGAAAAAAAGGTTCCCGGTGATACCCGCCTCCCAAATTGATATAATATCTTTTTATATGACCGCTTGACTAACTAACCGTTCAACTAATTAATGCAACCTTCTTATACAACGATCTCCGATACAACGATTCCACATTATGGGAAATATAATACTTAGGTGATGTTGACATATTTATTATCAACTTGGGGAGTTTTGTGGATCATGTAATAAATTTTTATTCCAAGACTATTCCAACAGATCTTGTATTTTTGGAAACCTATCTAATCACTGTATTTTTCAGTTTTTGTTTCTTGTATTTTTATGACTTGTGTGTATTTATTACTTACAATAAAATGTAAGAAGTGTACTTTAAAAGTCATCTGGGTGTTAAATATATAAATAAAAAAATAAAATAAATGGAATCAGAAAAGTATTTTTAAATATAAATAAAATTAAGCCGAAGGCAGCAAAATACAGAGACGTCGAAAAAAAGATGCCCGCCGGTGAACAGTATAACTCATGACTCGATCATTGGAAATCAAAAAATAAAAATGATATCATTTGATAACCACTTTCTTAAGGTATATATATCCCTGGGAGAAAATTTTTTGTTTTTGATTTTTTAATTTTTGGTGACAATTAGAAGTGAAAATACCGATTATCATCTAAAAAATGGGCCTATTTGTTATTGTAAAATTATTGGGAAATATAATACTTAGGTGATGTTGACATATTTATTATCAACTTGGGGAGTTTTGTGGATCATGTAATAAATTTTTATTCCAAGACTATTCCAACAGATCTTGTATTTTTGGAAACCTATCTAATCACTGTATTTTTCAGTTTTTGTTTCTTGTATTTTTATGACTTGTGTGTATTTATTACTTACAATAAAATGTAAGAAGTGTACTTTAAAAGTCATCTGGGTGTTAAATATATAAATAAAAAAATAAAATAAATGGAATCAGAAAAGTATTTTTAATTGTAATTATTTTAGATACCCAGTATGCTAAGATCGTGGAGGTAGAGCTGATCCTACGCAAAGCAGACTTTGGAGAGAATTACATACCAACAGACCAAAGCTACCTCATGAAGTCAGAGTTTACACTGAACTCTCGTCTGGACCCTCTTTTAGTGGTGAGTTTTAATATTCTTTATTTTTTTTAACAAATAAGCAAAAACGCCACTCAAAATTACGAATTTGAGTTACAAATGCCAATCTATGCGCCATATCCATAGCTACAAGATGGTTTTTGAGATCCCTAGAAAAATCAACCGCAAATCATGGAGAGAAATCAGTAAAAAGCCAAAATGAAATTTTAAATAAACTTCAACTGTTCTGCTAAACTACAAAATCGCACATCCAACATTGTTCATCATGATTTTTTTTTCCTTAGCTCCACACAGAAGGCCCTGAGGAAAAAAAACCTTAGGACCTATGACATCTTTGATGATGCTGTGTGGATGCCTTTTTTATGGAGAGGAAGGAGAGGAGAAGTTCCGCAAAAGAAAAAAGGCAGTGACGGATGTATGAATCCATTCCTACCACTGCGGTGCAAGATCATGGGTAGAGAGGTCAAAGGTCTCCCTTAACCAGTCTCTCGTGATCCGGCCTGCCGCACAGTAGGTGGACAAACGCATCCGTCACCAAGACCTAGACAAACCTCACCCCATGAACCCGGGCACTGCTTCTATGTCACCAAATGTAGCGAATCACTGAGGTGACCTTTGGCAAAGGTGTTGGTTATCCATAAATGGTTCCCGGGGTCGGCAGTACCCATACCCGCCTCCCAAATTGTCGATGTATAAACTCTTAAGTGGAACGTAAAAGTAACAGAATGGAAATAATGGAATGCATAAAAACATATACTTTGGCGAAAATGCCATAGTGAATTTTTTTTTTAATTACTTTCTTAGAAACAAATTGAGGAGCTGAACCAAACAGAAATAGTTGAAGAAGCGCCCCTTTTCCCGATGAGAAACGATGTGTTTGGTCTGGACCGCGACAAGATGCTGCAGGAGATCACGCAGTCCATGAACAAGTCTCGCGTGGCGTGGAAGAAGACCACCGAGGAGGTTACTTCCGCGGCCCCTGTTGACGTTCGCAGCTTTATCCCGCAGGTGGAGCCCAACGAGTTTTACATGTCCACCAAGGATCAGAAGGAACAGTTCTTTGCTTTTCTCAAGAAACGAGAGGTAAGAATTGCTTATATTATTACGCAAGTAGAGAAAAATTTACAATAAGTACCATAAAATAGGATGACTTCTGAACCATTTCCAACTTTCAAACTAAATAACTTTTTTGTAAATAAATTAATTTATGGGTTAGAAAGTTGTTTGTCATATTCATTGCACAATTTTTTTTTTTTTTTTTTTACTATTAATCCTTTTTTGTGGCTTTACTTGGTTTTACATTTAGTTACAATTTGTGAGTATAGAGGATTATTGTTTTATAATATTGTACGTCAACATGTTATATTGTCTGATTCCTTGTATAGGGAAAGAGTGTGCCATAAACATAATAACAAGATTCACTCAAAATGATGGGTTGGTGGTTCTGAAATGTACCAATACATATGGTGAAAGAGCCCTGAACTATATTGTACCCAAAATATTTAATCAACTACCAATGACAATTAAAAATAATAACATGTACCTACATATACTGCTAAAGTTAAATATAATCTAAGGAAATGGCTATAGGATAATGTAATGATTTATATTGATGCCCTACTGAAGCCCTTGTATTTCAAAATGGAATTGACATTCTAAGGAAATGGAAAAATAATTATTTCCACTGGAGCGACAGAGCAATTAAAATATTTTTTCTCGGATTGCTAAAGGAAATTTTTCCGCCCATATTAAAAATTCATACCTCCAAATTTGAATATGGAAACATACAAACTGATTATAGTTCTATGTAGCCAATGAATTTCCCTATATTTTGTCTATTATCACATATTTGTAGGATTTATGAAAAAATTATAATTAAATCTTTAACCATAAAACATTTTAAAGAATCCAGAGAATATTTATTTTGTTATATTTTGAATGTACAATATATTGTAAGGTCGTTTTAATAATAAAAAAAATAATAATTTGCCACATTTTGGCAACAAAGCAATCCGAGGTTCTGGAAATAGTGCCATAATGTGGCAAAAAGCGTTTGAGTGGTTATAATACCTCACATACCTACCTCTATACACATATGAAACTATTGAAGTTGATTATAGTAATTTGTTATACATTTATACTTGCTTATTATATAAGGCTTATGCAGCTATTTATATTTTAAGTATTCTGTAATTTAATTCATTACTGTAATTATTATTTTATTACATTTGTTGCTAAGTGGTCTTTGACTGTCCATATTTCTAATTATTTTGGTTATTCCCATCAAATTACCTGGGGTTGAAATTCCGCCATAAATTATCAGTTTCAAAAAATAAATAAAATTGTAGCACCTATAAAAAAAATTAGCAAAAAACTAATACTTTTAGGTAATACTATAAAGGTAGTTGTACTCTAGATAAATATTGAATTTAAATAATCAGAGCTGAAATAGTAAATAAAACTAAGTATAACATATAAAATCAAGTATGCATGTGTAGTAGGATGCTCAAAAGGTAAAATTTTGTCTTTTTTTATCAGGGCACCCTTGTAATTGCTTTCAATAGGCAATAAAATATACAAAAAATATTTTTTTTGAAGTCATAACTTTATGAAAAAACTCACAAGTGTAAAGCTAGCCTATGAAATTAATTTTTTTTAAATAATAATAATTGTATTCATTTTCCTTAGCTAATGAAGAAAAAGGCGTCTGAAGAAATGCTGAAATTGTCATCTCAACCAGCAGAGATGGACGAAGATGAAGATGATTACTCCCGTTATGATCATTTAGATAACTACATAGAAGAAGACTTTGCAGAAGACTGTGATAGAGATGACTTGTATAAATAAATCATGATGTAAGTAAGGGGTAATGGTTATACGCAGTCAGGACCCTGAAAAAAGCGAGTTTTCATGAATTTTTTTTTTTCTTGGAAAGACATTTTCATTTATTAATGTCAAAATTTACATGCAAGTTGTTGTAACTTTTAACTTTATTTTAATATTTTTTTATTTTAAAATAATGATTTTTAAAGCTGCTGTAGCTGATCTCTGGTAGGTCCTATAAAAAAAGGCATTTTACGTTAAGCAAAATATCTCTGGATTGCTACAGCAGCTTTAAAAATCATTATTTTAAACCAAAAAAATATATCGGAATGAAGTTAAAAGTTACAACGATATGTATATAATTTTTTTCATTAATAAATTAAAACGGGCCTCCTGACTGCAGATAACCCCTTTAAAAAATTTAAATGGTTCGACTGGGATAGTAGCGTATGGATTAATACATTTTTATTTCCACTTCTTGGGTTTTGAAACCGCAACTTGGCTCATTGCCAAAAATCGTACAGCTCTGTCATCATAGTTGTCATCTTCTGGATTTTATCTGCAGTATCATGTCAAAGAATCATAATTTTCCTGTTTCAAAGAATCATAATTTAAAGTCCTGGGTCAATTTTATAAGATGCAATATCCATCTTAGATGGATCCCTCATGGGTCAGTATGACATCAACAATGCCCACATGCAGTAAAAATACAGGTAATGTGGCGTTATGTCTCACTGCATGGACTTGCATAAGGGTCTGCAGATATCAGTATTTTTTGTGGCCATTATGCTGTCATATATTCTTCTGGCACTCATTTTACTGTTCATCTGCTCCACTTGCTCAAACTATCTAAGAGTCATATTTATAACTCGGTCTGATTACATGATTTTACCAAGTCCTCTTAGGAATTTAATTTCTACTGTATTCAGTCTACTTTCATCCTTTCTCAGCCAGCTCCATGCCTGACTGCCATACATCAGAATCGGTATCACCACTGTTGTAGACTGTTAGCTTTGCTTTGAAAAAAAATTGTTAGCCCCAGCAGCGTTCAGTCCTCCATTAATGGAATTTCCTGCATTTACCCTTCTTTCAATGTCTTTATCAGCCTTTCTATCAATCCTAATAATTTCCAGATAAAGTAACTCATCCACTTTTTTTCAAACACCGTGACTTTAGACGTGCTTTCATTCATCATTAACTTGTCCTTCATACGTACTTCATTCATCCTGGACATGGTACATCTTCCATACTGTTAAAAATCAGCACCTCATCATCAGCATTCATCATGCAACATACTTTCAAATTACTCATTTTTGCACCCAATCCCACTTCTTTTTAATAATGATTAAATATTGTTGCATTCTCAGTTGAAGCTGTTGAAATTTATAAAGTTGTTACATAATAATACCTGATAAAAGCTTTCTTTAGAAAACTGATTTGAGTGAAATAAATAATGATGTTTATTATATTAGCAAATGATAAAATTGTAAACAAATATGTTTTGTGGCGTGTATATAAAGGTCATCAGTCGTCAATGATGCATTCGTTATTATTAGTGTGTTATTCTAGTGTTAAGATAGTTCAGTTTTAAATACACTTTTACTGAAGCAAACCAATAAAACTTTTTTTGAAATATAGTAATCTGACTTTTATTTTGGTTCAATATTAAACAATATAATTTCTTTATACGTTGGTACATGACATGTTTTACATTTAAAAATTGGAAGTCATATAGGTAAGTGTGTATTGAATGAAATTGAATCTGTTCAAATCAAATCAAAAATTAATTTATTCTACAACACAATAATTATTTTTATTCATAACATTTGTAATTTGCTACTTAAAAACCTACTTCCTTAATAATTATAAAACTATAATATATATTTAAAAAAAAACTATTATTTTAAACGAGGAATTATACAATAATTGTATTTTTTTTAAAATTTCAAATAAGGAATTATAAAATAATTATTATTTGTCCAAAGAAACGACACAATATCAATGATGTCCTCTCGACTAGCAATCCTAGAAGGTCGCGGGTTCGAATCCTGGCATGCGCAAGTATCCTGGCATGCGCAAGTAAATTTGATTGATTTCTGTTATTTCACAATTTATTCATTTAAAACAATACGTAGTATATTTGAGGTACGTTCCAAAGAGGAAGATACTCTCAGTATCGCCCTTGTATAAGGCCACCATTCAGAATTGAAACGTTGCTCGAAATGGCTTTAGCTGCGTTTGGTGACCAGATCTGAATAGCCAGGTACTTACGAAACTTCGTCTACCCCCTCCTTCCCACTACCTTCAGCCTCACAACTTATCCCAATTGGGGATGCCTTAGTCTGACTGGCTCTATACGGGAGCAGTTGGAACTCTTGTGCAGTATTCACACATAAAAATGACAATTATTTTTTCAAACTTTCTTGAAGTTTCCATAATTTTGAAAAAGTACGAATAAGGTAGTTTAAATAAACACGACATTTTTATGAAAAGAAACTACGTTTATCTGAAGATCCTGCCAGGTAAGTATGTTTTCTATATCTGTTTATACATAATTGGATAGACCCTAGAAAGCCAAAGTTGCAAAACGCCCTTGCAGTGATTTTTCACAAAATCATAATTTATCGAATTATTATTAATGTACGCGTCGAGAAAACTTTTTAAATAAAATAATGTTTTCTGTACAAATAAAATTTTCATCTTCGAGAGAAATACATCGTGTGATTTTACACAACTACAGAGAAACTACTTCAAAAAGATCATTACACTCGGTAGGTACTTGAACGGACAAAAATAAAGAAAGAAAATGCATATTTCAGCCGTATATTTAGCAAATTCTAGACGCGTAAAGCGCATGCTCCTTTTACAGTGGCGGCAAAGAAAAACAGCAGAATCTTCGACGAATTCAAAAATCGAATGACTAAATTATTCATTCCCCCAATAAATTGTCTGTGAAAAGTCGTCAAATCGGGGGCATTCGGGGGTTTTACATGAGTCATTTGTGAAATGACTAATATGCAGCTGAAAATAATAATATACGTGGTGGTTGTCAATATTTCGGCGAAGAAAGTGAGGGGAGGATGAACGGGCGAAATTCGTTCCTAAATTAACCGATAGTAGTAATATAATATAGTATGCCCGCATACATATATATACATACACACCCCAGTGCCGGCGCGGCTGTATTGTCGGGCGGGTTCAAACGGTGCGTTGACTTGGCCGACATATTGATCGACTCGTCGCGTTGCCCAGATTTGTATCAAATATCTGTGAAAATATCCAAACTTGAATAATTCGGATTGCTCGCGCCGATTTACTTAAAATACCTCTGCGAAACTACCCAAACTTTATTATTACGGATTGCCTGTAGAGATTTGTATATAATATATATGAGAAAATTACGCAAGCTTTAATTATTTTGCGAGTATATATTATTTTAGTTATTTTTCGTTTTATCTGGAAACATAAATGAATCACCTGGAAAGTTCATTTTGTTCTTGAATTTATGCGATGCACCTCGCGTGAAAATTTCCGAGTTGGGCGAAATAACACACTCATCATGCATATGGTGATAAGGTTGAAATTCCTGATTAACACCAGCCGTCTTGTTTTGATTGATGCAAAAAACATCGCCAAAATGTTTGTTTTATTTTATTTTGTGAATTTTAGGTACAAATATTAAAATGTTTACGGATCCTAGGAACTTAATTGAATATGAATTAAAGGATCGACTAAAAGGAATCAATTCACAAGGTCAAGGAATCAGACTGAATCGATTCATTACTATGAATAAATCTGCCCATGTCTACTCCACAACACTCCGCGAGACTATAAAGCGTCCGCCACACTACTCGCGAAGTTGATCGAAGTGAACCGAGTAGTGTGGATAGACGCTTCGTGTTCGAACTTCGGAACGCTTGGATTCCTTTGACTCGGCGCAAAAGCCGACACAATCGGAAGTTTGACGAAGCGAGGCGAAGTTGCCCGAAGCGAAATGAAGTGCGTGTCCACACTATCTATTTCGATCAACTTCGCGAGTAGTGTGGCGATCGCTTAATACCACACAAAGCAGTCTGAGCTCGCCTCGCCTCGGCGTTCTTCTTCTCTAATCGACTTTGCTCAGTTCTGAGACAGATTTTTTGTGTTCTAGTCAAATGGCGTCAGGAATCCACACTCCACAAACCATTAGTAATCCAAGCAACAACTGTGTGATTTGAAAGTGATGATAGTATGGTCACCGCCTCTTGACATTCGGCGAGACAACTCACTAGCATCCCCCATACAGACCGCCGCACAGAAAAGTGAATTGCGGTATTATCTGCCGTTAGCGGACATACATTAATTACGTGAGCTCAAAATGGGGGGGGAGGGTCCAGTAAAATCTCACCAAATCTCATTTAAACCGAGGGTGGGGGGCCTCGTTTCAGTCATTTCAACTAATTTAAATTCAACTCATTTAAAAATCTCACTTCAACTTTAAAAGAATATGTATTAATATAGAGATAATAAAAAAATGTTGTTTTACTTCTTTTGAAGGGTCCCATTTTACCCGCTGAAGAAATGGCTATAATGAACAACATTTATTTCGAGAGTAAGACAAAAACCTCATGTGACGGGGGGGTCCCACCAAATCTCATTTAATCTCACCAAGGGGGGGTTTAGTTTATTTTTTGAAAAAAACAGCTCACGTAATTAAGCGCGGTCGCTCCGAAATGTCCGTGTTAGGGTGCTATTATACTAACGACAGTTTAGAACAGAATAAAAGTTTAATGTTTTTTTCTTGCATAAGTTCTTTGTGCACAAAGTTTCAAGTGTTAAACACTTGACATTGACGTGTAAATATTTTTACCCACGCACATTTCTATTGGAAATTATTTATGAAGTTTAATTTGAACGTTTATCTTTAGAGCGCTCCAGTGATTATTTGCGCGGCCCACTCGACGGAAAAAGCCGGCAGCACCTGTTAACTCCAGACCCTTCTCCCCCTCACCCTCTCCCTGGGAGGCGCGGGGGGCGCGGGGCGGCGGCCCCATGCTCGAGCCTTCGAACCACGCTCGCCATTCGCTCATTCTGCCGTCAGCGCTCGTGGATCGCGTTTGTGTCTTCAATTCGCTTCTAGGGCGTGTAGCTAGTTCAATACTCACTTTAACTTCACTCTGTGACAGTCCGGCTCCAAGCTGCACCAGTTTTAAACTCATTCAACGCGAGTTTTATTCAGGAAACGCCGTCAGCGTCCCTAAACCCGAGCGCCGCTCCGCGTATTGTCAAAAGATATCCAAAACCGATCGATAAACATGACCGAGACCACCGACGCCCCTATCGCCGAGAAGGCAGTGCCTGAGGAGAATGGAACCGAGGCGGCATCCCCCGAGGAAGCCCAGGACAAGAGCCCCGAGAAGGAAAAGGAAGCCGCAGAGCCTCCGAAAGAGATGCGCGCCATCGTTCTCACTGGATTCGGCGGTCTCAAGTCTGTCAAAGTTCTGAAGAAGCCCGAACCTACCCTCGCTGAAGGAGAAGTCCTCATCAGAGTCAGAGCATGGTGAGTACCAGTACCCTTCAACAAATCGTTTACTTTTCTCATGTTCTTCGTATATTTTCTTAAATCTTGTATTTTGCGCAACAGATGGGTTCGCAATCTGCCGGCGTTTCGCTTGACTTGGTGCGGCCGCCCGCTCTCGGAATCGGAAAGTACGGTACCTACCTCTCGTCGATATGATCGATCGATGTTTTCTTGGTTCATTACAAAATGATTCAGCAAGTGTCAGGACGATAATGTTGTTTCTGCGTGTCAGCGCTGTCCACGGCTGCCAGCCGGAAGGGCATCCGGGCAATTTGACGCGCTTGGCAGAATACAACTTCCACAGTACCTAATATTCCGACTACCCAATATTTTATCAAACTTGGCTCCTGTAGCGATGCATTTCAAGGAGAGAAAGTCCTGGAGTTTTGACATTTCCGAATGCGTTCTGGATAGCGTACCGATCGCGTTAAGTTCTTGTCAAACTTGTTTTGCCCGCGGAATTTTGTATGCGTTTTTTTAATGTCATGAGGAGGGCGTAGGGCTCCGCTGGGCTGATATTTGAGAATCGGGATAATTATTCAGAGACAGAAATAAGAAAGATTGCTACCAGATGTTAGTATCTCCCGGGAACAGCCCCTTATTATCATCTCCAGGCTTGCGCACTAGTCTACCTACACCATATTGCAAAATTGTTGCAACTATTTGCGTGTTAATTCACTGTTAGATTATTATTTACCATTGTCTTTCAATACTTACTGATTAATTAAGACACAAAAACAAAATACAATACTAACTTTTCGTCTTAGTGATTTATTATCTATGAGTAAAAAAGACACTAATTATTGATAAGTTTATTTTATGATATTTCAATAGGTAGGTACCTACCTACTAACCTGTATACAATTTGTTGGTTACCTATATTTTTTCGTTATCGCAACATTACGATACCGAATTCTTTGATACTGCGAGGCATTGCGTATGAAAGACTTGTAAATTATGCATAGTTTTTAGCAACAGTATGGAAGCAGGAATCACAAAACGTAGAATTAGAATCATTTAAGTCCAGTTGTTTCACAGAATTTAAACAATTCAAATTTCAAAGTCAATTATCAAGTTCTGTGATAGTTCTATTGAAGTCCTGTAATTATTTCAGTTTTGTGAAACTACTGACCAATAATGATATAATAACAGAATTTGAATAGAACTTTTACAGAATATGAAAATTAGCTTTGAAATTCGATCATTCTGTGAAACAACTTTTTTATTTTATTTTTTATTTCAGCAATTTTGTATAAAATATTGTTGGAGTACGTACAAAATGTAAGTTGTAAGGTGAGGTGTACGTATAAATATCTTAGTCCTCCTTACTGTGGTCCTATGACAAGGCGGACTAAAGTTATTTAATTATAGCTTATTTGTCTTCTATGTCGTTTTTAGTGTCTTTTTTAGGGTTTTTTCATTGACCTCTTTCAGGCATATTTTTATGGCTGGCATAAACTTACATAAATTAACCAGCATTTAGTAATTCAAAACGCAATGCAAAATCGATTTAGAGCTTAATTTACAAATATATATTATTTCTACGTTATCATTCTATGCATCAGAAATAATAACCTCTTGTCAAGAATTTTACTGCTGTTTAATTATAAAGCCTTTATCAATGTAATTGTGGTTGACCAACAAAAAGACATTTCATTTCACTACGAGAAATGCAATAAAATAATTGTAACTCTTTTTCATCTTGCAAAATGGGCGTATCACAACAATTAAAAATAATCCATTATAATTAAAGAATCAAACAAAAAATACAAGCATTTAATAATTAATCTACAAACTAATTTCTCCGTTAAAACTGTTATATTTCTAAAAATGCATTTATTTATTTGTAAAAAGCATTTAGGTACGTACTTTAAATCTCGGCTAAAATACAATAAAAACACATAAATTTGTTTTAGACCACTTTTTTTATATTACCCTCTACAGGTTTTAGAAGAACCAACCCTTCCTTCATCAAGAGAACATTAAAACATATACATAAAATTTTTAAATTAGTTTTATATTTGTTTTATTATATTATTATAATGGAATTCCACCACTAATTGTTAGTTTCAAAACATATTCAATATTCGAACATATATGTTTTAATATTTTCCTGAAACCTGTAGTGTGTAATAAAAATAAAGTGGTCTAAAAGAAATTCATGTGTTTATATTGTATATATGCATTTATTTAGAATTATCGGCACAAGTGCCATTTATGTACACGTCTTTTTTACAGTCAGTACATACAATACAGAAAGAAGAAATAAAGAAAAAAATAAGATTACATAAGTAAACAAAACGTTTGTTGAAATTTCTTCTGACGGAGGTTGAAACCCAATTTTTCGGTGAATGACGATTTGAAGGAAATTCACACGTGAAATTTTCCGAAACAACTAGTCCTTAAATGTATTATTATTCTATAACCACTGGAGCGACAGAGCAATTAAAATATTTTTTCTCGGATTGCTAAAGGAAATTTTTCGGCCCACATTAAAAAAATCATACCTCCGAATTTGAATATGGAGACATACAATCTGCTTATAGTTCTATGTAGCCAATGAATTACCCTATCGTTTATCACATATTTTTAGGATTTATAAAAAAAATATAATTAAATCTTTAATCATAAAACATTTTAAAGAATCTATAGAATATTTATTTTATTATATTTTGAATGTACACTATATTATATAGTCGTTTAAATAAAAACAAAAAAAATCTAATATTTTGGCAATAAAGCAATCCGAGGTTTTGGAAATAGTGCCATAATGTGGCAAAAGCACTCGAGTGGTTAAAGGAACTTTATCGCTTGTCTGAATCTTAACACAATCAATTGAAATTTTGAAAATAATCCTTAAATTCAAAGCAAATTTGAGTTTATTGACCCAGATTTCACGACGCAGGACTAACGCATATGACAGACAACCGAAATTAGTGGTACGTTTAATGATTTTGAATGAGAAAAAAATATGCGAGACTATATTGTATGAATGAATGTGAGCTAAAACAGAGTTTGGTGGCGGTATATCCTCTCTGCCTACCCCTGCGGATAATCAGCCTGATTGTTTGTTTGCTGATAGCTAAATTTGAATTATTGAACATACACATTCCTTTGACATTACGTTTCATCTTGGTTTTATGCGTATTGTTTGCTCCGAGACCGCAGTTTATAGAAGGAAGCATAAAATTTATACCATTATCCCCATAAAGGTCTTAGGCACTGAACATAGTGATCCCTAGAAGTGTAATCTATACCAATTATAAAATTGATGGCACCTCTCAAACATGTAGCCCGCAGACATAAATAAAATGGTAAATATAAAAGTAGAAATAAAAAAAAAATAGAATAAAAAATAAAATCCAAGCATAGAAACGCAGGAATCCATCGGATCTTAGATTGTGGGAGCCAGTGTGTTTCTCCAATGGTCTGCTATGCTCGACCCTGAAGTCAGATATTTGAAAATTCTATGATGATATTTGAAAATGTTGATATCTGCATACGAGTAGATGATAAATTTCAGTCCAAGTAAGTAAAAATAAATTTAATTTCGACAAAACATGTTTCTATTGGTTTCTCTTCAAAAGTAATGAAGAATATTACTTAATTCAAGCACCTGACTGCATGTTTATGGTTTAAAAATTGATCTTATTTCGGAGCCAACACTTAATTCTATCGTCTTATCTCTTCAGAAGAAAAAGTGGTCGTCAGTTTACGTAAGACCGCTCAAGTCTTAAATGTTATCTTCTTCAGAAGTAAGGTCAAATTGAGCTTACTTGCACATTCGCACACCCACAGTACATGTCTATTAGTTTACTGTTCGCCGGTTTCGGGTATAAACACCCTTCCCCTAAACCGGAGTCAGTGAACCGCGAGCCCTCGTCTTGTTGACTTGGTTGTTCCACCCCACACTCAACTTTACAAATATATTATTACATATAGATATAAAATGTAAGTAATGTATATAATATATCTCCCGTTTCCTAAACTTTTAATACGTTCTCAAAAGCAGGAGATACGTTTAGCATAAATTTCCACAGCGCTAATTTAATTCATAAATAACTCGCTTTACCACACGGTTTCACACATGAATTTATTTTTGATAATTAAAAAAGTATTATATTATGAAGTCTTATCTTAATTTTTTTACAATTAAATGATTATGTCAAAGCTCCATAATTCATGATAGAATTGTTGTAGCTAGCTTAAAGTAGTTGCGTTGAACGAAAAATGTCAAGATAGAATAAGGTATGCAAATTATTGGTGCTAGTGCTCACAGTTCGAGAGTTATAGCTTCTTAAAATAATCTGCTTTCTGTTTTATTCAAATTATTTTTACAATATATTTCGTGATGGAATCGACGTTGCGAGCTGCAAATAGCAACGTTAAACTAAAAATTCCAGACATAATAAATTGTACAAATTTCATGGCGTTCTCGAGTTTTTGCTGTTTCAAATAATGTGATTGTTACTTTAGTCGATTTTTGAGCTGAAAATAATTACCTTGAATTAGAAATTTCCGGCAGGTAAAGATTTGCACATTTCATGACGCTGCAACTTATTTTTAATTTTTTTGTCTCATCAGATATCACCAGATTTTTGAACAATCGAAGTTTTGGGTGTGCCAAATTCCCCCCTTTGTAATTATGCAAACTTCATGATATAAACTTACTTACAAATTTCATGACATAAACTTGCTTACAAATTTTCTGCAAGGTGCTGCACCACGTCGTGTAAAATTTGGGATCAGGCCGCTAACAATAACACTCCTTATGTGGATGGCGATAATGTTTAAATTCCCTTAGAACACCATCCGCTTATTTTGATTTATTCACGAAAAAACATCGCCAAACATTGTCTTTTTTTGCGAAACTTAGACACAAACATGTTTAAAATGTTTACGATCATTTTCTAAAGGGGGCGTACATTAATTACGTGAGCTCAAAATGGGGGTCCAGTAAAATCAACAAATCTCATTTAAACCGAGAGGGGTGGGGGGGGGGGGGGGTCTATAGAAATCTCACGTCAACTTTAAAAGAATATATTATAATAGAGATAATAAAAAAAATTGTTTCACTTCGTTTGAAGTGTCCCATTTTGCACGCTGAAAAATGGCTATTATTTCTATTTTTATATAATATATTTTTTAACAATATGTTTTACATGATAAATTTTATTAATTTTACATCTCAGAGTTATTTATTTATATTTCGAGAGTGACAAAAAAATCTCACGTGAGGAGGGGTCTAAATTTTTGAAAAAACCACTCACGTAATTAATGTATGTCCCCAAAGCAGTTTTTATAGGCCTGATAAATGTAAATAAATACTTAATTATTTTAAAGGCAAAGTGTTACTCGCAGTATTGCTAAAGCTGGAATCAGACGATTCACTCGAGGGAAGGTTTCCGCCATGTTTTTTCGGCCTAATCGTCCATTTTGTTTCATTCCATGTTCACACGGCGCTATAGAAATAAGCGTTCACTCGTCCATTCCGACCACAGCGTCGCCGAGCGAGGTCAACCGCGCTGGAATTCGTTTGTTTTCCAGCGCGGTCCGGCCCCGAATTTTAAGGAAAAACATGTCAGATGCATCGATTTTTACGCAATTTTGTTGACACAATTAAATAAAAATAAATAAAAAAACAGTATTTTCTCGTCTTATAAACCTTTTTATTTTTTTGTGGCATAATAACACAATTTGATTTCACTTTTTTTATTACGAACATTTTCCTACAAATTAATAATCTTACATATATTAAAAAACATATAAAATACATGGATAATAAGGGAGACCCAAAAATTTATATGAGAGGTGTTCCCAAAAGCAAACAAATTAGCCGAACGAATACCATTTTGACGTTTTGCGTGCGATTTGATAGCGTCCTTTCATGGTCCTTCCCGTACAGGACGCGAGACAAACCGATTGAGAGTTCACTCGGTGTTCAGACGACTCACTTTGCTCTCTTCCGCGCGCATGCGCGCGCGAGTGAAGGATGCCGAAGGAAAATATCCAACATTGTTGGATCGGTTCACTTGAAGATTTCATTCGGCAGTGTTCGGCACTTTCGATTCATTTCATGTTCAGACGTGTCATTCCGAGTAAACTAGGCCGAATGAAGTGCGGAAATGGGCGATTAGTGAAACGTCTGAATGGCGCTTAAGCGATCTATTTTTCAATCCAAAATCACATGGTTTTGCATTATAAGGCATCACCCTTTTGCAAAACTAACTACTATTAACATTAAACTACAGAATACTTATATTTAATAGGTACATATACAATAGTAGACATTCTTACATTAAGACCGTGAATAATGAGAGGAACATAAATCTTCTTATTATTGAATGAAAGCGAAAAATGTTTCTTCTTCTTCATACTTTTTTTCCTTAAATATAGTATTATAGATGGCGCCACTTCCACATAAATAAATAAATCAGTAAATCGCATGTGAGCAAGTGATAAGTGTGTATATTACGGCAGCAGCTCCATGGAAAAAGGCACGTTCACGGACGGGTCAGAACGGTTTCCATAGTGTGTGGCGTTGGAGATGTACTCGGAGTCGGGTTCCTTAATTTGAACCGTATGGGCATTACCGTATTAATATACTTCGATAACTGGGTTATATAATTAAACGCCCTGATGCATCAATTGATTGTCAATCGTTTACATTGTCATCTTAATTCATATCGATATTAAGTACATATAATTTATAGTGTTCTCCAATAAAATGTTTATTCTCCATTGTTCAGAGTTCCACCTCTACTGTAATAATAATATTATATTCATTTGTATTATAAATTAAATATGAAAGATTCCCTTCCCAAATATAATTTCTCCCTATTCTGATTCCCACCGACCAAATTAAGCAACAATGCGATATAAAATGAATATAATTGAACGAATCATGCAGCCCATATCTTTTAACAAAAGAATAAACATTTAGACTCAACGATTGAAAAAGTGGGGTCACACATATGTTCCAGAACAATTAATAATATACCTCCATAGATAAAGCATAGATAAAACTAGCCCAACTGTTTCATGTTGTTTTTCGTCTCTGTTTGTAATTTTATGTATTTGTTTACTAGCTTTTTATCTATAGTGTTTTTGTTTATTTTGTTAGATATTGCTAATTACAACAGTGGATAATAAATAATATTGTAATATAAAACCATTTATTTACAATACGTTGTATTTATAAAAAGGTTTAAAATAGATTTCAGTAAACTTCATGGCATCTATCTCTAAATACTAAATTTTATTATTATTAAATATTATTTTTACTTGCCCGTGTTTTACGTATGAAATATGCTATAAAATAATACCGGAAAGCATAACGGTCCAGTACATTAGTGTGACATTTTGAAATTACCTACTAGTGACCCAGAAAACATCAATAATTTGTTTAATTAACTCCAAATTTTTTTTGCATTATAATTGATTTAGTGGTGTTTTTGAGTAATCCGAGTCCTGTACCTGATAGAGGATGCAATTTTACATATAAATGCATACTCAACTAAAATTTGTTATTTTCTTCATAGAAATTTAAAATAATGTCTGACTAATCAATTGGACGATCGTACATAATTTATTTCTGCCATTAAAACTGATAAAACGTAATAAAGTATTTGTCAGTTTTTTGGAAACGGTTTGGATTTTTGATAAAATTATCAACTCTTTTTTACTAACGGGTTTCGCCCAACTTTCAACTCAAATTTTTTTTTTATTTTGAACATTCTATCTCCTACTTTTTATTATAATGAAATTGAATAAATATAAAAATAATTAATAATAAAAGTATAATTACTTTTTCGATATCTTTAAAATTTATGATATTTCAGTGAATTTGGGTAAAACGTGTGCAATGGTGTCTCGTGACACATCACACGAGACCGTACCGCCGCGAATTTACCGTGATGTCCCGCGCTTTTCGGCCGGTCGCAAATATCTACATTTTGACGGCTTATAATATTTTCTGTATTATTTGGTATTTTCTTAAAATTCTAAAATAACTCTCCTCAGCATGTTCTAAATAATATTACGATACATTCGTAAAAAACATGACAATTTCGTTGTAGGTTATAACGCCAATGTATTTTTTTTCCCTAATTTCTTGTAACTGCAATCACAGTAAATGCAAAGAGTCATTGTCAGTACATTACACAAAACGCAAACACATTAACACATTGTAATTTTGCATGGTTTCTAAAAAAAATTATAAAAAAGTGTAGTTGTGTCGTCGGCTTATATCAACATGGATATATTATAATATGTAGGTGTAAATGACATTAAATTTTAAGTCAAAGGAAGTGGTCATAAAAGGAAATAATATTTGTTTCATTTGTATTTTCCGGTGAATTTCTTTTGTCACATGACGTAATTCGGGGTCATAGGGGTTAAAGTCTGAACTCGAGAGTAGATAGTCTCATAGAAGGTCAGACCCAAAACAAAATATGATATCACTGAAAGTAAGAAAATATATTGAAAATTATCCTACCTATTTTCTTTGTCCTCGTTTCTTGCAGCAGTTTATTTTGTCTGTGAGCGTTTGTAACTGAATTTAAGTGTCATTTATAAAATTGTAACTGATTTTCTCAAATCATTTTTAAAAACATCTATTTGAAATTCACTTTTTTGTTTGAAGCGAAAGTGGAAATTAACCCACCTCCCGACATCCGATTGAGCTGAAACTCGGCGGAGAGACTCGTTGTCAATTGCTCGTTGTCATTTAGTAGCAATCACGCACGAACACACGAATTTGTTTAAATTCGAAGAAATTAAAGCATTTAATATACAAAATAAATGTCGATTTTAATAATCGGAATTGGCAACGTTGTTAGCGCCGTTGATTCCGATCACTAGGAAGGAAAGTTCAAACCACAGTCAAACAAAAACAATATTTTTAAGTTTTAAAAAACAGTTTTAAATATGTATCATAAAAAAAACTTTTTTTTTTACCGGTTGATTTTTCTTACTATCTTATTACTTCTGGAATTAATAATCTTAATAAAATATGGCATTTTCAATTTTGGCACGCAGGCGGCCGCACCTCACGCGGCTCCCCTGGATAAATTGATCATTTTCGATTTTAGAACAAAATCCCTTTCACCGATAATCTTTACTGTTCGTTTTTGAATTTAGAATTAAATTGGAACTTTTGTGCTTTCTGTAATTGAAAAGCTAATACAACAAATCATGGTTAATTTTTTTAGTCTAGTCGGTGCCACACGTTCGTGAGGTCGTGTTTCTATTAGGATTTTCATCACGACCGTCGGAAGCTATCATTCATTTACCTCTCGATACGTTCAGTCTCTTCCTCCTTGGTTAGTCTGCTTCATAAAATGCTTTATTGCCGGCGTGTGGCGGTTTATTCGTGGATATTAGAAGGCGCGCGGACGGAATTATAAAGAATTTATTACGTGGCACGATCAAGTGGATAATTCGTTCGAGTCATGTCATTAGAAATAAAAAAAAAACAGTATGTATGAATGTGAATGATGCAAGGAGTGTGATAAGATATAATAGGTGTATCGCGGTCCGAAACGGCATATTAAGCAGTAAATCTATTTTTGAGCTCTGTTATCGTAAAATTTGCACTATGTTTTCTGTCGCGAATTTCTAATACAATGCAAATATTTTCAGATCACAACGCTATTTTCATAATGAGTTGTGTAGCTTTGCCATAAAATAAGACGCCTTTTTTTGTATATTTTGAATTTGTTTCATTTGCGAGGCGGGTATGTACCGGGTAATTGTGGATACCGCCGCCCCGGCAACCATTTATTGGATAACCAACACCTCTGCCATGGGTAACCCCAAGAAGTTCACTACCGGTCAGTGGTTGAGTGGGCATTGCGTTTGGGTCCCACCCAGGCGTTCAGTGTTCGATTCCTCGGCTGGCTTAGTCCTCCATCACAACACAAGCAACATCTTCCGCTTAGTGTGGAGGTAGTAGGAGATTTTCAAATGTTGTTGGGTTATTCGTAACCCGGGAATGTTTGTCTTTCTTTTTAAAGAACAAAAAAAAAACTATGTTTGGTGACTGCAGAGATATTTTTCACCAGCGATATCCACAGAATCATGTCTCATTGTATTTAATGGTTTAATGCCATGTCCACCAGTGTTTTCGAGTTTATTACCAGCTACCAAAAAAAGGTCGAAATCCCCCCAAGCTTCGAGCGCTGACAAAAAACCGAGAGACAGTCCTTTTTCAACAAGTGCCAGTCAGTTGGAAGCCATTGTGTGAAGTATCGGACCCCCGGGGACCCGCAAGAGGAAACGGGATGTCATTGTCCAGACAAGTAGCTACTCTTCAGATTCTTAACCCGTTCCTTGTTTAAAATTTCAACAGTTCCGGCTCTCCCGAAGGTCCGTTTAGCTTTAGCGGTTTGAATTTCGAACAGTTTTGTTAATTTATTATTATTTCAAATATTAAATTTAAATAGTTCTTCAGATTTCCTACCCGTTCCCGTTCCTTGTTTAAAATTTCAACAATTCCGGCTCTCCCAAAGGTCCGTTTAGCTTTTGCGGTTTGAATTTCGAACGGTTTCAACCCCGTTCCTTGTTTAAAATTTCAACAGTTCCGGCTCTCCCAGAGGTTCGTTTAGCTGTAGCGGTTTGAATTTCGAACGGTTGTGTTAATTTTTTATTATTTAAAATTTTATATTTTAACAGTTGATTAGATTTCCTACCCGTTCCTTGTATAAAATTTCAAAATTCCGGCTCTCCTAGAGGCTGTAGCGGTTTGAATTTCGAACGGTTTTGTCAATTTTAATTTTTTTTTTCAGATTTCCAAACGTTCATTTTTTCCAAATTTTCTCAAGTTACAGCCTTCCCAGTACAGTTTGATTTGCAAAATTAGAACAATTTTTGTTAAAACATTTTAACCTGTTTGAATTTTGAACAATTAGATTGATTAGTTGATTACTGTTCAACACGTGTTAACGCCGTCACAAAAGAAACAGAATCAACCACTTTCTGACGTATTTTTCGGGTTTGACGGACAGATCGGAAGTTTATATCAAGTTGTAAAAACCACGAAACGTGATTTGATGCGGAAATTGCTGAATTATTCAATTATGCATTGTATTTATGTTATTAACACTGAGATAATTTAAGACCCGCTATCAAATTCAACGTAGGTAGGCAGAATGAATAAATTAGTCCTGAGTTCAAATGGGTTTAATAAATTTAAACTTGCAAGCTTATTGTATATTTAATGTGACATCTCTGGTCTTATGTCATTGGATAACCAACACCCCTGCCATAGGTCACTCCAAGTGGTTCGCTACGTTTGGTGACTTAGGAAGGGTGCCCTGGTTTATGGGATTTGTTTAGGCCTTGGCAGCGGTTGATTCTGTCCACCGACTGTGGGGCTCGATTCAGAGAAAATGATTGAAGGAGGCCTTTTGACCTCTCCAGCAAGTCTCTCTCTACTCATCGCTTTGCACAGCACTTGTAGAATAATAATAATAATTGGATAATTTGTAGAGCGCCGTTTTTGTGAGAAATCACCTCAATGGCGCTGTACATTTTATTATGACTTCTTAGGCTCTACCTAGAACTATTATTTACAAATGGACGCAGAGAACATACTTACCTGGCACGTCACTTCCGATAAACACACTTTAATTAGAAAGTTTATGTTTGGAGGAGATACGACTTTTCACGCGGAGGACGCTATATTAAAACACTGGACATTGCATAACTTTACATTTGCTACACCATCATTTTTCATATTACATTTATAAGAAGATTGTATGTAGTAATCCATGGGATGGATTCATATATTTCCTTTTATGTAATTGAAATTTTGAATGCATCATTTCCATCGCCCCGAATGCAAATAGTTTTTATTTATATGATGTGTGATTTCTGTGATATGCGGATATAATAGTAGGTATTACAATGTTATGTTATGTCAACATTAATGTTGTTAATTATTAATGGTATGTCAACATTGAAACATTATCTTTATTGATTCAATGATTACAAGTGATGCATCATATCCGCATATTGCAATTTCAGATTACGCGTTAAATTATCCGAAATTTTTTTAATTCACTTTGTTGACGGAATATTTTCATACAAACTCGTCGTAAGTTGTAAATTGAACAAAAAAGCACGACTGTCACGTTGTTGTGCTTTTCTGCTGATCAAAATTTCTTCAAAAGCTGTACGTATATAAAAAATAACAATAGAAAATAATATAGTGCAGTAGGTTATACTGATAACTAATGCAGTAACTTAATTATGCATATCATAGTTATATGTAAGTTATAAGTAAATAATAGAGATGCATAAGTTATTAGTTGAGGTTTCTCATAAACCGCCTAGACTTGCCGGTGTTAGGCAGTAATTTTTGTAACTTATTTTATGATACTTACCTATAAATAAACACTTATAATAACATATATTTACTTAAATCATTAACTTCGAATTCGGGTGAGCGCATATTAGAGCGTAAATTAAAATCTTAAATAATAATTTAAAAAAAAATACATTATTGCAACACATTTTTTGTGCTCTCTGGAAGAATGATGAAAGTTATTGTAGTTAATGTTCCTAAAGATTCGTTGACGTACGAGTGTAACAGGAATTTAGAGTAAGTCTTTATTAGTATTTCGAGTAGAGGGAGTATTTAATCTTGCAAAAATAACATTCACGGCTGGCGTGGTTGAGGGGTAAGACTGTTCACTATCAGTCCGAAGGTCGCGGGTTCGAACCCGGCGTGCGCACATAAAATTTGTCATTTCACAATTAATTAATTAAAAATAAGATACAGTGTATTTGCGGCACGTTCCAGAGTGGAAGATACCCTCAATATCGCCCCGGTGTAAGACCACCATTCAGGATTAAAACGTTGCTTGAAAAGGCTTTAGCTGTGTTTGGCCAACAGATCTGAATAGCCAGGTATTTTCCCGACTTCCTCTTCTTCATCTCCTTCCCATCCCAACTACCTTCAGCCTCACAAAATACTCCAATTAGTCATAGTCTCACTGGCTCCAGACGGGAGCAGTTGTGACTCTTGTGCGGATAAAATATAAAATAAAATTACTTTTGTCTCCGTTAGTTTGCTGCACTGAACTGCATTCACTTAGAAAGATTGAGCGGTTACTTCAATTGGTGGTAATAGGCTCATTGGGTACTTACTACACTCACTACTGCCTGTTTCTTTATAATCCAAGCAGTACAAGTAGCAAACACGGGCTAATTGCAGCGCACAGACCGCTAGTTATTTACGTCACGGTTAGTTGACTGTTTTATTAAACGTTTAAAATAATGTTTATCTTCGCTTTATTTGTCATCGATCGGTGGGAGTGTTGATCTCGTTAATTTTAAAAGTCTACCTACCAGTATATCTTGGAATTAGATAATTGTTTATTTCAGAATGTATACAGGGTAGTGCAATAATTGATCTCCCGACAGTAGCACCCCCCCCCCCCCACCCCAAGTAATACTTATTATAAAACTAGCTTCTGCCCGCGACTTCGTCTGCGTAGGATTGGTACTTCTAGTAATCTATTTTCTTTTCCTAGGTCCCATCTACGTTTGTACCAAAATTCTTACCCTATTTATTTAAAATATCTATAATTCTTGTTCGATTCAAAGTATTAGGCGAGTACTTCAAATGAATTCACTAATTAATATATTTTCTAAAATAGAGTTTTGATTTAACAATCATTGTTTTGTTAAATATCATTCTCAAATTTTGACATTTTCTATTAAACAATAATTATTATTTTCAATATATTGAAAATAAATAGCTAGCTTTATCAATTATAACCCATATGTTATTATAATGTACGAGCTATATTATTTTAAAGTTTAATTAAAATCCATTCAGTAACTTTTGCGTGAAAGAGTAACAAACACACGTACATCCATACAAACTTTCGCGTTTATAATATTAGTAAGATTATTTTCTTTATGCATTATTTACCAATTTCAAACTTAAGATCGACTATAAAAATATCTTTATTAATAAGTTGGTATGGATATCAAACAAATTTATTTATAGTGTCCAGTTTTTTGCAGTTATTCGCTAGGATATGTAAACAGTACATAGACGAGTAGTTCTATCCTTGAGGCATTTGAATGATAATAATAATACATTTTTATAAGAAAAAATCTTTTCATAACTTTTGAAGGTTATTCCTACCAATGTATTTTTTAAAGAAAGACAAACATTCCCGGGTTACGAATAACCCAACAACATTTGAAAATCTCCTACTACCACCACACTAAGCGAAATATGTTGTTTGTGTTGTGATGGAGGGCTTAGCCTGCCGAGGAATCGAACACAGAACGCCTGGGTGAGACCCAAATGCCCACTCAACTACTGACCGGTCAATGTAATATATCATTGAAGAAGATAACACTAATAATCTAAATTAAATATGAACATGAACAAGACACAGAAAAATATTAAAAGATAACGGTTGCAACTGGGACTCGAACCCAAAACCTCTCGTCTTACCGGGACTGCGCTTTATCCAATTCAGCTATTGCCACCTATTAAAAAATACGTCACATTTGTCAACTCATATTTCAAATTTGAGAATTATCTTTATCTCCGACTATTTTTATTTTATTATTATCGGTAGCTACATTCTTCATTGGAAACAAGGGTTCAAAGAATGTATTTGTTACCTAGATAGTGTCTCGGATTTTATTTTTATGGAACACCTATAAATTTTTATAAAAGTCTAAATGAATACGCTCTTTGAACACTTGTTTCCAATGAAAAATTTAGCTGCCGATAATATGGAAAAAAAATTGTCAAATATAATTTTGTTAATTCTAAAATTTGAAATATGAGTTGTCAAATATGAGGGTTTTATAATAGGTGGCAATGGCTGAATTGGATAAAGCGCCGTCCCGGTAAGACAAGAGGTTCTGTAAAAGTTCAGACCCTTGAAAAAACACGTAATCCGGCTTTACCTGTCGAGATTAATCCTAAGAAATTTCAACAAAGGAAAATACACATTTCAAATATAGAATTGAAATAATTTTCTTGTAAAAAAATACTGTATATATAGGTTTATAAAGATTATATTCTTTATCGCTTGTCTAAATTCTTGACACAATAGTTCCAATTATGAAAATAACAATTAAAATAATTTTCTGTAAAAAGATAATATTATAGGTAGGTACTTTATCGCATCTTGTCACATCAGTTCCAATTTTTAAAATGACAGTTAAATTTATAACAAATCCAAGTTCGTTGAACTATTATAATAGAGTTGCATTCACTCACAGACAGACCCATATTTTAGATATTTTTCTGTACGATATGATAGGTTTACTCGGGTCACCCTGCCTTTTATCACTTTACAGATGCCACCCTGTGATTTGAGAAGAAAACCGTTAGTGTATTTTTTGCGGGATCATCCCTAATGCCTTCCCCTCCCCAGGCCGGAGACTGTGACTTTTATCTGACTGTATGTTCCCCGGAGAGGGAGAGATTGATGATCGTTCCCTTCTCGACACATGTCGGATTTAATTTGCCTAACACAGTCTAAGAAACGTGTAATTCAGACTGAGACACCTCTGTTTAATATTATTGTCTAGGAGTCTGGATGTTGTTACATCTAGATTTAAATGGTAGATATTTTGGTGTGGCAAGGTTATATTCCTTTATTTATTGGAACGCTAAAGGCTGCGCGTCCTTCTTCATACAAAACTACATCCTAAACTTCATACATTCTTAAATTTGGGTTTGGCCCCAAGATACTTTACCAAACTGAATAATTATTTTTATAGCACAAAGGGTAACAATTATTATAAGTAATAATTATTAGCCTGAAACACTCATCCATATTGAAAGAATCTTCAGAGAAAAGATACATATCGCCGACGGAACTCGAACCCGCACCCTTTTGATTGCCAATCAAGTGCTCTACCATTAAGCTACGGCGGGTTACCTCCTACCCGCTAAATGATTCAATATATACCTAGGATGAGTGTTTCAGGCTATTCATTATTACTTATAATAATTGTTACCCTTTGCTATGCATAAAAAATCTTGTCTTAAACATTAGTTTATCAATTAAAAAATAATTATTATTTTTAACTTAATGAGTTAAAACTCAAATTGTAATATTTTATATGGATAAATTTGTTGCGACATCTATTGACTTTTTCCGAGTGATTAAATAATCCTGACACTATCTAGATGGTATTTAGTTCGAGTTCAATCTTGCAATCATATTTAATATAATATGTTAAGAAAATGAAGGTAATGTTGTTAGTTCTCAGTTAAAGTATGATACAGTTAATTACGAGCGAATCGGATCAGTGGTCAGATCAGCAGCCCGGAAAGCCTGAAAGGTCCTAGGTTCGAGTCCCAGATGTGACCCGATCTTTTTCTGATTTTTCTGTTTCAAATTTTTAATTGAGTTACGCTAGTATTGTCTTCATTAATTAAAAAATATTTTTTAAATAAAAAGGTGTAGCAAATATCTAATGCGGATATGTGTCACTTTATTTGTATCGCGAATTATAAAATATAGGCCAGAAATCGATTTCATTATATTTACTTGGTACCAGGATGGGCAAGATTATTTTTTTAATAATTACCATTAACTCACAAAAAATTATTAATGTTGCCTCTAAAATCGTGATAAATTGGTTTATTTATTGGCCTATCTATCATCTATATATAAATAAATTCCTGTTTCCCTTGGTCACGCCATATCTTCAGAACGACTTTACCTATTTCATTCATCTTTTTTTAAAGTTTTCTAATACTTTGTAGAAGACGACTTTTTTAACTTCAAAAGGAGAGGGGGAGTGGAACGCGGGGGAGGTGAAAGGGAACGCTGGTGGGGAGGGGGGAAAGAGGTGGCGGAAGGGGAACGGGGACGAATGGGAAAGGACACGCAAGCAGAAACAATTTCTTTATTTAAGTGGCATTTCAACGCATGTCGGGAATCAGCTAGTATTTTATAATTTAAAACACATCTAAATAAAGTAGCACACATTCGTTTGCTACAGTTTTTGATTAAAAAAAGAAACATTCAGTTTGGTCAAATATTTGGACTACAAATTCAAATTTAAGTTTTATTTGGAAACGACCGCACAGCCGTTAGCTCGTAAGCTAGTTTAATACGACACTTTTTTCCAATATGTGTAGAATGTCGTTTAGATAGGGTTCGTTCATGCAAAGCTGTTCGACAGTAAAAACAGTGAACAAGTGGAAGGAAAGGATGCCCCATGAAGACAGTTCGATAAAATTATTCAAAATGTGTACTTGAATCGGGTTGTGTCAGATTTAGAATAGCAGGAGAGTAAGTACGAATGTAGATGAAGCAAAGATTTTTGTACTTTAGTTTTGGCAAAATAAAATAAAATCGCCACGAGATAAGCACAATCTAAGATAAATCGTGAATTCACGATGGATCAAAATTATCTAACCCTCAAAATGAATACGGTTTTGACAGTATAATTTATTTATAAATACCTCAAAGGACCTCAGAGCTTTAGAGTAGCTCTTTGAGGTCAAGCTGACAGGTTGAAGTTACGAGAACCTTTCACAACAGGGGCTTAGTGAAGCTAGGTAATTAATCCAGAAACCATACGATGACAACAGGTTTCATATTTCAATCTGACCGGAGAATTGAGTTTGTAGGTAAACAGTGAACAAGGTTTCTAAACAATCGATAAAACTATGTCTTCATTGGTTTGTAACTGCAAAGAAATACAAACGTCTTTGAAATATTTAGGTATAATAACAAATAATAAAGATCGACGAATTTATACTTTTAATAATTTAATTTATCCAACTACTGTGAAAAAACTGACATATGATAAAATAATAACATAACTTAAATATAAATTTAAAACTTGAATTTTAACTTATAAATTTTATGAATTGTTTAATTTCTGTGGAAAAACCCGTCCTAAATCGTGGACACGATGTCCTACTTTTGTCTTTGCTTTATTCATATACCTATATATTATGTACTTTCAATCAATTTGGGAGGCAACTGTTTCGTTACCGCCGTCCCGGGAACCGTTTTTTTTATAAACAACGCCCCTACCATAGGTCACCCCAACTAGTTCGCTACGTTTAATGACTTAGCAGAAGAGTCCGGGTTTATGGGGTGATTCCATCGAATCCCTATTTAACCAAAAACTTAATTTCATTGATTTCTTTTTTTTTAGTAATTCCACACATTATCTCTTTTACTTTTGGTAGTTTGTATTTTAATGAAATCTTTTCCTCAAAGATATTATTGATATCCTTTAAAATTTAAGTGTAAACCTTAGAAATATGTATATCATGAAACACTTTGTAAATTGAAGATGCACTTAATCAGAATTGTTTGTATTAGGTATATTGTTGCATTTTTATTTATTTATTATGGACCTGTATCTAAATGTCGTTATTTTATTGGTCAATGACATAAACATACTTATTCACTGTCATATATAAATGTATAGACTGTTTATAACGCAAATAAATAAAATAAAGCCTGTCTAGGTCTTGGCGGCGAATACATTTGCCCATCTTACTGCTTGGCGGGCCGGATCGGGAGAGACTGGATGAGGGAGACCTAACCTAGACCTCTCCATCCGGACTCTCTCGACTTATCGCCTTGCACCGCAGTGGGAGGGATGGGTTCATACGTTCGTCAGTCCTGTACACATTGACCCCCAGATTCCTACCCAACCCTCATACCTTTTTCCTTCCTCAGAACTTCCTCCACTTCCTTTCCTAAAAGGACCCTCCACGCAGCATCCTTTAGCAAACTTCCATTTTTTGTCTTTTCGTCTCATATGTATTGTATAATCGTACATTAGTACCTACGTTAATAATAATAATAAAATCCCTTGAGGTGGTTTCTCACACAAACTGCGCTCTGAAAATTATCCAATTATTATTATTAAAAAAGAAATAAGTTAATAGTCTCAAACTTAAACAACAAAAACTTAGAATAGGGAATTTGAGTGAAAATTATTTTGACTTGTAAAAAATATGTTCATGTAGATGACATTCAAACTTAAATACCAGTATTTTTTTTTTATGTTCGTTTTCATAATTAAATTAATTCTACAAGTTTGAATTTTATTAAAGCCCGCCAAAACGGCGGCGAAAAATAGTGGTATTTAAATTTGCCTGTGAACATTGATAAAAAAATTTAAAAAAAAGAACTCAACTTCCTTATTGTGCACATTGGTGCATATGCATTCAATTCCGATAGTAATTTCTTTGACAAAGCCATTGAGAAACAGCCGTTTGTCTTTGCTTACGCCTACTATTGTTATTAGCAAGAAAGGGACAACGATATTCAAGGTCGCCGAAATTGAATAATCTTAAAGATTTTAGAGTAGTTATTGGAGAGCATAGTTTTTCTATATTAGACATAAAATGACTATCTTCGATGGAATTTTTGTTATTTTATTTTACGGTGTTATGCAGTGTTGCGCTACTTCCTTATTTAGCCAACGTTTCGGACAGTGTTACAGGTCACATCAGCCCTAATGATGGACACTGCCACATCCGTCCTGATGATGGACACTGTAACGCTGTCCGAAACGTTGGCTAAAGAAGGAGGTAGCGCAAAAAGGCATAACACCCCAAAAATAAATTTAAAAAAACTAGTGTGCTTTACACCACACGACTGAAGTGAAACTTCTACACGGAGAAGTTATTTGAAAAAACGATCATTTTAATAGAAAAAACGGTTGAAAACGGGACTGAAGTTTTTACGAACAAATTAACAGGGTTTCAATGTTTATTGGCGGGAACATGTAAGAATAATTTGTTGGTATACGTAATTTCGTACGTATTTTACCGCCAATAAACATTGAAACACTGTTAATTTGTTCGTAAGAACTTCAGTCCCGTTTTTAACCGTTTTAACTATTAAAATGATCGTTTTTTCAAATAAATTTCTCCGTGTAGGGAGAGATAGAAAATGTGCGCGCGCACTGCTCTCTCTTGCTCCTACAGTATTTATAAAATTGTTCAAGAACGAAATGAAATTACGAATAATGTTCATACACTGGATATGAGAGGAAGAGAGAAAGATAATGTGTGCGCGCACTGCTCTCTCTCGCTTCTACAGTGTGATACAGCGCGTTCGCCTCGCCCGTAACGCATTACACTTTTCGTAACGCATTTTCCAGCTTACCCCCCAAGTCAAGCGGCGTAAAGAAGTTTTACTTCAAAAATATTTTTAGTCGTGAGAATCTTAAATCATATCTTTGATGGAACTTTCTTTTCTGAAGTCTAATCGACACATTTGAAACATGCTGGCAATGCATATGTGTGAGCACTGTGTTTACATGCAACAAACCTTGATAAAAAATACGTAACCCGCTATTAAAATTTCGTATTTTATTTTCAAGTTAAGCTCTGTATTCTATTCCATAGATAAGACCGTTTGAGCGAAACTCGCTCGCTAATTTATCCTTATCTTAGAGCTTGCTATAACCCTAAAGTCGTTATTATGTTTACTGCCTCGATCGCAAATACTCTCAGACGTTTTATAGTGATTGATTCGTCTAAAAGCCTCATAAAAATTGCATCTGTTTTGTCCCAGAGACGTATGCGCAATATTAGCAAAATACATAGCTGAAAAAACAGTAGCCGGAACAAACAGAACATGATAAAACAGAGTAGTGAAAACAGAACAATGAATAATAAAACATTGTTTTAGTCGTATCTCGATATCATCTACTATTCCCGAACAAAAGAACAATAATGAAACAGAGTAGTGAAAACAGAAAACACAGTTTTGGTCCTAACTCGATATAATCTACTAGTCCCGAACAAAAGAACAATACTGAAACGGAGTAGTGAAAACAGAAAACACAGTCTTTGTCGTAACTCGATATAATATACTACTCCCGAACAAAAGAACAATACTAAAACATAGTAGTAAAAACAGAAAACGCTGTTTTATAATATAATAATAAACTCGATATAATATACTAATTAAATTTCTGCACAAAACAAAATAATCTTTTAAAATGTGTATAAACATTTATCGGTGGGACATGTTGGTTTTGGTAAATATTTATTTAGTCGCATTCCTAGTAAGCGTAATTACTAAAATCATTTCTTCCTTTCAACTGTAATAAAAAAAATTGTTAAAATATCTCTAAATAAAAAATTCATTTCAATACATAGCAAAGAATCGTATTATTAATTTATTTCTATTTGGCAGTACCTACCGTCGAATGTCACATATATACGTTCTATAAATATCAAGATGGCTGCCAAGCTATGCAAAAAAAATCGTATAATTTTGAACGAAAATATCAAGATAGCTGCAAACTATACAAAAAAAATCGGATAATTTTGAAAGAAATTGCTTAAATGCATTATTTTATCAGCTAATGAGATTGACTAAATAGTAAATGATGGTGCTTTTTTACATTAGCTCCACACAGGAGGCTCTGAGGAAAAAATCCCTAAGCTTAGGGGATGCTGTGTGGAGGGTCTTTTTAGAGAAAGGAAGGCAATTAAGTTCTGGGTAGGAAAAGGGTATGAGGGGTGGGTAGGAATCTGGGAGTCAATGTGTCTAGGTAGGAGTGATAGTTATATGAATCCATCCCTCCAACTGCGGTACAAGGCGATAGATGGGTCGTGAGATACCGGCTGGAGAGGTGTAATACCAAATTGATTGTTTAGTATAATCTTCGATTTTTTTAGGTCTCATTTTCTTCACCGTTTATTTTTATCACTGTTCTGATTTGTCGTATTTTTTAATGTTATGAGATTTTTTTTTACCATAAAATAAAACATTCCTCAACTCTCGGGCTTAATTCCTCTACAATCGGGCTTAGGTACTGTTGACGCTGTATTCGGTCCCATATTGTTTCAAACATTCAAATTTCTAACCCTCCCCTTCCCCATCCCCTAGGTACTTACTGCGATGTCTAGCCGGAGATATAAAATTCACAACCGTTCGTAAAGGGGATAATCGCTTGTGTCTTGGCTACCCCTGTTCATTAATTAAATAATACCACATCGTGAGAATACTAAGGCATATTTTGGAATCGAATTTATATACGAGTACATTCTTAGTCGTAACTTTCCCCATAAGAAGATTTTTTTCTATGATTACGAGTGTGTCGTCGGCATATTTTTTAATTTTATATTTCGGAACTGTACGCATTTCATTCAAGTAAGGCCCTTTGCTCACGGAGAAACTGAAACCAAACTAAAACTGGTTGGCAACTGCGGGTTGCTGTGGTTGCTAACCAAACTTCTCTCGCCGCAACCATGGCAACCACTGACTAAATGATAAATAGAGTAGGACCTAGAACTGTTCCTTGAGGGATTACAAATTCTGAATGTCGAGGTTCACTCAGATAATTATTGATTTTTACGTGTCTTTATTTAGTTACCTAACCTAACGAGCATGCCATTTTTGGGCCGGAAGAAAAAATTGAAGTACACGCTTGCAACAATTGCGACACTTTTTTGGGGTTTCATTGGCTCAGACATGATATTAAGTGTTTTTTTATTAATAATCTGAATAGAGTATTCAATTATTGTTTAGATGGATACCCGTTATCGGCCAGTTAAATAGAATTACGGAGGTATTATACTGTTATAATCGATGTCTTGTCATAATAACCGGCACTTAAAAAAATCCTATCTTAATTTATAACTTTATTGACTTATCAGCCATCTTTAATCCAAGCCTACGTCTTTGTTCTTCCGTTTAATGGCCGTGATTTCCTGATGAAAGGAAACCGATACCAATAAAACTTTATTATTGATTTAACATGCGATTATGTTTCGCCGCAGCAGAGATGTCGGTAACTAGAAAGAAGATATCTACATTTTCAATTACCCGAGAAAACTGCTCCAATAAAAATAATTGAATTGAAGAAAGCAAACACTTTGTGGCTTGACATTATACAAAATGAAACAAAATACTTTGTATTAAACCACTTTATTTTAATATAATATGTTGGTCGACCGGTTGACCGGTTTCGGTTGAACTCAACCTTCTTTAGGACAAACACTCTATTTATATAATATGGTATTGAAGAAGGTTGAATTCAACCGGTCGACAAATATAATATTAAAATAAAGTGGTTTAAAACAAAGTATTTTGTTTGATTTTGTAAAAATTATTGAGTAGTTTTTTTTTAAATTTCGGCCATTCTCATCAAAAGTTCTTATATTCCGAGATACGTTTCTGCAATTGGGGTAGAGTGGTTATATTTTGTATATGAGTTTACTGGTTGTACCCTGCTGTCTAAATGAACATAAAACATTTTGTATTTAGCAGATTTAAATAAAGTTTATCGTGCATTGTTGTGAATCACCCTAGTGCGAAATAATATCCCAACTTTGAACAGGATTTCACCCAGACGGCAGAGGGCGTGGTGTTCGATCAATACTAGACGTCATGCTATATCCGTGCTCTCCCAATCCGCCACCCAGATCTGAGCCATCTCACAAAAAGGGCAAAACCCAAAGATTCAAACGTATTCAAATTAGTCATGATGCTTTAAGCTTTTGGGCGGGGTCTTTGTTTTGCCTACCACCTCCCCGCAGCGTCACTGACACGTGGAAGGGATGTTCGTAGTTCGAACGGCTGGAAAAGGACCTACCCGAAACCAACGACATTTTGAATACGGAAACATAAAAAAATATGATTTTATTTAATATTGCGTTCGTATTTTTTTTACATGGCAAACTTGATGAGAGATGTTTCCTAGATTTATTTTGAATAAGGCAAGTAGGTACCAACTCATAATCTATGATTTTCTGTAAACGGAACCATGCATTCTCTTTTAAAAATTAATGCTCTCAAATAAACTACTCGATTAAAATACGATATCATAAAACATTTTGTTTTTATTCAATATTGATATTTTTTTTTGATTAATATTGAACCATAATATGGTCCAATTTCATTTTTTTCACTGTGGCTCCGAGAGTCACTACCTAGATATATAGAGCGGTAGATACCTACTTTATTCTTTTCATATGAAACGATACACACAGATTAAACGAGTTAAACTTTTCATCGCGGTGATTAAGTAGGTACTTTCTAAGCTTCCTCCCCCGCTTTATTACCGTTTTAATTAGCACCCATCTTCCTTTCATTATAGCTTGTAATTATATATTTTTGTCCCTCTGGCAACACATACATAGGCCGATGAACACACCCGCCCCTGAGTCATTGTACTCGGCGTAAAACTTTTGCTTTTGACCATTCAGACAGTAGGCCGAATTACAAAACGTAATTGCGATTTGAATGCTCGGAAGGGTTGCCTATTGTCTTGTAATTCAGCCTTCGTCTGCCTGCCAAGTTCGGTCATTCGAATCGGCATTCTCATCTGCGTGAATTCAGAGAAAATTGTGTATTTTGTGAGTTAGTCTACGCCACAATGATTCACCCTATGTTTTGTATCTCTAGGAAAATATAAAAATAGGTATCTATAACCACAATCATAGACAATTATTTGTTTTATTATTCTTGCTTAGAAGTGATTAATTTCTTGATAACGTTCTTATTAATTTTTCAAGAGTGTATGAGAGCTTTTTATGCGAGAAAGAGACAAAGTTAATTGACTAACTAAATAACTAACCATCACGCTGTTTCCCCGCAGGGGTAGGCAGAGAGAACGGACCGCCAAACAACTCGGTCTTGGCATACATTCCTCGCCTCATTCACATTCATACATCTTATCATACATGCTCTTCTATTATTCTGACTCTTGACATAGCCAGACTCAAGTATCTGATTCACTTGATCGTGCCATGTCTTCCTCGGGCGTCCTCGACTTCTACCATTCACATTTGCGTCATATATTCTCTTGACACTCCTTTTTTCATTCATTCGATCTAACCGTCTAAGTATCTAAGTACGTCCAAACCATCTAAGCATCCCTTTCTTAACGGGCCGCTCTGCTAATTTCTACCGATTTCTTACATGTTCTCCATAAACGTTTGAAGTTTTTAAGTTCTTAAAAAAATATATATGTTATTCTTTAAGATAGTATCCTACACATTCCCCACGCCGAAACGGTAATTATTTGAAATTCCCTCGATAGAAATAAATCGCACAGTATGCTCCGAAAATTATTATTTACACGTTTTTTTCTGTTATTTTACAAGTTACATGTATGAAAAAATTCACAATGTTTCTTTAAATGCTACTTGACACAGCCCCCGCGAGAATTTTGATATTTTTCAAACGAGTCGTCTTTTATTAAACATTTTCACAATTTTCGCATGAATTTTATGGTTTTTAATGTTAGCGCGCCCGCTCATTCGTTCGTATTGTCGTATCTCTCCATATTCTTTTTGAGCGGGGTAGCGCGTCCTTAATCTTACTTATTAGAGCTAGAAAGAAATCACGTACTCTGAAATTTAAGCTAGAAAGAAATCACGTACTCTGAACAAAGTACATAGTGGTTGATCTTATTACATAAAATACTAAGCATAATATAATGTTTTTAAAACCGATTCCCTTACGGAAACTATAATATTAATAGATACCCATGTGAAGAATATTTGCCCTACACGTTTATCATTTTCATATTTATGATGTACAAAGCCTAGGCCTTTAGAGAAGAAATAATATTTTCGGACTGTACATACTAAATTATCAAAAAATGGCAACACCTAGAACATAACCACAGCATGGAAGGATCTGTCATTTTTGCCTTTGCGTTTGCAGTCAACAAATCATCAAAATGTACACGAAATTCACAATATACAATCATTTCCGTGGTCGAGTGGTAAGACACTTGACTCCAAATCGGAAGGTCGCGGGTTCGAACCCGGCGTGTGCAAATAAATTTTATTTGATTAATTTGTGTTATTTCACTATGAATTAATAAAAATAATATATAGATACTATATTTGCGGCACGTTCCAGAGTGGAAGATACTGTCAGTATCGCCCTGGTGTAAGACCACCATTCAGCATTGAAACGTTGCTTAATAATGGCTTTAGCCGTGTTTAGTGACTAGAACTGAATAGCCAGGTAGTTTCCTATCTTCCTCTCCCCCATCTCCTTCCCTTCCCCACTTTCCTTCAGCCTCACAACATACCCCAATTGGGGATGCCATAGTCTCACTGGCTCCAGACGGGAGCAGTTGGGACTCTTGTGAGGTGTATTCTCTATAAAAAAAAAAAGTTAACCATCACCCAGGGGTATGCAGAGAGGTCAGACCGCCAAACAACTCGATCTTGGCACACACCCTTTGCCTCATTTTCATTCATAAATCGTCTTAAAATAAAACGAAATGTTCAAAACATCAGGAATTCATTTGAAAAGGCGACCTATGAAAAAAAAATCATCGTGAAAAACGTCCATTAGCAACATTTTGATAATATCTTCAACCTACAATTAGCGCAGTTGTTAGAAATCAAACCACATTATTTACTCTAAATTTGGGAGGCGTTAACCATTTATTGGATTGTCACCCCAAGTGGTTTGCTACATTTGCTGACTTAGCAGGAGTTCGCGGGTTCATAGGTGATGGGTGAGGTTTGTCTAGTTAAGCTCACATTCTGCGTGGTGGGCCGGATCGAGAGAGACTGGTCGACAGAAACCTTTAACCTCTCCAACTGGACTCTCTCAACCAATCCCCTTGCACCGCAGTTGAAGGGATGGATTCATACTTCTGTCACTCCTGGACACACTGACCCACAGATTCCTACCCACCCCTCAAACCTGTCCACTTCATTTCTTGAATAAGACCCTCCACATAGCATCTCATAAGATGGCATGGGCCCCGAGAAAAATTATTTTCCTGCGGAACTGTACTCGATTCAGTTAGATACATGGATTTCGAAACTATTAAAAGTGTGGCGTCTTCGCGTACTTCACAAGTGTCTGAATCGATCATTCCCCGGATTATAATACCCGTATATTACTTTACGAGTTTAGTATTATATCGCCGATCTTTTAAAATATAATGTAATATTATTTTAAGATATTAACATTTCTCCAACAAGTGATTATAAACCTCTCAAGTTATGTTTCACCATAATATTATAATTTTGATTTTATATTGAGCCCAGTTTGTGTAGGGTTCCTTTCATGCCCTTGTTTGGCGCAATGAGTCACCTCATCATAACTTGATGAACCTATTGTTCCTTGCCATCGTTAAATAATAACTCCCTCAGAGACTTAAACAATGAATCAAATTACTCATGGCTACACTAAAACATGCAGAAAATATAAGTGCAAAATTCTACGCATCTACGGTTTATAAGTATCTATGGTTTTAGTATGTATGCCGGGAATATACAATACATCTACGGAATATCTTCTAAGGGTGTATTATGCCGGGAAAATAGAACACTTCATTGGAAATTTTTTGCTAGTCATCGTTTTTCGTAAACATTTTAGGGGCAAGTTAAAGTGTTTTCTTGCTAGCCCTGATTTCGTTTTTCTTTCGATTTTTTTTAGGAGGGTAAATAATTAATGAACACTGAGAAGGGTTGAGTTGGGCAAACGGATTACGCGATTTATCACGAACCCCGATAATTTTATATACCACTCTGGAGACTTTCATTTCGTACAAGGGGTTTTCGAATAATCAGAAGTGTCGTATTTTTAAAATAAAATATTACAATTTTTAATGACCTGCAAAGCAAAGTGGTATTTTGTCCTAAATTATTTTTGTTTCTCCTAATTTTTTAAAACTTTTTTTACATTATTAAAATACTAGCTTCTGCCCTCGACTTCGTCTGCATAAGATGATTAGTACTTCGTTTTTTAATCTATTTTCTTTACATAGGTCCCATCTACGTTTATACCAAAATTCTTAACCTATTTATTTGTAATATCTATAATTCTTGATTCAATTCAAAGTATTAGGCGAGTACTTTAAATAAATGCACTAATGTAAATATTTTATAATATAGAATTTTGATTTAACAATCATTTTTTTGCAAAATGTCATTCTCAAATTTTGACATTTTCTATTGAAAATAAATAACTATCTTTATAAATTATAGCCTATATGTTATTCTGATGTATGAGCTATATTATTATAAAGTTTCATTAATCCATTCAGTAAATTTTGCGTGAAAGAGTAACAACACACATACATCCACAAACTTTCGCGTTTATAATATTAGTAAGATTATGTCCTGGAGGTAAATGAAAATGCACTGAAATTAATATATGCAGAAAAATGTCGTGGTTTGGTTAAGTTCGTGGGTTTATGTAGATTCTTCTGGAGCCCCAACTTATCGAAGGTTTGTTTTCATCAGCGAAGTATTCACATTAATTACACATTTCTACTAGACATTTTCCCCTTCAAACAATGGTTTATTTTAAATTTGTGATGCATTCAACATGTAATCCGCTTATTTTTAGAATTATTTTTTATCAAACCCGCATCTTGCATTTAAAAACATTGCCTAAACTATGTACTTAAATTATTAGTTATTGGGTTTAACGGCTTGACATCGATTGAAATCGATTTTATTGGAGGGTTTATTAACGTTCGAATTGACACCCGTCATTTTCTGATTCATTCCCACGTTACATATTCAACGATAATTTACTTTCCTTAATAAACTAGTGAATGTGTCCAGAAGTGACGGACCTATTATGAATCTATTCGTGCGGTGCAATGCTATGGGTCGGGAGAATCCGACTGGAGAAGTCAAGGTTAGGTCTCTATCAACCAGGCCCTCCCGATCTGGCCTGCCACGCAGTAGATGGGGAAACGCATTCGTTACCAAGACCTAGAGAAACCTCACCCCATGAATCCGGACACCCCTGCTAAGTCACCAAACGTAGCGAACCACTTGGGATGACCTATAGCAGGGGTGTTGGTAATCCAATAAATGGTTCCCGGGGCGGCGGTACCCACTCCCAAATAAAAATATTGTCAGGTTATCTGTAATCTACCCATTAATTATTTTATTTTTTCTTTACTCCTATGGGGATTTTTTTACTTTTTATATATCCTTTTAAAGATATCATATTTTTCAACATTTAAATTTTTTTAATTATTTTTTTATTCTCACTTTTAACTTTTTATCTTTGCTTAATAATTTATAGCTTGTACTTTATACTTTACACTTTATACCATATTTTTCACTTTACATTTATATTTTTTCTTTTACCTTCTACTTTAACCTTACTTACTACTTACTTTTTACCTTTTTTCCTTGTATTTAACTTACATTTTTTCTGTTATTCTTCATGTTGTTGTACTATTTATATGTTATGTCAATTATGTTAATGGCACATGTTGTGCCGTATATGTGTAAATAAATAAATAAATAATCCGGGAATCAAAAACAAGGAAAAAACCGACATCCAAATTAATTTGGCTTTACCATCCTGTTTATTTAATCAATTTGGTGGTTATTCTCTTATAGCCTAATTCTAGCTATAATTAGGTACATCCCTCCCAAAACAATGCAACTCATTGTTTCCTCTTCAATTAGGCTCCCTTTCCTAATTAAGTCGAGTAAACCAACCAGGAATTATTTAGTTCGTACTTACTTGCCTTTCCCAGAATGTGTTTATCGGCAAACAGTCGGATCCTGTTGAAGTACATAGTATCGGATGACTAAGTAATTGATATCACTGGCTTAGTTTATCCAGAAATATCTGTAGGAGTTTTAGTTTTAGCTAATTATGTTTCGATTTCTTCTTCTCAGTATCAATGGTGAAACACCACCATTCAGAATCGAAAAGTAGCTTGAAATGGTTATAGCCATAGTTATAGTTATGGTTATGGTTAATAGTAATAGTTATGGTAAACAGATCTTGATAGTCAGGTACTTCCAAATCCTCGACCATATATTCTGTACCTTCTTCGCTTCCAACTCTTTTTAGCCTGACCCCGGGCAATTTAAAATATAGCTATGAGACAGGCAAAAATACAAAAAAATAATCGATGAAGAGAATAGCTGAATTGGACTCCAATAAATTAAAAAGAGACTGCTATATAATGTGTTAATTTTTATTCATCAAATTATGAAAAACCAAATGCTAGTAAGCGTTCAAAATGAAAAGGGGAGATATGTGAATATGAATATTAGAGGGAGCGCGCTAATATTAAAAACGATAATAAATTAGCGAAAATTGTGAAAATGTTTAATAAAATACGACTCTTTTAAAATAGATCAAGAATCTCTCGACAAGAGCTTATTTAAAGAAATACATTTTTTTCTATATTTAGGGAATTTCATATAATTACCGTTTCGGCTCTACAAATCTCACATTATCTTCAAAAATAACGTATATTTTTTTTAATTTTAAAAACATTTTTCAAGAGAAATATGTCACAAAACGGTAGAAAATGGGAATGCGGGGACTTATGGATGGAATTGTTTTTTTTTTTAAATAAAAATAAACTTAGTTATGAAATTAGAAAGGTAAATAGAATTAACAGATTCACAGATTTGCTTAATGTATAGAGCACTAAATATATATGATTAAATGCCTGTAAGTCTGAAGAATGAATTTAAGCCTTATCGTCATCTACATACGGGGTGTTAAGGTACATACTTGAGTTACTTTAACCAGTGATTCCTCACATTATTTGAAGTAAAAAAATGTAAATGAAATTGTATTGTGAAATGTAAATGTTAAAGTAAGTCAAGTACGTACCTTAACACGTATAGGGAGTATTATTATTAGCAACAATTCCGGATGTTACACGTCGTTGTGCATCGTCTTAATATTGACTGGCCTATATAAATGCAGATATTACTGTATAAATAATACCGTAGAAGTTTAGGATAAAGATTTTCAAAATTATCCACAGCATCCTGCCAGTTTTACGACAAAAATAAATGTAATAAACAAGATCATGGAATATTTTGGCATCTTTGCTTGCTGGACTAATGGAATGTTTGCGTTATTTACATGCACGTGTTGTGTTGGCCGGCAATTATGTTATGGGCTTCTGTTAAATACACGCATTCCTCAAATTCTCTATTACCCGGACTATTGTAGGGTTATTTCTGGATAGTTCACATTTCACAATTCTGCCCAGTTTATGACGGTGTGTTTCTCATAATATTTGTGCGACTGCATTCAACAACGACGGGACATCATCGACGTCCTCTGTGGTCGAGGGGTTAGGCTCTCGATTAGCGGTCCGGAGGTCGCGGGTTCAAATCTCGGAGTGCGCAAGTAAATTTTATTTGATTGATTTGTGTTTTTACAATTTAATTATTTAAAATAATATAAAGTATATTTCCGGCCCGGGAGTGGAAGATACTAGTGACGCCCTGGTTTAAGATCATCACTGAGAATTGAAACGTTGCTTAAAATGGCTTTAGCCGTGTTTGGTGACCAGATTTAAATAGCCAGATACTTCCCCACCTTCTAGAATCTCCTTCTTACTTTCAGCCTCACAACATACCCGTCCGTCTAAGTCCGTGTACTTACATCAATATTTTTATTATTATGAGTATATTACAGATTTTTAAGCAAAAAAAATATAGCGTCCTGTTTACTTAATTTTACCACCTACTTTTCACATATTATTTTTATTTTATTTACATAAATTTTTTTCCTATCAATTGAAATACTTAAAATAATTTATATGTCAATAGTAGAATCTATTATAAGATATGGATTAACAGTATGGGGAAATACTACTATAACCAATCTGAAACAAATCCAAGTTGTACAAAACGCAATTGTAAAATTATTAGTAGTCCCTAAAATATTCAAACAGAGACATAATAAATACACCGTTGCTGTTTCAGAGTGCCAAAATCTTACCTGTTTAGGCTATACTATGGCACAAAATTATAATTCAACATATATTTATCCCGAAGCGTAAAGAGAAATTAGAACATAAATATAGTACTAGTTTCACGCGCAACGACGGGTTAATAGTTCCGAAATTTAATAATAAGTACGGACAGAAAACGTTTGAATACAACATAGCGAAAATATTTAATTTTGATACCTGACACAATAAAGCAATGTAATTCTATGAATAAGGTTAAATATATGGTGACAAATTGGCTATCGGAAAAAAATATTTATATTAATATGTAGGAAAAAATGAATGAAAATATGTCCAATCTGTAGATATAAGATGTAATTTTTTTTTTAAATATATATGAATGTAAAATATAAGCACCTGTTGACAAGTCAATTGAATTGGTTTAGCAGGACTTGTTTGTTGATACTATGTATTCAATTATTCTTTCAATAAAAAATTATAATAATTATATTACTTTTTATACCTACCTTTATAAATATATTGCTTAATACTTGTTGTACTTACTTACTTATTACATATAATTTTTATGTTATTTATACTTTATACTTGTAACTTTATACCTACTTATGTTAATGGCACTCATTGTACCATTGCATTAAAATATATAATGAGCTTGCCAAAATCATTATTTCAATCCATCGAATCAATCAGTGCACGTTGATAAAAACAATTCCGATACAATGCGCGCATTTAGCCAGTAATGAGTAATAACATTATTTAACATTCTGTCAGCGAATGAATTGTGATCATAAGAGTAATAAATGCATTCATTGTGCATTCCTCCAAACCGTCGCGGAATGCGGCTGTAGTAAGTAGATGACTAATTGATATGCAGTTTCTGTACTGCGCCGCATACGCAGTGCTAATTAGCAATTAATAAATTACACATTCATTATTTCCATTGTGCAAAGATAAAGGGGTTCTAACAACATTATCAACCACATTTGTAGGTTATGCGCACATCAAAAACATCACTCACACAGTATGAAAGAGCACCTACCAACATTATAAAAGATTTTTTTATCATACAAAAGTTAATAATTGACTACACCAATAACCTAATATTGCCTTTCATTTTTAACAATTTCCAAATTTCACCATTCACTGTTTTTTTTTCTCGAAGAAAAAAGATAATTAATGAATTTTTATTTTTATTTTATTTTTGTTTTTGACGAATACATTTTCTATAACGATTTTAAATGTGACATTTTCAATTTGCTGCCAAAACGACACGTTCGTTTTTGTGTGTGAATTCGGCGACGTTGACGTCACGTCAAGCAACTTTGATGACAGTCGTTTTACCAGATATAGGCGTTTTCTATGTCACAATGACGTTGTAACCAGTTGGAACCGTTTTGGATTAAATAAGGGAAAAGTCAGTAATTAACTGTACCTATAACCTAATATTGCCCTTCCTGTTGAACAATTTCCAATTTTCACCATTCACTGTTTTTTTTCTCGAAGAAAAAAGATTATGAATGAATTTTTATTTTATTTTATTTTTCGACGAATACATTTAATAACGGTTTTAAACTTTCAATTTGCTGCCAAAACGACATGTTCGTTTTTGTGTGGGAATTCGGCGACGTTGACGTCACGTCAAGCAACTTTGATGACAATCGTTTTACCAGACAGACTAGGCGTTTTCTATGTCACAATGACGTTGTAGCCAGTTGGGACCGTTTTGGAATGTGCGGTTTTTTTTAAATCAATACCTAATTATGGATGAAAATATTAAAATTACAAATTCTTAGTACAATCATCAGAATCAGAAAAATAAACTTTCACTATATAACGGTATTCATAGTTTGTGAAAATACCAAAAAAAAAACATAAATTGATTTTGAAAGATTGTTATTTTATCCGGTATACGCAGTTTTAAAATCTAAAAAAAAACTACGTTTATTAATATATCGTTTATATAATACCGTTGGTCGTTGGCAGATTTGTTCAGTATTCAAACGATAGATTCTAATAAACAACACAAATTTCAAATCATGTAATCATACAACAAAATCAATACATAATCTAGTAAACACAGTTTTCATAATGTTAATTTTAGTTAAATTAAAATCATTAACAAATAAATCCGAGAACGTGTTTTGTGACAAAAATACCTCAGTTTTTCTATTTATTTAAGCTCTTTCACACTAAAATATTTCAAATTTTTTTTTACACACTTATTTTGTTTAGACATTATTAAAAAATCATAAATGCTTATGATTTTGCAAACAGTTGCAAGCATTTTTTTTTATTCTCAGCCACTGGTCAATCGCTCTTAATAAGACGAGTGTTTTGATGTTGACATTGTCTAAACTTTATAAACAACAATGTTTCTACAGTTGTCGTAAGGAACATTGATAAATTCTTGTTTTGCTTACTCAATCTACAGAATTAATCATGTTATACCTATTTTTAGTTTCCGATAACGGGCTTTATCCCCTCAGTAACCTCGGATAACCATACCGCTGATATCTCCTTTACGACCTCTCCCTCTTTCTCATAAACGACGCACGTGCCAGAGAGAGATATAGCATCGGACCTCTCAGCGGCCGGACCATATCTAATCGTTCCATTAATGCACTTTATTTTGTTGCGTTTATATTTCAAACAAAAACAGCTCGAAGCGGAAACGTCGGAAACAACAACGTTCTGAATTCCACGAGAGCGAGCAGGACGAAACTACAAATTTGTAGTTAGTGCACAGTAGTTAGTTGCTAGTAAATTATGTCTTAGTTTTAAGTCACTAGTAATAAATCTTAGTTGTTAGTCACTAGTTATGTTATAAATCTTAGTTTTATGTCACTAGTTAAAAATCTTAGTTCTAAGTCACTAACTCGTATTTGTAAGCCACTGGTTATAAATCTTAGTTGTTAGTCACTAGTTAGTTATAAATCTTAGTTGTTAGTCACCGTTAGTTTTAAATCACTAGTTGTAATTCACTAGTTATAAATATTAGTTGTTAGTCACTAGTTAGTTATAAATCTTAGTTGTTAGTCACTATTTAGTCATAAATCTCAGTTGTTAGTTATAAATCTTAATTGTTAGTCACCGTTAGTTTTAAATCACTTGTTATAAATCATTGTTGTAATTCACTAGTTATAAATCTAAGTTGTAAGTTATAACTGAAGAATACTAATAACGAAAATATGCAAAAGAACATAAAAAACAGAAGTTGTCCAGGTAAGACGAGAGATCCTAGTTTCGAGTCCCAGTTGCGACAGTTATATTTTTTATTTTCTGTGTCTTGTTCTTTTTCACATTTTTCTTTTTGTTGTGAAGTGCAACTTTATTAGTATTATTATTATTTTTTTACGTCTAATATCTTCGTCCTTCATCACCTTCATATTTATCTTATCTCATATCTCTTATTTTTTAATGCAGTCGGTTTGTGGCTGTATTGGCTGATTTTATTAATTCAGTCATCAAACAAGACTTTTCCTTTATCTTTGGGTGCGGTATTTGCACGTCAAAATTGTTGTGAAGTGCAATTTTCTTAATTCACTTCACAACAATGTTATGAAATTCGTATACAGATTTTGCAACGTGTTTCACATTATTTGTTTGAAAATGTGTATTTCACATTGTTTAGCGGTAGGGATGGGAATCCGGGAGGAGGGACGAAGGAGGGTGGAAGGGGAAGGGGTCGCGAGAGGGGAATGGAGCGGGAACGGAGACGCATGGGTAAGGTCAGAGGTGAGAGAGGGACAGAGGGAGGGATTTCAAAGTAGACATAGTAGCGGTAAGGGATAACATCCATGAAAAACAAGAAATATTGTGTATCCAAAAGTACTCCAATAAAAATAGAATTAAAACAAACACTTTCTTCGAGTGGCATTGTCACGTATGCCTGGTACCTACTCGCTAGTAGATAACAAAATAAATTAATAAAAAGATTACATTATCAAAATCAAAAGGAAGAAAAATGGTTTGAAATACACCCTTGTAGCCATGTTACTTGCTAATAATAATTTATAATTCAATCGATATTTTCTGTCTATTGTCTTCCCGGTAAGCCAATATAAATGGCGCCATCGATTTCACCGTAAAGTTAGTACCATATAAATTTTTATTGCTTCCCTCTTTTTAAAGCTATTATTTTTTCGTGGTAATTCCTCACAGGAGGCATTATATGGACTATTTGAATCGCGTGTCACACGTTTTGCAAGGGGAGGATTTAAATTGATAAAAATTGACTACGGTTGATTGAAATGCATCATTTGTTTTCCGGTGAATCAGTGTACAGGAATAATTTCAAGTAGGACAGTTTAAATTAATTATAAGTAGGATGTTCTCAGTGTCTGAGTAAGATGTAATCTTTAATATCCTGGGAATGCAAGGCAGGAAATAAAACAAGATGGAAGTAACAGCTCTCCATATGAAAGAGGCGTGTAACATTTTTCAATGTTTATTATTTCTTAATGGAATGTGTACAGTACAATGTTCATTATACAGTTTTATGGCTTAATGCAGGAGTACGCAATCTGCGGAGCACGTTATAATCTTACTTGCCACTTGGGGTTACAATTAAAACAATCCATAATCTGCTCTTCATAGGTGGCGCAAGTTTTATTTTAGGAAAAATCCCATTTTACAAGTTATGCTTTAAAATATTAGGGAAACTAACGGCTTTTTTCCTTACGATCTTATTCCCCAATTTCCTCTCTGGATTTTGACACTAGTGCACATATTTTTTTAATATAATATAGATATTGACTAGCGTTGTCATTATTTTTTGCTTTTATGTTGCTTCTTAAAGGAGTTCCCCTCCAAAAATCGTTAGAATTGCCTGGTTTCGACGCCATCAACAGATGTTTATTATAAAAACTAGACAACGTATTTTAAAAAACAAGCAAAAGAGACAGGTATAGAGTATTTTCTTCTTATATAGTTGGTAAAAAAAAAAACTTTAAAATCGGTTCAGTTTTGAGGGAGAAAACTGGGAAATACATAACCTCGATTTTGACAATACTCTTTAATTATTATCAGCCTAAGGTGTAGTTGACCTAAGAGTATGGATATTAGAGAGACGGCATGTGAAGTGTGCCCCCGCGCTCCAAGTGTGCCTTTTCGAGAATTTTACCCAAACGGCTTACATTGGCTGCTGGTTTTTGGTCGTTTAATACGTTCCGACAGCAGCTATTTTACATGGCGACAGCCAATGTCAACCGTGTGGGTAGAAGTCTCGAAAAGGCACACTTGGAGCGCGCGGGCACACTTCACATGCCGTCTCTCTAACATCAATACTCTTACGGCCGCTGTTTCTAACTTTTAAATCGATTCATCTGAGGCCGCGATCAGCCAAGCATATTGTAGGGTAGCCCTCGATTTATGTTGTCCCCAAACATCTTATGTTATCTGGCCTCGCCCACTTTCATAGACAATAAAATGACGTCAAAGTAAGAACTTTCGAAGTTAAATTAATATTATAGAGTTAATTGTTGTATTTATTATTAATACACGTAATTTATTTTAAATATTTTTATCCATAAACTGACATTTTATATTTTTTAAACAAACGTAGGTATATAAAATAAAGTGTCAGCTTGACCGTAGGTACTGTACTTGACACTTGGCTTGGCGAATATTCGAAAACGACATAGTTTTTTGCATAAATTAACCGTTTTTCGTCTCTGCTCCGCACGCATCCGAACTTCTCAATCTATATTAATTAAAATGATAATTGATAAACGCAATACAACAGATGTGAAATGAGCGCGAAACTGTGTCTTCTGTCAAAGTGATATGTCATCGACCAATGTTTTCGCGGTATTTTTTTCTACTCTGTTGACACTTTTAAGAACTAGTCCAAAACTGAGGCGGCCGAAACGAGTTTAATCCACTAGTCCGGCTTCCTTAGGTTAAGATAAATGCTTAAGCGATACTTATATGTTGGAAAAAGCATAGTTGTGCACCAATCAATTACTAAGGCAAAATTTTGGCTTAGTAATTGATTAGTAGGATTGGGAACAGCGGCCGTTAGTAGTTGACCCTTTCGCTCAGTATTCTGACAGTGACATCAAAGGTTTTGTAAAATACCTATTATTCAAATTTCTTGGCGACTGTGTTTCCTCTTAATTATTCTTATCGCTTGACAGTTTTTTATAATTTTTTTTATAGAGAAACCTCACAAGAGTCCCAACTGCTCCCTTCTGGAGCCAGTGAGACAATGGCATCCCCAATTGGAGTATGTTGTGAGGCTGAAGGTAAGTGGGGAAGGGAAGGAGATGGGGAAGAGGAAGGTGGGAAAGTACCTGGCTATTCAGATCTAGTCACCAAACACGGCTAAAGCCATTATTAAGCAACGTTTCAATTCTGAATGGTGGTCTTACATCAGGGCGATACTGAGAGTATCTTCCACTCTGGAACGTGCCGCAAATATAACAAATATTATTTTTATTAATTAATTGTGAAATAACACAAATTAATCAAATGAAATTTGATTAATTTGTGGGCCGGGTTCGAACCCGCGACCTTCCGAATGGGAGTCAAGTGTCTTACCACTCGACCACGGACGGTCGTCTTAAAGTTCTGTACCTTAAATAATAAACCACGGAAGTCCACTTTTGGGCGGTTTTGATTTGAATATGCAGAATTTTTTTCTGTATTTGATTACATTATTGGATGAAACAATGAATTCCATAAACAGTATATTAATTCATTTAACTAATTACAAAACCACTGATGTCAAATTTACTTTCAAAGATGAATCAAAATATATTCACAAATTGACATTATTGTCTTAACTATGGCCAAAAACAAATTAATTTATGAAATTTCACAGATCTTAATTATTGCAGTAAGTAAAAAAATTATACCTTCAAACATTTAGAAAACTAAATGGCTTTAGCCGTGTTTGGTGACCAGATCTGGGAGTGAGCAGCACCTGGCAATAAAACGATGCCACTCCCATAGGCGTGATTGGTACTGAACAAGTGTTTTTTTAATCATTTTTCTCTCTTTTTGTATAAGTAATGCATATTATTTTGTGATAATGTAGAAATATAAGACGTTAGACTGTGAAACCTTCCTCATTTCTTCATTTTAAGTTTCTCACCACTGTTTTCTTATATTATACATATCAAAGAGCACGTGTACATTGAGGGTTGACTGTACGTCATACGATAAACCGAGCTATTAACAGTAAGGAGTTTACCCGGTAATTACACGACATTACGCATACAGTAGCTGACAGCAGTAAGCTTCTTTTCCATGTAAATATTTATGCCAGTCATGTCAGGAATGTTTGAATACACTCCATTCATGATATGGTTAATATGTCGAGTGTTATTTTTTCATCTACTCTTAAGTAATTGAATACGTGTCTAATGCTCTTGTGTCTGGTCAATTTGGGGCTTACAATGCAGTGCCTTACTGTTGATGGTATTTATAGTTGATGCTTTCAGTATATTGTCCTGGTGACAGATCCCCATTCAGAATTTTGCTTACCGGCTGCGCCTTTTTGTTGTTGCGTTTAATAACTCCTTATTTACAACAAAACACTGTTTCTTAATTTAGACTGAAAACTCTTATCGGGAACGAGTGTATAGGCCTCCGTGGTCGAGGGCGGTAAGGCTTTCGATTAGCAATCCGAAGGTCGCGGGTTTATAATTTTATTTGATGAAGTTGTGTTATTTCACGATATCATTTAAAATACGATAATAAATAAATAAGATAAAATAAGATAATCCAGTTTCGAATTGAAACCATTCAGAATCGAAACGTTGTTTGAAATGGCTTTAGCTGTGTTCCTTGACCAGATCTGAATTGTCAGGTATTTTTCCACCTTCCTCTCCGCCATTTCATTTTCCTCCCCACTACCTTCAGCCTCACAACATACCCCATTTAAGGATGCCATAGTATCACTGGCTTCAGATGGTAGGGAGCAGTGGGTATTCTTGTGCGAAATATTCTCTTAAAATCTCTCTGCTTTTCAAAACTTTACGGCTCCACATACCTTAATACCCGATACGTTGTATACTATAGTCGCAAACGACTCGTCGCTTCTGAAATCACGAGACTCGCGTCGCCCCCATTGAACTCCCGAAACGTTTAAACTTGAATGCTTTCATAACCTCAATCACAACCAAATATTTGCTTTAGCTGTCTGTTGTTCCTAGCATTGACCTGAAGCACACGCATTGCCACAAAATGTCTTGACACAATTAAATTCTTTATTCATTAAGAACATTACAAAACTAATATTTTATTTCGTTATTAAAAGGTACAATAAACATATTTTAAAGGAAAACAATAAGTGCCTTACTGATAAACTCGCTCTTAACCCTACAAAACTGACAAATGGCCGTCTATCAGTTGTGCAAAATCCAAAACACACCCATCAGCAAAAGCAGATTTTATATTAGCAGCAACGAAGCTTGCCGTTTAATTGGGCTTCGTTGATGTTAAATATATCAATATTCCAAGTGATTCTATTTAACAATAACTGACTGATAACCCACTGACAAATGTATGACAAGATACTTGAATCGTCGTGTAACGTATACTTAAAAATCCCTAAATTTAATTCGAGCGACATCCTAGACATCCACGAGTCTTTGTAAGATGTGATTTACATATTTTGTGTGTTTATTGATTTTGTGGAGCGTGTCTGTTTAACGTTTTCGTTTTATTTTTTTTCCCTTCGATAGTCGGCTTGTTTTATTTAGTCTGGACTTATTTTGAACCTTTCCATTGTGGATTTGATTCCTCGTATATTTATTTAATGATGGAGCTATAGCTACGATTTTCTCTAGATTTAGAGTTAGATCTTTTGTGGTAATGATTTAGCGGAAAATTGGTTAAAATTAATTAAAAAAATAAATTTATTTCTTTAAATAGATTTGTAAACTAATAATTTGTCCTCTTTTTATTTCAGGTAAGACACTTGACATCATTTTTCAACAAAAGAAAATTACTTCGTTGTTGGTTTTCGGTAAGTTTTTCACTTTTCCCGGCATTTAACCACATAACATGACGTCTATTCACCGGCCTTGTACGATAAATCATTTTATCCAAAATTCCATTGCTCACGATGGAAATGGTATCGAGCTACATTGAAAATAGTTACATTTCTTACATTAGGAAAATAATTTTCTTCCGTGCCTACCTGATCTTTGGGGATGCTGTGTCAAGGGTATTTTTAAGGAAAGGAGGGAAAGAAAGTTCTGGTAAGGAAAAGGGTATGAGGGGTGGGTCGGAATGTGAGACTCCTGCTGGAAAAGTCAAAAGGTCTCTCACAATCAGTCTCTTTCGATCAGGCCTACCACGCAGTAGGTGGGCAGGTGCATCCGTTGCCAATACCGACAAACCTCACCCCATGAACAAGGGCACCCCTGCAAAGTCACCAAACTTAGCGAACCACTTGGAATGACCTATGGCAGAGGTGTTGGTTATCCAATAAATGGTTCCGAGGTCGGCGATGCCCATCCTCTCATCCCAAATTGTGCGTTAATCTAGAATTAGCAGAGAAAAAATGAAACTTTACGCAAATGTATCATTTTATGATGGTTTTTGTAAAGATATAGTTTCTTTGAACCCGATAATTCTACACTTGGTCTCTCGGTCGCATCTCCCTTTCTGGTTTATACATCGTGCGGTAGGTACTGTTGCCCCCTTACTTATAATCGTAGTATAACTAATACACGTCGTAACTTAATAACACGAAATGTCATTTTCAACGAAACTCGCAACAGTTCATAACAGTAACATAGTGGTCGGTGGAAAATGACATTAGGTGTTTTTAAATTTTAAAAATTACCATTAAAATGCACTTTTTTCGAAATTCCGTAACTGAATTGATTAGTAAATATTTTACGGTTTTGTAAATATGTTATTAAGCGTGAAACGGTTTTGTAAATATTTTACCTTATATTTCACACAAACTGGGACCGGGTGACATCACGAACACCCCCGCACGGTATTACACTCTTGCCGGCGTTTTCGCGGGCATTAATAAAATTCAAATTTGTAGAATTAATTTAATTACGAAAACGAACACTAAAAAAATACTGGTGTATATTTAAGTTTGCATCTCATCTACATGAACATATTTTTTATAAGTCAAAATATTTTTCACTTATCTTCCCTATTATAAGTAAGGGGGTTAGACTTTAATATTCCTGATACGAATCGTGGGAGATTTAAATAATTAGTGTAATAAAGATACTTTCTTTTCTGTGGGAACCTTCTTTGTTGTGACACTTAAATCTCCTTTGTTTAAACCCAGGTTCCTTTTATCCCTGTTGTTTGGGTCCTCACCATTAGACACATATCATAATAATTGCTGTCTGACCAAATCCAACATTTGCCGCTGATGAGCGTGCTGTTGAAATATTTGCGACCATCCAAATTCGTCGGGCATTAACCCTTGTCGGTCGCGTGATGCGCACTGCGAGACAAACGTTTTTGTTAGAAAATTTGCATGTCTTGCACCCCGCGACACTCTGTCTAGCCTAGCCTAAGTGATGCACCACGTCGTGTAAAATTCGGGATCAGGCCGCTAACAATAACACTCTTTATGTATATGGCGATAAGGTTTAAATTCCCGCTTTACATCAACCGCTGTTTTGATTTATTCACGAAAAAAACATCGCCAAAAAGCGTGTTTTATTATATTTTGAGAAGCTCAGGCACAAATATTTAAATGTATTACGATCATTTTCTAAAGAAATTAATTTTCACATTTCACGACAACGGTTTCGTAAGTAAACGATTTTAAACTTCAAACCAGTTTTTACAGGCCTGGTGTGCTAGCACGGTCGCTCGATATGAAGTTACCGACCGATTGTCGGTAACTTCTCATCGTTCCCTAGGACAACTGCAGATCTCAAACGTACAAACGACAGTTGATATCGAATATATTAAGGACACTTAGTCATTGTGAACTGTCACCTGTTCGTTTGCGATCTGCAGTTGTCGTAGGGAACGATGAGAAGTTACCGATAGTTATCCTACCGATCGTTATAGAGCAAGCGTGCTAGGGCATCTGATACTCTATTTTTTCTAGAATAATAAAAAAATACTTGACTATTTCAAAGGCAAACGTTCTACTCGCAGTATTTAATTAAAGCATTTTTATAAGCGATCTAATTTTCAAATCAAAATCCGCATTGCCTAGTAGTCCATTACCGTAAATATCTTTTCTGAGCGATTGAGATTATTTTGAGTTGGTTTACGATAAAATCAGGTAAAAACTATTTGTTTTTTTCGAAATATTCGTACACTAAACAGGTTTACTGTACCAATCAATACCATTAGAAACCGTAAAAAATGTACCATTGACTACAAAACTTTTTTTTGTTTTGTTCAAAACTTAAAAGTTTTTCATATCAAAATACGTTACATTTTGAGTTATATTATTAACGCAGTAACTCACCGAAATGCTGAATATCCAACTGTCCCAAAACCTCCAAAGGGTTAACCCTTAAAAAAATTGGCGTATTTTGTCAGAGGCTAAAAATATTCCCGCTTTGCAATAAAATCCAAATAAATGGAACATTTGTTAACGTATTCGAAAACTAAAAACGAAAAAAAAAAATTAGAAATTACTTTGTATTTTTTTAAATATAATTTTAAAAAGTTTTAAAAATGGCTCACTTTACTTTTTTCTAACTAAAATTACTGATAATGAAAAAACATAAAACACATACTTATTTCATTAGATAAATGAATTATAAACCTTACTGTCACCTCACATTTTTTCGTTTCATGTAAAAAAAAATCTTTAAAAATTCACAAAGTTCCATAATTTTTTTTCAAATTGCTATTGGAAACTTTAGTTTCAGAAAGGGGTAAATTTTAATTTTTTTGCGGTTTTCTTTTAGATTTGAATATATAGTTTGTTGTATTCTCTTTCCAATACCGTTTAGATCACATTTCTGACTATGATGGTAAGGGAGAAACAACGATTTCTGTGAGACCTATGTGAGCTGGGACAAATAATATGGTCTCCTGTGATTAAACGGGTTAAGGCAAAAATGTGTGCAGTTTCGGACCGCCTACGGTCCGGTATTTTAATTAAATGCCCTGACGCATGAATGAATTAATTTTAAACTGAACAGCATTAAACAGCTTCCTTTGTTGACGCTGGGCATTGCGTGCTGCATCCTGCGTCCCTTTATCATATCATCTGGTAACGTATCCACGCACAGTATGCTCAATGGCCACTGGTCATACATGGCTTCTCGTGGTGCTGTCGTGATACCAGTGGCGTCCAGGAGGTTAAAAATATTAGAATTGTCAAACCCTAAGAAATAATAACACAATACATACTTTGTATTATCTTGTAAAAGTGTTAATTGTCTACACGGAGAAAAATGTTATTCGAAAAAACCATAATTTTAATAGTAAAAACGATTAAAAACGGGACTGAAGTTCTTACGAACAAATTAACTGGGTTTTAATGTTTATTGGAACGTGTAAGAATAATTTGTTGGTATGCGTATGAAATTACTTACTAACAAATTATTCTTACATGTTGCCGTCAATAAACAACATTGAAACCCCGTTAATTTGTTTGTAAGAACTTCAGTCCCGTTTTTAACCGTTTTTTTACTAAAAATGATCGTTTTTTCGAATAACATTTTTCTCCGTGTAACCGATCGATCACTGCTACATTATTTCACATGTTTTATATTCCTTATCCCCGTAGGTTATAATCAATAAGAAATAGGTACAATAGGTCGTCTTAACGATTTCAGTTTCCCATATAAAATAACCCTTTAACCACTAAATTTAGTTCTGTTTAACAGAAATAATAATAAGCAATTTAAATTATAGTTAGTATACAGTGCAGAGAAAGAGAAGAAAGAAAGAAAGAAAATAGATAATAAGACTGTTGAATCTGCAACACATTTTTAGTCGATTTTATGATAAAACTTTTTTTTATGGAAGCTTTCGTTTTCGAGTAAATCGAGTCTGAAGTTGAAATATTTTAGGTCAAATTGTGAAAAATTCGCTGGGGGGTTAAAATTAGCTGTAAATAATGTATTCTCTGCTCCAAAATTTTTTTAAGTTGCTTTATGCCGACGTATTAATAAAATCTCACTAAACCGTGTGAAACCATCATTAGTTAAACAAACCTGCCAATTTAACGATCAAAATCGTTAGGCGGTTGCAATCCATTACGGAATAATTGATGCATCCATTCGGACTGAACCAAAGATTTATTTCCTTTTAATAGCTACGAATTAGAGTATAATCACTTTGACTTGCTGCTCCTGTTGTCGTCAATTCTCTATGGAAAGCTTTTTCTATGTTAACCTGCGCGGTAAAGTCCAATTTATTTGAAGGTTAAATCGTTCTACGACAATACGATAAATAAAACGTCAATGTTTTGATCTCTTGGGACTTGAATTTACGATGCTGTGAATCAATCACCTTTTGTTTGTTCGAGTGGGTTATATCAATGGTAACAGTTAAGTACTAAAAAATATTAAAAATTACCCTTGCATTATTTTTTTAATTGTTAATGGTACTATAGATAGATCTGATTTATCTAGCCTTACATGTACCAACAAGATCTACTCGATCTAAAAAATCTATTCAAATTTAATAAGGAAGTTGAGTGAAAAATATTTTGACTTATAAAAAATATGTTCATGTAGATGACATGCAAACATAAATACTAGTTTTTTTTTTTTAGTTCGTTTTCATAATTAAATTAATTCTACAATTTTGAATTTTATTAAACCCGCGAAATCGCCCGGCAAGAGGCCGGTGAGCAAGGCCTGAGTGTGTGACGTCATCTGTATGCTTGTTTGTATGGAAAATATGCCGGGATTTAAAACCGCGACCTCCGGATCACTTGATTGTGCCATGTTTTCCTCGGGCGTCTCCGACTTCTTTTACCATTCACATTTGCGTGATAATTCTCCTTACAATCCTTTCTTCGTTCATTCGCTCTACAAGCCAAAACCATCTGAGCGTCCCCTGCTTACTCGGTTTCAAAAGTAAAAAAAAAAAAAAAAAATGGCGCTGTTTGGCCGTTTGATGTTGCATTTGAATTACTGCAAAACACCCCAACCTTACACAAAGATAATCTTATTTGACGGACATGGCTTTCATTTCTAGGGATTGTATGGTATTCAGTTTTCAGGCTTGATTTTTAAAGGTTTCATTGCCCCCCAAAATCAATAATCATTTGTGAATTACTGACTCATCAATCTTTTTTTCTGTCGTTTGATCTGCATTAACATCGTGTTTGTTAGCACAATGTCCAATTTCGTAATACGTTTTGGTGCGGGCGCGCTGTGAGGGCCTAATTTCGTTTCGTGGGTCCAATTTAGGCCCTCATAGTCCCAGACGGGCCCCCATGGGCGGCTGCAAACATTATTATCACTATTATTAATTCACTGAATAATTTTATTACTTAATTTAGCCTTGTGCCCGTGCAACCGAATCCACGTCCAGGAATGTTATTAGTCGCAAGAGAAATATGCACTGTTTGTATTGTTCAGTATTTTAACTTCAATCATCTGGATACCATAATTAAACATATTAATCTTGGTTGTTGGTGCATGGATGCATGACTTAAAATTGTATTCTTACGTAATGCGTTAAATTATTCAAGCAGAAATTATTCATTTTAAAATCAAATTCTAGACGTATTGACTCATTTAAAAAAAAAAATTTGTAAGATTGTTATTTTAAATGGTAAACGCACTTTATAATTTTTTTAAACTAAGTTTATTTTTAATATACTAAGGTTTATACCGTTGGTCGTTGGGAGACCTGTTCAATTTTCAAACGAAATGTATTATACAACACAAATTTCAAATCATATAATCAATCGTACAGCAAAATAAATCAATACATAATCTGGTAAAAACACTTTTTAGAAATGTAATTTTAGTAAAATAAATCCAAAAACGTGTTTTGTGACGAAAATACCTCAGTTTTTCTATTTATTTAAATTCTTACAAACTATAATATTTCAGGTTTGTTTTACACACTTATTTTGTTTAGACATTATTGAAAAATCATTAATACTTATGATCACAAAATACTTACAAGAAGTACACGATATTTTGTAATTTATCATCGTGCGTTTTGAGCATTTTTATTGCTTACTTAAATGTAGGTATTTATTTTTAAACTTTTATTCTCAGCCGCTTGTCAATGGCTCTTAAATGTAATTTTGATTTTCAAAATTCAAACTAATTTTATGAGAATACTGCACACTGCTCCGTCTGGAGCCAGTGATACTAGTAAGGTAGTGGGGGGAAGGAGATGGGGTACACAAAAGTGGGAAATTACCTGGCTAATCAGATCTGGTCACCAAACATGGCTAAAGTCATTTCATGCAATGTTTGAACTCTGAATGGTAGTTTTACACCATGGCAATACTGAGGGCAATTTTCCACTCCGCAGCGCATGGAACGTGCCGCAAATATATTATTATATATTATTTTGTCAAATAACACAAATTAATCAAATAAAATTTATTTGCGCACCCGAGTTTTAAATCCGCTAACTTCGGAATGTTAGTCAAGACCCTTACCTTAAGGAGACCCATTTCTGTTGTTTAAATATCGATGGTATAAGTACAAATAATAATAAACAGACTAGTGACAAAGTAGGTAACAAAATGATGATATTAATTAGTAATTCTTTATGTTAAATGTGTATTTCATTTGTTTAAATGTTTGACAGACGGATAGATGTCGTATTTTTTCATGTTTACTTTAAATAAATAAAATTATAAGTAAATTTCTTTTGAGATGCAATGATACATGGGGCAAATATTTTTTTTAAATAACCCATGGTAATTATAATATCCCGTGATAATATCGTGATTTTTTGGGTTTACGCTAGTTATTTCATAATATCAATGTACGCAGTGTATCAACAAATTCCCACTGCACCCAAAGCAGGTACTAGAAACGCAGCAACGAGTATTCATGATTTTTCTAACAAATCGAATATAACACGGTAGGTACATAGGTCTATTTACATTAAAATTATGCGTAAGTGCATACGTAAAACGATCTTCGATTACACTTTGCAATTATTATAAATTTATAGCGCGAAGTTCTGGAAATTTTACATGAACCATGTATAAAATTTGCGATAAGTATCGGCGGACGCAAATATGTATTGGATTTTCTAAAAATGGCGTCCCTTGCCGTAAGGTGCCGATTAACCTTCGCATACCTCTGTCCCGTGATAACATTTGAATAGCTATTAATATGTACGAGTGTTTATGGAACGCGAGTTGGAAAATAAACATGGGGGCCCGACGAAGGAAGAACGTTCTAGGAATAAAAATATACATCTTCATCTTCGCGCCATAGACAATATCACTTCCCAAAGCGGTCCGCTTCTCGATGGCGCTATAGACTATGCAGCGTTTCTCAATGTTTTTACTGTCGCGACCCCCTTCTAGTCCAAAAATGACGTAAAAAAAATCACAACCCCCTACTACATATTTTAACATTTATAAAAGTTTTACATTACTGACTTCAAAAAAAATTAAGTTGAACTTTTTTTACTTTAATTCTACACAGGAGGCCCTGAAGAAAAAAAAACCCTGGGGAATGCTGAGTGGAAAGGAATGAGTGAAGCTGGGCCTTGAAGAGATACCTGTGGCGTATAGGAGAGAGGAAACACAGAGGTCGGCAAATCGTACCTCTGAGCTGTTGAACTTTGAACGAGTGGAAACGACCATTGCTCATGTGACTAAAGTCAACTGTGTACAAATGTTGAACGCGCGTTTGACGCATTTCCCGACTGTGCACCGGTGTCGAAGGTGAAAGACTGACAACCAACTAATTGAAAAAATATCGGCTGGCAAAACTTTATACGTAGAAGTTTTGTCTAAAGAATTAGATAAGTTTTTGGTATGGTGTCAATATGGAAGATTAGAACCGATGCTTAGAAAACATTGATCCCATTTGCCACCTCTTATTTGTGGGAAAAATGCTTCTCGTCTATGGTCGCTTTAAAATCCGAATACGGAAATCGTCTATAATCACTTGAAAATAATATACTTACTTGTGTATTATTTTAAGTTAAAAACGAACTAAACCATAGCATTAATTAACATATCTTTATTTATTAGTTTATTTGGAAATCGGTATATGTAGCACTTGATTATATTTATTTTTCGACAGATTGCGACTTACGACCACCAATACCTGATCGCGACCCCCCTGGGCGTCCCGACCCATAGGTTGAGAAACGATGGGTTCTGATATAGATATCACGATCGGTAGTACGTCCATTCTACTCGACAAATAAATAATAGAGTTTAAAATTTGGGAGAAAATAAACTGCTGATTTTTTTTTGATATTGTATACTAGCTTGATAGGGCTAGAAGATTGGTCTAGCAATTGAACAGTAACCAGATGTGATATATGGGTAGTTTTTCGATCTTTCGAATCATGACACTACTCCAAATATTTTTTTACTACAGTGTTTTTAATGATTTTTTCTGTGACGTATTCAGATTATCATTTTCCACAACATTGCCAAAAAAGTATTGTCGAATTATCATATTACAACATATAGTTATTTAGTTTTATAATTTTTTGTCTGAATTGTTACCTTTCCATCATTTTAAGGACATTTAAGTAAAATGTGTATAATTTTATTCGATTCTAAGTTGGAGAAAATATTTTAAATACTGATACGTAAATTAATAGTTCAATATGTCTTAAATATATTTTTGTAAACAATCGATATAAAAAATAAAAAAAAACCTTAGTTTTATTAAGGCGATCCGCATACTGAATAGACTGAATGAAACCAAACTAAAACGGGCTTGTTGCTACGGTTTTCAACTAAACTTTCTACTCAATTTTACGATAATAATAATTATCTTATATAGATATTCAATAATTATCTCAACTTCTTTAACCATAGACGAAGAACAATCAGCTGTCATGTCACGCAAATGGCATGTCGAGTCGCGAGTCACTGCCTGCGTTGCCATGGACAACGGGTTTTTGAGAAGTTGTGTAGTGTGCGAACCATCATATTTACATACAGAGCATAGCGAGTTTAGTTGTAAACTGGTTTTTTTTCAGTTGCCTCGTAAGGGTTTTTGAGTTTTACACAGTATGTCAGTATATACATAATTCATCCAAATTTTACTATCCTAAAACAGAAATTCCTCCCAGTTGGAAAGTCAAAATATTTTACAAATGATCCTGTACTAAATAAATAAATTAATAAAAATATTTATATTCTTTACTGCCGTATTCAAATTCGAGATGCCTCCGCCTCCGCCCCATTGGCTTCGGAAGTAACAATGATTTATTTTTTACAACAATATTAAACGAACACTTTAAGAAAACAACATAGGCGCTACTTCTAAATTAACAATAATTTATAGGTACCATATTAGTCTACTAGATGGTCACTGAGTTAACAAACATAAAACGTTTGAATCATTCGTTATATTGATTGAAACGATTCTAAAGCCATCGCCTTTACGAATAATAAACTGTTTAATATCGACGATCTAACCACCTTCCTTGAATAGGTAATGCTTTCCAAATAATTGGCGGAAGTACGAGTAGCCGCTTCAGGAAAAAGATAAACCACGGCTGGCAAGTGTAATGGAACTGACAGCAACAGACATGCTCATTAGTAGCACGAGAGCATGCTACTAGTGAGCAAATGCTACCTAGTAGCACGTGTGTCAGTGACGTTGCTAGTATTGAGCATGCTTCTGTATTCGCGGGTGGAATGGTTGCTCTATGCACGTGTTAATCGGCTTGATTATGAGCATGCTCATTTCAAGCTGATCTCAGTTCGCACATTCTTTGCAAAATATATCCAAAATGGCCCATTGTCCAAAATAAATAACTATAAAATTACTCAGTTTTGATCTTGGCAAGCCAAGTTAGGGTCTTCCCTTGATTTTTCAGGAACAGCAAGCAATAATATATCGTGGGTTAATTACTACAACTAGGTAACTCTGAAATGTATTTATTTACAAAACTGGAATGACTTACCTAGTTGTTTCATACAAAATTCAACCAAATCAACTTAAGCAATTCCACAAATTTTAGTGCTTTAACTAGGTAAGTCTAGTTGCCTTATTAAAATATGGAAAAAACACTTGCGGTAACATGAGTTACCTAATTATTTAATTAAAAGATACCGTTTTTTGGAGATACCCAAAAAAACAATACTCAAATAACTTAATGATTCCAATGCGTTATTAATGACTTTTTGTCTGTAGCGTTCGTAGACGAGGAGATAAGATTACGATTTTAGTGTGTACCTCAAAAACGCTGATTTCGGAGTTACCTAGTTGTACTAATTACCCCACTCTACGCTCCTGGTGTCGCGAAATGCGTATGATTCATCAACATCAACAATTGCATATTGTATCCTTCGTGACCTACATCCTTTACATTTGGCTTTGACATTGCTTGTCCCGACTGTCCAAATAATTACGTGACCTCTACTCGATTCTCCCAGTGAATCCTCTCATCCTTGGTCCTGTAGCAGTGACCTTAAAACACAAATTAACTCGTGTAATTCCCTTTGATACTTTGTCTGTACACTTGCAATTAAAATTAGTGCTTTATCTGTAACGATTCTGCACTAAATAGATAGAAGAATATCCCGCCTTGACCTGAATGCTTAATTTCGCCGAATGGCTTTTTAATTCTCTGTATGAATCATTCGGCTTGATAGTATCGTGAATTTATTCGCTGATTGAGACGATAGCATCGCTTTGGCGTGGGACTTATTTAATTTACACTGAATGTTTGACTGATAACGCCTGCATCTGACACACGGAGAAAAATATTATTCTAAAATACGATCATTTTATTCGTAAAAATGGTTAAAACGGGACTGAAGTTCTTACCAATAAATTAACAGGGTTTCAATGTTTATTGGCGGGGACATGTAAGAATGATTTTGTTGTTATCAACAATTTTCTTCAAATTAAACATACAAAAATTTTTCACTTATTCTTGTAATTGCCCAATCCCTCACCAGTCCCTCAAGGTCCAATACCTAGTGATTTTTTAAATGTTTTTAGTAGAAAAAAAAACATTAAAAATGCAAATTTTGTCTTTGAAAGTTGAAACAAAAAAGCGACTAAAATAACTCGAGAACGCTGAGTTTTTGCTGATTTGGAAAATAGATGCCTTATAGTTAATAATTAATCCTTCAAGCCAAATCTCCAAACTTTTGTGTGTGTAAGCACCAACCCTTCACATAATTATGATTTTCAACCATGTCTTGTTGACAGAGACAGAGTCTTGACTCCTTGAAGCTTTTGAGAGACTCGTGTTTGTCAAAATAAACATGTTTCAACGTTAATTTGAGCCTGATAAATTTCCCTTTGAAAGCAACCATTCCACAAAGTAATTCACATCTATCTGTGTCTCATACAATCTTCAAGAAGGTATAATTTGTTAAGTATTTCCGCTGTAGATGAATCAGTTTTTTATTGCCAATTTAAATCTTCGCTTTTGGTTATCTATGCCTTTTAACCATGTTAATTTTATTTCCAAGAATTTGTAATAAATAATATTATGATGTATCACTTGTGACTCGTGACTATTGTAGCGTACACACAGTATGACGTGGATATAATAAATATACGTCGGATATATGTGCATATTTTACATATTAATTCGATATAACCACGAATCTGTGCATATCGTCAAAGAGGGCTTACGTTTTCTCGTTGGTGTATATATCCTTTATAAATAAAGCTTATTTGATTTGATTCTCCAAAATTGGCCCTTTTTGTTGTGTAGTAATTTATAGATTATCGATTCGCAAAAAAATATATTACAGTATTCTTAAAATGCTTTTTGGAAACTTATTCTACGAGGCAAAACATACGAATGCCAATCGTGCCAAAATAAATACACATATCTCACAATAAATAAATATATATTTTTTAACTTAAGTCATCTTGTCAAAATCTCAAATTGTAATATTTAACCATTGAATACAATATTAGCGATTCTCAAAGCGAAAATTAAAAAAAAAAGAAGAAAAGGATACAGTCGCGTCTCGCATCTGGGAATTGAACCCAGGACCTAGAACCAGGACCCAGAACCCAGGACAGAGCCTTGCCGAGGCTATTCTCCGGATATATTTATCCAAGACACTATCTAGATTTTAGATTGTATTTAGTTTGGGCAATCATACATACAGGGTGTTAAGGTACGTACTTGAGTTACTTTAACCAGTGATTCCTGACATTATTTGGAGTAAAAAATGTAAATGAAATTTTGGTCTCCGGTGACTTTTTTTATGTAAAAATTTTTTTTTTCAAAATATTTTTTTTTCAAAATCAAACAATTTTTTTTTTTTTCACATGACTTTATTGGTCACTCAGCCGAGTTACCGCCCCACCACTTACCCCGCCCCCAACTACCCAACACCTACCATTATTTATGTTTTTGTAGAAAAAATAAAAAAAAAAAACATCAAAAATGTCACCGGAGACAAAAATTTCATTTACATTTTTTACTTCAAATAATGTCAGGAATCACTGGTTAAAGTAACTCAAGTACGTACCTTAACACCCGTATAGATAGCAGCGAATAAAAATATGCCTTAAGAAAATGAAGAGAACGTTAATAGTTCTTAGTCGAAGAATGGTGAAGTTAAATATGACCAAATTCGATAAAATTAGATCAGTGGACAGAGCAGAACCCCGGCAAGGCTAAGGTCCTGGATTCAATTTCTAGATGCAACCATATCTTTTTTCTGATTTTTTGTTTCAAATTTTCGTTTATATATTCGTGGGGTAATTGGTACTACTAGGTAAGTTGAAATCAGCTTTATTGGGAAATTGCGTAATCTATTTGAAATTCGCTGGTTGCATATTTATACTGATAAGTATTATTAAATGGTAATAACCGGAACCGTAATATTTATATTTTGGAAATAAGAGAATGGTGAACCATTTTTTTATTTACAAAAATGGTTTAAATGACTTACCTCATTATTATTACCTATAAAAATGGTAGGAAAGCAACCTTAGCAATTCCACAAATGAAAAGCCGTCCGTTCATGGAGCAATTTACAAGTGACTCGATCGCCGCTCGTCAGAACCCGCTATACTATTTTGCTAGTGCAGCGCGTAGCGGCGTGTACGAACACTAGCAAAATAGTATAGCGGGCACTGACGAGCGGCGATCGAGTCGCTTGTAAGTAGCTCCATGAACATACAGACGGCTTTAGTGCTACAACCAGCTAAGTCTAGTTGCCTAATTGAAACACGGTAAAACACTTGTAGTAACTACAGTTACCTAATTTTAGAATTAAACGATACTCTTTTTTGCAGATAGATTACCCATCAAAACCTTTTGAATTTATTTGATGATTTCAATGCGTTATGAGTTATAACTTTTCCGTTTGTAGCATTCATAGGCAAGGAAATAGAATTATGCTTTGAGTGTAACTCAAAAACGCTGATTTCGGAGTTACCTAGTTGTTGTAGTAATTACCCCATGATATGGTATTTTTTTTTCTATGAAAAATTTCATTAGACAGTTTTTTTAGTGCCTTATATCGTCTGCATACATTATTCAACTTTTCTCTACGCTTTTTCGATTTTACGAGTACTGTAACGATCAATACGTTTTCAATATGCGATCGTGCCGGCAACACGCCTTTATAAAGGAAATAAAAGAATTCCTGCTTCTGCCTATGAGATGTGTCTGAAACCGTGAGACGTTCGTTTCCCTCGGTTCTCTCGTTTCCCTCGTTTCCCTTGGTTCCCTCGTTTCCCTCTTTTCCCTTGGTTCCCTCGCCTCGGGATAAGATAAGCAGCCAGCAGGTTCCATGTTCAGACTTTGGTTTTCTTTTCCAATCTTTAAGCTTGCCTCCCGCATCCCGTCTGGGACCCGTCTACCGTGACTACTTACGAGTATTATACCGGGTACATGCTCTCGGTGTTTACTGCAGACAATTTTTGCATCTCCCAACTTATGCGGGAACACAGTACCATTTGAGAAGTAGAGTCATTTGAGAAGTAGAGTCTCATACGAAATGTCAATTCTCTGGTGAAATAATGCATACGAGAACTACTGTACAATTACTGTGTGTCGTGTATTGTGCACTTCGTCATTTTGCCAACCATAGATGCACTTTTTATAGATGTAACAATTATTATCATTTCAAATATTAATTTCGGTTGAGGAAAAGCTGTTCTGGATTTGCTTTGAATTTACGTGTTATTTTAAAAATTGGAACTGAGTGTGTGAAATTCAGACAAGCGATAAAGTACCTACCTACAATACAAAATGTTTTTACAAGAATTTTATATTTATTCTGTATTCGAATTATGTGTATTTTTAAAAAATCAGATTTTGCAATTTTTAAGGGTCTGCATACTTTAGTTAACATGCAATTAATTATCGTATAATACGATAATTAATTGCAACCTCAACACACGCTTGTCCTAGTGAGGTTAAAAATTGTATTGTAAACTGTTATACCTAAAATGTGAAGAAACAATAAATAAATAAATAAAATTATAATATACCGTGATTTTTCACGGGTCTGCGCTATATTGAGCGGGATGTGTGCCCGAATAAAGGTAATTTTTACTTACTTTGGATGAAATTGATAAAATATTTTCACGTGTCGAAATCCTTTAATGAAAAATATTTAAAAAATTAAAAAGGTCCTCCACACATCATCCTTAAAGATGGCATTGGCTTTTAGAGAAATTATTTTCCTCAGGGCTTCATTTATGGAGTAAATGTTAAAAAAATACATATAAGTAATCATTTGCTTAAACATGTGCAATAAATATGACATCAAATTTTCCTTTAAAAATGATTTTATAAAAAGTTATTTTTATTTTAAAGTTAAATATTGATCAGTAACCCCATTTTACTGTACTACTGTTGTCTTGCGTTCATGCCGTCTCTCTCATTCAAGACTTCAGTGGCACGTTAATCAAACTGAAAAACCTCAAACCTATACCAGAAGAAATTTAAATTCATGCATAATTCTACCATAAAACTTATCAAAACTAACTAATTAGTGAGAACTTGTTGAAGCTAACGACTTGTAACTTTTTTCAAAAACCAAAAATAATAAAACTAAGAACTTAACCCTGCGGCTAATTTGTTCGTTTTTTGGACCAACTCATAAAAGTAACACAGAAATCGTGATGTCTCCCTTACATAATTATACTGAGAAATATGATCTAAACGGTGTTCGAAACACAAAACCCTTTAAATTCAAATCTAAAAGTTAACCACAAAATAATTCAAATGTGGGTACACCAATTATTATGAAACCAAGTAAATTTTTTACGAATTATTTTTAAAAAACGATAAAAAAGAGAAGTGATGATAACATTTAAAATACATTTTTCTAATAAAATATGTGTGTTTTTATTTTTTTGTTGAGCCAATTTTAAGACTTTTTATGTTTGCTTTTAAAATTTAAATGTTTATTTATAATATAATCAAATTTGAAAGCGTATTTCATCACCTTTCAAAAACGGTTTTAATTGTCGGATACGTTCAGAAATTTGAATTTTATTTAAAGAATATGTGTCTATAAACTAGCACCAAGAAACAGATACAATTGCTGACTAAAATAGACTAATTACCTCTAAAAATCCTTAGCCCACCGAAACATCAACAGAACCAAATTTTATTTATTTGAATTATTTGAATTTTATTGCAAAGCGCCAAAATTTTGACCTCCTGACTGAATATGCCCTAGGCCTGAAGGGTTAAAACCATTTAGTGACCTCGAAGTTATAATATCCACCTTACTTTAATTATTTTCTTCTAATAAACTGTGCTTAGTTTAACCTTCTCACCATAAATAAATGAAACCACTTTGTAACCTAGATAGATAGCACAAGTTAATTTATAGAAATGCGAACAACCTCGTTACTTAAAAATCACATCTGCTTTTCGTAAAATTAATCTGCTAAATATTTAATTTCTTCGAGCGTTCTTTTTAATGCATCTCGGATGCTTTATTACTTTAAGAACTTTAAGCTCTCTCTTTTTAGGGGGGTAGCCAGTGAGGGAAAAAGCCGTTGAGGGAATTTTCCAGTGGGGAAAGGTAAAGTTCTTTTCTCTGCAGGGATTTTTCTCCCTGTACGTGCAGACTCCCTAAGCTGCTCCCGACAGCGCAATTCACTATGAAGAACGGGATGCTGCGATCTTCCATTTAAAAAGATGTTCCTCCGAGACAAATGACCTGAAAGATTACTTTTCGACTTAGCGTGGCCTGCTGCCGAGTTAAATCAGTTAAAAGTTGATCCCTCGCAATGCGGAGATGTGATTTATATTTAAAGATTTTTATTAAATGGAGAATTAAATGATGAAATTCTTTGCATTTAAACTTTAAATTTCGGAAAGATTTCAATGTTTTAAGTCGAAGCACTACAAAGTTATGCAAAATCGTGTGTTTTTGGTTTGAAAATTTGAACACTTAAAATAATGTTTTAATCAAAAACTGCGAGTAGCACACATTTGACCGAAAAAAACGAGCGTTATTTTTATAAGCCTTTTGATAAACCCAAACAAAAATAATGTACTAGCCCTATAAAAAATCCTTTAAAGTTCAAATCTCCTACTATCGAACTCCTTTACGGTTATGCTTTTATTAGATAAATGTATTATTATAAACTTTATCGTCTCTTTACTTTACTGTCGTTTCATGTAAAAATAATTAATAAAAAATTCCCAAACTCTTTTATATTTTTTCAAATTGCGATCGGAAACTTTGGTTTTACAAAAGGGTACATTTTAATTATTTTATTCAATGTCAATTTAAGGCATGATGTTTTCTCTTTCTGATACCGTGTAGATAATGTTTATCACCATGATAGTAAAGGAGACACAAAGATTTCTACCTATGTCGCGAATGAGTGGTTAACCTTGCATTTCATTCCGCTAACATTTATTTCGGCGGCCCCATTAATGTCCTTCAGTGCACTTTTCTTTTTGCGTTTTTTTGCACACTCGACTCCACTCAAATTTCCACCATTTTCCCTTCATCTTTAAATATAAAAGTGTTCGCGTGCATTATAAATGTCGTAAATAACTGCCGGAATTGGTCGCGGCGGGTGTCGTCAAAGATGGCTGAGGACATAATAAAACTGTTTAATAAGGATGTTGGCAGTATGAACTCTCATCGCCCCGACTGTAAACGTGACTCGTCAAAATTTGGCATTGAAAATAGTGCAGCAAGTTGCACGTTTTTTATTGAACTTTTTTATACAAAGATAGCAGCGAAAAAATATATGGGATTAACTAAGGATATGGGTTGTGATCACAATTTGGAAGGCGGATATGGGTAACGCCGCCCCAGGAACAATTTAATGGATAACGAAAACCTCTGCCAAGTGGTTTGCTACGTTTGATGTATTAGCAGAGGTGCCCGGGTTCATGGGGTGTGGTTTGTCTGGATCTTGGCTGCGGATGCGTCTGCCCACCAACCTCGGGGCAGGCCGGATCACGAGAGACTGGATGAAGGAGATCTTATGACCTCTCCAGCAGGACTCTCTTTTAAAGGGGTTGCTTCATACCCCCGTCACTCCTAAACACATTGACCCCAAGATACCCTTTTCCTTCCCAGAATTTCCTTTCCTTCTGTTCCTTAAAAAGACTCTCCACATAGCATCTCTAAATATTTCATAGGCTCCGAGGTAAATTGTTTTCTTCGGGGCCTCCCATATCGATTAAAAATCAATGTAATTTATTTGCATTTACGCGTAACATTGGAGAATACTTTATCTAAATAATGATAATTATTCGGTTATTTGGATATTTCAATGTAATGTACGACTTTTAAACCTGTTAAGGTGAAATTACTTGAAAATCTTCCCACATTAATGCGAAGCTTATTGCAAAATCACCATTTTAGTTAATCTTTACTACGAATCGGTTTACATTATAAATACAAAAAAATATGCTTTGGATAAATTGAACTTTTCCTATCGTTTCAACTGAGTAGAATTGAAATAAAATATTAATAACTTTATAAAAAATATAAGCGAAACTACTGAAAAAAAAATTCATTAGAAATTTATGAACGCATAATACAAGAAATTACTTTTTAAAAATACAGTTTTATGGCTAAAATTATCTGTGACAGTTTTCGTTAATTAACTTTTTTTTCTTTCATAAAATTATTCTAATCAAATTCTTGTACTACTGTACCGCCCATCAATTAATTTTGCTTTTCTCAAACACGTTCATCAAGAACATATTATATATTATTATTAAAATATATACCAGGATTAAATAATGACTTTTCGAAGCACATGTGTTCGCTATTATACCCTCTGCGCGCAAACGGTATCTAAATAAACATCTTTTAACTTTAATCAGTGGCGGCTCGTGACTTTTGGTGAGCTAGAGTGCTAATATTAACAAAAATGGCATTATTAATGTCGTTGTAGCCGAAAAATATATATATATTTTTTTTTTTCGAAAATTTGTTTTTTTTATGAAGATATTCAGGAAATCTGTGCGGCGCACGGCAAAACTGAAATTTCCTGAAAATCTTCATACAAAAATTAATTTTCGAAAAAAAAAATATAGTTTTCGGCTACAACGACATCGATAATGCCATTTTTGTTAATATTAGCACTCTAGCTCACCAAAAGTCACGAGCCGCCACTGACTTTTAATCTCAAGTGTCCTACCAGGTAAGTATGTTCCTGTACATTTTCATAATAAAAAATAAATAAATAAATGAAAATATAAATAAATACATGTTCATGTACATTTTTGGCAGCATCGCGTTAATTGGTCAGATGCATTGTACAAATAGTTTTGTATCGCTGATCGAAGAACCGGTGGATGCAATGGTTTAGCCATAGGTTTTTTTTTAGTTTGTCTAGTGTGTAGTTAGAAGTAAGATTGTAGAAATATATTGAAATTTGTACGATTTGACGTGATTTTTACAAAAACGGCGCTGTACAAGTCATCCAAATATTATAATTATTAACAAAATAAATTAAAACCACTTTTGCGTTTGAAATCGTGACCAAGTGACTCAAGTTTTCCAAGCGACTTTTAAGCCTATTTACTATCTATATTCCTGATAAACTAATATTAAATACATTTTTTTTCTTGTGGTTTCTTCTTAACGTGAATACTGAATAATTAATTTAGTTCAAATCTATTCCTTAGGTTTCAAGATTCCAAAATCTAATTGCAATTTAGGTAGCTGCCTAATTGGCAACCAAGATTGTATCTTGGAGTTCTATTCGCTTAAAGATAAATTAACGCCTTCGCTAACTAGCTAATACGATCAGTTAACTTATAAATAATTGTATACGAGTTAACCGTTACGTTAACGCTGGGTTTAACAATATTACATTATTAGTTGCGTTCGTTAGACGATGGAACATTGGCGTAAGGCGATATATATACTGAGAAAAAGAGAGATGGAATCAATCACTCAATGCTTCAACGTAACGCAGTGCAAAATAAAATATGCCCGAAAAACGTCCAATTAACTTGAAACGAAATTAAGCTAGGTAAAACTCCTACCGCCTTTTTTTTACATTTTTGTTTGTATGTGGCCCATTAAATTTTTTATGCGTGTGTGCGTGCGTGAAGTGCTTTGAAAGTAAAATTATTCAAGTTCTGTGAACTTTTAATTTTCAAATTTGGAACTGATGAACACAAATCATGTCAGATAAGCGACGAAGTACCTAGTAACAAAATTATTTTATACAAGCTTCTGCCCGCGACCTCGTCTGCGCAGGCTTACTACTTCGTGTAGCTTATTTTCTTTTCCTAGGTCCCACCTATGTTTAATGCTTTTTATTTAAAATAACTATAATAATACTTGATTCCATTCATAGTTTTAAGCGAGTACTTCAAATAAATTCACTAATTTAAATATTTTCTAAAATATAATTTTAATTTAACATTAGCAAAATGTCTTCTCAAATTTTGACATTTTCTATTAAACATTTTTTTTTAATATGCATATATTGAAAATAGCTAACTTTAAAAATTATAGCCTAAATGTTATATTTATGTATGAGCTATATTATAGTAAAGTTTCATTAAAATCCATTCAGTAGTTTTTGCGTGAAAAAGTAACAAACATACATACATCCAAAAAAACTTTCGCGATTATAATATTAGTAAGATTAATAAGAGGCCAGTATGTTCCTGGACAATGATCCTATACACAACTTCACAAATCATACAATTATAATATCCCGTGATTATTCACGGTTCTGCGCGCTAGAAATACATATAATGTAGACAGGTAATGAATTTGTTACTGTAGTACTAATTGCAATAATGCCGATTTTACATTACGCAACTAGTGGCGCACAAGTTGTTTCATGACATCAGTTGCAATGCTAGTTTTATGCAGTTGCAATGCTATTTTTATGGTTTCATCATGCATGCATTAGTTGTATGCAAAAAAATTATAATAGCGTTAGCGCGAAAAAGCAAATGTGATGCAACTAGTGACGCGAAATCATTTTGACTAAGCGGGCGTGTGTGTTCCTTCTAAATGCGAGAGAGTTGTGTACAACAACATTGTGCAATGCCGAAAAAAAGCTTTGATGTTATGGTGCCATATTTGCACATACTGAAAGTTGAACGACACTAAATTTGTGCAATTTACAACAACTTTTTGGTGTCATGTAATATGCATGCAACTAGTTGCATGCGTATTATATGACATCGTAAATTCGGTTTTACGCCGTTCTTCCACGTAGCTATTCACAAGCGACGCTACCGCTACCTGTCAAACCAATTTGCTAGTGTAGCACCTAACGGCGATTTCAAACACTAATAATAGTATGGAAAACACAGACGAGCGGCGATTGCGTCGCTTGAAGGTATCTGCATGGAAGAACGGCGTTAGAATTACATATTTATTGTATCGCATTAATATCTTTGTATTTAAAAATAAAATAAATTTGTGGTGACCATCCATTTTCCGTACTTTCCTTTTTATGACATTTCTCTTTGTGTCCTTTTTTATTCTCTATTCTTCCGTCCTTTGAAAGCATGTGAACAGTTTACACACAATTCCAGACAATGACAGTCTGTTTACAAACAATTATATTTTTCTGTTCTATTGTCGCGGCAGAATAATCAAACACACATCGTCATCGATAAAACTTTATTGTTTTAAATCTAAAATGTCTGCTTCTGACATTTTCGATTCCAGAAATCCCCACAAAGATTTGCTACATACAGATAACAGAAAAGTTTTAGCAATATTAAATTCCTTTTGTTTTTAAAACAATGCGAAGTTTTATTTATTTGATTTTTAGTTGTGACAAAATGGACACTCTTACAACAATTATTTCTCCTAATTCATTAGATATTCGTTGATAATTTTTATCTCTTCTCATGTCTAGGATGAACGAAATATGTATGAAGAATGTGTTAATGATGAATGTAAATAAGTCTATAGTAATGGTGTTTGAAAGAGAGAGTACGAAAACAGAGTGCAAAATTGTTGTATGTATTGTTGTTGTATGTGCAATATTGGATACCTCGAGCACGTGAATGAGTTTGTGTATCTGGGAAGTGTGTTTACGAGAGATGGGAAGGCTGGTAGAGATATTGAAGGAATGGTAAATGCAGGTAACTCCATTAATGGAGAACCGAATGCCGTTGGGGCTAAAAACAACTGCCCAAAGAAGTAAAGCTAGCAGTCCATAATGGAGTGCCAGTACCTACCCTGGTGAATGGCAGTGGGGCATGGAATGGGCAGAGAAACTATGTGATTAGACTGAATGCTGTAGAAATTAGATCCCTAAGGCGTACGTGTGGTAAAACCATGTATTATCGTGTGGGAAACGTGGTGATAAGCAAAGAGTGCAAGGCAAATGTATGCGTAATGAGGCTAATGTGTAAGATTAAGAAAGGGATGCTTAGATAGGTTGGGCATGTAGAGCAAATAAAGAAAGAAAGATATAAATAAAAAAATTAAATACGCGGTGGTTAGAGAACTCGGCCAACTTATCCAATATATAGCCACTATTCATAGGTTCGAGTACCGAATTATAAACTCCAACTTAATAAATAAAACTGTAAATCGTAAATCGAAAATATTCGTTATTAGTGTAGATAAGCTATTGGGAGGATGGTGAGAAACCCCCTCAATGTAATTTCCTAAATATGAACATCTCTCCTGCCGCCTATTAGTCGATATCATATTATTAGGTCGTATTATTTCTACGTCAATACGTCCGCACTTGTTATAATTTATTTACAGACCCTGTGTCATGTGAGTCACCCATTGCCGGCTAGTACATACTCTCGTCTAGTAGGTCGGATTCACCGATCCAGTTGTTACTATGATTCTACGGTGAGTAGTGTACTCTGAACACTGTGAACACCTTGCCCCATTGTGCGCTGGCCGACTGAGGTAGATACACCATGCGCAACCAGCAACACCTGTTCGACTCCGACTGGCACTGATTGGATTGCACGTGTGGTATGAACTATACATGCATCATGGTAGTGTCAGATAAAGTAGCAAGTTTTTTTGGCTTGGCCTATTTCTGGATTTATATTAGATACCAATGGGAATATATGAATATGCTTAAATGGGCTAAGTCACGAATGTATAGCGCGCAAATAGCGTGGACTGACACAGGCATTATGAATGTATCATAACTATTTATTTATCACTACCAATATAAGTTAAACCGTTTTAAGTTCCTGGAAAGAAGTAGAAGTGTCAGCTAATAATACAATAACTACTGTAAAACTATGGTTTGACGAAAACTTATTAACACTAAATGCTGAAAAGACGCACTTCCTACTGCCTAACAGGAAATATCTTAAAAAATAATGTAAACATCAAAATTCATGAAAGAAATTGCCTTCTTAGAATCACAATCTGCAACTCAAACTGTATACACATTAGTAGTAAAGAAAAAATTAAATATTCTGGAATAATTATCGATAATGGAAACAACATCAAATGGAAAAGTCAAATAAATTCCCCAGTAGACAGAATGAGAAAACTTATCTACATATATTTTTTAGACTTAGAAATACTGTATTATTAAAAATTCTAAAGGATATCCATTTTGCACTAGCACATTCTGTACTACAATATGGAATCGTGGCTTGGGGGGGGGGGTGCATTTAAATCTACTCTACTTCCACGCAGATCCGACAATGTGTAGTTGTTTGTTTGGCAGATCGTCGGATCTGCCGGATCTGTCCTGATAGCCCAGTCAATGAACGCATTGAACTCGGACAAATTAGGGGAAAGCTGAATTTTTGCAGGTGGATAGTACTTTTTACAGGGAGTATTTTCCAAAAAAGTCCCCACCCCTCCCCCGCTTGCTTCCCCCCCTGCCCCCCTCCAAACTTTGAAATTGTAGAGTTCTGCAAAATCCATTATATCTCCTAAACTATAATATATATCTGAAAAAAAATTTCACCGTTATACTTCTGAAAAAGCTGTCTAAAAAAAAAGATAAAAAATATTTTTTGATATCTACTACGGTTTGGCAAATAATAATGACATTGTCGCGAAAAAAAATTTTTATTTCAAAATTTTTTTATTAAAATGTGAATATTTTTTTTGTCTGAGGAAACACGCAAAAATGTTTCAAACAAACTATTTGCCAAATTTAATAAGCTTTAAAGCGATATATAACATTGCCTACTTTTTTCTTTAATATTGGCCAAAATCCGAATCAATCGCAGGGCGGCACGGCGCGCCGCGGCGAGCAAGCGACGGTAAGGCCTAACCCTCTGTGGTTGTAGGTGGCCGATTTGTGCTTAGGAAGCATTATTTTGGTTACAAATTGAAATATTAAGTACTTTTTAATTGATTCACGATATGAAAATACTTAACAATAAATAATCTTTGCAATAATATGCAAAGAATAACAACACAAAAATTATATAACTTTTCAGGGACTACTGAATATGATTTATTATTCACTGATACAACACAGTCATCTTCAAATATTTCATCAGTATTTGAAGGTATGTAACTGCAGTGGCCACACATATCACAAGAGGTTTTACAGTTACGAGAAATCAGCATGAGAAGCTCAACTGGAGCCGCGGTACCTACATGTCATTGATATAGGTGTTAACTTAAATTCTCTTCTTTGCCATCCCCACTCATTAGATGATAGATCATTTCCTAAGCCATGTTTAAATTGGAGGAATGTCCTTAGGAGATGCTGGCGGGCCGCGTTCTTTGTTGGTTGAAGTTGTGCAAAATCAAATTTAGATTTAAGAGACATCTTGGTATTTAAATGCTTAAATTTAAAATGTCTAGCCTCATCAAGATTCTTGTATTTTGCCAATGCGTACTAACGAAAGCGTTCACTATATACAAAGAGCAGATCCTTTTCCACGTGTGGCTGAATGGAACGCTAAGCCACATCTTTCAAATCTTTTGGTGTGGTTATAAGACTTACAGCCTTCATTTTTCCGACAACATACAAAGCAGAGATAGTGTCACATCCTGTGACAGCGTGGGCCAATAATATTAGTTTTCTTTGATCACCATACATATGTGCAAGAAACTGAACAGAATACACTGTACCGGTGTTAGTAGAAATGGCTATTGTTTCCAAAAAAAGCTTGTTTTCCGTTGGGGGGGCTAATGCTACTAGCAATACTTGTCTGTGTCTGTTCCAACAACCACTACAGTGCTACCAAGCTGTAAAGACTTAATCGCCTGACCCCTGTTTCCGTATCAGCATCATCGTTTGCAGTTACTGTATGTATGTTTGCAGCATGACACTCAGTTTTAACAGCTTCTATTAATCCTTATTGAGAATTGGAGAGAAATTCTATCTGAGGTGTTGTACAGACAGTATCGTCAGAAAACATAATTTCAATTGATGTTCTCCTCTCAACTGCTCCTGCTGTTTTATTGTAGCATTCTCGGTGTAACCTTAAAAAACTATTATTACATTTGAACCATACTTTTGAGACACATAATTAGCATATATTTTGGTAATATCGTGGAAAGTAGAGTACTACTGCATCTAATAAGTATCAACTATCAAGAATAAATGCAGAATAATCCTTTGTGAAGTTGACATCAACGATACCATCGTCATATGCTTTCATTATGGAAGCTTTCTTACCTTTCTTTAAAGAAACGTCATCAAATAAAGAAGGTGGATGCGAAGCTAGTTCAAACTCAGAGTAGAATTTGAGCTTTTCAGGACTGTCACATACGTATAATATACTATTGAATACCTGCTGATGTTGATTACAGCTTCTTTAGTTCTAACTCTAACAGATTTATTACTGGCGTGAGTACAAAGTAAAACTTTGCCCTGTCATTTTCTTCATAGCTTTGAACCGTACCTCATAGACATCGTCACATGTTACAGTTGAGTCTGGTACTATTCAGATACTATTCAGTCTGATACTAATTGGCCTGCAGATGCTATTGTGGCGTGGTTACTCGTAATTTCAGGTCCGTTATCATTTATTTTATTTTTATTTATGTATTTGTTTATAAGATTTACACAGTACATTTAATATAAGTTGTAAGGTATTTTAAATAAATTACATGGTTTTGTGCCTATTACGTAAATCTGTAAAATGTCAATAGGTAATTTCGCCTGGGTTTTAAAGCTAAATTATGATGAAACTAATGAAAAGAATCAAACATTGGTTGACTAATAAAACATAAATGAAAGAGTATGGGTGGAGAAAATGTTACATTTTAAAATCAAAAATTATTTGTTTACTAAAGTTTAATAAAATGACAAGAAATTTAATAATTTTGTTTTGTATGTTCGCATATACATATCATACAATCTCTTCTTAGGTACAGTTGACGTGAACAGATTCAGAGTATCAGAAAATAAATCATCACCCCACGACTGATTTCCGGAATAGCAGGATAAAATTTCACAATGAAATGGCATTTTTTGAATATCTTCTCTGATTATTTCTGCGGCAGCACGTATAATTCTGAAACGTTGCAGATTTTTAATCTTTTCTTTATTTCTGTACCAGTCATCTAGTATAACTTGAGCGAGACATGCAAAATATACGCATACATCCGATCCTAAAAATAGTCAATTAGTTGTTTTTTTAGAAATTTATCTGAGTACGGAAGATCAGTGCCACAAATGTCTATTACTATTTCCCTTAATTACTCTTATGTAAACTGACATTCGTTTAACTGACATTTTTTTAAGAAATTACATAATTTATGAAAATTTTTCGATGAATTATCACCTTTAGATCTTCCTGCATACTGAGTTGGTTTACTTTTAAAGAACTTCTTGTAAATGTCGTGATAGCGAGCTTCTGCGGCGACAAGATTAAACACACTTAACAGTTTAGATTTTACTTTTGCACCCCTATTTGCACACCTATCATATATTGTATTGCAAGCATTAATCAATGTTTATCTTATATGTATTTGTTCGAGATATTTATGAGGTAGTTTATGATTAAAAACTGTTTTTGTCACAAAATATAGGTACAGTTCTGTATGGCTGAGGTGTACTGGTCGACGGGCTACAATTAACATGTATAAAAGCCTTAATACTACTAGGCCTTGTATTTTTTATCTATAATCTACGTGCACGGTTGCGGTACCCAAAATTGTTAATTTTACATGATTATTGTCATTTATTTAAAAAATAGCGTTAATTAGCATTTGTGACCCTTTCATTACTACAACAACATTTCCTGTAAGGTCTTTTTACAAAAAATACACAATAAGTTCTCTTCAGACATTTTCAGTGCGTCAATTTCTGGTTAATTAAGTTTTTCTCAATGTTTTTACCTGATGAAGAAGGTAAAACGCACAAAAACTTGATATACTTAACGCTTGACATAGCAAGTCCAGTATAACGCACAAAACCGACACACACACACCGTAACCTTAAGACATAGGAGATCAAACTAACTTTATATTTTATTTATTTATTTGTTTAAACTTAAAACAACAAGTAGCGACGCGACAAGAGCGACAAACATAACATGTCGCTTGGCCCCGTTCTCCGTGTTACCGCCAGCACGCACACGCCATTAAGCGCTTATCCACTATTTTAGATAATAATAAAGGGTGTAAGTAAACATTGTTATACACGGTTTTAAAGTTTGTTAAATTTGGCAAATGATTTGTTTAAAGTATTTTTTCATATTATCACAGACAACAAAAATATTCAACGTCAAAAAATAATTTTGCCAAAAAAAAATTTTTTTTAACAACAAACTCATTATTATTGGCCAAACTAACGCAGATAATAAAAAAAGTTAAATTATATAATTTTTAGGAAATTTTGTGAGAAGTTCAGTAATGAATTTTTTTTTCTGATATATATTATAGTTTAGAAGATATAATAGATTTTATAGAACTCTATAATTTCAAAGTTTGGCGGGGACAGGGGGGGAAGCAAGCGGGGGAGGGGTGGGGACTTTTTTGGAAAATACTCCCTAAAAAAAGTACTATCCACCTGTAAAAATTCAGCTTTCCCCTAATTTGTCCGAGTTACGGCCTGTTTTTTGTCTAGATTGACTGGGCTATGATGATGGACACTGCAACGCTGTCCGAAACGTCGGCTAAAGAAGGAGGTAGCGCGACACGGCATAACACCCCAAAAACAAACAACGAAAATGCTTTTGGCCGTGAAAATCTAAAAACGTATCATATCTATTTTTGATCTTTATACTATCACTGCCTACTATCTACCTATATCTATCTGCGATTGAATATACTACAATATTTTGTAATGGATTACATCTGGTCAGAGCATGAGCGAAATAAACTGTCTGTTCCCTAACGAAGAGCCTAACAAATGAAGTTTTTTGTAACACATCATATAATGGCAACTCTGGCTTCAGTAATTACGTTTTTTTTAAACATCAAGTGTCAGTACAAGCCATCAATCTCTTTTTTTACTTAACGTTAACGGGATAGGTACATGAGTTGGTTCAAACAAACTAATACGTGTATAAACGCATTTAACTGAAGGTTACAATTGATCAATTTTCGTACGATTATGATTATTCAATCAATTTTTTAGTAAGCATATTTACAAAATCTAAATTAAATTTTGTTCTCTGGCGAATTACATTATGTTATTTTTTAAATTAAAAAAATAATCCTCATTTTGTCACTGGTCATTCAGCGGAGTAGTCGCCCAATCCCCCACCCTGTCCCTAAATGTTGAATTCTACCGATTTTTTATGTTTTTAATTTAAAAAAAAAAACATTTAAAAAAGTCGCCTAAATTTAGTTTATTATATTTTTTACTCCACTTATGTCAAGAATCACTGGAAAATAATAAGTCAAGTACGTCTCTGAACACCGTTGTATATTTTGCGTCAGTGAGGAGAGTTTCACTTAGAAATCTTATTGATTTTTGAAAGAATCTCTCCTAATTGACTCGATTTTCACCACAGCCTGAAATTTTTTTTTCTGCATAATGTTCTTACTTACCTTAAATATTTGTAAATCTTTTTTTTTTCAAAAGTTTGCAAATATGGGATTTTTGCATTTTTCAGCCAAAATGTGAGTTTTATCATAAAATTCAGTCAGACAAAAATTGTAGATCATGCAATTATCTATGAAAATTAGGATGGGGAATTTTCACATTTCATTTTTATAATGGTGTTCCCAACTATCTTCCGGGAAATGCGCTCTAACAACCCAGCCATTGCCACCAATTATAAAACCGCCGTAATTACAAAATTATATTTTAAATTTCAGAATTATCAATTTTATCTTAAACTAATGTTATTTTTTTCAATATTATCGGCAGCTACCTTTTTCATTTGAAACAAGTGTTTAAAGAACGTATAAGACGAGAGATCTGGGTTCGAGTCCCAATTGCGACCGTTATGTTTTCTTATTTTTATGTGTCTTGTTCATTTTCATATTTTAATTTAGATTATTATTGTTATCTTCTTCTTCAATAACTATTGTTTAATCAATATTCGTACGAATTCGAATAATCTCCAATTCAAATAATCGAACTGTTACGACTATAATGGTAGATTCAGACTGGGTCGACGTACGTGCGCATCGCTACGCCTAACAATATCTGGACTGCTTAGCAACCATAGATTTTCAATGAAAATTTATGTTTTAGAATCGTGCGATGTCTTTGGCCATTTTCATAGAAAATGTATAGTTGCTAAGCATTGTTTGGCGTAGCGATGCGTACGTACGTCGACCCAGTCTGAGTCTACCTTTATTCAATCATTTATTGAAATAAGAAATAAAATGTTGGCTACAAAATATACCTACCTTAAAAAATTGACACACCGATACAACAAATAACATTTTGCGACATATACATTCATGAAAATTATTTTGTGTATGTATATTTAAATGCTCTGACACTGCTAATAATAATATGTATTAGCTTCAAATCTAGATATTATTTCCTTTACGACATACAAGTAAAATCCATCAAATTATTTATTATTCTCTTTTACGACGAGACGTATTACATAATATTACTATGTCATCTTCGCACGAGCCGGATTTACCCTGTAAGAAAATCTGTATCTACATTAAATAACACATATATATAATGTATCTGTATAGTGACATTCAGTTAGAGCCCATTTCGTGTGGCCTGCGAGCCTTTTCGTAATTCACACCTAAATAAATATTTAAAAAAATTGCGGTAAAGAATATTGTTTTGCAAAAGATTGTTTTAAGCGAAAACTTTAATCTTTCTTCGAAGTTTTCAAACAGTCGCTGAAAATAATAAGATTTTCTTACATATTCATTACAAAGATATATTACACATATAAAGACAAAATTTCGCGATTAGACATTGTGAAAAACAAAAAATCACCTTCACATCGCAACGTTTTTCTTGTTGAAATCTACCTTTGATGTATTTTAAAGGTTTCCGTTTCATAAAGCACCAATAGTTTTCTTGACTAAATGTTTTTTAAATTTTCCGGAAGACAAAAATTAACGGTTACCCAATTTGGTTTAGTATTTCAGAATTTAAAAAATCGAAAGCATTTATTGGTTTGGCCTTGGAGATTTAAAATTTTCGCTTTGTTCTATCTTCGGATTGCTAGTCAAAAGCCTTACCCCCAGGACAGGCCCTAATTCAAACGTAGTAGCCTGTCGCTAGTAGAAACCTCAAGGGCGCTGAATTAGGTGTTGGGTATCAGCGCCTTGGTTCCCTGCTCACCCCTCTACCATGGAGGCCATCATCTGACTTTAACAATTGGAGATGTTGTGGTAGGGATTCACATAAAACAAAAAAGTTATTCTCATATTTAATTTAACTTTTAACTAGTGCTACAAAATGTTGCGGTTTGTAAAGCGATTGAGATTTGTGAGATAAACAATTTTTTCGCAATAGAATAAACAGAAGATGTGCCTACTTGATCGAATTTTGTGTAAGTTGTATATAAAATCATTAATTTTTTCGATGTTTGTTTATCTTGATGTGAATTTTAATTTATAAATATTAGTTTGTAAAGAAGTTGTGTTTGTATCAGTTTAATAGATCGGTTTTCTATTATTTATTCAAAGAAATATTTGCACAATTCAATCCCGCACCGCATTTAATTCCACGATTGATGTATTTATTATTGACCAATTAAACTAGTTTCTTCTCACTGTATCTAAGTAATAAATACCACTACAAGTAGTAAATATCGCTGTAGGTAGTAAATACCACTGAAATTAGTAATTACGACTGAAAGTAGTAAACACCACTGTTAGTAGTAAATACCCCTGTAATAGTAGGCGGCTAGGCGGTGGCAAAATGAAGAATTCCAAATTGAAAATCCGCAAAAACATCATTCGGAGATATTGAGATTTGAAGTTTAGAATTTATTTGTTATTAAAATAACATATCAATTCTAAACTTCAAACTTCAATGTCTCCGAATGATGTTTTTGCGGATTCGTGACTTGGAATTCTTAATTTTGCCACCGCTTAGCCGCCTCCTACCCTGTAATTAGTAAATATTGCTGTAAGTAGTAAATTCCGATTGAAGTAATAAATACCACTGTAATTAGTAACTTAGAAATTTGTTAATACCACTATAAGTAGTAAATGCCACTGTAAGTAGTAAATACCACTATAAGTAGTAAATGCCACTGTAAGTAGTTAATACCACTGTAAGTAGTAAATGTCACTGTAAGTAGTAAATATCACTGTAAGTAGTAAATGTCACTGTAAGTAGTAAATGCCACTGTAAGTAGTAAATGTCACTGTAAGTAGTAAATACCACTGTAAGTAGTAAATACCACTGTAAGTAGTAAATACCACTGTAAGTAGTAAATACCACTGTAAGTAGTAAATACCACAGTAAGTAGTAAATACCACAGTAAGTAGTAAATACCACAGTAAGTAGTAATTGGCACTGCAATAAGTAAAGACCACTGCAAGTAGTAAATACCACTGTAAGTAGTAAATACAATTGATATTTGTAAATACCACCGTAAGTAGTAAATACAACTAAAAGTAGTAAATACCACCGTAAGTAATAAATACTACTGTAAGTAGTAAATACCTTATAGTAATGAATCATTTGAAGAATTTGCAATTTTAGCTAAAGACGGTACAGTCATAAAATACTGCAGTTAAAAATCTCATTGGACATTATCTTAAATAAAAAATGTGTTTGGAATGTAGGCATGTGTGTATTGTGAATGCATCTCAGATTCTCTTTACGCCTCCCAGTGAGATGCATTCTTTAATGGCCATTATGATAAAGATCCCATAAAATATAAACGACCGCCCGAGAATCCCAATGACTCATAAAACTGTCCCGCGAATGCGAATAGGATGTACTCAGATCGAGTCAGCTTCCGAATTCGGCTGAGCGAGTGGATAACTTAACCTATCATAACTTCCAGTTTCAGGACCGTGCACTCTAATTATAGTTTTTTTTTTTACTTTTCAAGGTTTTGGTGATTGAACAATCCTTCTCAGATGATCGGGAGTTTCGGGATACTCGGTTCGTCAGGTTACGAGTCGTGTTTATTTAGCGTCTTGTTTTCAATGAATATTTAACTCGACCAAAGATCCGTTCCAATGGATACTCGCAAGCGAACTCGACACTGAAGATGTCCAGCTGTCCATCGGATATCCTCGGATATTTCCGTAACCGTTCGGGTATTAGACACGAACGGCAACACTTGCCACTCTCCTATAGTACTACTTTACTGACATCTGTTGAGACACTACAAAATACATATGACTACCTATATTAACGAGGTCTGTTGAAGGACATTGAAACTAAATAAAATTTACATACATATTCTTATACACTACAGTTATACATATCATCATCATGTAATATTTACTCTTGAAGAAGATATAATCTAATATAGAAGATACAATTAAATCTAATCGAAAAATTAATCAGAAAATAAAAAAAGTAACCGTCGTAACTGGGGATCAAACCTACGGCCTCTGTTTAACCGGAGCAACACTCTAACCACTGAGCTATTTAGATCTTATATTTTAATTTAAAAGTTACCAATACTATCGTTTTTTTATAATCGCTGACTGTCTAAAGATTACCATAGAAAACTTTGTTACACTCTTAAACTTATTTATTTTAGGTACAATGAATAAACTAGAAAATTACTTTATCTAATGACGATTTTTTCTTTTTGTTTCAGGTAAGACGATCAGCACTATTCTACGATTAAACAAAATGATAATGTGGTCGGTGAGTTTTTCCTGCCCAAAATATACGTAAACTGATAAAAATGGTCAAGTCTAGTGTTCTACATCCGAATTCGCAAGAAACTAGGCTCGCCTATTATGGCTTGGTCAATGAACCTTTTAAACAATTATGGCCGTTTTACACGATACTTTTTTTCATACCGGTTCACATATGGAAACTATATCGGACCCGTATGAAAAATCTTGCTTTACACGATCTCTTTTTTATTATACATTGATCTCATGTAGATATAGAGAAGAATAACATATTGGAACGGTACTAAATCATCAAAAGCAACACCTTGAACGTAAAGATAAATCAATGAAAGCACACGGAGTAAAATGTATTGCTTATTTATTAAGAATTCTCTTCAAAAATTAGTAGGTTAATTTTTGCAACGCGAATTATCACGACGTCTTGTTAAATAACAAGGTGTCCGAATAAAATGCAATATTATGATTTTGGACGTATACCTTGTTAGGAAATTGTAAGAATCAATAATTAATTATCAAATTTTGTTCGTATATAATGTTGTTATAATATATTTTTCTTTGTTTCGTCATGAGGCAAATTGATAAAACATCCTTATTATTGATGTTTTATTAATAATACCTGTTTCGTGAAAGCCAAAATCGGTTTCTCTCCGTGTACCAGTCAATTTCCTTAGCTTTTTCGGTTAACAAATCGTCAAAATACAGCGAAATTTATAATGTTAACAATCAGTGCGATATTAACTTTACGTATAACACGAAATAAAAAGACAACGTTTCACATAATATAGGTACGTCAAATAATGACAGACGGATATATATGTCAATAAATATCTTAAAAACAAAATATACAGCAAATATCTAGTACGGATAGCTACTTTATTTAAATTATAAATTATAAAATATAGAACATTAAAGCATTCATTTCTTGATTTTACAGAGCAATTTTAACCAAGTTTACTATGTAAGTATAATTAAATATGCATTTATCTAATAAATAAATTTTAAAAAACCTTAAAAAGCGTTTTTGGATCAAAATTTTTAACCCAGATCAGTGGTTTGTAAATCAAATTTAATCCCATCAAAATGCTTCTTTAATAGTTAATCTTTTTTTTATTTTATAAATTATTATATTTACATAGAAGGTAGGGCTAAAATATATTTTTTAAGAATTTTCATCATCTGACAAATATTTGCAAAAGTTTCCTCTAAAATCGTGAAAAATAGATTTCTTTAATTTCCTATACTTTATAATTTGAAACACAAGTAAGTAGCACATATCCGTACCAGGTGCTTCACCTTTTGATCAAAAAAAACAATTTTTCAGTTTGGTTGTCTATTTTGGCCTTAAATACTAAAAAGAAAAAAAAAAGTATGAAAATCGGTACCGAACACGTCTTTTTCATCCCGAATAAAAAGAGGACCCACATGGAAAGTTGACGAAAATAATTGTCATGTAAAACGCCCATTATAACCGTCCAACGATTCAAATCGAAAAGATATGCACTTCCTTCTTCAATTACAATAGTTTCTCATTAATATTCTATTATCCAGCTGAATCGAGATTTCTTTGTCGAATGATAGCTAGTGGCTGGTGTAGTTATTAGCTAGGAATTCAACGCATTCTGTCTTTAGTTGTGATATTAACGAACGGAGTGTGGCGTGAACAGCCCATTAACAATAATTAATTCTGCTTCTCCATAATCTCACTAATTAACGAAAATTAACACGATGGATAGACCTTATTAAGCGCTAAATGTGAAATGTAAACCACTCATAAACAGACTAACTGAAATATACTGTGTCTTGTCTCGTGTTAAATTAAGAAAATAAATAATTAACAACATAGAATCATATTAACAACATCGTAGGTAAAGTAGTGGAAAGTAATATAAAGCTCGTTTTTACGTTTTCGGAGTTAGTCCCTTTCCTTCTGGCTCGTGTTGTATGAAAACGAAAAAGACAAAAAAACCAGAACAATAATGACGCGTACGACCTCTCTCTGGGATTTGTATCATAACTAACTATTGTAGAAATGAAGTACAATCAATGGTGTTAATGCACGCTCTTTTAACTTTAAACCTGCGATTCCTGGCATTATTTGGAGTAAGAAATGTAAATGAAATTTTGGTCTCCGGTAATATTTTGGATGATTTTTTTTCAATTTAAAACATTTAAAAAAATCTGTAGGTATTGTTATGACGGTTAGGTTCAGACGAGGGTTTGGGCTCGGCTGAGTGACCAGTGATGAGAATTGGGTCTTTAGGAGCTGTAGGAGTGAGGAAACACAGAAACCGGCAAATCGTTCCACAGTCGAGCTGTTGCACTCAGGAACAGGTCGTAGAACCGAGACAAACGTCAACCGTGTAAATATATTGGGGTGGGGAAGGATGGTTTATAGAATGGTACATATATACTAGCTAATCAGAGGCCCTAGCACGCTTGCTTTATATCGATCGGTAGGATAACTATCGGTAACTTCTCATCGTTCCCTAGGACAACTGCACATCGCTAACGTACAAACAACAGTTGATGTCGAATATGTTAAGGACACTTAGTCATTGTGAACTGTCACTTATTCGTTGGCGATCTGTAGTCATGCTAGGGATCGATGAGAAGTTACCTATAGTTATCCTACCGATCGATATAGAGCAAGCGTGCTAGGGCCTCAGATCTAGTTACCAAACACGCCAAAATTTCAAGCAACGTTTCGATTCGAGTGGTGGTATTTCACCAGGGCGATACCGAGAGAATCTGTTACCTATGTTTATTTTATGGTTTTGAAAACTCTTTTGCAAATACAATCGTTGCAAATAAATACGTTTGAATGACTTTTACTACATATCTGATTCGAGAATTCTCGTAACATTATATTTATAAAATAAATTGCAATTTGTTTTTAGTTCTTTTCATGAAAATCCGAGAAATTTCATTACTTAGCTTTCCCGTGTATCAAAAAGCTCCCCTGGGCAAACAAACTGATAAATGCATAGAGAGCTTTATGCGCAGTGAATTCTCCGGAACGTGATATAGTCGGACTTACGAGGATTACAAGCTACAAGTGGTGGAGCAAGTACAGAGGAACTAGGATATACAGGGTCGGCCCTGAGCCAGCGCCAGAGCCAGCGCCGCTTGGCGCTAGGAAAAATTTCAAGGGCGCCGTGTTAGGTGTTATCGGCGCCTTTGTTCCTTGGGCCCTTGGCGCCTTGACAAGCTGGCGTCCGGAGCGGATTGCTGTAATTGCGATGGATATGTTTAAAATTATATAATATATATTTGCGGCACGTTCTTGAATGAAAGATACTCTCAGTATCACCCTGGTGTAAGACCACCATTCAGAATTGAAATGTCTTTAACAGTGTTTGGTGACCAGACCTGAAGAGCCAGGTACTTCCCCATCTCCTTCCCATCCCCACTACCTCCAGCCTCACAACATACCCCAATTAGGGATGACATAGTCTCACTGGTTCCAGACGGGAGTAGTTGGGACTCTTGTGGGATAGTATTTTCTTAATTCTGTTTTCGTTTACCTCCTGCTCCAGTTCGTGGGAAAAACGACCCTGTGAAGTATTTTGCTTATTAGATTTGATGCTTTTTTTAATAAAGAAAAAGCTTACAACCAGTTTAGGAGCGATGTGGAAAAGCAAATTAACGCGTGTTTTAAAAGCTTAATACCCTCTTATTATCACACAATTTCTCAGTGGTAGGCAAAAAGGATAAAACGCCAAACAACTCTTTTCTGACATCGGTCCAAAGTAGGTACCTACACCTGACACGGCTGAAATTTTGATTCACCTGATAGTGCCATATCTTTTCTGAGATGTCCCCGCGTTCTTCGCGCCTCCACTTGACCCTCAATCCTGACACTATTTTATCTGTCCATCAACTCTTCGGTCCAAATCCTTGAGGTGATTTATCCAATTATTATTATTTTATTGAACCTCTTGTCCAAAGATATGATTCCAACATTTTCTATTTTAATAAATCAACACCAAAATATCCTCTGAATACCTAATATTTGTAAGCAGGTACTTCATTATAAACCGTATGCATAAATCCAAAAATTAGTCAAGTGTGTAAATTCTTCGTTTATTTTTTCATTTCTATTTGCGTCGTCGACATATTTCTAGGAAAATATATATGTTCGTCAATTCTAAGGCGATTTCTTTTTGGGAAAAATTAAAAAGAAATTTAATACTCAAATATAATTTTCTAAAAATGTTTAATTCTGAAAGATTTGTTAAATGTTATTTTGTAAAAAAAATCATAATAACAGGTCTTTTAAAACAGGAGATATATTTTTCTCTCCCGAACAATTAATATTTTGTCCTTTACAGTATTTCAAATTTCCGTGGTCGATATAGTTTTGATTCAGTGATTTATGAACCGGTGGAAACATTCTTTTAGCCATAACTTGTTATTCGTATAGTCTGTAGTTAGAAGCAAGATTGTAGAAATGTATAACAAATTTGTACAGCGCCTTTGAGATGATTTTTCACAAAAAACAACGCTAAACAAATCATCCAAACATTATTATTATTAACCTGAATTCATGAAACCATTCGATCTTTCTCCCTGTCATAAATGAGCACTGTGTTAGCGAAGAAAGAAAATGAATGTTCAGTTTGGCAAAATATTATAACGAGATACCCGGCGTTAGCGAATATACACGATGATCCATTTCACGAAGATTTAGAGTTATTATTATTTGTTGGCATCTGGCGGCCATATTCTCCTTCTCAATCCTCGAAGAAGAGGAGTTAATAAGAGCGAAACGCCTCGGTGAACGTACAGTAAGGGCCCAGGAATTTAATACGCATACCATATTCATATCATAGTTATTTCATTAGCAGATGAAGCTGTCTTGTTAGTTATACGTCCTACCCACTTTACGAATAACACAGAAGTCACTTTATCACCGTGATGTGTATGTGGGTAGGTAGTAGGTACTGCACCATTGATTTTGGTGCATATTTAAATAATGCGAGCAAGATTCAAAATGGACTTGGTTCCCTGGTTATTTTACGAATAATTGACCATTCTAATTTCGGTTATTGGTCCGTGATTGAAACCTATGGGTTGTCATTTACAAAATTGGAACTGATCAAGAATATAGACTATACCGTGTTTTTTAATAGGTCTTGCGTTAGTTAATAATATTAGTATTTGGATGTTTTTTTAGCGCCATCTTTGTGAAATTTCTTAGAAAATACTAATTATAATTAATTTTAATTAACGGCCTCTGTGGTCGAGGTTTCGAGAGGTGATGTTCTCGACTAGTAATCCGAAGGTCGCTGGTTCAAATCCCAACGTGCGCAAATAAATTTTATTTGATTGATTATTTTTATTGTGTTATTTCACAATGTAATCATTTAAAATAATATATGGTGTATTTGCGGCACTTTCCGGAGTGAAAGATACTCTCAGTATCGCCCTGGTCCAACATTCAGAATTGAAATGTCTTCTCATGCCCCTCCCCAATACCTTCAGCCTCACAATATACACCAATTGGGGATGCTATAGTCTCACTGGCTCCAGACGGGAGCAGTTAGGAATCTTGTGCGGCATTCACATTAAAAAAAATTCAGTATCGCCCTTGTGAAAGACCACATTCAGACCGATATACATCCATGCCTTCCTCTGCCCCATCTCCTTTTCTTTCCACTTCCTTCAGCCTTACAACATACCTCAATTGGGGATGCGATGCACTAGCTGCGGACAGTTGGGACCAGTAGAAACTTGTTTGCGGTATTCACATTAAAAGCTCTACGAGCAGACATGTACAGTATTTAAAATTGATTTTTAAAAGATACATAGAAAATTCTTTCATATCCATTCCTGTTACTTACTTATCATTGTCCCAATATTCTCAGTAAATGATGACAAATAGTTTGTTTGTTCAGCTATCTTAAAAAAAAGCTTTCACTTGTTAGATTTATCTTGGTCGTTAAAATTCCATATGAACTGCAGACAATAGTTTATGAATGAAAATATTTTGCGCATTCTTATACGTCGTAATAAGGGTTGATAAGGGATGATAAGAGTTAACAATGTTCCTTGTTCATTTTTCCAAGTAACTGCACAGAATTTACATGACTTTCTTTGTTCATTGTTTCGAACAACTCGCTCCAAGATTACAAATTAACTTGTTTTACGATAAATTATTGATCTGTTGGAAGTTCGTAGAACTCGTTCATTAAATTCATAATTTATGAATGTAAATAAACAAAATATAATCATTTCGATAATATATTAGTATCTTTTATTCTAGCGAATGACTCGCAATGTTCTAGCCAGCTTTTCATAAAAAAACTTAAATACATAAAGGTTTAGAGGTGAAGAAACTAGTAATTGAAAATTTATTAATATAAGAATTTGAATAAAAAATTATGAATAACAAAATGCCCAAATACGTTAAATTTGTTTTTTTTTTAAACAAAATCTACATTATTATAAAACTGGAAATGTAAATAGAATTAGATTGCCGCATAATATTTGAAAAACAGAGTCATAGAAATGCTTTATTTTTAGAGAACTAAAGATGTATGATGAAATGCCTGAAAGTATGCAGATTTTTTTTTTCACAGTTCCCATTTAACGCTGATTCTAAGTCCGTTTCAATTATTGAACAAATTGTAATCACCAGAAGAAAACAACCATCATATTGTTAAGATTGTCAGCTTATTGCAGATTGAAAGACAGCCGAAACGCACCTAGAATCGTCGTTTAAGGGGCACCTTTAAAAAAACGTAAAAGAAAACAAAACGGGTTTGAATTGCCTATTTGATGTCATTGTTACATTTAATTTTCAGCGAAACTACATGCCCTGAGACTTAACTTTGATGATTAATAATTTTGTACTTCACATTTCACTTTATGAATTTTCCAAAAGCTCTGTTATATTAAATAAATGAATCCAATGAAATCAGTTTATTCAAATACGTCTCAGAATATTTCATAGTTTGGGGACGGCATAGGGGTTTATTTATATGAAAATTATATTTGGTTGATTGATCACAGATATAATTTAATGACTTTATTGCAGTGGGTGTTATTGTGAGTTATTAATATCCCGGACCATCATTAAATTCTCCATTTTACGTTGATTATTCGACATATTTAATTTATAGTTATTGCCTGTAATAATCAACTATTCAATCAATCGTTACTTCTGTTCGGAGCTTATAATTCTGTGACGAAACACTGTGGGAGCCCTGGGGGCCTAGTCTCTATCTTTCGCTTTCACAAACAAGCACGTTTGCCGTTTAACCTTTCTTGACGGTGCTGTGAACTAAGCTGTCACGGTTTGTATTTACTGAAATATCTTTGTAAATATACTAAACATAGAGTTAACATTTTAGGTATTCCTCCACAATACATTTATGTATTGGATTAAATAAATACATTACACTAATATTTACTGAGTGTACAGCATCGGAGCGCGAGAAAGTTTTTAGCACGGTCGTGAGGAGGGTTAATACGGATTCGTGACGTAGCTAAACCCGCGTTACGGGCGCTGTGAGAGATATAGACTAGGCCCCCAGCTGTCTATCATGCGGCTATTTCTGTGACCGTTCGTGCATTAGACACGAATAGTATCTGCTGATACTCCTAAAACTATCTACACTAACGGCATCTAATTAAGGATGTTGAAAATTCATGAATAATTATATCCTCCGTATTAAAAGAGGCTCTATGTTATTCTGAAGCTGGGGAACCAAACACTCTTCTAAGGTGCTACTTATCTGACATCTGTTGAGGAACCTAAAAACTACGTACATCTATCTATAATAATGACATCTGTTGAAGGATGTTGAAACTACATGCATAATCACATTTACCTAGCACATTTTATTGACGTTGTAGATTTGTAATTGAATGTTAGTTGTTTTCAAGCAAACCTTCCGTAAAAATCACAACAAACTGTCCTTTCAAATTATTTTATTTAGCTTTATTAATTATTTTTTAATCTATTGAGTAACAGTACCAACCCATATAACCCAATTTAATTTCCAAATTAAAAATTTAATATTATTCAGAGTCACGACAGAGATAAATGATTGGCTATGAATCGTTAGTGGTGTTAGCACTCCGTACTTGCTTGCACGCGACCGGAGGCGGAGGCCGCGTATAATATTATATAGGGGTTGGTTTTGTAGGGGTTTATAATATCATTTCGCAAGGGCTCTTGACCATCCCTTAGGAATAGAGGGTTCTGCATCACACCCTTCTTGTATAAAACAGCCATTTATTTCGTTTAGGTTAATCGAATCTGCTCTGCATGGAACTCATCCGAGACTTAAGATGAATCTGGTTTCTTGCCAATCTATAAAATTGGTGTATTGTTTAGATTAAAATTTTATAACTTTGTTTTTTCTCCTTTATATTTAAGGCTTTTTCAATCATTTATATTTAAGGGAATCCACATTTGCATTGCTTTATTACCTTTAAAAAAAAGTTTACATGCGCTTTCTAAAAAGCCCACCGCCTTTTTCGCATTCTTTAAAGCAGAATTTTGATACTTATTGAAATTTTGCACACAACGCGGCGGAAAATTATATACTGTCATAGGGTCGAAGCACGTAGAAAGCGGGTTTCCGAGTCGGCACATGGGCGGCCGACAGGCGCAGGCGCGCCGACAAGAATGTTTGCATGTAAACGTACGAAACCGCACATAGTGCAGCCAGATTCAGATGTCCGCAACTCGGTACAAATTGCCACCAGCGGACTAGGGCGCTGAGTGCCGGCAATCCGAAATACGAAACCCTCTTTCCTTGTGTTTCTTTATTTTACGGCCGTTGTTCCTAACTTTTCGATACATCTATCTTAGTCTCGATTCGCCTGTTAGTCGGAGAGTTGCGTTGGGAAGAGTGTATCTGTGAATTTTAGGAGTGTTGAGTCAAAATTTCAGCTCAACAGTTGATCAGTGGGATTGGGAACAACAGCCGTAAAATCGGATTTCGAAAAACTACGCGTAAAGCACGGGCAACAACACAAGTCCTGTTATGACCTGATTTAGAACAAAGGAAATTTGATTCGTGTAATTCGTGTGCGACATGCAAGGATCAATGATTTAAATTACAGTCATTTTTCTATTATTCCGCCACACCAATTTTTAAGATAATATGCAAGTAACACATCGTGGGGTAATTACTACAACAAGGTATCTCCGAATTCAGCGTTTTTGAGTTACACACTGAAAGCGTTACATTATTTTCTTGTCTATGAGTGTGACAAGGAATTAAAGAAAAGCCGAAACGCAATGGAATCATCTAGTTATTTGAATATGTTTTTTGTGAGTATCACCAAAAAACCTTATCGTTAACTAGTTGTAGCACTAAAATTTGTGGAATTGCTTAAGAGGGTATTACTAGAGAATACCGGAAATTAGTCCTTTTTAAATCAAATTCCAGATGTATTGACTCTTTTTTACAAAAAAAAATAAATTGATTTTTAAAGATTGTTATTTTATCTGGTACACGCAGTTTTAAAATTACTAAGGTTATACCGTTGGTCGTTGGCAGATTTGTTCAATTTTCAAACGTTAGATTCTAATTTCCAATCATATAATCATACAATAAAATAAATCAATACATAATTTAGTCAACACAGTTTTCAAAATTTAAATTTTAGTTGATTTAAAATCATTAAAAAATAAATCCAAGAACGTATTTTGTGACAAAAATACTTCAGTTTTTCTATTTATTTAAGGTCTTACATACTAAAATATTTATACACTTATTTTATTTAGACTTTATTGAAAAATCATAAAATTGAAAAATACTTATGATCAAAAAATACTTACAAGAAGTACACTATATTTAATAATTTATCATCGTGCGTTTTGAGGATTTTTATTGCTTACTTGAATGTAGGTATATATTAAAGCAAGTTTTAAATTAAATAAATCGATATAAAAAATTTTATTTAAAAAATTTGATACGGGGAATAATCGTTCTTTCTCATTGGTATCCCCCTATATAGTTGCAAGCATTTTTAAACTTTTATTCTCAGCTGCTAGTCAATCGCTCTTTAAATTGCTTTCGTTTCCTTTTTTGTATGTGTTTTTGTACCAACTGGGTAAGTATCAAACAAATTAAAACAAAAAATAACTACATTAAGGACATTAAATCTTGGCCCAATGAACCATCGGAAAAAATAACTTACTAGTATACTTAACACATCGTCGTAGAAGTAAGTTACCCAAACCATGAAGTTGTACCGTAGAAATCGCTGAAAGCTTGTACAAAACATAGTCTCCCTCAGCATAGGATCTCCTAGTGAGGAAGACTACGAATATAATCTGCGTCTAATTTGTTTATATCTATACATTTAACTTGTATCTTCTATAAATTTAAATATAGTAACTAAATAAAAATAAAAATTTAAAAGTTATTTCATTTTTGTAAATAAATACATAAACAATAATTAGCCATTTTCTTTTTTCTAAAATATGAGTAATAAGTAATAAGGTTTCCAAGACATCAATCGTCCATATTTATCGGTATAAACAAACGTATAACAATCGATTTATCAGATTGATTACCGTCTTATAATTCAATTTCCCAACAAAGCTGATTTCAGAGTTAACTAATTCTAGTTAATTATCCCACGATATATTATCAGGATGCTAGACACGAATGATTAATTTTATTAGTATCCTTGGTCCTTAAAATAAACTCTGCTTTCCGTGACCTTTCGAAGGCGACTATAATAACTATGCATACCTGATTTAGAACAAAGAAAAGTTGGTTCGTGTGAATCAGCATTGACGACACTGTTCCCTTCGAGTTTCGTGTACATATCCGAATAAATATTTAATATTAGGCATCGCGTGTCGTGGCTCGACGACGTTGCTCGTTCAACAAATCCGTTCAATACCCCTTTACTCTGAATTCGTTTGTCTTCTGAGAATTTAAGACCATCAAAAATTGAATTTGCTGAATATTTTTCCTTGCCGAAATCGTAAAGTATGTTTTACTACTGTTTATTTATATGAGAATACAAATTTGTTTGTGTATTCTTTAAGGGAATAACCGGCGGTGATTTTTCCATACAACGTATTCCCTATTTATCTCTCTGGATTTTAACCCTAGAGAAAATATTGTTTTTACATAAAATAGATATCAACTTTAGCGTGTCGGTACTTTTTGTTTTTTTTTGATAAGTTACTTTTTATAGATTCATATGACCTTCCAAAAATCAATAAAATTGACTGGTTTAAACGCCGTCAAAAGACGTTCAGTATACAAACTAGAAAATGTCTTTTTAAAAAAAGTACAAGTATAGAATAGTTTTTTCTTATGTAGTTGGTAAGAAAAAAATGGAAAATCTGTCCACTTTTGTAGGAGAAAAGTGGGGAATACAAAACCTTGATTTTGGTTAGGTATTAGTAGCCCGAGGTACATTCTCCCTTTCGCTCAATATCCGGTGGAGCAACAGTGACAGCAACAATTTAATACAATCTATTTTTCAAATTTCTCCACCACCGGGTTTCATCTTAAACATTGAACTTATAAAGTATCATTGAATGAATATGTGTAGGTACATAAATATTATTATACTGCCTGAAGTACCCGGCGTTGCTCGGGCTCTTCGCAGAGTTTTTTTTTGTTAATTTCAGATGTCGAAAGTAATTTTCTTCTTATTTTTGAACGTCAAGTGTGCAAAATTTCATCAAGAAGTTTCAAAATATATAAAAAATATTATTTTTTGTGATACCACACAAGATATCAACTGTTTGTAGTCAGTGAAACTTTGTTTGGCATTTCGATAATTTCGTATTTAAATCATATAAAGCGTTTACATCTTATTATGGTTAATTTATTGTTTTCTAACCTTTTCTCTCCTGGGGTGATATTTCTCAAAATGGCGCTGTACAAAATTTACCAAGTTATCATTAATTTTGAACAGATTTTTATATTCGAATTTTCGAGGTTAACGTAACCATTTTTAGCTCAGGCGGACAAAAAATAAAGCAAAACGTCCGGGGCATAATATATAGTTGCAATAAGAAAAAATAGTATTGAAATCTATAAATACAAATTTATTTGTTTTAATATTTGATGTTGGTTTTTTATACCTGCTTCCTCATCCATATCGTACCTACAACATCCTACAAAAGTGCAAATCATCGTAAAATTTGGCGCATTAAATGACACGTAATATATCATTTTAATAATTCTTTCTGACAGAGAGACATGTAACTCTACAAAATAAAATACCTTGCTAATAACCAGGCTATTAAACCAAATGGTAACAAAACAGTTATTAGAGGAAATTTTGGACACGGGCCATAAATCAAACTAAACTCTTAAGAGGAACGGCTGCGCGGCCATTTTCATAAAATACTTAATTTTGGATTTGAGATGAACATACCCAACCAAACTGAATAATAATTAAAAAGTATAGCAAATATTCTAGTAAGGATATATGCTATATTGTTCTAAATTATGATATGTAGGTAATTGAAGAATTCAATTGTGCCTTGATTTTTGAGGCAACTTTGGAATTTTTTTGTGAGTTAATTTTTTAGAAATATACGTCTTACCTTACTGACTGTGTTAATTACTATAAACAAATGTAAAATAAAACAGCGCAAAATAGGCGATCAATTTTAATTTATATACGACAAATTTGTGTTCCGATGTAAATCAGTCATTTGTAATTTAAATTTACTCCTATTTTTAATAATTTTAATTTTTCGTTATACAAAACATTATATATAAAAATTATATAAAACGTTACATAAAACATTTTAAAATTTTTAAAAAAAGTAATTTAAAGTAGGCATAAATTTAAATTACAAATGACCGATTTACATCGGAACACAAATTTGTCGTATATAAATTAAAATTGCTCGCCTATTTTGCGCTGTTTTGCGATGTATTGCTAGAATAAATATAGCATTAAAAAAAAATAGTACCATTAACTAACTAAACCAACTAACTAACAGGTAGGCAGAGAGAACGGACCACAAACATGATCCACAATAATTGCCAAAGTTGCCTCCAATAGTATATACCTATTATTATTTTAATCATAAATAAATAAAGTAGGACATTTACGCACTAAATATTTCATTATACCCTTTGATTAAAAAAAAAATGACTGCGTCTAACCTTTACGCGCAGTTGAAGTAAAACTTCTTTCACTAAAAACTAAATAAAAACATACATTTTTTAGGCGGAGGAAGATGATTAGGTTGTTTATTTTTTTGTCTACAATTATTAATCGACGAATTTGTAAAATTTTCCTGCGATTCAGCCATTTGAATTATAAAAAACACTATTTTTATTGTCACACTACTGCCAATTTTTACTTGAATAGCTAGAATTCACAAGAATCAGAGAGATAAATAAGACAAACCAATATGTTCATCTAAAATCTTCAGTTAAATCATATAATAATCAACAAAACATAACAAAAACCTGTTTAAACAAGATAAACGGATGACGTCTGACGTTTGAGTTTGATTTGACGATTTGTTATTCGTTGCTAGGCGTCACACTCACTGTTACGACGGTAATATGATGAAATATCAATCGAACGTCATTTCCGGTTTAAATCGTTATTTCAGTCCAAAAAAGATCTGGTAATGCACCTAACAACTCTTGGTAATGCACCTGAAGAAGTCTTATTTCAAAAAATTATTCAGTTTGTTCAAGTATTTTGGCCTCAAATCCAAATTTAAGTTTATTATGAAAAAGACCGCGCAGCCGTTCCTCTTAAAAATTTGCTAACGACACACAAAGCGCCTACTTTACATTTACACAGTTACTCGTTTCCGGCCAATGAATGGAGTAGTAAAGATGGTCAAGTGAAATATGCGTATTTATCTCGGCGACAAAAAAAAACGGTGCAATCGTGCTTATCGACACAAACGTGCCATAGATAATGTCTCTCTTATCGGAGAATGTTTGTGGAAGAATGCTTTCTCAAATATTATTATTATCTATGGAATATCGAAATGATCTCAGTTGTTTACATAATGCTATCACCGGAACTTGTAAATCATTATTTTTCGTTATACTTTTGGGCGACATATCTTTGTGTTGGTTGTGATTTCCTGCAAATACGATATACATGCCATTAAATAATTAAATTTTTGTATGATTTTGGAGACAACTTTGCCACTTTTTGTGAGTTAATTGTAATTATTAAAAAAAAATCCCTTCATACTATGTGAATATGATGAAATAAAACATTAAAAAAATATTATATATATATTGGGTAGAAATTTTAATTTACATACTACAAAGTTGAGTTCCAATGTAAATCAGTCGTTTGTACATTATTTAAATTTACGCCCACCAAAATGCTTTTTTGATCAATTTTTTTTTTTTTTCATCACCCCTTACTCATAATCGTAGTATAACTAATACGCGTCGTATTGCGCCCTAAAAGCGAAAAACTTGACTTATTATCACTGCGTGTGTATGAAATTAAAACGGCTTTAAACCAAGTTTAAGGCCACTTTACAAAACCAAGAATGAGTCGGCGGATACCGTAATTATAAGTAAGTGTCACTAACTCGCAATAATAAATAGCCATAGTTGCCTCTAAAATCATGAAAAAATACTTCTTTAATGGAGTGTATTTTATAATATTAAAGGCAAATAAATAATGTAACACACATCCGTATTAGATATTTACTACCTTTTGATTTAAAAAATAATTTTTCAGTTGGTTTGGGTATTTTAGCCCAAAATCCAAATTTAAGTTTTGTATGAAAAAGGCCGCGTAGCCGTTGCCCATACGGAAACTATACGAAAAAAAAGCATCTTGTAAAACGTCCATTACTCTTTAATGACTAAGAAAGCTACTAGCTCTTATCAGCAGAATCATAATAATTTATTATTATGATTTTGAGAATTTTTGATTAATGCATAGTATAATTATACCAAAATGTTGCTTCCGAAACTGCTTACCAATTTCAGCTACAGCTTCAGGTACACTTGGAAATGACTGTAAATACTAAAAATGAAACGAGACGAAATGGTGTTTGATGGAATTGGGTGATAACTACGTGTAGGAAAAACAAGAGATGCAAGGAAAAGGGATAACCAATCACCACTGTATTTCTGTGAACACAATCACATTATAGTTTATGTAGTTTCCGCTCGAGATAATTATCGCCACAATAAAATTAATAAGTACAAAACGATAAGGTTTACTTTTGTGATGGTGAAATACGTTATTTTTAGTTCAAAAACAAGATTATGTTAACGATAAACACCAACAACTTGCTTCCAAGGCAGTCCCAATTCTTTTTAAAGTATGTTTGAAATTGAAAACAATGAGTGAAACAGAGAATTTCTCATACTTATCGAAACCTCAATCACAATCTTGATTTCTTCAAAGGAATTAAGCTTCATACAATAACACACGCGTAAGTCGCATACCTGGTGTGTGTGCCGCCTACCTGTGATGTCGGTTGTTTTTATTTTCAAACTTCTTCGCGTATCAAATTTAACCGACCAAATCTGGCTCAGGTAAAAATGTCGAATAAAGAAATAGGTACTATTTTTTGTTATTGCGTGCCTTGTTGAATAGATGTTTCATAGAATTATTATTGAATGATGGAATTATCTCACCGTGTTTATTATTCATGAGGATTTTAGATTTAGGTGCTGATCGGCGAATCACATTAAAAAAACTTTCATTGAATTTTATATCAAATAAAATTCTATGAAAGGTAAACATTACTTTTCTCCTATATTTTTTAAAAATTTTATTTTATTTTTTATTATTTTTATTTATTTTTTTTATTCATCGTTATAAGTGGAAAAAAGTCGCTTCGCTATGTTAGCTCCACACAGGAAGCCCCGAGAAAAATAATTTTATAAGTTGTATTATTATTGATTCCTGTGATTAAGAAAGATTACTTGAGTTAACTTCCAAATAAGATCGTTTATCGTAATTTCTGTAGGTTATTCTGTCCACCATATATGCCTTCAGCTATACGTTAAGACACGAACGACGATAGTTGATACTCTTCTAAATTACTACTTAACCGACATCTGTTGAGATACCACAAAACAAAATATAACTAACTACACTAACGACATCTTCTGAAGGATTTTGAAGCTACATAGCTAACCTATACACCACAGGATTATATCATCTCTGAGGATGTTTTGGGGATGGTGTTTTGAAGAAAGGATGTTCTGGGATGGAAAAAGGAATCTGGGGGGGGGGATCGGAATCTGGGTGCAGACTATCCACGAGTGATGGATGTATGACGTATGAATCCATCCCTCTCATCCCGGTCAAAGAATCTCTCTCAGCCGGCCTCTCCCGATCCGGCCCATCACGCACGTCGGCATCCGCTGTCAAGACCTGGATAAACCTCACCCCATGGACCCCGACATTCCTGATAAAACACCAAACGTAGCGAACCACTTAAAGCGACTTACATGGTTAGCTAGCAGAGCATTAGACTCGCGATGCCTGGGCATTTGATTGGACAACCCGACGCACTTATTTATGACGTCCACATCGTTAGTATATTGAGTATTTTACTGTGAGTGTAAAAAGTCCTTGCTTCGTGTTTAGCCTTGTCAAAAACTTCACTATGAACTTATTGTTCTTATTCTGGTTTCCTCTCCTATCGGAGGTTGGCTATCATCAGGGTAATCTTCAAATTGCCGATAACAACCTGAAACAACTCTGTGGAATTGCGCTAGCACCAGTTATTTGAATTTCAAAGCCACGAAGTGCGGCGTCATCCTTTGTGAAAATTCCTTACTAAATCAGGACGACAATATTTGCATCTCAAATGAATGCCTTTGTGAATGGAGCAATTTGAATCAATTTTTGAATCGGGGGTTTCCAATTCCAAGCTCGATTTTGGCTGAAGCTAAAAATGTATTGACATGATTTTTCACTTTGTACAAATATGGACGTAGTAATGTTGATTGTTTAAAGTTTTACGAACATTGCAAATATGGCTTTTCAGTTGCCACAAGGAACGCTGACTGATACATAAATAAACATGTTATATCAAGACCCAGATATCAAGATACGTCATATGAATAAAAAATAGTAACGTCATAGATGAAGATATTGATTTTCACGTTGGCACAGTGGCAATGAAGCCCCACTTCTACAATGACGACGCTACTTCTGTCTTATATTTTATTGCCCTCTTTCTAAATTATCCCAAATTGGCTTCCCAGTTCAATTGCTAGTCCATACCACCCACATACAAGCAGGATTAATAGCTCATTTAACTGCCCGTTAGATTCCACCGTCATTTAACGTTTTATCGATCACTTAAAGGCGGTTACTCGTTACACCATCGGCACACTCAAAGCTTTCCGCCGGAAGAGCAAAACCTCTAACACCAAAACATCTAACACCGACCAACAAAGGAATTAAAGCTATAAATTGATCAAGCAGCATTGAAATGTAAGTAGCCATCCCTTGTCCTTTATTCTCTTGAACGTGAGATTTATAGGAAGACAAAGTGCAAGTGTGGTTGAAGTTTATTCCAGTTAAGCGGTTATTTATACATTCCCTACACAGGTTCTACATACGGAACGAAGTGAGATAATGGATTTTGAAAGCTCTTAAACCCGGGGACATTAGTTTTGAGATGTTTTAAGATTATCTTAGGCTCTCTGCATGATGTACGATCACGATCCGATTATTTGTTAAGTAAATAAGAACTTTGAAAAGCTCACATTCTTATCCTTTGGTCCTATGATAAATATAATCGTCACTTCGTTTGTAAACAGATTGTGATAACTTTTTAACCCTGTTTTTATCAATCAATCTCGACATTGTTGAAATATTTTGAAATACACATCCAATGATTTGTTAATTAAAAAGGACTTCTAAAAGTCACATCTTTTGGTTCAATAATAACGATAATAACCTTTGTAAATAAGTCCGATAAAGCAAAATATTGATGGAAACGCTAAATTGAAGTGTACGGTATAAATAAGCGTGAATCAGTTTACTTTGTATACTGATGAATAAACCATTGGTTTTGAAACAAGTTGATAATTTTTAATGTTTGTGGTGAATTGTGAACAAAGTTTGTTATCTTATTTAATTTAAATAACGCCATAAAGGGATTTTGCTATTATTAAATCAATCAATTCGTTTTTAATCGGGTTTCCGCAAGGATCAATTTGTGAACTCTTTTTAAAAAGTGTCTAAACCCTTTTATGTTAAAAACAACACACGTCCTTATGAATAATTTACTTCATATAATGACGAAATTGGAAATAAATTGTACATTTTTTCGTAAAGATTTCTTCAAAATAAAATTATTCTTGGTGACATTTCTGGTAATCTCCCAGCACCGCTTGGTTTGTTTCTGATCCACAAGGATCAACATTAGGACCTCTTTTAAAAAGTTGTTCAAAACGCTTTTGCATTCATTCCTTATAAATTTACTGCATATTATTATGACGAAAAATTGTAGTATACAATAATCACATGTTATGTTATGTATATACAATAATCATTTGTTTTCATAAAGATTTCTTCCAAATAAAATTATATTTAGTGACAGTTCTCATAATCTCGCCACGCCACGGAATGTAGTGTGGTTTATTTCTGATTTACGGTCTCGTCTTACCCTTATGGGATACTAATACTACTAATGTAGTAAGGATTGAGGGTACGGTAACATAATACCGTTGTAATAATCCGCTGCGGTATATTGCCTACCTGAATTTGAGTCCTGACCCGGCTTGGAGCACCCAAGGCCCTCAGACCGTGAAATAATGTGTTTAGCCATTCCTTTATTTATAAATGCACCATTTTTACGAGTACCTGCGCAGATAAATCGGTGGCGACATCTCGCAGTGCTCATTTCATTTCGATATATTATTAGTTTTTACCTTGGGTTGCGTCAAAATATTTGCCTTTTTTTAATTAGTAGACCCAATTGTTATCTGTAATTTTTTTAGTAATTTGGCGGACTTTTGCCTAGTGGCAATTTATACCAACCCATAATGAAACACAGTGGAAATAAAATTATAGTTTTCTTATCGTTTTATTTTTGCTTACAACATCTAATAGGATGAGGATGACAAAGAGGATCGTCATACAAATCTCCTCTGGTCTTTAAAAAAAATTACATTCATTCCACGCATTAGGCCCTGAGAAAAATAATTTTCTTATGTAAATTTTCCCACATGTCAGTAAAGCAACGATGGGAAGTTATGGAAAGGAATGGGGTGTGAGACGCGGGTAGGAATCTCTGGGTCAGTGTGTCCAGAAGTGACTTACGAATCCAACTACTGTGCAAGGTCGAGAGACTCTTTCTGGGGAGGACAAATGGTCTCCCTCAACTGGTCTAGTTGGTCAACTCCCACGACGCAATTGATGGGCAGACACATTTAGAACCGAGACTTGAACAAACCTCACCTCATGAACCCGGGTACCCCTACTAAGCTACCAAACGTGGCTAACCATTTAGGGTAACCTATGGCAGAGGTGTTGGTTATCCAGTGAATGGTTCCCGGGCGAATTATTAATCATTATATTTATTATGAATCATTTTTTTAAATGATTTAAATTAGAATGGGGTGAAACGGAAAAGGTTAAGAATTAATGTGGAATGGAAATGGGGGATTAGGCTAATGGTAATGTAAAGTAATGGTAATATAAAGTAATTCAAAGGGTTCTCTCATTATTTAAATATAGAAAATGTACAGGTGAGTTGATAAGGTTATTATAATTGTAATATGCTAAGATAACATAACGAGTTTTCTAAACGTTGAAACTAAAACTAAGCGTCCTCAATGAAAACAAACGTATTTTTTTCATATTTCAATAAAATTGGCATCGAAAATTATAATTTAAAACAGATTCAACCATAAAGATAACATTTAAAAATACACCCGCACAATGCAGGCTGGAATTATTCAAACACAAATAATGCAATATCACCCTCTTTAGTTGCAGTCACAAATAAATGCAAACTGGCCGCTGTTCACAATAATTATTCCTAGGAATGGGCTTAGAGTGTAATCACCCATCACCCCTTATGTATTACTGCGTTATTATGTGCTGCGTGTTATATGACAGTTTCTATTCCCCCTGGACAGAAATTTCTCGCTTTTACCTTATAATACATCAATGGCTTTTACTTGTATGCTAAATGAAGTTTTTTCGCAAGTTTTGTGCCCCCTTAAAGTTTAAAGCTAAAGTTAGTTGTTTTAAACACGCATTAAAGCGATGCAATACTAAGTAATGCAATGTGTTTATTATTTATTACTAAGATCGCTATTTTCGTGTAACTGGCCCACTCGTTTGGAATAAACTTTCCTCAGCTCTTACTAATATCCAAAATTTGGCTGAATTTAAACGGCTTTAAAAAACAAAATCATTTAAAAAATCATATTCATGAATCCTCTTTTCAATATACTAATAAGCCAGGTTCTCAAGTTTCCGGTAATAGTTTGGTTTCGGTTTTCTCCTTATTGTACTTTTATGTTTAATGTCTATTTTTTTTATATAATATTTTAGGGTTTCCCTGTTTTATATAATACTTTAGTTTTACAGTTCTTGTTTTGTCCTGCACCGTTATTGTCTATTATTGTCGTCCTGTGCTATAACAACAACACTGATATTGTTAAATTTTGTTCTCTGCTTTTGTTTTGTTTTGTGTATACCATATATTCTTTATTTCTATCTTGTAATGAACTTTTATTACTAATGAATTTTTATTAATACTTTGTAAATTAGTTAGGTATACATTTTTATTAATATTTTGTAAGGAGCACTATGGGATTATTTTAAAGTTTATTTTAGTTAAGCGCACTTGAAGTGAAACCACCCAAAACTGCGCTATATAATGCTATTATTATATTATAAATTATTATTTATGGTTTTAGCTGTGTTTCGTAATCAGATATGTATAAGCAATTCAACATTACTCTTTTCTTAATACTCCTCCTCAATTTCAACCCGTCTCACAATATTCTCATTTGGAAATACCCCGAACCCTTAAAGCGTTATTTTCCTTCAGTGCAAATATACCCATCGACCAAAAATGTCGATGAATATACCCAATTGGTGAAACAAACACCCCCTAGTAGATTTGTTATATTTCGCCCGGAGCGCCTGGAGTAAACTTATCCTGTAGTTGTTCTCTTTCTGATTCTCTAGTTCCGCAGCCCTTGAAGCATTTATTTTCTTACCTTTCCTTTCTCAATACAAGTTATTTACTCAACAGGCCATGTTTACCCTTTTCACCACGCCCGTAAACACAAACACGCATCGAACAATAGTACCATCTATACAATATAATTTGTCCATTTATAAAATACAGAATCATCGAAACATAATGCCAATATTTATAAAAATTATAGCACCAAAACCCTTTGTGTTAGGCGTGTAATTCTGACACTGAACGCTAGCTGGTGAACTTAAGTTTTGTTTTGGAGGTGGCGTAACCTTGCTATGCGCAAACTAGATGCGCAGTAGCCAAAGTCGGCCGCGGGCTTGGCCTCCAAAAAGTCCTGATCTTACCCCTTTGGATTTATTTTTCTGGGAGTACATTAAAAACATTGTGTACGCAGAAAAGATTCGGGATTTGGATCACCTGCGGGAGCGAATTTTTGCCGCTATCTTGACAGTTACTCCTGAAATCATTGCACGTACGTGGCAAGAAATCGACTACAGACTAGACATCGTGCAGAGCGACGAACGGTGCACAGATCGAAACATACCAACACATTTTAAGATCAAAACCATTAAATTACCTCTAAGGCGATACGCTCACTGAAGCAACTGAAAACAGTCAACTGGCAACTGTCTTTGTATGACAATGTGATGGCCCGCACACTACACAATCATTCAAAAACCCGTTGTCAATGGTAACGGAAGCGGTGACTCGCGACTCGCACTGCTGATTGCCGTTGCCGGCCGTTGTTAGTTGCCAGCTGTCAGCTGATTGTACTTCGTCCATGGTTAAACAAGCTTTTTGACCAATCAAGACATATAAACCAGCCGGTTTTAGTTTAGTTTCAGTTGCCTAGTCAGCTTCTTTAGTCAGCGGAGCGCCTAATAGTTATTTTAAATGTTGGCATTATTTTTCGATGATCCTGTATATAAATAAATCCCAATAAAACACAGAATTCCATATAAAACTACGCTACCTACAATGGCTGAGCCCCATTGAATTTATGTTTCATTTGATGGTGACCCGACAGTTGGCCAATAATGAATTTATTATGAAAGAATATTTGTTGTGCATTATTAATCAATGTCAAACCTAAAATAAACTTCAAAAATACCTTGATGAAAGAAAGTATAAATTAAAACGTTTACATGATGTTTTTTCCTCTGCGTACTGAATATCGGCGTCCTACTTTTCCTCCCGCCTTGCTCCTAAAATTTCTGTATCAAGGCTCTGAGAGTGAACGCCTGTTGGTAAAGATATCTTTAAGAAAAATTGTTTATCTTGAAGAGTCTATTAGGCGTAAGTTTGCCTGGTTTCGGCGTGAAGAAAACTTTTGCAACCCTTTATCCTACGATATGAACTTATGATTAAAAACCACTGGGTATAACATTTTATCTTATAAGATAAACGGGAAAATATTATGTTGTATTTATTTAGTTTTGTTTTATCAGTCTGAAACTGCTTGTTATTTTTGGTATACCATACACGGGCACAACTCATACTAATTTCAGTTTTCTGTGATGTGATCCTTTTATTTTTAAAAATTGGAACTGATCGTGGGAACCAACCGATAAAGTAGTTACCAAAATTATTTTATTTGAATAATTATTAATCTACATTTTTGAAATGCATAGATATTTCTCTGGTTAAAACTTTTGACAGATCTAAATCTAGGATAAATAAATAAATAATAATTAATGCCAAGAAATAATTCACTACACAGTATTATATATTTTTTCATCTACGTAAAATATATAAACTTGTTCCTCTCCTTTCTTTTTCTATATCATGCACTTTATCATGAATTTTTTTCAGCTAAAAAAATATATATTTTAACCTACATTGCATTATTATTTTTATGCTGTCTACAATTGAAAAACTGGTTTCTGTTTTGTTTTTTTTTTCTCTCTTTCTTTTTCTTATAATATTTTATTTACACTTAAATTTACCTTCATACCTACTATTTATGTAATGGTCATATTTTAGGTTGATCTTTTTTTTAATCCAAATCTCTGTATATATATCATATCATACACTTACTATGTAAAAGCCCGTAAGGGCGTTGAAAATGAAAAAATAAATAAATAATTATTTCATCCTATGACTAAATTTCTAGTAGAGATAGGAGCGTGCAGTTCACTCTGACAACACGTCTTTTTGTCGCTCCGCGTATTTATTATTGTAACTCTGGCTTTTCTGGCCGAATGTCTTTGAAAATGTGTCAAAATACGTGTTTTAGTGAAAGCTTTTTTATGATATCTTGAAAATTGGTTTTGCATCGTGCTAAAAGTGCTAAAAAGGACGTTAAAGTTTGCAGCTGAATTCGATTGGGGACAAAGGATCTTCGCTCCACGGCATAATAAGATAAGACCTTCTCCTATTTCAATTTTGTTCATAACTTAATGATTTGTTTATTTATGTTAGAATAATGGGCTCGGGTAGAGGTGTTCAACTATTGGAACACTTGACGTCCCACAAACTGGAATTCCGACAAACGTTTGAGATTTGAGACGTTGACAGACACGGTTCAATTGCTCTTGTATTTTTTATGTAGACAGCTCTTTGTGCCCAGATGAAGACATTCATATCATCAATAGTGGGTAATCAAAACGTCACATCGAGCACATGAAGGGCGACGCCTAATTGCGTATTTGTTTACTGGTGGATCTCTTTATCTAAACGAACTCACCAGTAAATGCAAATGGCAGTATTATTTTATTAAATGTATGTCTTCATTTTAATTTAATTTGTTCATGTTCACTTAAATTTACTAATTGTTCACGTTTATTTTCAGTCGGTTTTTATTTGTTCTATTCAGTTCAATTTCGGCAATTTTAGTCTATTTCAGAATCAGTGTATTCGTGTAATAGAATTAGTGATATCCGTGTACATATTCATACATATATGGGATTTGAATAAAGATACGAAAAGACAGGTCATCATGAGCTAAGACGTGCCAAGAAGAGACAAGAAAGATCGGTAAGCAGTTAGAAGATTCAAGAAGAGCCTGTAGGAGACAAGACGAGCCAAGAAGGGGCAAGAAGATACAAACAGAGCGCGGAAGAGATGATAAGAATCAAGAAAAATACAAGAAGAGCCAAGACGAGAGATGGGTTTATCCAAGATGTGGCATGAAGAGACAATAAGCAGAGCCCAGATGAGATGAGAAGAGGCAAGAAGAGACAAGAATAAGTAAAAAGGGCCAGGGAGAGACGAAAAGATCCCAGAAGAGACAAGAAGAAGCAATAATAAAGAAGAAGATATAAGAAAAACTATGAAGATCCAAGAAGAGCCGAGAAGAGGCAAGAAGAAGGAAGACATAAAAAAAGGAAATACAAAATCATAACGCTCAATCCATTCCTTTATTCCTGCCCATCCTAAATTCCAATATTGGCTTATTAGGTTGCCATGTATACCGGTCGATTAAACTCCAACTCCTTCCTATCCTCAGAGCACTTGTTCCTAGTCCTAACAAATCAGTGCCCCCTGGTATACCGGTCTCACCGGGACAGGATTGCTCCTGGCTGGGGTGGTACAATCGTATCGTATCGTATCGTATCGTATCATCCTATGACTAAATTTCTAGTAAAAATCATCTCTTGGTAAATATTTATACGTTTATTATTTATGAAATGATTAACACTACTAACGGAATTTTTGCGATGAAAATGAAGCCTGTACCCTTTTTACAAAAAAAAAATATTGCGTAAAGGGCGAGTTTAATCACCAAATAATTTCTATAATAATAAAGCAATTATTCCATTATTTATTAAGGTGACCTTATAGTTTTATTGCGTATTGTGTTGTGTTTTGATCCAGAGGTCACGACGTCAACCCGGGCATCAGAAAGCAGTGTAGATGAAACTCGGTGTTAGGGCGTAAAATTGTTTACCCGAGCGTTATCTAAATCAAAAACAGATTGTTTGACGTGAAAATAACAAGGCCCGATGCTCCCCGGGCCGGAACGCCGTAACGCTATAAATGCATAAACCGTACAGCGCACATCCGCGGAGAGGTGTCATAATTAGGGTATTTATGCCTCTGGACGGTGGGTCAAATCGTGGACATATTACCGGAGGAAGCGGTAAAAAATATCACTAATATAGGCCCGGTATATCAGCCAGTCCGTAATGTCCGTATCCTCGCTGTGTACGACATTCCTCGCTCAAATTTAAGCGGGTTAAATCTGCCGCTCAAGCCTTGATATGCCAGATAACAGTTCCTTTTTTTAAACGCCGAGGCGCTAGCAGTCACATGTCAAATCTGACATGTACGTAAACAATGGTTAACGCATATCACCGAAATGTACGCAAATTACCTAATTTTTTAAATATTGTTGTATTATATTCATTGAGCGATGAGGAAAGTCGATGTTTAATAGATAATCAATCTAAAAAAGTCTGATGAGAGATTTTAAAAGTTTCAACGTCAGGACAGTTTGTTTTCAGCGGTTAGTTTAATGAGTAGTGCATTACTCCGGCAAACAAATACTACTAGTATCTCACATGCTGATTGGAGTGGGGAACTTTATCAAAAATCAACTCGCATAAAATTATTTTAGGTTCATGAAATAATCTGCCATCGTTGATATTTTCAAAGATCGCAATCTCAATCTCACGTACGGTATCATTTTCATCATTGGCCAGTTGTGTCACATAACTGAAATAATGACAGAACTTCAAAATTAACTTTGAAATTTTATTTAAAAGCCCTTATTGTGCGACCTATCACGATAAGAGCGAAGCTATAATATAATAAGTCAGAGAGAGAGATTATAAAGGTTTGGGATTATGGTATGAATAACAATTATTATTATTCACCTCTCGTAAGCAGCATTCCCCACACTTCTGTAGGAAGTTCGTTCAAATTTAATACCGTTAGCATATCCTGCTGTCCTGGTATCTACTCCAACTGCAGAACTGTAGTGTGTGGAATATATTAAGACTAAGTGTGTGGAGGTATCCTCTGGGAGAATTGCAGAAGAATATTGCAGATTTATGTTAATTGCAAGTAATTCTGCATTTTCATTATCGCTTCAATCAAATGTACATAACACGCCAATTCGCTCTTCATACTTTCAATAACATTTGCCTAAACTCTGACATCGACATTTTCTCAGGTTCACGTCCCAATTTTAAAAGGAGCATCATGTCAATTATATAAGCTGTTCAATGCGCATACATATTCCTTCACAGATCACCACTTTCACGCCTACCAACATACTTACACATACACACACACATATACATTACGCACAACACCCGGTAATTTAAAATAAAATAAATTTAAAATATCAAACATCAATGTATTTGATGTCTATAAAAATATCTTGCAATCTTTTTTCTCAAATCTTGATTCTTATTTTATATTTCCCTTTTTTTACCCTTATTTATGCTCTCATTTTGTTCATTCTTCTTGGGAATTCTATTACATGAGCCAGTGGTATAAGTGGTAATTATACTATTGTGAGAGCCACACAATACTTAAACGTCCACGTCCACGTGCAACTACTTTTCACTTTACTTGGCTTTACTTTATAGCTTTGACTTTAGCTAAAAACTTTGGACTTCAGCTTTCGACATACAACTTTTAATTTTCGACTAACAACTTTGAACTTACAACTTACATACGAGTATTTAAAAACTGTTAGAAAAAGAAGAAGGTAGTTTTACAGTTTTTATTTTCTAGCTTTGTGTAAATATACTAGGTGGTAAATATTTTAACAATACAAGTTTTTTTGCCATTATATTGTAAAAAAATATTTAAATGGTTTTATTGCAATAATTTATTTAAATACTGTCTTCTCCAATAAAAAAAAAATATCACACTCAAATCTGTATCGTTTTCGTTCCCCATTGACAGCAATCTTTCTTCCTGAATTCAATCTAATAATAATAGATAATTGAATCCTTGTATTCCTGAAATTCGTATTTCGGTTCAGTTATCAGGGCTGTGTATCAACCCTTGGGCAGTAATTACCGACCGGTAGCGCCTACCGGGGGAAGGGTGAACCAAACCCAGGGTTTAACGGTCTGTGGGAGGCGGTGGTAGGGCGGGAGAGGGGAAGAGAGGCGGTGGGGGCAGACGTCTGGCGTCGTGGCGCGCCGCGGCGCCTCCCCCACCCCCGCCGCCCGGCGTCTCGGTGACAACCCTCACTCAGCGTTCGATTGGCGCTCAGGGCTGCCCCCGATGTTTTAAACGGTTTAAAGGGGTATTTTATTACCCCATGTTTGGTTTATAGTTAAAAGGTGAAGTTTTTGATGCGAAGTGGTGATTGAGAACTGAGACCTTTGACGCAATATTGTATCAAAAATTAATTTATATCTGGACTGACAACATCGGTAGCAGCACCATCTAATTAGTTCAATTCAAATATTATACGTACCTACTTGATTGTTTTCTAAACACATGTGTTTTTTAAAGTAATAATAACACTATTTGGATTATTTTTATAGCGCCTTTTGTGACAAATCACCTCAAGGCGCTGTACAAATAAAAAATATTTCTACAATGCTCCATCTTACTTCTAACTACAGATAGGACCATACTTACCTGGGAGATCGCTTAAAATTAATTCTGTTTATTTTTTGTTAGACCTATTTAGATTCAGTTTACGCGCAGAGGACATAATTACAAAGGCATGTTGTTAGAAATGCTTTTATTTAATCCTGGTATATATTTTAATATAATATGTTTTTCATGAACGTGTTTCGGAAAGCAAAAGCAAAATTTTATGATGTTTGGAATAATAACTAATACAAGATTTTGATTAGAATATATATCTTTCTATATGTGATTCGTCCCTTGGTAAGAAACTGATTGAGGTGATGTTAATCCAATAAGAAAAGTGTGAATAAGATATGTTATAGGTAATACAATAATGGATGCTTTCAGGTATATAATTAATTTAATTTAATTTAAGGGTATAAGACCCTATTGAGACTGAATGCTGTAGAGAAGAGATCCCAAAACCATGTATGATCATGTGAGAAAAGTGTATGTCCGCAAAGAATGCAAGACTGATGTAAGCGTAATAAGTAAGATTAAGAAAGGGACCCTCTGATGGTGTGGGCATGTAGAGCGAATGAATGAAGTAAGGAGTGTAAAGAGGATATACGACGCAAAAGTGAATGGAATAAGAAGTTGTGGACGCCCGAGGAAGACATGGCACGATAAAGTGAACCAGGTACTTGAGTCGGGCCATGTCAGGAGTCGGAATAAAAGAAGAGCATGTATGAGAAGATGTATGACTGTGAATGTGAGTGTGTGCCATGACCGAGTTGTTTGGCGGTCCGTCCTCTCTGCCTACCCCTGTGGGAAATGGCGTGATGGTTAGTTAGTTAGTTATAAATGCTCAGTCATCGATGCATATTTACTATATTGGATGTAAATATTTAAAAAAAAATAACCTAATAAGTCATAATATGAAATTAACCTCTTTAGCTAAATTTCGCAATCTTCATTGCATAAAAAACATTTATTAACATTAGATATTTTTTAATGTAATGGACATAATCATAATAATAAGCTATTTTGTTTTAAATTTTTTCTGTATTTTTTTTTTATCAAAGCGCCCCTGTTACCGAAACTGTTGTTAATTTTTTTTTTTATTTTAACATCAATTTTCTCGAGTGCATTATTATTTTTTAAACTTCTATTTTCACAGCACAAATCAAATGATAGAAAATCTATTTTCTGAAATTGGATTGGATCGCCGTGACATGCCAGAAATAAATGCTTTCAAGAACACGCACGCTTCGGAGAAATGCACCAAACTTCATTCTCCTTTCGTCATTATGTGATGTACCATTCACTACAATAGGCTTGATGGTGTGGTGTGTTGAATAAAATAAAATAACAGAAGGGTCTTTTAAATAATTAAGGTAAATGATTATATTCTCGAATTCGTTACTTTGGATTATTTAATGCGTTTTCATCGAACACGCTTTGTGGCGGTGTGATTCGTGTGTTTTATACCCACATTCAATTGATTCAAACATTAAAAGAGTTAGGTTAGTTTTTTAATGGGAAATAGTCATCTGTGTCGTCAATATCTCATCAATTGATCTGTGTAATTTCGTGAAACCCATAAAATCTTTCTATCTATACGTAATCTTTGCTTTTTTTCACGTTAGCTCCATACAGAAGGTCCTGAGAAAAAAAAATCCACCAGGGCCTCTCATCTTTGGATCTTTTTAGGGAAAGGAAGGATAGAAAGTTCTGGGAAGGAAGACGGTGTGGGGGTAGGTAGGAATCTAGAGATCAATGTGTCCAAGGGTGACGGACGTATGAATCCATCACTCCCACTGCGGTGCAAGGCGACGGGTCGAGGGATTCCAATTGGAGAGGTCTAGCTTAGGCCTTTCACAATCAGTCTCCCAATCCGGCCCGCCACGTGGTAGATGGCAAACACATTCGCCTCCAAAACCTACATAAATTTCCATTTTATAGTATTGTGCGAATATTTATTTATTATTTTATAATTCATTACGTTTTCACATAGTTTAGACTTTTTCTAGCTGTATTATAAAGCGATCTTGTGGTGGCAGGTAAAAAAATGAAGACGCACATTTTTTTCAAATACTTTTTAGTTGCATAATTATCCAGTAGTCTAAAATGTTGTCGCTGAAGATTGTCACCAAAACATCAAAGTCTTTTGCCATAAACACTGCCTACGTCATATGAATGCACTCACGTCGACGACTGGCGCCAGTCCGAATCGATTTCTTGAGTCAAGGTCTCTCCCATTTCATCTCTTTTGTTTACTTAATACGTATATGATTAAAATAACAAGATTGACATTGATATTTAACCCAAATTTCAATAATTTTAGACAAGTTGTAAATAAACAAAAAAAATCGATTAATGCAAAGTCTAAATCGACTGCTCCTGATCGAACTGTTGATTGAATTATTGGCGAAATGAATGAGGTTATTATATGATGTGCCTATTTAATTTAGAATTAACTCATATTTTTTATTGGGTCAAAAATGAACGGCTTGCAAATCCTGATTCAGGAAAAATATCTCAATGGGATGTGCACTGATAAGCACTGAGGTAATATTTAAACAGCTTTTTTTGTAATTATATATACCCTTCCCAGAACTTCCTCTCCTGCCTTTCCCCAAAAATACCACCCACACAGCATCCCCAAAGATGACATGGGCCCCGATTATTTTTTTCCTCACAGCCTCCTAAATGGAGCTCATATAAAAAAAAAAAATTTAGAAATAAAAAGGCAGTAGGTTTTTATATGCGGAATAAAACTACGCATCTAAAAAGGTGACTGTTGATACTGCACAAGTGTCCCATCTTCTCCCAGCTGTATGGAGCCATTGGGACTACGGCATCCCTAATTAATCGAGGTTAGAGGTATGTTGTGAGACTGAAATGAGTAGGAAAAGAAAGGAAATGTCGAAGATGAAGGTTGGGAAGTACTTACCTGGCTATTCAGATCTGGTCACCAAAAACGACGAAGTTTCAAGCAAATTTTCAAATCTGAATTGTGACCTTTCACTGGGGCGATATTATAATTACATATCACTTAAAAAAAATGAAATAAAAAAAATCTGTGAAATCTTGAATAAATGTCCCACCATTAAGGGGCCGCAGTTTGAAGGATATCCCAGTCACAGAAACGGCCAACCTCTTAACACTTTAATTCCCATACTTATTTCCAGATTATCCCGTGCCACCCCGATACACAGTTTCTCCACCTCTCATAAAAGAAAAATACATACATTGTCAAAGGAAGAATTTTCGCGAGGGGCTTTTGAAAAGAATTTATTCGTGAACAGAAAAGCCTGTAAGTAAAGGAGAAATATTACACACATGTAGGTACTATGACACATTGTGTTTTCTTCCCGGTATGATTCCCCGCCATGTCACGCGACGTTACCGGAGCAATTTGATTATCTTGGGAGCACATTACAAGTGAAAGCTTTTCGGTTTGTCTCGCAGTAATGGCTCCCGAAAGCATTTTTTTCAAGAGAGGTTACGCCCATTAAATGAGAAAGGATATTATAAAAATAATGTCTTGAAAGAAATTTGTAAATCTGTAGAAAATATAATATAAGCACCTAACTTGCTTATTAGATGTGAAGATAGGCGGAGTGGAAATACACTTGGCTTTGTGTCACGAGGTCGCGTGGTCAAAACCCCGCGAAATGCAAATAACAATTTTATTCATTTTTTTATAAGAAAAACCCTCTTTTTATAACTTTTGAAGGTTATTCCCATCAATGTAATATATCATAAAGAAGAAGACAACACTTATTCTAAATTAAAATATGAAAATAAACAAGACACAGAAAAATAAAACCTCTATGATGATAGGTTCAGGGTTCGAGTCTCAGTTGCGACTGCTATCTTTTATTTTTCTGTGTGTTGTTCGTTTTCATATTTTAATTTAGATTATTGGTGTTATCTTCTTCTTCAATGATACAATAATTTTATTATTAAAACATTATTTTGTTTCCATTTGTTTTGGAGTGGAATCGTACTTTTAGTAGGCATCGTTCAGAGAGACCAAATTTCAAAATATAAATTTTCATTGAGATTTATCTATCTGTGTTTGTTGACTAGGTCTGCTTAGCGAGGTATGTTGCAACCATAAATACCATAGTGTCGTCTTCCAGATGGGTTCGTAATGAAAAACAGGACTTATATTTTTTATATTTTAACGGCAGTTATTGTTTTACAACTATTATTTTGTGTTATGTGGAAGTAGACTAGACTGTGTGTATTTCGGTTTCATGTCTAATCGAACTATGAGATCTCAGCGTCTGAATTACCATAGTAATTTTTTTCAAACACGATACTTCCTCACATGATAATTCATCACATCATAACTCACATTAACCTACCCTTCCATCCCCCCCCTCACCTAACCTAACCTAACCTAAGGTTAAAAACCCCAAATATCAGTTTTTGACGCTTCGAGACGTGAGGAATTATCATGTGAGGAAAAGTTTGCTCTAAATATTCATATATACACTTCAAAAGTTTTCACTGAGTATACCGGTCACCGTGTATTTCAGATTACTGTGTTGCCATTTTTTGACTATTAAGTACCGTCCCAAAATATTATTTCTTCTTTAATGGCAACTTTATCTGAAAAATCTTGATTAAATTGCAGGTGTAAAAATAATGATGTGTTAAGGCGAAGATTTTCCATATGGTTTCCGTATGGGGACTGGTATGGAAATAAGGGTTGTGTAAAGCTAACCTTAGATTTTCCATATGGTTTCCGTATGGGAACTGGTATGGAAATAAGGGTTGTGTAAAGCTAACCTTAGATTTTCCATATGGTTTCCGTATGGGGACTGGTATGGAAATAAGGGTTATGTAAAGCTTCTGTAAACCTTAGATTTTCCGTATGGTTTCCGTATGGGGACTGGTATGGAAATAAGGGTTGTGTAAAGCTAACCTTAGATTTTCCGTATGGGGACTGGTATGGAAATAAGGGTTGTGTAAAGCTAACCTTAGATTTTTTTTACATTAGCTCCACACAGGAGGCATCTTTGGGGATGTTGTTTGGAGAGTCTTTTTTTAATTTTTCGAAGGAAAAGTATGAGGTGTGGGTGGGAATCGGGGGTTTACAACCCCCCCCCCCCCCGAACCCGGGCACCACTGCTAAGTCACCAAACGTAGCGTAGAAAATCTAGCGAACATTATGGCAGAGGTGTTGGTTATTTAATAAGGGTTTCCCGTCCAAATTGAAGTTAATTTAGTTAGCAGTCCTCATCTTGGTTACTAAACTTAGTTTGTATTATTAATTACCTTGATTAATCAAATTATTTGATGGATTTTTAACTATACTATAACTTTACGTTATTTTATAGTTTCAACCACTGCTATTGAAGAGGTATTTAGTCTTTAAAAATAAACCAAGTATGTACTATTATTGGATTTTGTTGACTTGGAAGATTCTCAAAGTTAAAGTTTCTGTCCATGGAGACTGTTCCCATTATTTCAAAACGTAAGATATTCAGTAATGTTTGGAAGAAGAATAACAAATGTTTTAAAATAGATGAAGGGGGAAGAATAGGTGCTGTGGATTCCTGTGGTAACTCACATTTGAGTTTAGTTAACTATGAAATATTATAGATTAAGAATAGCTTGTTCATCACCGTCTATATTAGACCGCTAATGCCGGCAGTCAATTATGAAACTCTTGGATCATCAGTATCACTACTCCTCGTGAAGTAGATTTATAATCATAAGAGAACTTTCACGGAACTTACGCCACGGAACCCATATCCGCCTCCCAAATTGAATTATCTTAACTTATTGAAATAATTGCAAATGTGTTGACGTTGGAAACCTGATATTTATTTTGTATTTGAACCCGTGACCTCTAGTTGAAGGGAAAGTAACTACCCAAAAGTAAAAATAAACCCTTGGTATAATATCTTTCCATTCTTCCACAACGCGTGACTAGCTTAAAAATCCCCTAACAATGAATCTTTTTCGCAAGATGGTAGTAATTTTGCTGGTACTTAAGTACCATCTCGACTATAAAATTTCCACTTTCAGCATTCCGAGACAAGCTAATTTCACATGAGTGCATCGCCCTTATTAAAAAATAAACCTATGAATAAGTTGGTACCTTACCAATTCAGAATTCAGTCCCGGGAAAGCTCCCCATTTGTCGGGTTTTTATTGCTGCTAACTCTGGTTTTCCAGCGCGTGTGGAAACAAATTTAAGGTAGACGAGAATTCAAAATGGCGTAGTAGTTATTGCAAAACTTGCACCGCTGTTTTCAGAGCGATTTCCCGCCAAAGTGGGTGGTGGCTCGTGCACGGTAGTGACTGAAATAAATTATTAGCTGCTTTGCACTAAGCACAACTGCATTCGTGCTTACTCAGGAACAATTATCATCGACTTGCCTAGGTTTGACGTCTGGTAGGAACTGTCTAAAGCGGCGTGTTTTCATGGAAAGTGTAAGTTTAACGATTGGCAACCCGCTGTATCCGTTATGTTTTTAATGGGTGTATTTGGCTACAAGTCTCACGCCATCCACGGTGACGACAAATCGATTTTCAGCCTTTGCTAACAAACCATATAATGTTTCAATTATTTTAGCGGTGTTCCACTATCGCCACGGTTGTGGCAACTACCGAATTGGTTTACTGGAAGTAATGGCTTTGTTGACTCATTGGTACACAATTGTTATACTGAAATGAATTTCAATTTTATTAATGCTTTTTTATGTACGATTTCGACAACGTAATTGCTTTGAGTAGTAAACTCATTTTTGTAATAATATTTTTTACCTGGCATTTAAATGAAAGCTCTCTGTTTGTTAACAGTTTTTACGATATTATATTACTGATTAATAAGCACCAAAATGCGATCAACAGCAATAGCAAAAGCCGGTACGGGCCTTTTGAAGTTAATAATTTTATAAAATAATAAATATAACTTCTTCAATCACAGCAAACTTGTTTGTGCCACCATTTTAATTCAAAATTAATGGAACTGTTTAAGGATGGGTTGTTAAAAAAAAATTTAACAATTGGGTATTTTTTGTGCTTAAAAAAATTAAGCAAAAAATTGCGATTATTATGGCATTTTTATTTTATTTTTATGTTAACGAATATAAATTTTCTACAACGAAACTAACTTTCCCATTTTTGTAATACCGCCAAAATGACATTTTGGACATTAGTGCTTTCTTGTTTGTTGACGTGCATATGTAGCGTCGTTGCCAACCACGGGCCGTTTTGGTTTTGTCAGTTTTTTGACGTTTTTAAAACCAATAAATTCGAATGAAAACATAAAAAACAAAGATTTTTATTAGTAAGTTGATTAAAATCAGAAAAATGATCTTTAAATATTTCATTCATTTTCAACAGAACCCCTCGTGTGTGAAAATACCCTATTAATCAAATATTTAAAGTTAATTATCACGTTCTGTGTAAGTTCTATTCAAGTTCTGTTATTATATATTTATAGGCCAGTTGCTTCATAAAACTTAAATAATAAGATCAACCCATCCTTAGTTTTAACCACTTTTATTTATTGTTTAAAAAAAAACAATATGTTTCGTAAGTAATGCTTACTTCATCAGGGTTTGAAACGGCCAACGTGTTTCGTAAGGAATGTTGTTTTTACAATAAAAGTGGTTAAAACTAAGTATTTTATTAATTTTGGAATAAAAATAACACAAAACAACTTATTGAAAGAAAAATATAAATACAAAAGATTTTTACTGGGGTAGTCCAATTATTTATAAAAATGAAAGAAAAAAATCCCGTAGGTACGTTTTTTTTACTGTTCCTAAGCGTTCCTAAATAGGGCGTTAATAAAAACTTAAATAAATCTTTTTTATTATTAATGAATACCGCACAGAAGTATTAAATGCTCCCTATCGTTCGCAGCCAGTGGGACTATAGGAACTACTGAAGGGTAGAAGAGAGAAATGTTGTGAAGTCCAACTACCTCACCGCCTCATATTTGAAGTGGTACAAAAATGAGTTGGACTTCAAATACGTCCCATGCAATACTACACCAACTACCTCACCACCTCATATTTGAAGTCGTACAAAGAAAAAGAGTTGGTACAAATATATTTTGTGAGGTGACGGGACATTTTACGCCTTTGTATGGGACATTTGTAGTGCATCTTGTATGAGGTAATCAACACTATTGTGAACTACTAATGGGAGAGAGGAAGGTTGTGAACTACTTGTCTTCAGATCTGGTCACCAAACAAGTTAGATTTGACATAGAATATAGGTAGTTATGGTTTTTATGATATAATCAAAATGTCATGTGGTATTTACTTACAGCCTATACGGATATAACAAGATACTTATCGTTCTTTTTGTTTTCTTGCAGCGGGCTGAATTTCCAGGACCTGATGGTGCGCCAGGGGGCCATCGACTCCCCGCCAAAGACTCCCTTCATCCTGGGCTTCGAGTGCGCCGGAGAGGTGGAGCAGGTCGGCGAAGGTGTCGAAAACTTCAAGGTAGGTCACTCTTATTGCACCAATTTAGCGATTTGCGCAACTTTGACCATTTGCGCAATGTTGGCCATCTAATTGCGCATGCAGGCCAAGTTGCGCCAACATAGCGCAACTTTGACCATATTCTTAATTTTGGTCGTTTGTCCAACTTTGACCTTTTCGCAACTTTGGCCATTTGCGTAACTTTGACAATTTGAGCAACTTTAACCACTTTTGTAACATTGACCATTTGCACACCTTCGATCATTTCCTCAACTTTGACCTTTTGCGCAACTTTGACTATTTTATCGCGACTTTGATCATTTGCGCAATTTTGTCCTTTCGCGCAACTTTGTCCATTTGCGCAACTCGCAGTGAATCTCTCTCCGATCAGGGAAACAATTGAAAGGTCGGAATAAGCCGCTAAGCTGCAACTCAAAGTTGGCTTCTTTTAGAACAAATAAAACGCTGCAGCCACAATGTTTTAGGGGGAGAGATGGTCTGTGAAAAGTTGAACAGGTCTCTTATTTGGTTGGTCTGAGCCGAAACTTATATAAGGGCGTTTAAGGGAATAAAATTGACGAAAACTTTGATATTACTGGATTTTTTCACCAAATACTTTTTTCTATTCCGCTATGAATGGGCACTCATATTATCCAGAATCATTTTGAAAAGTTTGTGTTGGGTTTAATCATGGAACTAAGATAATATCCATACTCCTTGGGTTTAATGGTTTAGGTTTATAGTTACTAAATAAATATTGGATATGACGAAAAACAGAATATCTGACTTGACACACTTCAACAAGGAACACGTCTGAGAAAATGGAATTTGTTAAACCGAAATATGTATCTTTGAAAATAATATGTACATTTCAATGTTTTTTTTTAAATATAGAACTCGCTACACCCAAACTATAAAAGTTTTATACAAAATTATAGCTTACTTTGTAATAGGACTACATAAACAGTAGTTAAGGTCGGTGTTGGGCCACTTAGTGAAGTTTTATGTGTAAAAAGTATAAGTATTTTATTACATTACATTACAAAAAAATGGTATTAATAGTTTCATTCTCCGCTTACTGGTTAATACGGAAAATTTTATAACAGTTAGATTTAGCTTTATTATTACGAAAAATGAGTTTTTACGTCGGGGAAGATGAAAAAACATGCAAAAAATATGCATTTATTATTTTAATTTTGTTTAAATTAATTCACTTAATAAAGCGTTGTTAATTTAGCGTTGAACCGGACCTAAACTTTTCAAATTGATTTCTGACAATACGTAAGCATCGAATGTAAGTAACAGAATATGAAGAAAACTTACCAGGAGCAAGGAAATTCGTAAAGTGAATGTGTTATTTTCTGACATATTGTGTAATTAATGCGATACAGCATCTGTAATAATAACAGCTGTATCGCCTCATTGGTATTTTCACTTGATGTTTTTCTGACAAGCTCGTTCTTGTTACTGTAATCGAGCATATAATATAGAATATCTCTGCATACAATATATGTTCGAGTTTTAGTTCTGATAAGCGCAAGCAAGACGTCATTTCTTTGATGATAATCTTTAGAACCAATTATTCACTCATTTGCAGCGCTTCCCGGTAAATGTCAGAAATTTCTCATGTTGATAACTGAAGGTACCGTGAACTGACTGTCAAACCGTTGAATATTCCAGTTCGCTCCTTTTACGATGGCGTAGAATGACAGGCCGTAAAAAAACTATCTGTGTATCTCGTCACAGCTTACCCTAGACAGATTTCTGACGAATACGTTAAGAGGTTTCTCTCGACAAGATAATAATAAGGTAGCCCCACCGCTGTCATGTCATATCTCTAACAAATAAACGAGCGAAGAATGAATAAAGAAGCACAAAGAGGTCTTTTCAAATTTGCCACATATTCCAGACGCATCGTTATTCAATATGTATGTAAGGTTTCTAAGATGTTTGAAAGTAGGTTGCTCGTTGTGTGCTGATGTTGCTCTGCGGTGTAGTTACATTACAAGAAGGATGAATTCATGTAACCGTATTTAAAAGGACTGAATGCTAATACATTTTGTTACAAGAAGCGCGGCTAACAGTCCACAATCGAGTGCTAATACCAACCCTAATAGCATTGGGGGTATGGAATTGAAAGCGGAGGGAAGGAATTTTTTTTTTTATTATATACTTATTTATCTATATAAAGTTTGATTACAGGTGTTTTTTTCTATACCTGTCTTACTAGGATATACCTGCGTCGAGACAGACGCAGAAGGTACGCAAATGCGTAAAAACAAAGTTGCATGAATTCTAAAATTAAATTTATATATATTATAAAAAATTGGTTAAATAGGTTATGTTAGGTTAGGGTTTGAGATATTTTTCAATATATTTTTTTTAATAGCTTTTAATAACTTTTCAAAAAGGTGTTGAGTTGACTTGATTCTGAGATATCGTCACCCTAAAGCAACAGTGAGATATATTGAAAAATGAGATAATAGGACTTTTAGGTTTGCGTGAGCTCTAGCAGAATCAAATTAACTAATGTTGCAGATTAATGATATGGTATTAGAGAGGTAAATTATTTAACATCAACACAAAATTCTAACAATAGATAAAAAAAAAATTCATACTAATTTTGACAAAGTACCTATACGTAAATCTAGAAATATCTCAATACTGAGATTTTACTTGTAACTCGGGATTTTTTTTTTTCAAAATATCCCAGTAATGTATCATGTAGAGCTCACAATTTTACATCGAACTGCATACTTACTCAAAAGTGTTTTTTTCGAAGATTTCTCAGTATTGCTTTAAGGTGATATCATGGAACCGTACTAAACACATAGTACATTATTCCATTAATAAAAATATTATATTATTACTTTTTTGTGTTCTGTGTACTATTATGAAAGTATTTTGTACAGTTTTGCATTAGAAATTGTATTTTTTTATGGGTCGATTATGGACACATACTTTTTTGAAGTTATTGTTGAAATTGCACGTGTTCAGAACTTAATAATAAGATTATTAAATTTAATTTAAATTAAATTAAAAATTTAAAAAAAGGATTGTATTACATTAAAGAATGGCCATATTTTTAAAGGTGACCGGACAACTCAGAATCATGCAACTTCAACACCTCCTTTAAAAAGTCACTAAAATAGAAGAATTGTTTTTTAAATCGGTACGTTGTGTTAGGTTTAGGGCAATTTTTTTGTTTATAAATTAATGACTATCAAAGAGGTGTTGAAATGTAACTTTATTGAGTTGTCGTGGAACCATTTTTAAATACTGATCTTTTTAAGTCATAATTTTAGGTAAACGAAAGAAAAATGCTCACTTACTGTTTATCGTTTAGGACACTTTTGCAATAGATAAACGAAATACATATAGGTTTTCCTTAGTAGATTCTAGTACTCTTTTTCGAAGAGTTGGAACTTTAAGCTATCAATGCCCAGATTTACAAACTTGGCCGTGCAGTTGGCTTGATACTTACGTAATTAGTAACCAGACAGTCTGCTTTGAATCGGGAATAGGTCAGAACCAAACCGGCCACAAGGGGGTCTGTTCCCGGGTCAAAGGGCCTTTTGATTACACCCAGGGAGATAACCCACATGTCTCATGTCTGTCGGATTGAAGGAGCGCACTTGTCCCTTGTTCCAGCCTTCATTATCTCTGGAGAGTGTTTTCACAGTTGAGGGATATTTTTAAACGGCGTAATAACACAGTCGTGACTTACAATCATCTTTCTTCTCGTGGAATGCGCACATGTTATCCGTTGAACATTCGTCTGTAATGCAGGGGATCTCAACTGGTGTTCCGCGAGATTATTCTGGACTGTTGTAACTTGCAGGGAAAAAAATTTAATTTTTTTTTTTTAAATTCATCTGTTCCCCTCTGGAGCCAGTGAGACTATGGCATTCCCAAATGGTGTATGTTGCGAGGCTGAAGGTATTAGGGAGGGGAAGGAGATGGGGAAGAAGAGGGTGGGGAAGTACCTGGCTATTCAGATCTGGTTACCAAATACAGCTAAAGCCATTTAAAGCAACGTTTCAATTCTGAATAGTGGTCTTACACCAGGGCGATACTGAGAATATCTTCCACTCTGGAACGTTCCGCAAATATAATATATATTATTTTTTTATTAATTAATTGTGAAATAATATATATGTAGTATATTGCGAGTTCGAACCCGCGACCTTCGGATTGCGAGTCTGGAGTCTTACCCCACGACCACGTAGGAGGGTAAAGGTAGATTCAGACTGGGTCGACGTACGTACGCATCGCTACGCCAAACAATGCTTAGCAACCATACATTTTCTATGAAAATGGCCACAGACATCGCACGTCGCGATGCGTATGGCCAATGTGATTCTAAAGCATTAATTTTCATTGAAAATTTATGGTTGCTAAGTAGCCCAGATATTGTTAGGCGTAGCGATCCATACGTACGTCGACCCAGTCTGAATCTACCATTAGACTATCGTTTCGCAGGTTCCATCCGCTCGAACTCATAATCCCCCGGATAATAATAACCTCTACAATCATAATTCCATATTATATCTTGAGGTTCATTTTAACTTTCGCGCCATCTTATTTTGTATGGGAATTGAGGGACACACACAAAACATACTGAACTGAATGAGGGTGTAAAATATGTATTTATGTACACGGTAGATTCACCAGTTTCCCGTTTGTTATAGGAGTTTCCGGACTCCGTGTATATACGTTATTCCTGTATACAAATTTTAGTCACTTTGGTCAATTTCTCGGAATTCGAATAGGGTAGGTTTGGAGAAATAAAATTATAGAAAATTTCATAATTATGATAAAATTAAATTTTATTTTGTAAATTTAAGCAAAAAATCGTCTGACTTTTATATCAAGAAACACGCACACATTGCATTTCTTATGCTTATACTATGGACTATGGATATTCCTTATTTTTTAAATTAATTAATTGTTAAAAAGTTTTTCATGGCTTTGAAAAGGTTGAGTAATACTGCCATAGTATCTACATACTTTATAGCGGGAGGACACATTTCCGCCACATAATAAAAGCCATTTAGTAAACGAAGCCTTAATTTCCTTAATTAATACCAATTCCGCAAAATGGCGGGGTTTGTATAACAAAATGACAAATGTTGTTACATTCTTCGTGGGATTAATTTTAGCATTTAAATAATCAGAAAAAGCTTTATGTACAGGGTGTAACAGGACGTACCCGAGGGATTTTAATTAGCGATTCTTGAGCTTATTTGGAGTAAAAAATGTAAATAAAATTTTGGTCTCCGGCGACATTTTTGATGTTTTTTTTTTTACAAAAACATAAAAAAATAGTAGGTGTTGGACAGTTGGGATCGGGTTAAGAGGGTGGGCGGTTGCGCGGCTGAGTGACCATTGACAAGATACGATTTTTTTTTGTTTGTTTGATTTTTAGTAAAAAAAAAAATTGAAAAATAAAACGTCATTGAAAAAAATCACCGGAGACCAAAATTTCATTGACAATTTTTACTCCAGATAAGCTCAGGAATCTCTTGTTGAAATCCCTTGGGTACGTCCTGTTACAACCTGTATAAAAATCTCGCTGTTAATCCAAGGTACACTCGGAAACTACTTAACCGATTTTTATGAAATTTAGCTTTCTGTGTGTAATTTGGTCTAACTTAAAATTTAGGATAGTTTTTATCTCGACAATGCTTTGTAATTATTTGTAAGCTCCATAAGTTTCTAACAGATGGCGGTGTGAGTTTATTTATTGACACAACACTTGGTTATCTAGTTAGGTAACCATCCAGTAGAGGGCGTTGTGTTTCGTTAGCCACAGCAACGCGTGGGCGGATCATCTAGTTTATTTTAAGTTCCAAAACATTTCCTGTCAATTATTTAATGATTCCAATAATATTCAATTTCTTTTGTTGACCTTGAGTTTTTTCAGTAACTTTACAAATATAGCTTTATTACCATATGCGCATAACGGCATAATACATTTATGCTTCCCACCCTATTACTATTCGGCATCGTATTATATTATCAACTTAGTACATTAATTAGTACGACAGTCTGATAATAGGGTACAATGGCAAGATTGGTTAATGCGTATGTCCCGGTTAGACGTGATGTTCTGGGTTCGAGTCCCAGTTGCAACCATTATCTTTTATTATTTTTCTGTGTCTTATTCATTTTCTACTTTAAAAAAATTAGATTATTATTGTTATCGTCTTCTTCAATGATATATCACATTGACGGGAATAACCTTCAAATGTTAAAAAAATAGAGTTTTTCTTATAAAAAAAATTTATATTCATTTTGACTTTTACGAAAGGTTTAATAGGTGTTCCATAAAAATAAAATCGGATGTATTTATCCGAGACACTATCTAGGTAACAAATACATTATTTGAATACTTGTTTCTAATGAAAAAGGTAGCTGCCAATAATATGGAAAAAAAACATTAGTCGAAGATAATATTGTTAATTCTGAAATTTGAAATATGAAGTTGACAAATACGACAGTCTCATAATAGGGTGCAATGGCAAAATTGGTTAATACCTACGTATTTCCCAGTTAGACGTGAGATTCTGGGTTCGAGTCCCAGTTGCAATCATTATTTTTTATTATTTTTCTACGTCTTGTTCATTTTCATATTTTAAAAAATTAGATTATTATTGTTATCTTCTTCTTCAGTGATATCATACATTTGTCGCCAGCTAATTATTCTTTGCCATTTTTTCACATTGGGTGGTCTCTCCTGAATTTACCATAGCACTAAACAGTTGAGACCGGAATAATGGCGTTTGCAAATACGCCATTTTTTTATGCGAATTTTGTCATTTTTATTCGAATTTTGCCATCTTTGCGAGAATGCCGCAATTTTACGGCAAATAACGGAATTACATTAAAATTATTCTCAAGTTTTGAAATACTTTTTAGCTTTTTAATTTATTTTAATGTGAATACGTAGGGGAAACAGATAGGGGAATTTTTGAAGAATCTGGTTATATCTGACAACTAAACATGGCTAAAAACATTTTAATCAACATTTTGATTGGTCCTTCACCAGGGTGATACTGTGAGTATCTCAGAACTTCTAGACGGAAAAGCTGTTCAAATTTCACGATGCCAGAGCTCACCGCCCCCTAACACACGGATTCTCTGTTTTATTACGCAGCGCCCTTGAGGTGATTTCTCACAAAAACGGCGCTATACAAATTATCCAATTATTATTAATACGTTTTGTCGACGCTTGTCGTTGCTTTAATATATTTAACTGTTATTAAGTTATTACATAAAAAAGTCAATTTAAAAAATGTATTAAGGTAATATTATGAAATCATTTTATGACAGTTTTTTCTTTCGTTTCATAATTTGTCAAAACTATATTTATCTTTTACCTAAAAGAGTCATAAAATATTATAGACGCGCCAATTTCATACAAAAGTTAAGCTTCCTTTGATATCGCCATAAAACTGTGTTTTACAAAAGCAATGTAAGTGCTTACTTAGACTAAACAAAGCCAGGACGGCAGCAGATGCTGCGAGTTATTCTCGTAGAAATATGAAAGCCAGAAAATAGACAAAAAAGATAAATCAAATTAACTTAGTGTTTTCTTAACATAGACAAATGGATATTATATTCTTAGGAGACTAGGAACGCAGAACTAGGAAGACATTTGAACGTAGTTAAGTAGAAAGCAGCAAGTTACAAAAAACACAAACTGAGATAAAATGAATTTTGTTTGGTCAATAGTCAAATATAAGCAAAAACTAAAATGGTTTTTAATTTAAAAAAATTAAAAAAAATTATAGATACCAATTTATTATAATAATAATTTTGTTTAAATTCCACTTTATCTTTAACCATTCGGTATCGGTTCGACCTGAACCTTCATCAGAGGCCCTAGCACGCTTGCTCTATATCGATCGGTAGGATAACTATCGGTAACTTCTCATCGTTCCCTAGGACAACTGCACATCACTAACGTACAAACAACAGTTGATGTCGAACATGTTAAGGACACTTAGTCATTGTGAACTGTCACTTATTCGTTGGCGATCTGTAGTCATGCTAGGGAACGATGAGAAGTTACCGATAGTTATCCTATCGATCGTTATAGAACGAGCGTGCTAGGGCCTCAGGAGTGAATAAAATGTATTAAACAAAATACCGAGTTACAGAGTAATAAGAGGGAGAGAGAACATCAACTTTTGGGGGGGGGGGGGGAGCGAGGTGAGGGTACTAGAGAGGGAGGGGGTTAAAATAGGCGTAGGGAAGAGAAATATGTTAAAAATGGGGCTGTTTGACAAATCTAACAGTTCATTTAGTATATTGATTTTATATTTTTTTAATGTTAGGTATTTTGCTGAATTCGACCAGATGACTCTGTCTACTTAGAAGTAATCACATTGAAAGTGTTTTGAGCTTTCTGCACATTTTTAAATGGTTTTTTTTTGCTATCAACAAATATTTCGGAAGGCGATTACTATTAATTTTAGTATGAAAGCGGCCTGGCTGGTTTTAGTAAAACTATAATTGACTTTATTCCGTTAGATGACAACAATTTATTTATAAAATACAAGATAATATGCGGCTAGGCTACCTGTTTCGTACTGACCAATGGAATATATGTAGTTACTTTGTGAAGTCTAGTGCAAAACATATGGATTAAATATAAAAAAATGCAGAAAATTGAAAAAAATCTAGTAGCTAAATAAGAGTTAATAATGGAAAAAGCATGCATACATGTGTAAATACATGCACACACTTACCCACATATGTAGATATATATATATATCTACATATACAGGGTGTTAAGGAATGTACTTGACTTACTTTAACCGGTGATTCCTGATATTATTTGGAGTAAAAAAGGTAAATGAAATTTTGGTCTCCGGTGACATTTTGATTGGTTTTTTTTCTTCTAAAAAAATATAAATAATAGTTGTTGTTAGACAGTTTGGGGAGAGGTAAGAGGTTGGGCGGTTACTCGGCTGAGTGACCAGTGACGACATATGGTTTTTTTGTTTGATAAAAAAAGTCATTGAAAAAGTAACCGGAGACAAAAATTTCATTCACATATTTTACTCCAAATAATGTCAGGAATCATTGGTTAAAGTAAGTAAAGTACCTACGATCTTTAAGAACCAGTATATATTTGTAGGCATACACATAATAATCTTATTTTTGGCAAAATTGTTGACTGTCTATTTTCTGCATTTGTTCATTTCAAAGCGAACAAATCCTATTTACAAACGATGTAAGATTACGGGAAAACTAATTATTTTCTCTTGACGACATATTTTCTTATGCTGTTTCTTGTCAAAAAGTCAAGAAAACCCAATTTTGCTGAAAGTTTCGTCCAGTGCCCACGGCATGAGAAATACGGAAAACAGTGTAATTTGCGAGAATAACAAAATTCAAGCAATCTTCTTATTTTCTTTTGAAAATATTTCGATCCGTGGAAAGGTGGATCGTTAGTACGAAAACAACGCTGTTTTGGAAGCGAAGAGACGAACAGTGAATAAAAGTTTTCTGATCTCGTTAAAACTGCTACCCGTAAAAAAATAAACCTAATTACAAATTGTTTTTCCAATTTACGAATCGATTAATTTTTAATTAACTTTTTAAAATTAAACTTTTCAATTCACTGAGTATCTGCACGAAGAAAAATGATATTCTAAAATACGATAATTTTATTCGTAAAACCGGTTAAAAACACTTCTGAAGTTCTTACGAACGAATTATCAGGGTTTCAATGTTTATTGGCGAGAACATGTAAGAATAAACAATGAAACACTGTTAATTTGTTGGTAAGAACTTCAGTCTCGCATTTAACCGTCTTTACGAATAAAATGATCGTATTTTAGAATACCATTTTTGTATGTATATGTTGTTTGTGATAAAAAATTTACCTTTTACGCTTTACGATATTTTACAAAAAAAATTGCAAAACAGTATTATTTTATAGCTGTGATATTACACAATAAATTTTCAGTACATAATAGTATATGCTTTTATAGTCGAAATAAATATTTAACAATGTTTTTTTAATTGCTTTTTATGACGTAGTAAATGCAGCATTTTAAACAATGGAGTGTGACTTTCAATGAAAATTTACCTCATTTCCTTCCCATTTCACGGGTTGATTGTTCGAAATTAATTATAACAAAAGGGGTTTTAATCCAGGCTAATTGAAAACTTCCTGGAGTTTAAAACTCTTTAAACGTTGATTAAAATTTCAATTATAAAAAGTTGCCTGTTGAAAGTTAATTACATAATATCATAAAGCAGTAAATCTGTTTGTCAGAATCTATCTGAAGTAGCAAAAACTCATGAACCTTGAGCTCTGGCGTCGTGGAAATTCTAGGTCAACGTCATCTGGCATCCAAGAAACTGGGCGTCTTATATACGGCTAGCAGAATCTTCAATAGTGACTAGCTGCTAAAAAAACTGAAACTGGAACGGGTACCGCCGCCCCGGGAACCATTTATTGGATAACCAACACCTCTACCATAGGTCACCCCAAGTGGTTTACTACGTTTGGTGACTTAGCAGTGGTGCCCGGGTTCATGGGGAAAGGTTTATCTAGGTCTTGGCCTCGGATAATCTAGACACACTTAACCCCAGATTCCTACCCAACCCTCATACCTTTTTCCTTCCCAGATCTTCATCTCCTTCCTTTCCTTAAAAATACCCTCCACTCAGCATCCCCAAAGATGACATCGGCCCTGAGGGAAATTATTTTCCTCAGGGCCTCCTGTGTGGACCAAAAGTAAAAAAAAAAAAAAACTTCAGCCCACTCTTATAATGTATATAGTCAAAAACATTAAATTTGGGTCGAGGGCTAAAATGGGCGATATGATTTTTATTTATTCACGTGACACATGCTTTTATCGAATAGCTGCTTTTAGTTTTCCCGCGGAAACGGCACGGCGACGGTCATGGCTCTCGCCATCTCATTTCTTAAATGCGAGTGAGGGCGAGGCAAGAAAATGATTACTTTTCTTACCTCTTCCTCACTCGTATTAAAGAAATAAGATTGCGCGCGCCATTACCGCAGCGTGCCGTTTCCACGGAAATTATAAAGGCAGCCAATATATTTTATAAATTAGAACACAGAAATCGATAGAAAAAAATATTTTTATGGGTGGCAGAGTTGTATTTAAGATTTTTTTTATATTTCACAATTTGCCTAACCAAAAGTTCAATAATATTTTTTAAAATTTCCCACACTTCACTTCATAATTCAAAACTGTCTAAAGATTTTATTTAGCCTGTCAGACACCTGGTTAAGAGGAAAGACTGCGCGGCCGGTTTCATACAAAACGTAGTTTCGGATTTGAGGACAAAATACCTAACCAAACTGAAAAATTATTTTTGTAATCAAAAGGTATATCTAACTCGGACAGGAGCTACTTTATTTTCATGATTTAAAATGATGATGTATCATAGGTAATTAAAGAAATCTTTTTTGGTTCATTTTGGAAGCAAGTTTGGAGTTTTTTTTTGTGATACATTTATGATTATTAAAAAAAATGTAGCTCTTGTCCGAGTTAGATATTTGATATAGTTAGATACCTTTTGAATACAAAACTAATTTTTCAGTTTGGTTAAGTATTTTGGTCTCAAATCCAAAACTACTTTTTGTATGAAACAAGGTTCCTCTTAAGTTAAATATTTATTTTTTCCAATGCAGTTAATTAGTTTAAACGAGCTTTATAAATGGGTTCCGTGTCAGATGAAGCGACAAATAGTCGGAATTTATCTCAGCAGATGTTCCCCAGTTCCCATCACAATACGGAAGACATAACTTTACAAGACGTTAAATATTATGTGAATGGTAAATTATTTACTAAGGACACAAAGATAATACCGGGAAGTTTAATTTTTATTTATTTTTAAAATCGGCGGATATTATATTTTTAATGCGCCCTGGCAATTTTCCAGAGTTGATTTTATTCCGCACATGCTCCAGAAATGATTATCTCGCATTTGTGGTAAAACCTCGAATGACCATGTTACCCAAACGGTAATCTGTCTTTTTCGTTGTTTGTTTTTGGGGTGTTATGCCGTGTTGCGCTACCTCCTTCTTTAGCCGACGTTTCGGACAGCGTTGCAGTGTCCTAAACGTCGGCTAAAGAAGGAGGTAGCGCAACACGGCATAACACCCCAAAAACAAACAACGAAAATGCTTTTGGCCCTAAAAATCTAAAAACGTATCTGGTTATCTGTCTATTTAAGTAAAAAATAAGAGTGTCCTTGGCGGGTGTGCGGCCTGGATTTTTATACAAATCTACAGTTTTGTTCAGAGATTTATGAAACTTTGCACACTCTACCTTCAAAACAAGAGGAAGGTCGCCGTCTAAAGGAGATTTCTAAAATACCCTGCATAAGTTCGGGCACCTGGGACTTCGGCTAGTTTTAAATAAAACTGGACTCAATACTGATCCTTGAGGAACAGCCATATTATTTTCATTTGGTACTAAGCTTTCAAGTTTATTGAGTGTTTCATGTCTTGGGGATATTCTTTAAATAAGAGAAGAGAAAGCATTGTCATCGACAACCGAGTCTATTTGTCGAGTTTCATTTCGTACGGATGTCGGGAAGTGGGTTAATTTCAACTTCCAAGATTTGCAATTATTCACGAAAGCAAAATCGAAATTCAAATACATAGATGTATGTATTTAATAAAAGTCGAGAACGCCCGAGGAAGATTCAGCACGATCAAGTGAATAGCCATGATAACAGAAGAGTGTATATGAGACGATGTACGAATGTAAATAAAGTTAGTAGTGTGTATGTTAACAAAGTGTATATCCTCTCTGCCTACCACTGCGCTGTGGGGAAACGGTTTGATAATTAATTCGCTTTCTGGCATTTCTCTCAACATTGAAAATATTTCCTCTAAAAATTCAATTTCATCCTTTGAGAGAATTTAAGGTTTTAGATTGCTGTCATTAGATCACGAACCAAAACAATCGGATGGCAAATGACACCTTCAAATGATGATGTTGACAATTTGTTGAGGTCCATTCTTGAGCGGATGTCATTACACAAAGGTATCTTTACGAAATTCTGTGGAAAGCAAAAATGAAATACATTTATCATAAATAATTTGGACGCAGAAAATTTTACCATTTATCAACAGAAAGTATTATACATATTAGCAAGATCATTTTCGGTCTTAATTCTAAATTCACAGGTCACCCCAGGTGTTTTGCTACGTTTGGTGACTTAGAAAGGGTGCCTGATTCATACGTCCGTTACTCGTGGATTTACTGCACCCCAGATTCCTAACCACCCATTTTACCTTTTTCCTTCCCTTAACTTCCTTTTCTGAAAAGACCCTCCACACGGCAACCCTAAAGATGGCCCTGAGGGGAATTATTTTTTCTCAGCTCACCCTGTTTGGAGCTAATGTAAAAAAAAAATAACAAACGTTTCTCCAATTTACTACATATTTTTCCGCAGGTGTGGACTAAGCTTTCCATTTAAAAACTAAGTAATTCCAAAATATACATAATCCGCAGTTTACGGTTTTTATTTGGCCTACTTGAAAAATAAAAATAAACGTATGCTACTTCGGTAATTTGTTCATTTTTCAAATTCATTCTGAAAGGAGGTCAGTCCGTGAAGTGTTTCTAGCCAGTGTGAAAAAACGTCTTGCTTCTGGGTAGGTACTTACCTACCCATCTGGAATTGAATAATTTATACCCAGTTGAACAAACAAAGAGCGTTCTGACACGCTCACTAGGTGGGAGGGGGGGGGGGGTGTAGTGGTTGGGGTTGAAACGGGGGCGGTTTTTATTGCGCTTCGTCTACCCCACTGACGACACGTCCGCTGTTGCTAGGCGGGAAATTCACCCGCCCGACTTCGACACGACATAGACTCATACTAGTCTGCCTCTACTGCGAAAACAGGAGGGATTCATGTTCTTTTGGGTCAATCCATGCTAAATGGAAAGTGTTTTGCTTTCAAGGTTAAAAAAATTAGGAACCACACTTTTCTTTAATTATTTTTTTTTATTTCATCACTGTAAAAAAATGTAGAAAAATAGAATAAATAAAATATTTATTTGCAAAAATTACTTATTCCACCATAAGAAAATTGAATGAACTAGTTTTGAAAGTATTGATTTTTTTTAACCTCTAATTTTATTTTTAATAACTAACAGGTTTCCCTTTAGACCAGATTCGTCAATGTTTTGTTAAAACTAGCAAAAATACATACAATGAGGCAAAGTGGGAGACAAAATATAAAATATGTTGATAAAGGAACAGTGGAGATAGATCACGGCATATAACATTAAAGAGAGACCACCAACGGATCAAGATATTTCGGTTCAGTGGGAAATTTTGTGATGGGAATACATTATTTTCGACTTTAGATACTCGCTTTGCTCACTTTTGAAAAAATATTGAGTTCTCATGTCACAACTTGGTTAAAAAATGGAATTAATTCTTACTTCTCAAATTAAAGCTGTAAATTATTTAAAAATTGAATCTAAAAATTCACAAGTAATTAATTATAACTTCCATTTTCATTAGACCCTTTAGTCTCCGTGGTAGGGGGGCAAGGCTCTCGACCAGTGGCGGTTTTCTCTAAAGTGCGGTTGTGCGGTGAACCCCCATTAAAAAGATGATAAAATAAAACAATCTGGTTGTATAGTAATATAAGCGCATCACAGATAGCTCGACATTAAAATTCTGTCTTTAAAACTCGCGCCACCGAAAAATACGGTATCTATTCCCATTTTGTGCGCGTTGCGATCCGCACACATTTGTCCATACGAAAAAATCATAGCGCGGCACAGCGATTCGTATCGGCTATGCCGGTAGAATTGATAAAACTACGCAGCTTGGTGCGCCGATCACGAGTCAAGATCTCACGTGACCTCCGAACTTTGACGAGTCTCGCCGAAACGAAGCCCGAGATTGTCGCAGGATGACCGGCTGACGGTCGACTTTTGCACCGACGGATGCAAGTTAAATGTTATATATTATGGTAGGTATTTAACTTTGTAGTCATTTTTGTACATTTTTATTTTTTTGTTTCTGCATTTCTCCAACCGTTTACTAATGGCATTTATAAATCTACTATTAAAGTGGACCGATTTTGACTTCTATTTTTTTTTAAATAGATAAGTCGTTATATCATTTAGTTACGAGTACATTTACTAAAGTTTCGGCAAACAACGTCGCTAGTTATTCAATTTTGTGTTGAGCTTTCCCAATATTGTTTCGGCTTTCAAATTGAAAGTGGTTGAATTTATCGGTTGTCGCGAATATTCTGTCCTAATTTTATCACACAATGACGGAATACAGTGTTATATACAAAAAATAACGCTAATGCTTATGAAAAAAGTTTGGAAATCAAATATAATTATTTTTTGTATACGTGAATAACGGATTTTTTGTGTAAATGAAAAAGCTCATTTTATTTCGTGCCACCTTTATTTGTGTTTCTTGTTTTTTTTTATGTTTTAAAATATTAATTATATTATATTCTACATTCTACGCAATTTTTCTTATTGAAAAAAACAATCATAATTAGCAACGTACATTGAGTGTTGTAAAAACCATTAAACAATTTAAATCCTCTAAAACTTTTTTTGGTCGTTTAATAATTGTGTCGAGGAGTATCAAGTTATTTAAAAACAATAGTACCTATTTAGGTACCCCTCCACTAACTTTATTTAATTTGTATGACAAGAGTAAATTTTGATTAGACAATATATCTTCTCTTGAATTTCTGAACCCCCCGTTAAAAAGACCACGAACCGCCACTGCTCTCGACTAACAAACCGGAGGACGCGGGTTCAAATCCTGTCGTGCGAAATTAAATTTTATTTGTTTAATATGTGTCATTTCACAATTTTATTCATTAAAAATAATATATAGCATGTTTGCGGCACGTTCCAGGGTGGAAGATACTCTCAGTATCGCCCTGGTGTAAGACCACCATTTAGAATTAGAACGTTGCTTGAATTAAGTTTTGCTGTATTTGGTGACAAGATCTTAAGCGCCAGGTACTTCCCCACCTTCCTCTTCCCCATCTCCTTCCCCTCCCTACTACCTTTAGCCTCATAACATACCCCAATTTAGGATGCCATAGTCTCACTGGCTCAAGATGAGAGCAATTGGTACTCTTGTGAGGTATACATATAAAAAAAAATATATAGTACTTTGTACGTCTCAATAAACAAATTCGCATACCTATATATATTTTTTTAATTTAATATGTAATGGCAACCCTGAACCATTTGTCTGGGAGATAACTAGTACTTAGCCAACTGGGTTTCGGTTTAAGGTTTGACGGTTTTATTTGAGGTTTCGAACATATATAATTATTATAAAGCAGCTCGCTCACGCAACACTCTAAATATATTTTTCTCTCACGTGAATTATTTATTTATGTTTGACACCTTTCAACTACGACATTTTTTATTTGAAAGATAAAATAATTTTTTGACTTACATTTAGCTTTCATTTTATTTTATATTTTTAAATAAAGATATACGTTATATTGTAATTATGTCTTTCTGCATTATTATACGAAAATGTCTAATGTATACTACTACTATCATTACAAGCGAAAAATGTTTCCTTGTTGAGTTGACCGTACATCTCAACAATGTGGCACTTCAACACTCTTTTGAAATTCATTTAAAGTGAATGAAGTGAAAAAACTAGGTCAGGTTGATGCAATTTTAAGTAGCCCAAAATCATGTCATTGTGGTTTGAATAATTAGACCGTTTAGAATTTTTTTTTGATGCTTTAATTAAACACTGTTATTAGAATTTCGAGTATTTTGGAATAAATTTTTATTAGCCCGAAGAAAATAAACTATAGGCCTTATAAAATTACTTTAAAAATACTAACTTACAAAATTACTAAAGTTCGAAATCTACGACTTACGATTCTTACGAATCCCTTTTCGGTTATGGTTTCATTGTATATATTTTGGAAAATTAAATTTTTTGGAAAATTATAGTAAATCATTTAAATATTTGTGCATGAACTTCCTAAAATAAAATAAAACACGCTTTATCAAGATGTTTTTTTCTTGTGTAAATCAAAACGGGGGCGGCTGGTGTTAAGCGGGAATTTTAACCTTATTCGCCATCTACATAAAGAGTGTTATTGTTAACGCGAAGGGGTTGAGTTGCCTTAAATCGAAAATATATGTTAGCCTATGAAAGGTGCTTTTGACAGCAATCGAGAGGATGGTGAAATACCTCCTGAGTGACTCTGGTGACCAGATCTGAATAGCCAGGTACTTCCCCGCCTTCCTATTCCCATCTTATTCCACTCTCCACTGCCTTCAGTCTCACAACATTCCTACTCCAATTGGAAATGCCATAGTCACACTGGCTTCAGACGATTGGGAGCAGTTGAGATTCTCACATAAAAAAATAAAATAAAAAATTGTGAAGGAAGCCAAAATACATTAGACATTTAAGAAAAATACTACTAAAAGACATAATAAATTAATAGTAATGTCATAATCCTAATAATAATATTATTTGCTCTGTATTCCATCTCTCAAGTTCTTAAAATATTCATTAGATTGTCGGAAGCACTGAAGACAAAAACCTATACAAGTTTAATAAGGAAGTGTCCATCACGAAGTAAGGACAATTTTAATTTAATTCAGGTGAAATTAATCAAGCATTTAAAATGCTGAAATCTTTCTTGAAGATATAATCAATTTTTGCCTCTCATGGGCCTAGGAGTAGAAAGGTTTTTATTAAGCCCCCGCATCCTCAATTTCTACCGATTTTATTTCCCTTGAATTTTATTTCCCTTCACTTTTTTACGTTCTTAAAAAATATATGTTATTTTTTAGATAATATCTTTAATCTGCCGAGCCAAAACGGGAATTATATGAAATTTCCTCGATTCGCAAAGTATGCTCCAAAAAGTATTCAAAACACATTGTGTCCTTTTATTTAACATGTTATATGTATGCATTATTCACGGTGTTTCTTTAAATGCTCTTTTAAAAAATTTGTGTAGATATTTTTGCTCTATTTTAAACGAGTTTTGATTTATTAAATATTTTTACATTTTCGGTTAATTACAGTCATTTTTTTATATAAGCGCTCTCCCTCTAACATTCATATTTTCATTTCTCTCTCCCAAACCATCTTCTTCGTCTTTTGGAACGCTTACTACCTGGCTTAAATTTTAAATGTATCAGTTTTCTTTTAAATCGGTATAGATCCATACTTCTCATTCCTAGGTATTTTGCGTTCAGTGTCGTAAGTTCATAAAATTTTCATTAGAGTGACGGGAATGTATGATGAGGCGAACAAATTAATATTTTAACGACATTATTCAAACAGTAGGTACACCCACATCGTTTCGGCAATTAAATTTTATGTCTTCATCAGGGCTTGGGATTTAATTATTTGTCTTGTACGAGTTTCTCTGAGAAATTGCAAGGATTCTAAAGAAAGTAATTAAATACATGACAACTTTTATTGTTTTCTCGAATGGCAGCATTTCCAGTAAGGCTTCCTTTGCCTGTGTGTCAAACAAAATACCTACGGTCAGTCATGAAAGTGTATACATTTAGTAAAAATTGAATATTCAATTACAATGACAACACTAAATAACGGATAAAGTCAAATTTCGTGATTTTCGTGATCTTTTCAGCTAACATGCAATTATTTATCAATCCTACGATTATTATAATAAATTGTGATTTTTCGCGGGTCTGTAGGTCTGTGCCTAGTCTGCACATACACTGTATATATTATTTTCATAAAACGGGAAATTGACGATTTGTTTTGGTCAAATATCACCATTTTTTATTGCTTTGTGGCTTCCATTCGACGTGAAAATGTCAATTTTCCCTCTCTTTTGACACAATGGCAACACTCGTAATTGGTCGGCCGCCATTGTTGTACTTCTGAGGAAAGCACACGAACATGGCTATTTTAGGAATAATCGCTGCTGAATAAGTCGGAAATAATGCTGAATCACAGCTGTATAATAATATCGCTGGGTTATTAACCCAATTCTACTTGTTGCTGTTTTTCTTCTTGAACTATATTAACGCTATGTTATGTTCTGTAAATAGAAATCGCAAGCAAGAACAAGGCAACTTCCACTTTGAGAGGCAAGTATGAACCATTTATTGAATAAACAACACCTCTGGTCACCCCAAGGGCTTCGCTAAATCAGGGGTGCCCGGGTTCATGGGTTGAGGCTTGTCTGGGTCTTGGCGGCGGATGCGTTTTCGAGATGGATCATGGATCGAGAGGAATTCGTTGAGGGAGTCTTTTTAACCTCTTCAGCCCGTGCCTACTGTGTGGGGAACTAATGTGAAAAAATGGTACTGTTGTGAATTTTGGCGCGAAATCAATAAATTACATAATTTTGTAAATGATATTGTACCTATCTAAGCTAGATCATGTCGAAGATGATACTGGGTACCGAAAACAGTTCCGTTGATCTAAAATTGAACACTCTTCAAACTGCATTGCGTCAGAGCTCACCGTTCGACTGCTAACTGCTTTATTCACATGTATGTAGATCGTTTTCTTCTAGTTCATAGTAAAAACACAGTTGATGTCACACTTGTTTTTGATTTCTCTAGAATTTTAAAGAATACGATATTATTATCTTCCCATTTTATCTAGTATTCAGTACTTTCCATTTCATTCTTAAATTTATAGAAAATTGTTTTCGTAAAAACTATGGAACCCGATACCGAAAATAATTCTCTTACACCAACCAATATAAGGACTTTCTCCGAAAACGGAAAAATAATATCCGTCTTTAAGTATTGTAACTTGTACGCTATTTTTTCATAAATCACTTAACTTTTTTATTTACAAATAGCATACCAATGAAAATCACGGGATATTTTAATTGTAGGGTCGTTATTTGCATGATAGCTAAAAAGTGCAGATTATAAAATTTCACAATATCTGACTTTAAGCTTGTCAAGATTAATTCCAAGAAATTTAAACAAAAAAGTGAGGATTTCAAATATAGAATTAAAAAAATATTCTTACAGAAAAATGTTATCTTCTAGCTAGATACTTTACACAATCATTTCGAATTTTGAAAATGATACTAAAATTCAAATTCGTTTTAATTCTTGTCACGGTTATAATATCAATAGTTCCAATTTTCAAAATGACAATTAAAATAATTTTCTATTAAATATTATTTAAGGTGGGCAGATACTCTATCGCTTTACCATAATTCCAATTATGAAAATGAGACTAAAATTCAAATAAAATTCGTTTAATCGCTTGTCTGAATTCTTGACACATTAGTTCTAATTTTGAAACTAAAAATACAAATATTATATTATAAGTATGTAGGTACTTTACCGCTTGTCTGCATTCTTGACGCATAAGTTAAATTTTGAAAATGATTCTTATAAAACTCCTTAAAAAGAGTTTATTGGACGAGAGTTCCAACCCCAGACCCTCAACCAATTAATATTTTTAAATTAGTAATTTCGAGCATGACCCTCATATTAATATTTTTCATATGATACAGTTGTTTAAATGTTTTGAAATAACATATGATCGCCTTCTGTTTCTTCAACTTTCAAATCTGGCGATCGTGTTTTCATTCTGGAGAAATTATTGGACTATCAACATTTCTTTTTGCTGCCAAACGACCACTTAACATCTGTTTACGTTCATCGGCTTGAACAAAACAAACTTTTGCCAAAATTCAGAACATTAAGTATTTTCACTCGAGTCTTTCTTTTGTGTGTTGTGAAAATATGGGTGACTGCGGGGGATTGAACTCTTGACCTGCGGGTTAGTAAATCCACATTATTGAAAAAACATAGTGTAAGATTATTATTATATTCTTATTCAATCAATAACTTAATATAATAAATTTGTTGAAAAATTTTATGACCCTTGAATTTCACCGACAGTCTTAAAGTCACCGTCAAAGATGGTGTAAAGAAATAGGGCGACCCTTAACATTAAAACAAAGAGGGATAATGCTGGGGTGAACCTACTCAGCAGGGTAAGCAGGGGAACACCGACACACGCCGGGGTAACATTAAATAACCCACGCGAACATTATCTGACCCCAAAAAGATTCGAGCCTACTTTAATTTTTTGCGGAACCCGGAACAGAACTTTATTCAAAGGAACAGAGAATTTATGGAACCGACATTACATTTATTTTACTTCCGTCATTCGGTGATAATGGTATTCATACCACTGTGGGGGATTCTCCTAGAAAGATTTGCAAGTAAACTGGGGAACTTTTTAGATTTAGATTCTTCATGGGAACTTTTAATGGTATCAAATGTGACATCAAAATTTGTACTAACAATGATATAACTATTATTAATCTAGAAGAGTCGGAAAGATTGAAATAAATCCCATTAGCTATGATAACATTATTTGTTGCATTCTCTTTTACAAGTCTTGCTACAACATCTGGTGCTAGCTCATGGCAGGAACTCGGCAATGAAAGGAAAATACATAGTTAACATGCTTCTCCTATATCCATCGCCAGCTACTTCATTCTAAGTGTAATTTAAAGCTGTCAACATATCTCCTCGCATAATACAAGGAAGCTAACTTTAGATTGCTTCCCTTTCTTCCCGGTTTGTTCCTGTTTCTCCTTGCTCCCTTCGAATAAACTACAATACAGACGAGAATGAAGGACGAAAAAGATTTATTTATTTATTTACTAACAGAATTCTCGGCGTTTACGCAGAGTTTTTCGAAATTTAATATAATCTAATCTCCAAGAAAGAAATAAAAGTTAAAAGCTTAGTACTAAATGAAAATAACTAAGGTGTTCCTCGAGGATCGGTATTGGGTCCAACTTTGTTTAGAACTAGCTGAAGTCCCCGGCGTTGCCCGAGCTTACCCAATTTTTTTTAAATCTCCTCTAGACAGTGACCTTCTTCTTATTTTGTAGGTTAAGTGTACAACATTGAAAACAGTGTCTGAATAAAACTGTAGATTTGTTTAAAAATCGAATCCACGCCGCCCGCCCGGTGTCCGTCCACTGGCACATCACAAACACACAGATGCCATCATTTTAATAAATAAATTATATTAAAAAAACAAATAATCGCTCATGATAAGTGACAATAACATTTATTTTATTAAGCATATTCACACTTCGGTGTGCGAAAATAAGGAACCCGTTCGAGAAAATGAAATTGGTTTTAAACCGATATATATTTGAAAATAACATGTACCGCACCCTAACTATAAAAGTATTGTCCAAAATTATATCATACTTTGTAATAGGACTCCACAAATAGAAGTTAGAGTCAATGTTGGACCATTTAGTTGGACCGATTGGACCCAATATTCTTCCACACAATGGACAAGGAGATGAGAAGATGGGGAAGACTTGTATCACATACACATATATATATATTTATATGTTTTATACATAATTATATAGAGAGATCGGCGTACAATATTCATATAAAAAATATTTGACAGCAACGCCTTCCAGGCATTCAAGTAGGACCGGCGTTGAAAGCAAAAGTACCCTTCCCGCTAAAAGTGTGTTAAGATAAGATATCATATTATAACAATGAGACGGGATATCATACTAACAGAATTATAAAATCATAAAACAATAATAATATACATCAGTCATGAATCATGACAATAATAATTCAAGGAACACCTAAGATGTTTACACAGTACCGGATTATCAGAATTTGCAAACCATCTTATAGAAACAGACCATAAATTTAATAAAAATACAGGCGTAACGTTATTGCACAAAAACGAAATAGGTATTAGATTGGATAATTTAGAAGCCCTACAGCTAAGGAAAGCCATAAACACTAATAGAAAAGTAATTAACAATCAAATAAATTAAAATAAAAGTCCGATACTTAGGTTGTTCCCCATTGACAAAGAACATTCACTTTCCAACCCCCAGTCCCTTACTCCAATTACGTCCTGCACCGGCGGAACCCAGCCCATTTCTTCAATCCCCTGAATATATTATAAATTATAACACATGTTAGATATTAGTAGAGATTGTACTGCCCTGAAGAGGCTACGATTGTAGCGAAACCCGGTCGGCATAAAGTATTTAAAAAAAGTGGTGTATACAAAGTAATTGTTTTATTTTAAATTATAATGTCACATCACAAAGTAACTGCTTCATACGAACAAATAATAATTCAGATATTTTTTTAGTTTACATGCTATAGTCACAGTTTATTTATTGGTAACCGTAAGAAGTCAGGATATACATAAAAAAATTAAATTGGCAACAGAATTAAACATTTTCATAATAACAATAGCAGATTTTCGTAATAGTTTAAAACGAATCTTCTCAAAGTTCACACGGGTAACTTAGCAGTAAAAATATGATATAACATAATGTTAGAGGCGACTCCGATTAATTCTCGCTACTTTTAAAGTTTTCGAAGCCTGTTTGTTTAACTTGGAGAGGATTTACGTTGTACATAATAAGGAACAAGGGCAGATTACATTTTTTTTGTTTACCTCTATCCCCTTTTCTCAGCTAAACCAGGTACACGCTCCCTGAATTGCCAATTTAAAATTAGAAAAGTGTCCTTGTTTGTGCCTGAATTTAAAAAAAAGCTAATTTAAAAGTTTTTTTAAATAGTTAATCATTTAGCTATGTCATAAATTGAGATATGAAAATTATGTAGGTATTTATGGTAAGGTCAGAGTTGAATTGAAGAATGTTTCTGATTAGATCGTAGATATTCGAATGAGTATCGCCCTGGTGAAAGACCACCATTCAGAATCGGAACATTACTTGAAATTTGCTTTAGCCGTTTTTAGTGACAGGATCTGAATAGCCAGGTACTTCCCAACCTTCATATCCTCCAACATTTATTAAGATAGTAAGTTTTGTTTTATTTCATGCAAAAACAGCACAGTAAATACATTATTTTAGTAGATATTATTTCACCCGCTATGGTATGTCTCTGTGTTTTATGCTTGATAATAATACTTATTAAATTATACAATTCACTTTGATTTATAAATATTTTATATAGATATATGAAAATTAAATCATTGGGGTACCAGCGCCAACCATTTATTAGGAAACCAACACTAGGTTATCCCAACAGGGGGCCTAGTCTATATCTCTCACAGCGCCCGTAACGCGGGTTTAGCTACGTTACGAATCCGTATTAACCCTCCTCTGACCGTGCTAAAAACTTTCTCGCGCTCCGATGCTGTACACTCAGTAAATATTAGTGTAATGTATTTATTTAATCCAATACATAAATGTATTGTGGAGGAATACCTAAAATGTTAACTCTATGTTTAGTATATTTACAAAGATATTTCAGTAAATACAAACCGTGACCGCTTAGTTGACAGCACCGTCAAGAAAGGTTAAACGGCAAACGTGATTGTTTGTGAAACCGAAAGATCGAGACTAGGCCCCCTGGTTCGCTACGTTTGGTGGTTTAGCGGGGGCGCCCGGGTGACTTTGGACGGATTTTGTGGTGGATGCATCTGCCCACCAGCTCCGTGGCAGGCCGAATCGGGAGAGACTGGTTGATGGGAAGGTTTGACCTCTCCAGCAGGTCTCGCTCGGAATATTGTCTTTCACCGCAGTGGGAGGGGTGGATTCATAAGTCCGTCACTCCTGGAGGCACTTACCCCCAGATTCCTACCCACCCACATACCTTTTTCATTCCCACTTCTTCTCCTTCCTTTCCTCAAAAGACCCTCCACGCAGCATCCCCAAAGATGACATAGTGTTAGCTTAAAAAAATAATTAAATTAAATAGGGAACGTGAGACAAGTATGAAGGGAGTTTAAGTGGTTAGAGTGTAGAATGTATGGGTTCAGCGATATTTGTGTTTTGAAAGTAAGGAGTTGGGTTTCGGTTTTTAAGTTTTCAGGGAGAAGATTGAAGATTTTACGAGCGAGGTAGATGAATTTTCTGACGAAGTATGTAATTTAGCCACATTGTAGTGTCATTGATGGTATGAAATTTGAGATAATTACGTTTTTTAAATTTACGATGGCAAATGACAAATTTGTCCTAGGTATATAAACTTAAAAAATACGCTTTTTAATGATGTTTTATTTTATTTATTTTAAATTTCACTATTTTGACATTGTAGGTTGGTTAGGATTATTGTCTAATTCATAATTCATTACTGTTAACTCGAAAAATCGAAATCTTTAATTTAAAACACAAACAAATAAAACAGTACATATACGTATTATATACAAGCTTCTGCCTGCGACTTCGTCTGCGTGGGATTAGTACTTCGAGTAATCTATTTTCTTTTCCTAGGTTCCATCTAAGTTTATACCAAAATTCTTAACCTATTTATTTAAAATATATATATAATTCTTGATTCGATTCAAAGTATTAGGCGAGTACTTCAAATAAATTCACTTATTTAAATATTTTCTAAAATAGAATTTTGATTTAACAATCATTGTTTTGCAAAATGTCATTCTCAAATTTTGACATTTTCTATTAAACAATAATTATTATTTTCAATACATTGAAAATAAAAAGCTAGCTTTATAAATTATAGCCTATATGTTCTTCTGATGTATGAGTTATATTATTGTAAAGTTTCATTAAAATCCATTCAGTAAATTTTGCGTGAAAGAGTAACAAACATACATACATCCATACAAACTTTCGCGTTTATAATATTAGTAGGGTAAGATAAGATTTTCCATATCTTTGAATAAAAAAATAATTATTCAATTTGGTTAAGTATTTTGGCCTCTAATCCAAATTTTGTATGAAAAAAAACGTGCAGTCGTTCCTCTTAATGGCCTGTATTTCATAAATAAAATAGCACTTGTAAGTAGTAGATATTTTCCATACCCTTTGAAAAAAAAAAAATTCAGTTTGTTTAAATATTTTGGCCTCTAAATCCAAACTTAGGTTTAGTATGAAAAAGGCCCCACTGCCATTCCTATTTATCTGCAGCAGCTAGGTATACGTTGTTACACTGTGGTTAAATAAAATACCTCTAATACCTTCTCCTGTACTCCTTATCGCCTGGGCTTCTATGGCCGGCTATTGCAATTATTGGCCTTTTATTAGATTTTTTATACGGTCCAAGCGGCGTAATGATGCTCCCTAAGTGGATTGCCGTGTAGAGGCGATGGCTAGCCAATTGTATTGTGAAGTATTTACTATTTTTACTAGACGCGATCAGCTTTCCTTTGCAATTTTCTATCCAATTCGAGGCGTTTCTCAATTACGCAGCTCTCTTAGGAATCCAACTCCAATATAAATATATATTCTAGCGCAGACTAGTGAAAAATCACAGGATATTTCAATTTAGTAAAAGACGACAACTAATTTTATATTTATTTTATGAAAATGTATTTATACACATATTACGACGTTTATGCACTTTAAACATCGACTTGCATAAAACGTAATAATTTTATTTATCTATTTCTATTCTCATACATTCATTTGCAGGGTGACACAACAAATGGCCTCACAAAATTATAATAATTATTAAATTATGATTTTTTATGCCTTTATTATTAATTTCAAACCTAAAATCGTTAAAACAGTCTTAAAAAAATACCTTTAAAAATAGGTTGGTGTAGATATCAAACGAGTTTATTTACAGTGTCGATTTTTTGTACTTAATACGGTGGTATACATATATTATTATGTACAGACAAGTTTTTTTTTTTTTAATTTTATTTAAATTAATTAAAAAAAAAATTAAACGGAGTTCTATGAAACACAAAACAATAAATATATAGACAAGTAGTTATCCTTGATGCATTCGAATAAAAAACATACGTTTTATATTTTTGTTATTCGGTGGAACGATCCTCTTTGCACACCTCTTCCGGGATAATTTTTTGTGTATTTTTTACCAATTTCAAACATAAAATCGACTTTTTAAATACTTTTAATAATAAGTTAGTATGGAAACCAGACGAATTTATTTAAATTGTCGATTTTTTGTACTTATTCGCTGGTAAATACTATATATAGATCCTTCATGCATTGGAATAAAAATAATGTTTTTTTATTTTTTTTTTAATTGACTGTCCAAACTCTGCACACCCCTTCGGGGAAACTTAGTTATATTTTGTGTAAGAAAGTATACCGTATTTTCTCTAAACCGACTGCATATTGTATATACGTATACCCATCGAAATTGACCTGCCAGGTAAGTATGTTCTCTGTGTCCATTTGTAAATAATAGTTCTAGGTAGAGCCTAAGAAGTCATAATAAGATGTACAGCGCCCTTGAGGTGATTTCTCACAAAAACGGCGCTCTACAAATTATCCAATTATTATTATTATTATACCGGAGGGCAAACTGTCGGGGATCAACTATCATAGAATGAGTTTACAGTTTACATCGATAATAATTACCAGTAATACGAAAAATATTAATAATATACCTACTCTCACACCATAATACAAAACATGCCTATAATAATAATTCCTAGTCTGAAATTCACCAGGGGATATGGGTTCGTTCTTGAATAAAGATGTAAAAGTTTGACAAGGTCTGTATACAGCTTTATCCTTTATCTAATGGTATGGCCTCATACGTGCCAAGCGCGCTCGTCGCACGACTCGGCAAGCTATGGCACGCAAATATTGGTCACCACACGCGTGCATAAGCTTGCGAGTTCGACATTGCGTTCGGAGCGCCCAAGCATGGCGGACATCGAGGCAACTACATCGGCTGTCACATTTGCCCTAACTTATTTGTACTAAATTAAAAAAAAAAACGAAGAGTTCGCCGAAAGAGATGGTGGATGATTCAAATTTACAGAAACCGTACCAGATAATTTATTTTAAATTCTAGTATTTTGTTCATTCGTGTGTTATCTCTTCGTAGAATTTTATTTTATTTTATAATAAATCTAAACAAAAATATGAAAAAGAACAACACACAAAAAAATTAAAAGGTAACGGCGCACCCTTTTTTTACATTATGTCCACACAGGAGGCCCTGAGGAAAATAATTTCCCTATGTCATCTTTGGGGATGCTATGTGGAGGGTATTTTTTAAGGAAAATAAGTTCTGGGAAGGAATAAGGTATGACGGTTGGGTACGAATCTGGGGTTCAGTGTGTCTATATCATCCACCGCCAAGACCTATACAAACCTTACCCCATGAACCCGTACACCCCTGCTAAGTCACCAAACGTAGTAAACTACTTGGGGTGACCCATGGCAGAGGTGTTTGTTATCCAATAAATGGTTCCCGGGGCTGCGGTACCCATTCCCGCCTTCCAAATTAAGACTGGGACTCGAACCCAGGATCACTCGTCTTATTAATTACTTTAAACTTACATAGGGAATAACCTTAAAAAAGTTATTATTTATTATAAATAAGAGATATTCAATAATTAAAAAAAAAATCTTGTAATAAATAATAAATCTTTAAAAAAAAATATATTTAGGGCTATTGTGTAAATCCAGTCGTAATAAATTTTACTAGTGCATTAAAAATCTGTAACATAAAAATAATATATTTTACATTTTATCGCAATTTACGATAAACCGCACGGAGCAAAAACGGCGACCGCACCGGGCCAGTTCATAAGTTATACTGAAGCTTTCCGAGCTTGTCGCTTGGTGGCCGAAATATCCACCGGGTCCCGGGTCAACGGCGAGCTATGGCACGCTCTCGCAGGCGTCCGCACGACAAGCCAAACGGTCTGACCACACACGTGGGACTTGTCAAGGGTTGTCGTGGCTCGCCACGAGTCTGGTCAGCGTTTCAGATATTTCCCCTGTTTTCTGTAAGCGAGTTTCTAAATAATCCTTTACATGATTTTCAGATACATATTGGTTGTTTTTATACAAGACTTAACTTAAAGTTTTTGTATCTTCTCAACAAGGTTAGACTTGGTATTATTCTGATAGTCTTTTAAATATATCGAACACAGCACTCACACTGATGCATTACTTGCATGCAGCATGTTTTAAACTTGTTTATCGATTTTAGAAAATATTTATCCGGTGAAAATTATGTATTAACGCCCCTCTTAGGGGCTTTTACTCATAAATTAAACGAACATTAAAAAAAATTGAACGTACCCATACTACGTGACCCACTTTTTTCAATTTTTAACCCCCCCTCGGTGACCACGTATAGTGTATTCCAAGACCACCCTCCCACCCCTACAGTTTTCACGTAGTAAATCATAGATATGGTTTTGAATCATTTCTTGCTAACAAAAAGTAAAAAAAAAATATATTTGGCTTATGTTTGTCCTTATTAATTCGGCGCTTCCTGCGTCACGTCTCGGCATATGTACGTCAGTGTTGCCACCTGCGAGTTTAAAAAGCGCCAAATACTGCGCACCATATTTGAATGTAGCTCGAAAAAACCTAAGCCCCCCGTCCCTCATTGTGACCAAGGGTGGTATTTTGAAGATCCCCCTCCGCCCCTGAACAGGTCATGTAGTACGGGTACGTACCCAAACATAGCTGCCAGAGTAACAATTTTTTTTATTTAGTGATAAATTGAAGATGTACACTGACTTGGTATAATCATTTCCCTCCATTAGTGTTCTGGGCAAAGAGGAATACTGTGACCGGACATCTCAACAATATACAACTTCATCACTCCTTTACAAAGTCATTAAAAATTATGCAAAAAAACTTGGTTAATTAGGTTAGGTTATGGGATTTTTTTTTTCATCACTTTATGAAATTTTTTAAGGGGTGTTGAAATTTGACAGCTAGGCAAATTGAATTGTGTCTTGCTATGCAGAGGATATGAAATTTTATTTTATTTATTATTATGTACTATTTTGATTTTCCTGACATGGTTCGTCTCCTATCTCCTTAAATTTGATATTATTACATGGCTCATATTGTAGAAGATGGAGAAAAAAATAAAAACAACTGTATATTTAGCTCATTTTCGTCAATATGGTCACATTGTTCAAAATTAAATTGCAACGACCATATATTATTTACAAGCTTCTGCCCGCGACTTCGTCTGCGTAGGATTAGTACTTCGAGTAATCTATTTTCTTTTCCTAGGTCCCATTTACGTTTATACCAACATTCTAAACCTATTTATTTAAAATATGTATAATTCTTGATGCGATTCAAAGTATTAGGCGAGTACTTAAATTAAATTCACTAATTTAGTATTAGGCGAGTACTTAAAATAAATTCACTAATTTAAATATTTTCCAAAATAGAATTTTGATTTAACAATCATTGTTTTGCAAAATGTCATTCTCAAATTTTGACGTTTTCTATTAAACAATAATTATTATTGTCAATATATTGAAAATAAATAGCTAGCTTTATAAATTATAGCCTATATGTTATTCTGATGTATGAGCTATATTATTGTAAAGTTTCATTAAAATCCATTCATTAAATTTCGATTTAAAGAGTAACAAACATACATACATCCATACAACTTTCGCGTTTATAATATTAGTAAGATTACTTTAATCAAAATATTTTGCAACGTTGCTTTGCAGGCGGTTTTCGGCGTGTGAAGAAGTAACTGACAATAAATGGATGTCGCTTTATGTTTTTTCGCGGCTTTACGAACAACACACCAATTAATTTATACGAAGCCGGCAAAAATACTTATCAAAGCAATTTGCTCAATTATTTTCAATTAGATTTTAACGTTTTTAATAATGCAAGGCACATTACTCTTGATGCTGTCACCATGGCGTCACATTATGTATTATTCACATTCATACATGTGACTAACTAACTAACTAACCATCACGCCGTTTCCCCGCAGGGGTAGGCAGAGAGGACGGACCGCCAAACAACTCGGTCTTAACATACACTCCTCGCCTCATTCACATTCATACATCTTATCACACATGCTCTTCTATTATTCTGACTCTTGACATGCCGCGACTCAAGTATCGGATTCACTTGATCGTGCCATGTCTTCCTCGGGCGTCCTCGACTTCTTCTACCATTCACATTCGCATCATATTTTCTCTAGACACTCCTTTCTTCATTCATTCGCTCTATATGTCCAAACCATCTAAGCGTCCCTTTTTTAATCTTACTTATGACGCTCACATCGGCCTTGCATTCTTTTCGGATCTCCACCTTCCTCACACGATCATACATGGTTTTACCACACATACACACATTTCTACACCATTCAGTCTACTTTCATCCTTTCTCTGCCAGTTCCATGCTTCACTGCCATACATCAGGGTAGGTACCAGCACTCCATTGTGAACGGCTAGCTTCGCTTCTTTGGACAGCTTTTTGTTGGTGCCAACAGCATTCAGTCCACCATTAATGGAGTTACCTGCATTTACCCTTCTTTCAATATCTCTATCAGCCTTCCCATCATACATTTGAATAATACATAATGTGAAATCCCTATATCTAACTATTGTGTGACTTGAAAGAGTAGTACAACTCTGTATTCTCAGTAGAAAAGTTGATTTAAATGACGTTAACCGTCTTTGGTGTCCAGCTCTGAATATCCAGGCACTTCCCAACTTTCTCCCCCACTTCTCCTTCCGGTCCCCACTCCCTCCAGCCTCACAACATATCCAACAATTGGGGATGTCATTGTCCCAGATGGGACTCTTGTGCAGTGTTCACGTGTTTTATTTACTTAAGTTCATATTAAAAAAATATATAATACCTTCCCCCAGTAATCTGACATGTTAGAACCGTGACAAATCAGAACACTTTTGAAAAGTCATGAAAACTGTATTAAATAGACTGTCATTTATTTGTAAATATTTATACAAATATTTTTATCGGAACAAAGTTGTCAGATTTCAGATCCTACGGTGCGGAACAAAATAAAGCCAGATATTTTGACATGTTTTGACAGTTCTTCTGATTTTAAATTGTAATTTACGGTTTGGCCGCATCAAAAAATATTGCGTTGCGTTTTTTACACGATTTCGAGGTACATTCTGCTTTTTAAACTGGCCACACTAACTATTATTACTTTAGTTAAAGTAAGTTTGAAACAGCGCGTGGTCCTGTTTAACTTCCAGTTTAAAATTTTAATTTAGTTCACGGTTCTGAGACGGCCCTAGATTACTTAGTTTTAACCACGTTTATTTGTTTATAAAACCAATATGTTTCGTAAGCAATGCTTACTTACTTCATCGGGGTTTACTTAAATTTTAAAATTTTACTTTAGCCCTGTTTTAGTATTTCTTACGAAAAGTTTTTTTTACAATAAAATATATAAATTTGTTTTAGACCACTTTAATTAAATTAAATTAAAGTGGTCTAAAACAAATTTATATATTTTATTGTAAATTATGGCGAGCTACTAAGTTATGCTTATTACGAACATGTAAGTTTTTTTAAATCTCTTTCAGTATTATATGCTACCTTCGTATACTTTAAAATACTCATGTTTGGCCCTGGTGTAAAAAAGTAGATAAAGATGAGATACGTAATTATTAGTACATTTTTTCGCCAACCACAGTAACGAAATAGACGAAAGTAGGTTCTGTAGACAACAAAACAATTCCCTTTAATACTATTTAGCTACTTAAAATAGTAATGGTCTTGTCTAAAGCAATGTTATTTTTCTGCTGGCAACACTAAAACAAATAAAACACCAAAAAGGGAAACGTTCCCAGCTTTTATGTATTTATCCTTATGTTCCCAGACTGCGTAATTCTAAATTCAAGCCCCATAGACGGCCCGCAATCGAAATTCAAATAGTTTCTTTATTCCATTGCAAAACGGCCGCCAACGTAAAGATAATAGTGATGCTTAGGTTAAAAAAATATCGGGGTTAGAGGTGTGATTATCGATATTAATTTATAAGAAGTGATTTCCATAATTTGAAATTTAAAATGACGTGTGTCAAATAAACAATTATTTTACAGGGTTTCGTTATTTATCAAATCCAAATGCTTGCGTAGAAGTTGTATTGTTAAAGTTTCAATTGCAAGGTTTAGCAGTCCTGTTTTACGAGGGGTCGTTTCGCTCTAGAGTACGAAGTTTTTCCTCCCTTTACCGCTCGTTATTTCGCTGGTCTTTGCTCCCTTATTCTGCATTGGATTTCTCGCAGGATTTTTATTTGAAAAATGTAGACCGGTGCAATCTATCTGCAGTATTTTAGCTCCATTTCCTGGTTCTGTTGAATCATTAGTGGCGCAATTTATTTCAATGGGCAAGTTTTTCCAAGTATTAAATCAAATGGAAAGGCGTCTTATTTTCAGGGGTTTCTGCTTTTCAACGTTTAGGACACGAACAAACGTATTATAATCATAAAGAAAATAAGCAATTATCGATGGTATTTATACGGCAACCATCCGGATATACAAATTTTTATCGTTTATTTAATAATAAGTATTAACAGTGGCTTAACATGTCTGTCTGTTGATTATAAATGTTTCTTTACTAGTATGGGTAAACTTTTGAAATCACTGGACACGCTTAATACGAATATTTTTTTTAGATAAAAACCTTTATGGATTCACCATAATTAGGTACTATAAAAGAAAATTACATTCGGGCAATGGAAAAAACCCATTCTTAATTTCCATTCGCGGCCGCGATCTAAATACGAAGAAAACAAATTTTCATTTTTTGCCTTGATGCAAAAAGTTGTCTTTTACAGTAAGGTGAATCAAAAGTTTTTCCTAAAAAATATTCGTGTTTAAGCGTGTCCAGTGGATTGGTGATTGATGACGGCCGGCGTAGTCCAGCGGTAGAGCGTTGGATTGCCATTCCGAAGGTCGCGGGTTCGAACCCGGCGTGCACAAATAAATTTTATTGTGTTATTTCACAAATAATTATTTAAAATAATATATAGTAAATTTGCGGCACGTTCCAGAGTGGAAGATACTCTTAGTATCGCCCTGGTGTAAGACCACCATTCAGAATTGAAACGTTGCTTGAAATGGCTTTAGCCGTGTTTAGTGACTAGATCTGAATAGCCAGGTACTTCCCCACCTTCCTCTTCCTCGACTCCTTCCCTTTCCCACTTACCTTCAGCCTCATAACATACCCCAATTGGGGATGCCATAGTCTCACTGGCTCCAGACGGGAGCAGTTGGGACTCTTGTGAGGTATTCACTATAAAAATAAAAAAAAGACAAATGCATGGCTTGAAAACTTTGATCTGCTGTTTTTGAACGTTTCTTTACTAGTAGTTTATCCTCAGATCGGTGACAAAACACCATCGATGGCTTGAACAATTCGATGTGACGATTTTGAATGTTTCTTTACTAATTATGTTTGTCTTGTTTGTTCTCAGATCGGTGACAAGGTGGTCGCCCTGCCCGAGTACCGCGCCTGGTCCGAGCTGGTAGCCGTGCCAGCCAAGTACGTGTACGCACTGCCCAACGCCATGACTGCACTGGACGCGGCCGCCATCACCATGAACTACCTGGTCGCCTATATCCTCGTCTTCGAGATGGCGCACGTCGAGCCCGGCAAGAGTGTGCTTCTGCACTCCGCGGGAGGTGGCGTGGTGAGTACTGACTAATACTTCTGTTTTTTTTTTGACCAAACGCTGACGGACCGAATCGGATGTTAGTGCTCCTTTGCAATTTTTGAAAATACCACATTGCAACAAATTCAAAGAGGAGTTCTAAGGGGGACCACACGCTTCTAGGTTACCGGCGGTTAACAGTTATGGGTTATCTAGCATGGTCGATCGATAAAGGTTTTATCGATATTGTCGGTAACTTATCATCATTCCATCACTCCAGAGGCCCTAGCACGCTTGCTCTATAACGATCGATAGGATAACTATCGGTAACTTCTCATCGTTACCTAGGACAACTGCACATCGCTAACGTACAAACAAAAGTTGATGTCGAATATGTTAAGGACACTTAGTCGTTGTGAACTGTCACTTATTCGTTGGCGATCTGCAGTCATGCTAGGGAACGATGAGAAGTTACCGATAGTTATCCTATCGATCGTTATAGAGCGAGCGTGCCTCTGATCGTTAATGAACAAACAACAGTTCACAACGACTAACGCCCTTCGTTCACGCAGCTACTTACAGGCGACTAAATCGCCGCTACCTGTCATACTATTTTGCTAGTGCAGCGCGTAGCGGCGTTTACAAACACTAATAATAGTATGGAGGGTACAGACGAGCGGCGATCGCGTTATGTCGATCAGTTATCGACATTATCGATAAATCCTTTGCCGATAGAATGTGCTAGATACCCTGACAGCTGTCTGATATAATATTTGAAGATGGAACATTTATAAAGTGAACGCTCGTTCCGCTCTTTTTCTTTGAGTTACTGACCCAAAAACTAGAAAAATTCAAATGTACGACAAAAATAATAATAATACATTGTGGACAATAAGAGAGAGAGTACGAAAACAGTGTGCAATATAGTTGTGAATGATGAATACTTAGAGCAAGTTTGACGCGTTTGTGTATTTGGGAAGTATGCTTACGAGAGATGGGAAGGCTGATGGGGATATTGAAAGAAGGGTAAATGCAGGTAACTCCATTAATGGTGGACTGAATACTGTTGGCGCCAACAAAAAGCTGTCCAAAGAAGCGAAGCTAGCAGTTCACAATGGAGTGTTACCTACCCTGGTGTATGGCAGTGAAGCATGGAACTGGCAGAGAAAGGATGAAAGTAGACTGAATGCTGTAGAAATGAGATCCCTGAGGCGTATGGGTGGTAAAACCATGTATGATCGTGTGAGGAATGTGGAGATCCGAAAAGAATGCAAGGCCGATGTGAGCTTCATAAGTAAGATTAAGAAAAAGACGCTTAGATTGTTTGGACATATAGAGCGAATGAATGAAGAAAGGAGTGTCAAGAGAATATATGACGCGAATGTGAATGGTAGAAGAATTCAAGGACGCCCGAGGAAGACATGGCACGATCAAGTGAATCAGATACTTGAGTCGGGCCATGTCAAGAGTCAGAATAATAGAAGAGCATGTATGATAAGAAGTATGAATGTAAATGAGGCGAGGAGTGTATGCCAAGACCGAGTTGTTTGGCGGTGCGTCCTCTCTGCCTACCCCTGCGGGGAAACGGCGTGATGGTTAGTTAGTTAGACGATGAGAGACAACAGTAGAACAGTAGAACAAACTAAACATCGTTGAAAGTTCGTTAAATTGTCATCGGTGTCTTGTAGCGGCGTTTCACCGAGAATATTCGCTTCCGACGTCGAAACTTTGACAGCCGCGCTTTAAATGTATTCAATTTCCCCCTTACTTGCTTTTAACTCTGTGCACATTCTGTGCTGCATTTCGACCGGTTATTCCTCCTGAAATAAATCACATATTGATTTCATTCGTGACCGTATAACTTCCGCCATCTTTAAAATTACAGACGTCTCAATACTTATACCCGTATTCATATTCATATTCACACACTTTCAATACGTACCACAATTTGACATTTTTAACTCTGCACCACACTCCTTAAAGTCACACAGGCAATCTCTCGATACTTTTTTTTATTTTTTTTTATTTACATTTGATACATTTAAAGCCAAAATAACAAATAATATTACATAATAAGAGAATATATTTAAAATGAATACAAGTGTTATTACGTTGTTTTAGGTCGATATTAGTTCCTAGCTAGGCAGATTGCCTGTTCTAAGGAACCAAAATGTGTAAAGTGCCAAATGCAATTTAAATTATTATTATTCTTTTTAATTAATACCTATGTACTAAGTTTTTACTAAATGTGCCATTCATAGGTAACCATGTATCGTTTTAAGTCACATTATATAACAGTTTTTCAGACTCCTCCCTACCCAAGCCAATCAACCATTTAGTTATTATTGAACCAATGCAGGACATTTTGCAATTTTTAATATTTAAGTCTGGGGGGATTTTATTGTATAATTTCGGTCCCAGATACGCATACGTCTTTTGATACTTTGCCGTATTGCTCCCTGGGACGAAGAGATCCTTTCTGTTGTGACTTCTTGTATTGTATTTGTGATCAATTTTATTAAAATTTTCTATATTTTTATGTACATGGATAATAATCTTTTTTATGAAGTTTTGACGAACATCAAGAACGTTAAATATTTTGTAGAGTTTGTCGCTTGAGAACCTGTAGGGTTTACGCATAATGACTCTAATTATGGATTTCTGGGCCTTTACAAGCGGATCTAAAATCGTTCTTCCTGACGCTCCCCAGCCAATACAACCATACGTTAAGATGGGGTTGCACAGTCCGAAATATATTTTTCTTAAGTCTTTTTGTTTAATTATGTTTCGCAATGCAAAGAAAATGTATATCAATTTTCTTACCCTACTGATACCCCCTGTGATATTTCCACTTAAGATGATTGTCTATGATAACACCTAGATATTTGATGTTGTTCACACATTCCAAAGCTTCACAGTTGCAGTTTAAGTCCATATTATATGAAATACAATTAGTCTTATGAGTTTTTATCGTGTACAATGTACTAGGTCGTCCCTTTATGGTTGAGCTGAATCTTATGTATTTAGTTTTTGCTATATTTAGTGTTAGTAGATTTTTGTCAAGCCACTGTTTTATCGCATTGATTCCACTTTCAGCATGTTTATGAGTTTCAGCCCAATCCTCTCCTTCAAATATAGCTACTGTATCGTCCGCGAACGTAATAATTTTTCCGCCTATTGGTAGATTGCATAACTCATTGATGTAAATTATAAATAGAAGAGGTCCCAGTGTGCTTCCCTGTGGTACACCAAAGTTGGTGTCTAGTGAGTTACTCACTGTATTGCCTATTTTGAGTTGCTGGCTTCTACCCGTTAAGTAACTCTTTAACCATTCGTAAGGCATACCTACAACACCAATATTTTGTAATCTTTTGAGGAGTATTTTATGGGAAATTGTATCGAAAGCCTTGGCTAAGTCTAAGAACAGTGCAATGCTTTTCTTTCTGCGATCTATATTTCCAGAAATATGTTCTGTAAGTTGCGCTATAGCATCGTCCGTTCCTCTCCCCGGCCGAAAGCCAAACTGATTTTTGCTTAAAAGTTTTCGGCTCTCTACATAATTACTTAATCTATTTTTAAAGATTTTTTCTATAATTTTTGAGATTGCACTCAGCAGGGATATTGGCCTATAATTGCCCACTTGGTTTTTGGGTCCACTTTTGTAGATTGGTACTATTATAGATTTTTTAAGATGGTCAGGAAAAACCCCAGAAGAAAAGCTTTTATTGAAAATGTTCGACAAAGGCGATGCGATATTGTGTTTAATGATTTTTAGAATATGAGTGTTAAGACTTTATATACTTTACTTTGTTATAACTACTTACATAACTTACGTACAACCTACTAATTATACAGAATAGATCCATCCCTTTCCCTTTCCTCCCACCATCCCATCCCCATAGGGTAATATAACTATTTTTCTTTGTTTACACTAAAAAATTAAGATACCTCAGTGGAAATCTATTATTTGTTAATTGATTTACCCATGTATTATTATACTTTATTAAATGTTATAACTGTTGGTTTTCCAAATAAAATAAAATAAAATATTCTAGCCAACAAAATCAAACTTATTTACACATCGGGATTTTCGTTTATAAACATTATTCCCGCAAGTGGGTAAGAAGTTTTAAGAGACCTTATGGAAAGCTCATAAGAGGTATCTGGATTAATAATTTTACCGCCGACCAAGTTCTCTCCGAAGTTTTCCAATAATGCTCAGAAGTTTTGCGGAAAATAATTAATTTCCCGATTTAATCTAAAATAACGGGAAGCCTTCCAAGGCATGGTGTTACGATACGGAGATTCGTTCGAGCTTCATGCGCGTAGTTCCCGTGCCGCTCGTGAGTACCAGCCATACTAAGAATGGCACTCACGAGCCCGATTTAATCTAAAATAACTGGAAGCCTTTTAGGGCATGGTGTTACGATACGGCGATTCGTTCGAGCTTCATGCGCGTAGCACCCGTGCCGCTCGTGAGTACCATTCTTAGTATGGCGGGTACTCACGAGCAGCACGGGTGCTACGCGCATGAAGCTCGAACGAATCTCCGTAGCGTAACACCATGCTAAGCTCGAACGAATTGCACCATGCCTTGGAAGGCTTCCAGTTATTTTAGATTAAATCGGGAAATTAATTATTTTCGGTAAAACTTCTGAGCATTTTTGGAAAACTTCGGAGAGAACTTATATACAATTACCTCTTATGAGCTTTCCTCGAGCTTCATGCACGTAGCACCCGTGCCGGGTGTGAGTACCCGCCATATTATTTACCATACGATGCGCGTAGCATTGTGTACGAAATCAGCAAAATAGTATGCCGGGTACTCACGAGCGGTGCGGATGCTACTCGCACGAAGCTCAAGTCGCTTGTAAGTATCTCCGTGAACGAATCGCCTGCAATTTATAAGTAAATTGCTGTTTTTTAACACTGCAAATCAAATACTAGAAAAATCACGGAATGTTATTTGACACTTGGGCGCTCCGTTCACCGGAGAAACTGAAACCATACGAAAACTGGCTGGCTGCTATGATTTCCAACCAAACTTCTACCACGGCGCTACTCAATTTTAAGATTTCAGTAATTATCTCAGCTTGTTTAACCGTAGACGAAGAACAATCAGCTGTCATCGTAGCAACTAGCACGGTGAGTTTCTAGTTACTGCTTGCGTTGCCATTGACAATGAGAAGTTGTGTGGTGTGCGGACAATCACATTGACATACACAGGATAGCGAGTTTAGTTGCAAACTGTGTTTTTTTCAGTTGCCTCGTGAGCGGAGATACTTGCCAGGATGAAAACTCTAGGTTCGTAGTTTTTAACAAAGTTAGGTCATCGAGGGGGTAGAGCTGTGATTGGCTAAAAATTCGTGACGTAGCTTGTCCGTGTTCCATTGGGAGATTTGAGTTAACTGCAATATAAGTGGCAGTGTTTTTACTTCAAGCAACGAGTACGTCACACGTTCGAAATTTCGGTATCGGCCCGACGAGTTTTTTTTCTAACCTAACCTAACCTTGTTAAATGCATTTTCTACAAACCTTGAGATAAAAAGTATTAGTTGCTTTAATTCACCTGTGTAGATTTTACTTCACGCATAAAAAAATAACTCTTAAAAATTGCCTGCTGGGCGCAGAGCATTTTATGGGCGTACATTTCAAATATGGAATGAAAATAATCGTTTGTAAAATATGTTATTGTAGGTACGAACTTTATCATTTGTCTGGATTATAATTAATTTTATAATTTTAATAACACACTAGCTCAGTCAGACCAGTGAAAAATCGCGGGATGTTGTGATTCCAATTTTTAAAAAGACAATTAAGAATATTATCTGTTAAGATATTATATTTTATAGAATTATTGAAATTTGTACAGCGCCCTTGAGGTGATTTTTCACAAAAACGGCGCTATACAAGTCATCCAATTATTATTATTATTATAACAGGTGCCTAGATGGGTAGGTACTTTATCGCTTGTCTGTTTTTTTCACACAAATAAGTTCAATTTTTTTAAATTTCACAATTTAAAGCAAATCCGAGTTTAGAGTTCATTACAAACAGACACACAACCGAAATAAGTATTTTTTAAAGTAAATAACTTCTTTACGCACGCTTGACTTGAGGGGTAAACTGGCGAATGCGTTACGGAAATTACAGCCTTACGAAAAGTGAAATGCGTTGCGAGGCGAACGGGCTGTAACACATTGTAGAAGCAAGAGAGAGCGCGCATATTTTCTTTCTCTCTTCCTCTCATAGCCAGTGCATGAAATATTTCAGTCAGTATTTTGAAATACCAGTGACGCGCCAAACGCGGGTGGGGGGAGCGGACGTCGATGCGCACTACTTGATCGGGCGAGGCGAATGATAATAAATTGAAATAAATATTTGTAGAAAATTTACATATGTATATATTTTATACATATAAACATGGATATAGACATACATATAGATGGAGCTAAGAATTATTTACTTCAGTCGTGTGGTCTAAACCACACTCGTATTTTTTAAATAAAATTATTTGTTAAAATTTTGAAAATGTCACATTGGTACAATACCTACGTACAAGGAAACTGTATGTATTAAGCTCAAATCACTTGTTTTGCATTAAGCACAAAGCACATGTTCGGATAGACTTTTGGGTAGGCGTACTTGAGAATGGAAATCAATGTTCAATTATTTGTTTCCCTTTAGAAATTCATTGTGAAAACCTCAAATAGGCAACTTGTAGAGCAACACAGTTCACTTGTTGATTTCAATAAAGGTTATCCGCCGTTTACCTATGACCTTTTCTGCCCAATAATCCTATTTTTGGAATTAACATCCCTAAATGTTAACCTTGTATACTTCATGTTGCGCACCAGCTTTATATTAAGTAATCACGTAGATTCGTAATTGTAGAACCCTAATCAATTTGTAATAAAGCAAGATGAATATCTTTGATAATCATCGCTGTTTTCCGTTTTAATTTTGAAAAGGAATCACGCAGTTAGTAATGTAATGGGTATGTGGCTGCCGGCGGCGCTAGTGTCGCGAGCCGCCAGACAGGCTGGCAACACCGGTAGGAAAATCGATGGCTGGTTAGAGGTGGGAATAACGGTTCTTTTCCGATACCTAATATAACGAATAACACCCTAAGCCAATAACATAATATCATACCTGTTATTTAATAACAGCTTGTAGATAATGTAAATATGGAACGGAAAACAGAACGGCATCGTTATTCGTTGCTGGGGCTGAGTCGATAATGACACTTTATACGTCATATTGTAATACATTATTAATGTCGTTGTAGTCTACAAAAAAAAATTTTTTTTTCGAATTTTTGAATCTTCAAACAAAAAAAAAATTTTTAGGAAATTTCAGTTTTGCCATTTTTAGGAAATTTCAGTTTTGCGATTTCCTGAAAATCGTCATACAAAAAAAAAAATTTTTTTTCGGCTACAACGATATTAACAATGCCATTTTTGTTAATATTAGCACTCTAGCTCAACAAAAGTCACGAGCCTCCACTGTTTAGAACGTCGACAAAAATAGAAAACTGACCTTTACAAATCACTCTATTTTTTGTTCGACATCTTGATTATAAACTTTTGTATCCGAAATGTTTAACAACAAAAACACCAAATATGTAGGTATCGCGAATTTCCACAAACAGCGAAACAATCAGCACTTAAATAAATAGTCTAAAATAATTTTCCTCACAATTCTTCAGTCCTATATATAATTATAAAATCATCACAATACTCACAAACGATTTAAATAATTAACTTGTAATGTTAACGAAAGAATCGAATAACGGAGAATGAATTTGACGGGATAACCGAGCGATACGAATAATGAACGTATTCTGAAATTACTAAATAACTAAACTGATCTAATAACTCAATAATGCCAATAACGAAGTTATTCAATACTCTGTTAACTAAAATGATAAACTGATCTAATAACTCAATAATGCCAATAACGAAGTTATTCAATACTCTGTTATGAGTTCCTACAGTAACAGGGTACGCCGTTATTTGAAGATACTATGTTATCCATACCTGTTAACGTTATATTAGGCACTCCTCTATGGCTGGTCTGCCGCCGCTCACCTCATCACTGAACCACTCTCGATAATAAAAAAATATAGCTTCCGCATGACGCAGTGCCTCCCTAGGTATAAAACATAGGTTTTTCACGCGGCGAAGTGTCTCTGAGGCCCTACGAGCATTGCGGTTACCCCTAGTGTCGTTAACCCGACACGATTTTGGCCTTAGATCTAAATTATTTATTAATGCTTTTTATTCCCATGTTACATTCATTACCCTCCACATACTCCATACATAATAAAAGTGTTTATAAATACGATATTTTTGTGTTTGATCAATAATTCGCACCCATACTAGAGTTTTGAAAACCCCTTAATTGTTTTTGTCTTTGATTCGTAGAATTCTATTTATTTAAAAAAATTATGTTATTAAGTTCTGAAAGTATTTTAGTTTATTATTATTATTGTGACAGCTGTTTCGGCTTACAAGGCCATTTTCAAACTGTGATTAGACCACTTTGAGACGACTTATTTATGTGGTTTTAAATATCAATTTTCAAGATGCCTAAAACGATTTATTTCCGGTTAAACCGATTTTCTGGGAAAATAATCTTGACAATAGATTCTCTATTTTGTGGGGAATAGCTGTCCCAATAATGAAACACTAAAATTATTTCAGAACTTAATAATAAAATTTAAATTAAATTATAAAAAACTCTTAATTTATCACCCATTATTATATTAGACATTATCTATCTTATCGACTACAATAAAAATAGATTAGGGGATTTCTAACCATCCACTTCATAGCTTATCTATAGGATAAAGTTAATTTTAGATTTACGGTTTATTCGAAGTTTATTATTCGGTACTCGAACCTATGAATAGTGGCTATATATTGGTTAAGTTGGCCGAGTTTTCTAAGTATTGCGAGTATTTAATTTTTATTTTTAATAATACTCGTTATAGTATTGATAAGCTATTAGGAGGATGGTGAGAAACCCCCTAAAGAATACTTTCGCAAGGTACCTATCTACTTTATGCGTATTTTAGTAGAAATAGGATTATGGCAACACTCTCCTCTAAAATATTTGGCGCCACTCCTTGACAATTTTCATTCGAACTTTATTTAAAATTTTCCCATGTCTTTCGCTTTAGAATATTATGATCTCGCATCCCACATTCCTCGTTGACACTTTCCTTAACACGCCGTAAGAATGTAGAATATAGAGTTCCGCCAATGTTTCTCGGCCTGGCCCTGTCGGCTTAACCCTTTTAAAGTTATATCCTTCCCGCTTTTATATGGCGCCCACGCGCGGGGTAGGGCGCGACTAGACTAGTAATTGTATTCCCTTTTCTTTGAAGTCTTCACTGAGATATCCACATAGTAGTCCCTAGGCCTAGGCGTAATAATATTCTAATTCAATTAAGACATTAGCGCGGAAATTAAATTTCTTTGCCCAATTACGTACGTGCCTACTGGAGCGATCTTTTAATTTGGTTTATTTTTTCACCACATTACTTTTTCCTCCTTTTTTGGGGGGGAAACTTGGGCAATGCAGACAAAAAGCCTTTGGATCTAGAAATATCTCTGTTACTAAGCGGGTGGGTTGTATTTCAGTTGTTTTATATTTGTATTTGGCTTAAGAAGCGGCGGTTTTGTCGTAAATTTTCTATATTGTTTTTATATATGTGCTTTCTACCTAAAGTTTCCGGCGTTGCCCGGCCTTTACGCAGAGCTTTTTTCCAAATCCAATGTAGACAGTAACCTTCCTCTTTTTTTTGAAGGTCAAGTGTGCAAAGCTTAATAATAAATTTCGGAATAAAATTGTATATTTGTATAAATTATATCAAATCCATGTCGCCCACTTGGTGTCCTCCCACCTACTCAGTGGAAACTTTTTAAGTGTATGAATATCGAGTACAAACTTTTCATCGGATGTTAATTTCTCACATGATAATTCATCATGTCTCGAAGCGTCGAAAACTGATAATTGGGGTTTTTAACCTAAGGTTAGGTAAGGTTTGGTGAGAGGGGGGGGAAATGGAAGGGTAGGTTAATGTGAGTTATCGTGTCTGAATAAATTTATTATGGGAATTCAGATGCTGAGATCTCATAGTCCGATCAGACATGGAACACCTCCCACCCACCCGCCACAGACGTTATGCACTTATATCAAAGTTACACTTTGTGTGTAAATGGAAATTCTCGTTTTTCGTAGTGCTTTTTCTATACTTACCATTCATCCGATTGCGATGAAACTTTGGTGATTTGTTGTGCGTACGCCCGCAAAGGTTTCTAAATTTAATAGTGAGCTCTGGCATTATAAAATTTGTATAAAAAATTACAATAGGTGACGCGCGAGCTGTTTGAAAAATGAGTGTATTTCATATAGTTTAGCGGCAGGGAGGGGGCGGCGGGTAAAGGAGGTGGGGATCGCGAGAAGGAGAAAGGCAGGGAAGGTGGAAGACGAACTCGGAGGTTTGCACTTCAATACACATAATTAAAACTATTTCTTTGAGTGGCAATGCAACGCTCCGTCGAAGCCAGAGTTAAGCTATCCTCTTAAAAAGTGGGCATACTATACACCTATACAGGGCCTGCAGATATTTTGATAGTACACAACTGCTAACCCTGTATAAATTGCAAGTGCGCCCCATGGTTCAATTTGGCAGCCACTACATTGGAGCTACACATTACCTGAAAAAAAAAAACCCTCGTTTCTTGTGCAGAAACAAGCGGTCCGTTTCTCCCGTCTTAACAAACAGATTGCAATCAGCACAGGCGTCGGGTAGGAATGTTGTCCTTGTTCTACCTGTATTTCAATGGAAGATTCTCTAAGGAACTAGCATCATTGATCCCCTCCGCACCGGTGCATAGTTGGGAAAAAACGCCAAACACGCCCCCAACATTTATGTACACGGTTGACATTTGTCACATGAGAAAGGGTCGTTTCTACGACTAGTTCTTGAGTTCAACTCAAGCTCGGCTGTGGAACGTATTGTTTATATTATTTCATCTATATGTAACTTTTCCCACTCAACTGTTTTTCCATCTTGTATGGTGGAGTATCTTGTTTTTATCTTATTTCGTTTTTGATTTTGTTATTGATTTTTGTTATGCTCATTTACATGTGAATGTTGTTATGAAATTCAAAATAAATAAGTTATGGTCTTGTACTGGTATTTCTCAACAATGATTTACATTTATTATTTTACTTATTAGATTAAGATTGTGTAAGATTAAGATTGTGTGTTCATTAAATCAAGTTTTCTAGAGTTTTCCACGTGTTTTTGGAAACTTTATATAGAAATAAATAAATGTAACAACGTATGTTTGTTGTGTGTTCCCAGGGACAAGCTGTAGCTCAGCTGTGCAAGTCGGTGAAGGACGTGACGGTGTTTGGGGTGTGCTCCAAGAGCAAGCACGAGGCGCTCAAAGAGTCGGGCAACATCGACCACCTCCTTGAGAGGGGCAGCGACTACACCAGCGAAGTTCGCAAGTAAGTTCAAGCGCAAGCACCATTTTTATCTAAATAGTACCTACCATTAAAACTCTTGTTAAGTTGCTTTGCTTATCCAGAATATATAATGTGAGATATTGCGCGCTTATTTCTCGCCAGCGCTGTCGTATCTGCTGCCGTAATCTTGAATTTCCCGCCTTTCTTTTTGTAACACCCTTCAGTTGTCTATTGTCAGTCACCTTGGCAGTTGGAGTCCCGCAATCTTAATTCAATTTGGACCACCAAGCAGAGCTTAAGTGTATTATGGATAAGCAAGACAACATAAAAAGAATTTTAATGGTAGGTAAAACTCCAAAATTATATGTGTCGTTGCTATACAGAATATATGATGTGAGAAGTGTTTGTTATCGCTTGGTGACAATTCCAAAGCCAAAATTGTGACTATTACTGTATTGCTTGAAATAACTTGGTCAAAGACTGAGAGTGAATGGGAGGATTCAGCACGTCAACATTGAGACCTCTGATTTGCTTTCAATAATTAATTTCTTAAAAGTGTTTTCTGAACGCCAGTTTCCTCTTTCCAAAATGGTGTCTATAGGGCACTCTTCCAGCCAACTCTTTGAAGCTACTGCTGATCTCAAACTCCTAGAGGAGGCATCAATCCCAGCGTTCTTCAAAATGGTTTTAATCCATCCACCAATAACAGTTCTCGAGTTTAAAATACCGACACAAATTTGTCAGTATTTAAACAAAAATTGTAAGACCTACAATAAGCACAAAAGACAGAATATTTTTTAGTGGGGTGTAGCGACAAATTACAAAACTTGTTTTATATAACCAATTAGGTACATTCTGTTCTTCTCACAAAAAGCATTTACCTGAAATAAATAAATGAATAAATGTGACATGCTTTAGTTAAATCAAAGATCACATAATATTTGATCTAGTTTGTTGACCTCTACAAAACTGACTGTCTGTTTGTTTTTATCCAGGGTGTGCCCCGACGGTGTGGACATCGTCCTGGACTGCCTATGTGGCGAGGAGTGCAACCGTGGCTACCAGCTCCTGAAGCCGATGGGCCAGTACATCCTGTACGGCTCTTCCAACGTGGTGACGGGCGAGACCAAGAGCTTCTTCAGTGCGGCACGCTCCTGGTGGCAGGTGGACAAGGTGTCCCCCATCAAGTTGTTTGACGAGAACAAGACCCTGTCCGGCCTGAACCTGCGCCACCTTTTGTTCCAGCACGGGGGCGCTGAGTATGTGCGCAACACCTTCGACAAAGTCATCAAGCTCTGGGAGAAGGGGGTGGTCAAACCCAATGTAGACTCCACCTGGGCACTTGAAGATGTAAGTTGTCACTCATTTATTTATATTAAAGAAACAAATTAATACATGGTTACGTTTTTAGATTTTCACGGCCAAAAGCATTTTCGTTGTTTGTTTTTGGGGTGTTATGCCGTGTTGCGTAAAAAAAAAATATATATATATAAATTAATACATGGTTTATAATTAAACAATAATTACAACGATGAAATGATTTAAAGATATTAAATATTTAATAGTGATATTATTATATTTCCTTGTAACGTCTTATCTGTGGTAGGTTCATTTAGGGCCAGTAACATTGTCATCAAATGACCATCCGGCGCCATTTTGTTTTGTGACAGTTAAAAGGTCCCCGTAAAACGCCGATTCTAAGTTCATTTCAACTTTTGAATAAATTGTAGATCAGCAGAAGAGGACAACTATCTTGTCAGCTTATCAACATGTGGACAAACAATTTGATAGAAAGCTGAAACACACTTAGAATTGGCGTTTAACAGGGACCTTTCAAATGTCAAAAAAAAAAAATGGCTTTGAATGGTCGTTTAACCTCTTGAATGTCGGATGACAGTTAGAGGTTAAGGCCGTTATTTCATAGAAAATTAATATCAGAGCATTCCGAGGAACTAGATTGCTCTAATAAAAAGCAAAGTTTGGAATGATATTGGTGCAAGCAATTTTGACCTTGTCCTTGTACAGTTTCTGTAAACATAAGGGTTAAAATCGCATTTCATTTTTTAACCTCTCAGCTATTACCCACCTTCCGGCGGGCTCACGGTAGATGACTCGTTAATACTTTGGCACGTGTGAATTTTCGTCGAAAGTCGAAACAACTGGGTCTTAGAATCGGCATGGCCATTTGAGGACAATGTTACATTTGAATATCTGTGAAACGACTCGTCCTTAGTAATTACCAGTTAGCGTGTATGAGTTTAACTGTGTGTGGTAAATATGCTCATTAAACAGTTTATATCATTGACATTGACTCTATCTTTTAAATGTGGGTAGTGAATCTGAAAGAGTTTTGGCAAATATTGTTGAAGGTATGAAGAGCACGGTTAATGGTAAATTGGCAAATTTGCTGCTGAATTTGTTTTGTAAATAGGCATATGGAATAGTGCTGAATGGCGTGAAGTTTGGTACAGTCGATGTTATTGTTTTATATTCTTAGCTTATTGTTCCCACTCCTGGTGGCAGGGGGACGAACTGTCCGCCTTAAATCGTTTGTCTTTTATCCTGATGTTAATTGGTTTGTTTTGCCCGCAGGTCCCCGAAGCCATGCAGAAGATGCACGACCGCAAGAACATCGGCAAGATCGTGCTGGACCCGTCACTGGAGCCCAAGCCCAAACCTGCCACACCTGCCAAGGGCAAGGCCGGCAAGGAAAAGAAGCAGAACTCTGAGGAAAAGAAGGACGGCAAGGAGGACAAGGATAAAGAGGAAAAGGATAAGGCGGCTGACAAAGATAAGAATGAAGACAAGCCCGCCGAGAACGGAGAAAAGGAAGAAGCGGTGGCCAATGGCAACACCGACGAGGGAAGCCAGTAAATCCCTTCTATAGTTATTTCTGTGAAAACAAATATTATTTTTATTCAAGAAGGCTGAGATTCGTGACTTTTATTTTTTTTAGTGATTGCTTAAAAACTAGAAAATCAAATGTGCTGTTTGAAGAAGGGAGTTTTATTTCCACACTAAGCAGTGCAGTGAAACAGCTTTATTGATCAGATATATTTTTCAATTTTACTATTGTAGTTAGAAGGAAATTTTCAGTTTTCGGCCTTTTTGGATGGCAACTAATTATTGTATAAAATATTATCGTTTCGTTATTGATTTACATGTTATCAAAATTTACTTAAAACAATCTAAACATTTGATGTGTCCCGGGATTTACTGGAAGTTTTAATTTGTTCTTGATTAATCAATTGATATTGTGAGATGCGATGCACGCACCATGCACAAACGCTCAAAACATCATCTTTGTGCATGAAAACTTCTATGTATCTAACTTTATAAATAACATACATTTAAAATGGTTCAAAGAAATTCTATAGACTTTCAAATTTTGGATAAAGATTTACACTTTTGGTCTAGTAACTTTTTGATAAGACATATTGACGTCAGTGTTGCCATATTTTATCGAAAGAACTAACTTTTAATGCTGACTTCATTTGAATGCAACGGATTATATTTTTAAGGTTAATTTTAATATAATTTCTCATCAGTAGACAAACTGACCACAGAGGAACTTGTGATGTGTTCCCGTACAATTTAAGTTATACAATAAGAATACGATGGCCTCAAATCCAGTAGGGATGACCGGAGAGTGGAGACGGAAGGATATGATGGTAGTGCATTCGTTTCATACCAGTTTCATTTAGCAATTGTGGATTATTAGCGCCATCTCTGATGATACTGTGCTTGCCCTTGATTAACTCAGCAGTCGACAGTTCAGCAGCTCAACCCACCAACTATGAGCTGGCTATGTATATTTTTGGAACATTTGATGATAATAAAGATAAAACAGTGACAGAAGGGATCAGAATGTTTAGTTTGTTTATGCGGCCAGTATTGTAGAGGTTAATGTTAAGCACAAAGGGATCAATGTCACAGAATTAATGGATTCCAACTACTTTATGTTAGTTTTGCATTACGGTTTTCCAGCGATGTGCGAATATCACTAATGGTGCAATTTAAAGATATATTGTTTCTTGGCTAGGTCGGGAGTCGGGAGTCGCTATTTCGCTTCTGGATGAGATTGTATTTATATGAAAAGAGTATTTTTGAAAGTACATACAATGACACTAGATAGGAGCACGTGATAAAGTCACAATACAAATGGAAAAGCACATTCAGATGTAAAGCGTAGTGTATATGGAGGTGTATTTTTGATAAACACAAATCATCTCGAGTATATTTATGTACCAAACCATATTTTATAATGTAATATCGTGTGTCACAGTCTACATATCCAATTTATCGGTTTGTATTCGTTTTATAAAATTTTATACATGCATTTTTAACGTCGATGATTTTATAATATATATATATTAGTACATTCTTTCTATTCCTATTCTTGTATCACATTTTATACTCTAAATTAGCGCTTAAGTGTAAACATTAATTATTGTAAGATAGGATTTATGGAATGAAGATCAACCAGCCTGCATCTTTATGTCCGAGTCTCCGTGAGGGAAGGGATGAAGAAGTCGTACCTCTTCCTCTCCGCGGAGAGAGACGGCGCTTTGCATCGCGGCGCAGACAATGTTTTGTGTCAGTTTTATCTAAAGCAAATTTTGTAACATAATATAAGAATGTTTTGCCAAATGAAAATTATCGCTATTATTATATATGGTATATCAGAAATATGTTGCTTTCTATGTCACAATATTTTATGATGCTTGGAATGTTAATCAGTTGTAGTTGTAATTTACATTGATCGGTGTTGTAATATGCATGTAATATTCTAATGGTCGGTCAGGTGCCCTCGGCAGTTCTGTCTGATACATTGATTCTAATCATGGCGCACCGGGGCGCAAGGGTCGTAGGGCGGGCACACCTATCAGCAGTCAACAGCCACCAGCTCGGAAACGTCGAAATATTATATATTTTAGACTTTAAGGTTATGTTGGGTGGATATTTAGGGCGGCTTCACAGCTTGCTCGAAGACTGATTATGTTGCATGATTAGGAAAAAATGTATTCCTGGGTATTTTGTCGAGCCATTGGATATTTATAATTATGGAAATAAAACATTCTGAGATTAAAATACAAATGTCTTTTATTTTAATTTATAATTGGATTGTGAGCGATTAGCACCCTCTTCAAGAGATGTTATAAGTTTTACAGATAATACTTACTGTACCAGACGTGGTGAGGTACACAAGAACTATAATAGGCTGGAGGTCCCGATCCACGGAGGTACCAAATGTAGCTCCCTTCACCACGTGTGGAGGGACAATGCTTGCCGCTGTAGCGCTGGTCCGAGTGTCCTAGTGGCTGTTCCTTTGACGAAGCTGGGTCTGGTCCAAAGAGTGTGAGGTAATCCGAGGTCCAGGGTAAAGCGATGGTCAGTGAAGGAAAGAGGCAAGTAGAAGTAAAGTCGGAGCGAGGTAGAGCGGGCAGGGCAGGAGAGATGTTGTCGTGTCGGCCGGTAGCGTGAGACTGACCTGAGAACGGCCAAACGGGCCCTATATATAGCGGGCAGCAACACCGAGTGCGCTGCCCCTGCTGGTAAAACACTCTCTGCGCTCCTCGCCCTACCCCCACTCCGACGATTTATTTATTAAAACCACATATCAGTTACAAACTTAATAATCATAATAACACAAACATAAAATGACAAAACTACTATCAGTACGTCCGTCACACTTACATACAAATCTAACAGAGAAAAAAGGAAAAAAAATAAATTATTTTACTTTTTAGAGTTTATTTATTTTCAAATAAAATATATGTACAAAAATAATTGTTCCGCATGTAATCAATTCTAACCTTTACGCTGTTCTTCCACGTAGCTACTCACAAGCGACGCTACAGCTACCTTTCATACAATTTTGCTAGTGTAGCGCCTAGCGGCGATTTCAAAGACTAATAATAGTATGGGAAACACAGACGAGCGGCGATCGCGTCGCTTGAACGTAGCTCCATGGAAGAACGGCGTTAGTGTTTGGGAATATTTTATCCTTGAGATTGGAGAATAATTATACCTTCAAATTTTAATATAGTCATATTCACTGCTTATAATGTTAGAGAGCCATTGAGTGCATCTAGACTTGACCGTTTATCCCATATTTTTAAAATGGATAAAAAAATTATAAAAAATTGTTAAAATTTATAAATGCAAGAATTCTGCATATTATTTACTTTAAAATTGGCATACGCAGTATCTATTTGGAGAATATTAAATATTATGACTCCTATATGTTGTCTATAGCCTAGTTGATTGATAATCACAGAAGTAAATTTAAATTCGAACATGCGACATGCAACACATGATCAATTTTCAGTCGGCGAAATGTAAATAACAAATAATTCAGAAGAGATGCAAGACATCTCTTGTTAAAAAATTAAAATACTAAGTTTTCTTTGTGATTAATCAAAGTAACGAATACGTGGGAACTTTTGAAATAATTCAAATAAATGTTTTAAAATATCTCTTCAAATTGGCCAGCAAACACTCATGTGTGTTGTAAATTAGCCAAAATGTGCCCAAAAACGCTCCAGTGTTTTTATTATGTTCTACTTTTGGGTTAACATTTTAGTTTACTCTAACTGAAAGCAGGATTATACTACAGGGGTGAGTCTGTATTACATAAGTTGTTACATTAGCCTTACTCTATGTTTTGCATGGTCCACGGGAATGCGATAAAATTGCTCTTCTTTAAACAAATTCAAAGTAACTTGGATTTAAGCCGCCACGCTTTAGGTAGGTTAACACAAAATAAGAATAAGATTATACCAGCTTATATAATGTTAAGTAGATTTATATTAAAATAATAAAGAATTTTTAGAACTACAAACTAAAACAATCCATAAATAGAAAAAAATTATTTTAAAGACCAATAATATTGTTTAATAATAATTTTAAAAATAAAGACAACATTTTGTCATTGAACAGAAAAATGATAAATGGAAAATACATACACAAATACAAACTTTAAAATATGATTTTTCAATAAAATTTCAGTCAAAATGATCTCACTTACTTATTTACAATAAATATATTCTATTTCGTAATAATATGTCTTATAATCTAGGTACATAAAACTATTCCACAACAGCAAAGGTTTTGAGCATTCATTACTTAAAAAACAATGACCTTAAATTAAGTTTAATAAAAAAAATTACAATATGAATTTAGCTCTTCATTCTCCGAGTTCGGATCTATCGGTTGCACCTAGAGTGACTAACAGCGCCGACAGCAGCAAACTTAAGACTTATAATATTGAGGAGTAGTTACAATTACTACAACTAGTTAACTCTGCAATCAGCGTTTTCGCATTACACACAAAACCATCTCATCCAACTTTATTTCTTCGCTCATGTACGCCACAATACGCTGATTGTTACTCATTATATCATCGCAGGAAAGCAATACTGCTATAAACGCCACTACCCATGAAAATACTTTTTTTAGACCATTTTGAAGAGTTTTTTTCTGCATCGATCTATCTGGGTCCCGTGACTCTACAATGATAAATAAGAACTGTAAGACGTTGGAAAACTAGCCATTAAAACACCTCAAAATCATGTGTTTGTTTTACGTTTGGCGGTTATGACAAAATTCAATTTTGAAAAGAAACGACAAAATCACTTACACGGAAACATTACACATTCGGTTGGCGCTTACAGCATTTTCAAAGATTGATTTAAGTGTTACTACATTTTAAGCGGCGGTTACTACATTTTATTTGTTTGCTTTCTAATAACACTTGTCGTTTACTACAACTTGTCAACACTTTTTAGAATAAGTTAGTGTGTTTACTACAATTATAAATGTTGTGCGTTATCGTTATTTGTACATTACGGTGTTGTAAACCAAATGAATTTAGCCCAAAAAATAACAATACACATTTACAGCTATTCAAAATTTGAATATTGATGTACTTTGGCGCTTACAGCAATTTATGCAGCTGAAAATAAAGGTGATTTTCAGTATTCACACATTTTTGGCTTACACAAAATAAAATGTCAACTGAAGCGCCAAAAACATTGTCCTTCTTCACCTTTAAAAGACTTAAATATTGCCATTTGATAGATCATATTTTTTCAGCTAAGCATTTTAAAAATGGCATTTCTGTAACTACTGGTTTAAAAGTTATGAATTTTTTTCTAAAATCGGAAAAGTTTTTTGGCTCTGGTGAAAAATTTGGTCTTCTTTTGGCTGTTACAGCAGTATTGCTTTCTTGCGACGATATGATATATAATTACCTAGTTGTAGTAATTGCCCCACGATATAAGAGACAATGAATTTCTCAAAACACAGATAAACAAGGAAAATCCATTGGAGGAATCTTTTGACATCCAAATAAATTCATTTGTGAAAAGTTATTAAACATTTAAGTTTTCTAAGCCGAAAAATGGGTAATTAATAATTTTGACTAGTTCTTTTTTTAGTTTTTGTAAAGCGTCTTAAGGTAACAATTTAATTGAAGTGGTTGATAGTCCAGTGGGTAGAACGCTCAATCATTACAACAGGTGGGTCGAGTTTGGTACTCACAGTGGGTATACAAACTTTTTTTTATAACATAAATTTCTTAGTTAAAAGGTCTGCACAATAAATCTTAGGGTTAAAAAAGAGTAAATTATTACGTATTATGATAAAAAATGGCACATAATAATATATACATAATTTCTAAGAGAAGACAAGATGCAATAAAATCCAAGTGAAAAGTTGGAAGAAAACAACCTATTATTGCTTTTTTACATTCTCTGTGGCAAATTACGATTCTATGCCAGTTGATCCTCTAACAGTGGCCCCCCTTAGCATAGTTATATAAATGTGCAATCGGTTTAAAGAAAATACGGCATAGGTACCTACTTACACAAAATATATACAAATGCTCAGTTTAAAAAAAAAAAGGTTTTTGGAATTTTTTATGTGATGTATATTGTATTATTCTTATAGTTGATCCCCTGATAGTTGGCCCCCTGGCCATATACAATCTGCAGTCGGTTTAGGGAAAATACGGTATACCTACTTAATGTGTTAAGACTACTAAAAATTAATTTTAATGATTTAAATTAACATTATTAAAAAATCAAAGCAAGGCAAAAGGAGCTTAGCCACCAGAAGCCCTTTTAAGCAAAGGAGCTGTATAGTTCCACGAAGAACTAAATTGCCTTTCCTATTCAAAAACAATGATCACGTCACCTACTGTATTAATTTGAATAATGCTAATAAAAGAAAAATACATATAACAATTTGCAAGCAGGATAGAATTAAATAATATATAATTCACACATTGTAAAAACGTATTGTTGTATCAATCTCCACAATTATTAAATGTTTAATAACTCAGGTCCGGGGCATACATCATTCATGTCTACCTACGTTAAATTGTCGTGAAAACAAGCTTATGTGCCTAAGCAGTTAAAACAAATTATCAATCAGGATAAAACCAAACATTATTATTTTTTAACCCCTCAGTCCTCGGGCATATTTTGTCAGAAGGTCAAAATATTTCCACTTTGCATTAAAATAAAATAAATGAAAAAAATTTCATACTTATCCGAAAACTAAAAACTGTTTTTGAAAAATGATGAATTAGGCTTTATATTGTATAATTATTTACACATACATTTTTTAATGTAAACTTAAAAAGTTTCTAAAATGGCTCACCTTACCTTTTTTCAAACTAAAATTACTGATAGTGAAAAAACAATAAAAACACAAACATATTTTATTAGACAAATGTATTATAAACATTATTGTCACCTCACTTTTTTGTCATTTCATGTGAAAATAATTTATAAAAATTTCCCAAAGTTTAATAATTTATTTTTAAATTCAGTTTGGAAACTTTGGTTTCATAAAGGTGTACTTTTTAATAATTTTGTGGTTAATTTCTAGATTTGAATATAAAGCTTTGTGCTTTCTTTTTCTAATACCGTTTAAGGGTTATGTAATATTGTCATGTATAAAAAAACCCAAACATAAATTTACAATTCCCTAACACTATATTTTTATAAATGGAAAATCTTTGGCACTCATTCTTATGGCCCGTACGGACTAGGCTAGTGGTTTAGTCGAGTAGCGAGTATTTTAGTAACTAAACATGTCCGAACACCATAAATTTAGTAGTTAGTAGTAGCATTTTGGTCAGTCAGGTGGAGAGTTACTCGCTACTCGACCTAACCTTTTACCCAGTGCGAACATACCTTTAGAAAGTCTTTTCTGTTAAAAAAAAAAATAACACAAAATAAAAATTTACAGGCATTCTATAAACTATGAAATAAATTAAAAATAACTGTTAAAAATGATTTAGAATTATCGTAATAAGTACATAAAACATAATTAAAAAAACTAAAATTTAATCTTAGATAAAAATGATTTAAATTTGTTAAAAAACATAAACAATAGAAAAAAAAGATTTTTTTCTAGTACCCTCTCACATCATATGTTGGCTATCATCAGGGTTATCTTTACCCTGAAGGTTGCTCTCTGTGAAACTGTACTCGTACCAGTCATCGAGGTTTTGAAGCGATTAGTTGATAGGTAATCTTGTATGTCGATCGTCCAGTAATCTCCAAACTAGCAGTTAAAAACCCGCTCCCTGCGAGCGGCTTTTCGTTCTGCTTTGCCCAGTTTAAGTGTTGGTGACTATTTATAACGCTTCGCCCTTTTGCAAAACTAACTACTACTAATATAAAACTACAGAATTACATTTAATAGGTAGATATATAATAGTAGACATTCTTACATTAAAACCGTGAATAATGAGAGGAACACTCTTCACCCCAATATAAATCTTCTTATTAACCTCTCGCAGGCCGCAGTCCCCCCGGCGGGTCCGGATTTTGAAGCGATTTTGCCCCTTATGTATAAAGAAATTGTATGAAGAACAAGGTCAGAATCGCTTGGGCCATTCTCGTTCTTGACATAACGAAATACTGGAATGCATTTAGCCACTCCGAATAATTCATATTAATTGCCAATGACGCGCCGGGCACCAAAGATGGCAGACAAAATAGCTGCCGCTTGATAATATGAACGCTGTCATATTCGAAGTCTATATTTATTCATTGTTTTTTATATAAATCCATTGTGAAAAGCACAGATTTAAGTGATTATTAGGAAGTTCGTTTTATCTAAATTATTTTAATGTAATTTTTGTAATATATCACAAAAGAAATGTTATAAAAATTGAATTCGTAAGAAAGGTGAGAACTGTCAAATATTTTACGTCGTGTTGTAAAAATATATTTTTTGTATGCTGGCTTTCAACAAGTTAATGAATGAAAGCGAAAAATGTTTCTTCTCCCATACAGTTTATTGGATAACCAACGCCCCTGCCATAGATTACCCCAAGTTGTTCGCTACGTTTGGTGACTTAACAGAGTTATTGGGTGAGGCTTGTCTAGGTCTTGGCGGCACATGAGTTTGTCCACCTACTGCGTGGCGAGCCAGATCGGGAGGGACTGGTTGATGGGACACATTTTATCTCTCCAACCGGACTCTCTCGACCCATCGCCAGGTAGCGCAGTGGGAGGGATGGATTCATACGTCCGTCACTCCTGGACATATTAACCCCCAGATTCCTATACACCCTTAACACTTTTTCCTTAAACAAAGTATTATAGATGGCGGCACTTCCATTTGCATCTCGCACGTTGAGCGAGTGTCTACAACAGACGTTAGCATGTTAATAATAAAGATACTATGAACATTATCAAATGTACTTCCACGGTAAAAGTAATAATATGAAAACTTCAATAGTAGTTATTATAGATATGGCGCCACTTCCATTTTCACGGACGGGTCAGAACGGTTTGTCAGAGATGTGGCATCAGAGATTTACTTGGAGTCGGGTTCTTAAATTTGAACCGTACAGGCATTCGGTTACTAATTACGTCAGATATTAAGTTTTGAGATAATGAGAAAAGCAATATACGAATGCTCGCCATAAATCAAATATTATTTATAAGTGTCTATTTTTACATATTAAATATGCTATAAAATAACACGGGGACGCATAACGGTCCGGTACATTAGCATGACATTTTGAAATATCCTACTAGTTACCCAGAAAACATCAACAGATATCTAGTACAACTGCGCAACGGACTCATATGCGAACTTACTTATCAATGTCCTTCAATCTTCTCCTGGTCAAAGAAAGGTTGAGTTTCTTTCTGGCGGAAGTCGTCTTGGAAGGACTGATGTAAGTTTTCGGCGTTGTGGGTGGAGAAATGTAATACCCCACTCCCTTGCTGATCTTAGTTGGCGACCGCAAATAAACTCCCTCTTCTTGTATTGAGCCACTTGAGGTACTGGGTGAGCACAAACCTTCCAATTTCCTTCTAGCATGCATGGCGACCTTTGCCGGAGACGAGACGAATTTGTTTTCTTCTTTTGTAGGAGATTCGAGGCCAGTCAAATCTATCACGGGGAAGTCCAATGCATTCATTGGAAGATTGCTTGTTGTTCGGACTTGTGGTGGATTGGTGTCGTCTCTCGATGCAATGAATGTCGTCATGACAATGTTAATGTGATTTATCGAAGTCGGTGACAAAATTTTGATGCTTTCACAATTTGGTTCAATGTAAATGTTAACTTTTTCGGTTGCAATAGAATCCTTGAGAATTTCAACTCCGTCAATTCCAACAGGTTCTTTGGAAATTTCCATTACGTCTTCGGAATTTTCGACTCTCTTATTACAAATCCGTTTTGGACCAGGTTTGTTTTTTTTTCTATTTTGCGTATCTTCCGTGTCCCTCGTGACTGCAGTAGAATCTATGCAAATATCAATTCTGTCAGTTGCAATAGAATTTGTAGAAATTTCAACTATGTCAGTTGCAATAGAATCTTTGGAGATTTCCATTACGTTCCGTTGGGAAAATTCAACTCTCCTATTATGATACTGTTTCGGACCAGCTTTGATTTTTTTTCTATTTTGATTATCTTCAGTGTCCCTTGTAACTGCAGTAGAATCATTGGAAATTTTAACTTTGTTAGTTGCGACAGAATCTTTGGAAATTTCATCTCTTGCATCAGAATGTTTGGAAATTTCAACTTTGTCTGTTGCAACAGAATCTTTGGAAATTTCAACTGTGTCAGTTACAATAGAATCTGTTTCCATAACATTCTGTTGGGAAAATTCAACTCTCCTCTTATAATAACGTTTTGGACCAGCTTTGATTTTTTTTCTATTTTGATTATCTTCTGTGTCCCTTGCAACTGCAGTAGAATAATTTGAAATTTCAACTCTGCCAGTTGCAACTGAATTTTTGGAAATTTCAACTTTGTCAGTTGCAACAGAATCTTTAGAAATTTCAACTATATCAGTTGCAACAGAAACTTTGGAAATTTCAACTCTTTCAGTTGCAATAGAATCCTTGGAAATTTCTTCTTTGTCATTTGCAATTGGATCTTTGGAAATTTCAAAATTGTTATTATTTTCCTGTTCTCTTTTGACTACGATGCATGCTTTCATTTTATCTGCCATCTTCTTTCTGTATTTTTTGTCATTCCTATGCACATAGCACACTTCTGCGCTGACATTACACTCCATCAGATAATGGATCCATTGGATTTGTTTAAAAGAAAGCTTGTCTCCTTCACCCTTGACTTCCACAAATTTTATCTGAAATATAAAACAATAAATTAGAGAAAATCATCCTTACATCTTAACCTTTCAAATAATACCTCCGTAGTGCACTGAGGGTAAACTTCCCACAAAAAGAAAGTATTGGTTTCAGATTACTACATAATTGCATATGTCGACATTCAACAGATACAAATATTTCGTATCCAATGGGTACTATTGGCACGTGAGAAGCTGATAGAGATATTGAAAGGAGGGTAAATGCGGGTAAATTTATTAATATAGGACTGAACGCAGTTGGCGCTAACAAAAAAAACTGAAGCTGGAAGTCCACAAGGGAGTACCTGGCTATTCAGGTCTGTTCACTAAACGCGGCTAAAGTCATTTCGAGCAAAGTATCAATTGTAAAAGCACATATCAATTCTCAATGGTGGTCTTATAACAGAAAATGTTTCTGAGAAAATCTTTCACTCTGGAATGTGCCGCAAATATATTTTACATTAATAAATTGTGAAATAACACAAATTAATATATTTTTGAAAATGCACTTGAGGATGCCTTGATTTGCACCGGATTGCTAGTCGAGAGTCTTACCCCTCGACCACGGAGGCCGCCAAACCGCTTAAGTACTACACCCGAGTATACTCCAAAATTCCCACACCTGAGATAACTCAGTCAAAATTTACCTCCAGAAAAAAAAGACCACTCTCGAATATACTTGGGTGAATATAAATTCTTCCTTTTAACCCACATAAAGTTGTCTCCACCAATTAGTGGAGAAAAATTCAACAGAATTACCAAGTACTAAAGACGTTTTTGTGTTTCTATTTTTGTAGTAAAAAATATGTTACAGAGTTTTAAATCCTCGTGACAAAAGTGTATTTCACACAAATCACAGTTGTCTCCCGTCGTGTCTCACGTACTAAAACATCAGTTGTTTTTGAGATTTTTAAAATATTTTATTAAACATCATAAAAAATAATAATCGCTGTTACTTGATATACCTTTTGGAGTTTAAAAATAGTTTTATATTTTATGTCATCATATCATTTTTTTGTAACATCTTACTATCTTACTAATATTATAAACGCGAAAGTTTGTATGGATGTATGTATGTTTGTTACTCTTTCACGCAAAAACCACTGAATCTTTACAATAATATAGCTCATACATCAGAATAACATATAGGCTATAATTTATACCCAAAGCTTGCTATTTTCCATGTATTACAAATAATAATTATTGTTTAATAGAAAATGTCAAAATTTGAGAAAGACATTTTGCAAAACAATTGCTGTAAAACCAAAATTCTATTTTAGAAAATATTTAAATTAGTAAATTTATTTGAAGTACTCACCCTTGAATCGAATCAAGAATTATTATAGATATTCTTAATAAATAGGTCAAGAGTTTTGGTGTAAACATAGATGGGACCTACGAAAAGAAAATAGGCTAATCGAAGTACTAATCCTGCGAAGACGAAGTCGCGGGCAGAAGCTAGTTATAGAATATACACAAGTCGGAGTGGCGAGAGACAACTGTGGTTTGTATGAAATACACTTCTGTCACGATGGATTTACAACTCTGTCACATATTTTTTATATCACACAGTCGTTACGTCTTTAATACAGTAGATTTTAAAGTCATTATAAAATAATAATATTGGTGATTCTGTTGAAATTTTCCCCACTAACTGTTGGAGAATACTTTATGTAGGTTAAAAAAAAGAACAACCCAAGTACAATTTATGGCATGTGGAAGCGAGACAAAAGACAGCTGCGATGATTCAAACGAGGTAACACTCCCCCTTATCATCTACCAATCTCCTCAAACCGAGTGACATTTCGAGATGTTAGTATAATACACGCCAAACTTTAAGACCTGCCTGACGTTGATCAAATATCCTCGCAATAGATGAGTTTAAGGTTAAAACAGTGGCATGCCCCCTCGCCCATGCCTTTCTCTGTCACACATATGATTTTACGCATCTTTCTCTTTCGCTAAAATCAGTAGCTGCCAGTGAATCGTACCAGTATTAAAGATTGGCGTGTACTATAACTAATGTAGTAAAAACATTTTTTTTATAATATTTTAATTAATGAAGATAATATTAGCGAAAGTCAATCGAAAATCTGAAACAGAAAAATCAGAAAAAGATACGGATACATCTGGGCCTGAACATGGTCTATTCTTGGGTTCATTCATGGGTTTAAGGGACTGAAAAAACAGAACTTCTCAAGTATGAAAACTTGTTACGAGGGAACCTTATAAGAGGGTTCCACTGTGTATTAAAAAAAATTAAAGTGAAGTTTGCAAGACTTGCCTGGTTAGTTTCACTATTCCAGATGGTGAGATCGGGGAAGCCCGATTGAGCGTAGTGATAGGTGTGTGCCAATCTCTTGCAGATGTTGTACAATCCCGCGTTTCCCAGACAATGCGACACAGTTATCAGTTGCTCCCAGACGATGTGATCACTGTGCAGGGAAAAGTCACCTGTAAAATTAATTTATTACAGATTACAGGTGTTGGGATAGAAACATGTGAGCGATTCAGTTTTAGCAATTCAAAATGTACAGAACAGCAGAAGATAGTTAATAGTAGCCTAGTGGACAAATGCCCCGGGTTCCCTCCCAGTCATAATGGGTTCAATCAAGGGCGACGCCAGCCGATAGCCCAGGGGGGGCAAGTTGATATGGAGAATGAGAAAAGTATGAATTGTAGGTAAAGTCGAGAGCACATGAAGCTTTTCGCTTGTAATACGAGCCTTACATCTACGGCGATTGTAATAAACGATACAGAGTCCAACATACATGTAAAGCTACATGAGCTCATGACTGTACAATAAATAAAACTTGTAAATAAGTTAGGTGTTGCATCCGAAACTGTTTGCTTCAGATGCATTTGGTAAAATGGACTGTAAATAATACGAAACGAAAAAAACTAAATGAACGAACAGAACGAAATGGTATTTGTTGGAATTGGGTGATAATATGTGTTGGGAACAAAAATGGGAAACAAGGAAAAGGAAACCAATCACTTACCTCTCGGGAACACGACACAAAACTTACAAGTAGGTACAGTTTATTTCACTAAGATACCTCGAGGTATTATTGCCTAACAACACAAACAAGTAAACACGATAGTCTACTTTTATATGATTCACAATTATATTAGCACAACAAAACGAAACTTGCTTCAAAACCTCTTGCTAGATTCCTCTTCTTGTCTCTGTTTTTCCGGAACAAAAGCCCTCCAATTTTCCAATCACTGTTCCAAGTTCAAAATTTCTTTCAGCAAGTGATGTGGTAAGGATGGGTAGAGGTAGGTACTGGGTAAAATGACATCCAGGTAGGAACCATGCATATTATCATTTCAAAACCAAACATTCCCCCCCCCGAGAAGAGATTGAAATCTCTTATCTACAATCGATAGTAAATCACACAGTTCCGAATATTGACAAAAAACAAATGTATTTTATGTAACAATCTATAATTAACAAAAATGACAAACAATTATTCAATCTTTGTGCAACAAACATCTTCAACGAAATTAAAAAAATCGAAACGTACGTCTACAATAAAGCTAAAATTAATTAATTAATCGAAGAACTATCTTTCATAGCAACCGACACCGCGGTAAATCGAACAAAATACAAGGAGAAAACAAACGAAAATAAAAGCAATGAATAAAATTAAAAATCAAATTACATATAAGTAAATTGTTTCAAAGTGGTAATGGATAAAGTTTAACAATAGGCCGACGAAATGTTCCTTGTGCAGTTTTAACTGTCACAACCCGTACGATTTGATCAGGACCAGGATGACATTCCTCAATACGGCCTAGTGGCCAGTGCATAGATGGATTTTTTCCATCATTTAATAACACCAAATCTCCAACATTAAGATTAGGTGATGACGTTATCCACTTTCCACGTTGTTGAAGGGTATGTAAATATTCCTTTCTCCATCGATTCCAAAATGCCTGAGTTATTTTTTGCAACAACTGCCAACGCGATAACCTATTCATAGGCACTTCAGACCAATCAGGTTCAGGTACCGATGTAAGAGGAGCCCCTATCAAAAAATGACCTGGCGTCAATGCTTCGAGTTCAGATGGATCAGACGACAATTGAGATAATGGACGAGAATTCAAAATGGCTTCTATTCGACTAAACAATGTTGTTAATTCCTCAAACGTGAGTACTTGTTCTCCTATTACTCGCTTTAGGTGGTATTTTGAGGATTTTATTCCTGCTTCATATATGCCTCCAAAGTGAGGTGCAGAAGGGGGATGAAAAGACCATTTAATTTGCCGCGTGGTTGCAGCAGATGTGAGGTGATCACGAGCTGATAAGTATTTGTTAGCACCGATGAAATTTGTGCCGTTATCACTAATGATACAAGAACATAATCCCCTTCTAGCTATAAAGCGATCCAAAGCCGCTAAAAAGGCTTCGGAGGATAAATCAGATACAACTTCTAAGTGTACTGCCTTGGTACTTAAACAGATAAATAAGCACAGATAAGCCTTCAAAACTTTGGCTCCTCTACGTCTGCTTTCCTTTATTGAGAATGGGCCACCAAAATCCACCCCAACATTGAGGAAAGGACGACCTTCACGAAATCTAATTTGAGGCAAATCTCCCATCATAGGTTGTACACCAATAGGACGAGCCTTAAAACAAGTTATGCATTTACTCAATCGTGACCGAATGACATTTCGAGCGGAAACAATCCAATATTTTGATTGTAAGATTGACAATAACGTCCTAGGCCCCACATGCAAATAATTCTTATGATACGAGTCAATAATTAAGTTGGTAAGGTGACTTTTCTTGGGCAAAAGTATGGGGTGTTGGAAATTAGGTGCGATAGGGGCATTGTGTAACCGCCCACCGACTCTAAGTAGACCAACCGAATCTAAAAAAGGCATTAACTTTCGAACATGAGATGAGTTATGATAATTGTTGCCTGCATCAATATGAAAATGCATGCGTTGCACTTTCATAATCCATAACTTCAGCGATGAATGCAATTCCTCGGCAGTTAACACTCCAAAAATACGATCTTCTATCTTTTTTCGAATGTTAACAGCAAATCTCAAAATCCAAGCCGTAACACGTTGCAATCTAGTTAATGAAGAAAACCTATTTAAAGTCTCCTCATTCCACGAGTTAGTTGTAGTCAATACTTGTATATTGTTGACCTTCAGTTCAGGAACAACATCAAGTTTTACACTGGAAGAATGGATCAATGGCCACTCGTCGATGGGTGAGAGCATCCAAGGAGGCCCCCTCCACCATAACTCGGTATTGACCAACTGATCTGGCAAAAGTCCTCTGCTGGATATGTCAGCTGGGTTCAAATGAGTACGTATATGAAACCACTTGATCAATGAATTAACTTCATTGATTTGTCCTATTCGATTGGCAACAAAGGTTTGCAAGTTATATGTAGGTGTATGAATCCACGATAAAACTATAGTAGAATCCGTAAATGCGAACACTTTGTCAATATGTAAAGTTGTACCGAATGATTTCAAAACATAATCCAAAAGTCGAGCAAGTAACAAAGCACCACATAATTCTAAACGTGGAATAGAAAGAGTTTTTACTGGAGCTACTTTTGATTTGGCAATCAAAAGTCGAATGTTAAATTCTTGATTTGAGTGTTGAGACCGAATGTATACAACACACGCATAGCCCCTTTCGGATGCATCTGCAAATCCTACTAATTGATATGTATTATCACTACTCTCCCCTATGTATCGCGGAATTTTAATGTTAGCTAATGTTGACAATGACGACACTATTGCCATCCAATGAGATTGAACCAAGGCAGGGACTGGATCGTCCCAGTTCAATCCAAGCTTCCACAGCTGTTGTAACAAACATTTAGCCAAAAACGTGACAGGGGAAATCCATCCAAGAGGATCAAAAATCTTTGCGATTGTTGATAATATTGACCTTTTCGAAAATGTTATTTGTGATGTTTTTACTCGATACGAGAACGAATCAGTTTCCGAATCCCAAACAATACCTAAAATCTTAATGTTATTGGCGTGATCTAAATCAAATTCTATAGGTGCTTCCTGGTGTGAGATTGGAATATCAGAAAGCAGTTTATGACAATTACTTGACCATTTGCTCAATTCAAAACCGCCAAGATTAAGTAATTCCACCAAGTCTCGCTTCAATTTACGTGCCGATTCAAGTGTGGATGCTCCAGTTAAAATATCATCAACATATGTATTTTCTAATAAAACTTTTGATGCTGTTGAAAACTTGGCATCTGCATCTGATGCGAGTTGCTGTAAAGTGCGTATAGCGAGAAATGGTGCACAAGCAGTTCCGTATGTTACAGTTTGCAGTTCAAATTCTTTAATCATTTGTTCCGGTGATTCACGCCACAAAATATGTTGGTAGGATCTATCCTCTGGCCGAACCAATATTTGCCTGTACATTTTGCAAATATCTGCTGTAAAGACAATTTTGTGCGTTCTGAAATTTGATATTAATTTCACAATATCTTGTTGAAGTTTGGGCCCTATTAAAAGTATATCATTCAACGACTGGTTAGAAGTTGTTTTTGAACTTGCGTCAAAAACAACTCTAAGTTTTTTAATGGATCCAGTATCTTTAATTACACAATGATGAGGAATGAAATATTTTCCAGTCGAAACTGATGAACTTGTCACATCTATCATGTGGCCCAAAGATTCATATTCTCTCATAAAGTTAATGTAATCAGATTTTATATCAGGATGCCGAGAGAAACGGCGCTCAAGGTGTTGCAGACGAGATACTGCCGAATGATATGAATCACCAAGAGCCAATGTAGCTTCCCTGAATGGAAGTGGAACAACGTACCGTCCCGCATCGTCTCTATAATGCTGAGTTGTAAATATTTTATCACAAAGCAACTCTTCTGGAGATAATGGTGAAGGATGATTGGGAAAATCTTCGATTTCCCAAAACGTTCTCAGAATACTCTCAATTGATGATTCTAACGACGTCAAAAACGAATTCATGGAAGGAGACGTGCTGTGATCTACATTTCCCATTAAAATCCAACCAAAAGCCGTGTTCAAAGCTATCGGTTCATTAGATTTTCCTACCACCTGTCCCGAACGAAGAATGGATGAAAACAATCCAGCACCCAATAAAATGTCTATTGCAGAGGGCTTATCAAAATTAGGATCAGCCAAAGTTAAATTTCTCAAATGATTCCAGTCTCCCCGATGAATGGGAGAACTAGGCATATGTGCACAAATGCTTGGTAACACAACGAAATCCCCTTCAAAAAGTTCATTCGAACATAGAGGACGGATCTGACAATTGACCAGTCCCTTCTGCGCGATGGCCGACAACTGTCCAATTCCTCGAATAGAAATTTGTTTATTCGAACAGTCGAGGCCCAAACGAATTGCACAATCATTTGAAATAAAATTTGCCTGGCTTGCACAGTCCAATAATATACGAACCTTGTGAAAATTACCATTTTTATCACAAGCTTCTACGATAGCAGTAGCTAACAAAACTGTTGATTGGCTAGAGCTCGATAAAACGTTGGGATTATCAAGCCTCTCCAAATGAGCTGTGGTTGCCGCGATGGCCGATACGACTGGGTTGATTGATTCTGGTGGCGAATCAAGTACCTCTTGTCTGGAAGTGTTATCGAAATTGTTGCTATTTGACTCCTGTACTTGCCTATTTACGTCATGAGAAAAATGCAACAAGGAATGGTGATTTTTATGACACCGAAAACAATTAAAACGCGACGAACAGTTTTTAACAAAATGCTTATCCGATAGACAATTCTGACACAATTTATATTTCTTCACAATATTGAATCTAGCAGGTTGCTCTAGATTTAAAAATTGGTCACACTTTGAGAGGAAATGTCCACCTTTGCATAATAAACACACCGATTTTTGAGTGCTGACAAAAGAATTTAATACGCGATTTGGTTTCGCTTTTGGCGCTTCATTTTTCATGCCGTAGCCATGAACAGATTCATAAATTTTAGATTGCGATTCCAAAAATGACAACAACTGTGAAAATGATGGAATTTCTTCCGTGTGACCCATTAACTCGAAGTTAGTTCGTAGGTCATCAGGAAATTTCTTTAAAACGATATGTAGTAATAAAAATGACCACTGATCAGTTGGAAAATCTAAGGCTTCTAATGCCTGAACATTTTCCTTTAAAACATTAACGACAGATCTAAGCGATTCCTTTTTTATTATGGGGCATGAAATAATGTTCTCTACGTGTCTGTCTGCAATTATCCGTTTGTTATGAAAACGATCTCTCAACAAATTGTAAGCAATGGGATAATTGATTGCGGAAACCGGAAGATGCTTTATAATTTTCAACGCATCACCCGATAGCGCCCCTAACAAATAATGCAGTTTATGTATGTCACTAAGAGAATTATTTTCATGAATTATTGCATCAAAGGTATTTATAAAGTTTACCCATTCAGTAATTCCACCTGAAAAGGTTGGCAAACTAATTTTTGGAAGTGAAAAACCGAGACTGTTGTCTGTTATTTTTCCAGAACTATCTTCCTTAGGTGGAAACAATGCTAGATGATTCGATTGGATTTCATAATACATGTCCATAAAACTCTTATATCTGTTTTCCATATCTGTTAAATCTACCTCTTTACTTTTCGACGTTTCTAGAATTACATAGGATTCTACAAAATCATTCCTATATTTTTCAATATCCTTAAACCTAATCAGTAAGCCATTTCTATCTATCAAATTACCAGAAACAACTGCTCTGATCGACGAATCATGAATTTCACGAAGTCCTAGAATGGCTAATTTATTCCGGACAATAGCAGAAGCAGCCATTTTAAAATGATATTAATCAATTAAAATCAATAAACAAACTATTCTGATTATAAGACGATACGATAATTTAAAATATTAAAGTTTTCTATTTTGTAATCAAAGATTGAATAATAATGAATAATATTTTGCTTCGGGTAGGTACCGAATGCAAGATATAGTACCTACTTGTGACCAATGTTCCAAATTATTTGAAATCATGAACAATGTTCCAAAGCTGAAAGTAGGTACCCAATACAAAATGAAATGCTAACAATATTTGAAAATAGAAGCAACAAACGAAAAATGCGAAATTTATTATGATTTTTCCCACGAAATTATCCCCTTTGAAGATGACAATATGCTTAATTCGAAGGCCGAAATGCCAGGAATATGAGGAACAAGGGATAAAGGTTCTTGGAATAACACATACCAGCAACCAAATCCAACAAACTAATGAAAACACCGACGATATCCGGAACGATTGGACCAAAATGTTGCATCCGAAACTGTTTGCTTCAGATGCATTTGGTAAAATGGACTGTAAATAATACGAAACGAAAAACTAAATGAACGAACAGAACGAAATGGTATTTGTTGGAATTGGGTGATAATATGTGTTGGGAACAAAAATGGGAAACAAGGAAAAGGAAACCAATCACTTACCTCTCGGGAACACGACACAAAACTTACAAGTAGGTACAGTTTATTTCACTAAGATACCTCGAGGTATTATTGCCTAACAACACAAACAAGTAAACACGATAGTCTACTTTTATATGATTCACAATTATATTAGCACAACAAAACGAAACTTGCTTCAAAACCTCTTGCTAGATTCCTCTTCTTGTCTCTGTTTTTCCGGAACAAAAGCCCTCCAATTTTCCAATCACTGTTCCAAGTTCAAAATTTCTTTCAGCAAGTGATGTGGTAAGGATGGGTAGAGGTAGGTACTGGGTAAAATGACATCCAGGTAGGAACCATGCATATTATCATTTCAAAACCAAACATTAGGTATTACATTTATTAGAAAAAATCAATAAAAATAATTTGGGAGTTTGATTTTGAATAAGTGTACAGTGTATTTTTTTTGTAATTACCAGATTTAAGGATCTAAATAATAATATAAGGATCGACAAAGATTAGGTTAATTAAAACATAATTTTGGGGGGTTTTTTGTAAACTTCTCGACCACTTTATTATGCAAATCTTCTATGTTTCCATGAATAAGTTTTCTGTGTATACTCATCATGGCCAGAACTTTTTTAGAATCTCTAGGGGGGGCAGCTGCCCCTCCCTGTCCCCCCTTGGGTTCAATTCATCTGCTAGCTAAGTCCTCCATTACAGAAGCCACATTTTATTAACCCGTTGGGTATATTTGTTCAATTTTCAGAACAACTCATATTATGAGTCTCATAGAAATCGTTGTGCCTATCTATTACGGTTAAAAAAAATTATGAATCTTTGAAAATTTTTTAATCATAATTTTTACATGAAATGAAAAAAAAGAGAGTTGACAGTTTGTTTATAATACATTTGTCTAATAAATATGTATGTGTTTTTTTTAATTTTTTATTATCAGTAATTTTAGTTAGAAAAATGTAAGATGAGCCATTTTTAAAACTTTTTATGTTTGCATGGATAATTTTTGTATTTCAAAATTTATACTTGTGTTTATTTTGAATTATAAATTTTGAAAGCATATTTAATCATCTTTCCAAAACAGTTTTTAGTTTTCAGATACATTCAGAAATATTCAATTTATTTGGATTTTATTGCAAAACGGCAATATTTTGACCCTCTGAAAAAATACAGTTGAGGCTTGAGAAATTAAAAAGCGTACCTGGTTTTCTGGTATCCAAAGCAGTCTTCATTTTGTCCTGAACATCTGCCATGCTGGAGGTCTCTATGAAGGTCAGTCTCTCATCAATCAGTTCCTTTCTGTTCTCGTAGAAGTAGGGGGTGTGCATGTCCAGGGGCACCTCCTGATAGGGGGACAGGAACAGTCTCTTATCCTTCACTGTGCTGTAGATGATGTCCCAGAACAGGAGACTGAATATGGAAGTGATGACACGCCCCTCCCAATGATTTCCTGCAAAAACAATATGTTCTTAGGGCCGTCATTTCAGTATATTATTAAGGAATGCTTTAAGTCAAATTGGGATGTTACATACAAACTTGACGAATGTAAATATCTCCAAGCCGGCATAGAAAGCAAAAAATTCTGACCCTTAACACTTAAGGACTCGCTAACGGGTCTAACGGACCCTGTTCTTCATATTTTGTGTAGTAACTTTAACATTTTGACATTTGCGACGTTGCCGCTCTTAGTACCTTTCAACGATAAATGACAATCTAAGTCGTCAGTTAGCGCGCTGCGTGTGAGTACTATGGACGTAAAGGATGGGTCCGCTGTACCCGGTAGTGACTAAATACGCAAGTGTTTTTTCCAAAAACTGTTCCGAGACTGAAGACTATTTATAAATAAGTGACCATGAATCGGATTCTGAAAGAGAAGGCGATTAAGTAAAAACAATAAATATTAGTATTTGATTGAATAGAACAAAGTAAACATTCACTTTTATTGAGCAGTTATGGAATAAACATATGATATTATACCGGTAGCATCTATGTTTTCATGAGGAGCAAAAGTGTCTTCAAATTCACATCCTTTGCTAAAATTCGATCATTCGATTTCTAAAAGCCTTACAACCAGCAGCTATTGTTTATTTTTACATTTCTGAACCGATTTTATCCGAACTATTTATACGTAATTAATCAATATACCAGTAATTTAATACAAGTGTTTCATTCTGAGAATAACCTCCAAAATTACTGCAAAATTACATTACCCTTGTTTTGGAAGATGAAAGAAGTCATACAAGGAGCTCAATTTACGACCGACTCCAGACCTCCAGAGACCTTCAAGGGACCGTGTTTTAGTGAAATTCACAGATGACATATGCGACACAGACGTGTGTTTTAGTGAAATTCACAGATGACATATGCGACAGCTGCATAGAAGTAAAAAAATTGTGAATGTTTACATCAACTTACCACAGTCAAAATCACTATTATTCTGGTAGTAGAGAAGTGCGTACTGTTCTACTGAGACGAACGTCCGGTCACCTGATTCCCTTTCATCAAAATAATATAAAGCTTTGCTACCGCGCCGCACATTTCTGAAAACAAAAAACGAGAAAATTAATAAATTGCAAAATGGGTGCTAAAACTAATATTCATTATTACAGTGAACTCATTGGTTGTTATTTAATTTTAAGTAATTCAAATTTAATTATGTAATACAATATAATAATATTGTCAAGTCGAAAGCCCTATTCAAGTTCTGTTATTTTCCAAATAATGTGAAACATCCAGCCCATGATGAAATACTAACAGAACTTTAATAGAACTTTCACAAAACTTTCACTTTCTTCCGTAAAACTTAGTATAAATAAATAAAACTTGAATTTTGACTTTGAAATTTGATGAATTATAGTACTTGCAGAATAGCTACAACAGTAGTAACTACTATAGAAAAACTAATAATATACATACATATCGACCACTAGCGTGACGGTACATTTTGCTTTTTTGATAAGTTACTTCTTATAGGAGTTAGGACTCTCCAAAAATCCTTAAAATCGCCTGGTTTGAATGCCATCAACAGACGTTCAACATACAAACTAAGAAAATGTATTTAAAAAAAAGCAAAATGTACAGACACAGAATCTTTTCTTCTAATACAGTTGGTAAAAAAAACTTTAAAATCGGTCCAGTTTTAGAGGAGAAAAATGGGGAATACAAAAACTCAATTTTGACCATTTTATTTAGGTATTAATACTACCTACAGTAGAATTCGGATATAATGACTTCGCTTGTAACTGCTTACCGTTTTTAGCGATGTAAATGTAAACTCAAGTTAGGTTTCATGGTTAGGTACTAGGAAAACATATCCGTTTAGTACGACTCCGTTTTAGGCGACCAATTTTAATGATAATTCGTCCGGTTAGAATGACGTGCAGTGTTTATGTTTATAAAACCTACGTACCAATACCTCGCCGTTCCGCACCTCGTCTACTCCCCGCACCCGGCTACTCCCCGTGCGCTAAGGCTGCCTTCACACATGTAAGTCGCTCACGTAAGCGACTTCTGGCCAAGGGGCACATAGGTTTTTGCTTACGTGAGCGACTTACGGGAAAAAAGTTAAGTTGTGAAAAGGCAGCATATCACCTATCTTATTAGCACGCTTAAATCACAGTCAGTTTCTATTATCTGTTGTGACAACCGCTTTATACAATAAGTTCCGTGAAGCGAAAGTGTTTTTCAATTGAAGAAAAAAGTGCTGTATTACAACGTTTAGAAGCCGGTGAATCAAATGTAACCCTCGCGAAGGAGTTCAGCATAATTTGAATTAAATGTTTTATTTACTTAAAAAAAAATTATTTATCTAAACTATTACAATAATTACTTGATAACATTGATTATTTGATAACAATAATTACAAAATTAAATAAATCATCAAATGTAGTTAAATATTTGGGAATACTCATAGACAACCAACTACGTTGGGAAGCCCATATCAGTGACACAGTAAAAAAACTCCGTAAACTCTGCTATATTTTCTGCTCCCTTAGGTCTATCTTAGATTTACTTACTCTAAGAAGCGTATACTTTGCCCTTTTTCAATCTGTAGCAACATATGGTATAGTGGGATGGGGCGGTTGTGCTGAATCCATTATCTATCCGATTATTACTGTACAAAAACTAATTTTGAGAATTATATTTAAATGCCAACCTACCCATCCCTCAAGTGAACTATTTGATAAAATAAGGGTCTTAGATATTCGTCAGCTATTTACTAAAATAAGCTTATGTTTTATACGGAAAAATAACTTACTGGTGGCTCCACAACATCAAGCACACACCCGCTTTTCATCAAACCTGGGATGCATGGTCCCAAAAACTAAAACCACATTCGCTCAACGACAATTCTGGTTCATAGCTCCGAAAATATTTAATGCATTGAGTACCGATATTAAGTCAAATAATTCAGTATCCACCTTTACCGCCCGTCTACAGCATTGGATATTTGAAAAGGGACGAGCTTTCTTTAAAGATTACATGAGTTCTTAACACTTTTAAAAACAAAACAAAAAATTATAAAATTTATCCTGTCACAGCTTTATTCCAACTTGTTTCACATCACTGAAATTGAATGTGACCATAAACATAATCGTCTTGTAGATTATATCTACCACAATTTAACCTGCGTTCAAAACAATATAATATATAATTTTATTTGTTTTATAATCTTAATGTTTATTATTTTTAATTTCTATTTCTTTCTTTAAAATATTTATCTCTCTTTATTTTTCAGCTCACTATTATTTTAATATTTGTATTTACTTTTATTTATCTTTAAATATCTTTTTTTTTTCTTTTCTGCATTCTTATTTCTCATTATTTATTACCTAGTTTTTATTATCTGCTTCTGTAAAAAAGTATTTTTAGTTCATATATTCATTATGTATGACTACCACAACACGGGCAGTAGCCTAGTATGGTAGTTAAAAAAATGTCAAAAACTGTAACTTGTAAAAATTTATTAAATAATAAAAAAAAAAAAAAAAAAAAATAACATTAATAAGTATCTTAATAAAAAGAGGATTAAATTATCTGGCCGTTTTGTGCGTCTTCCGGTTAGTACGACAAAGTATCGCCGGTCCCTTGAGGGTCCGTTATATCCGGAATTTACTGTATTATTCAAATTTCTCGGCGCTCGCGTTTCCTCTTAAGAAGTTTGGTTTTTAAGATCCTGAGATTCGTGGAGCCTTCAGGGGGAGTGGAAAGGAGAGCTGAGTTAACCGCATGTAGCCAATTTACATTAGGCCTTACGACTCCTAGGACCCCAGACAGAAAATGAAAATGATCTTCTATTCAACATGTTTCTAATGTGCATACTAATTATGTATGGGACAATGGTTATCCACGGCACTCTTTGTGGCACACATGAACTTTCAAAGAAAATGAACTCTTGTGCAATTTTCACAAATTAAAAGTAACAGATCTAAATAAGTCCCAGCCCTCCTCTCCCCATCTCCAACCCCTCCAATTCTCTTCAGCCTCACAACAGAACTACAGGATGTCGTAGTTCTATTGGATCCGGGCAGTTGGGATTCTAATACAATAAAGATTAAATTATCACAAAGCAATCACCCCTCATCGCCCTTAGCGGTGATATCGATGCTGGGAATCTCGACGTGTTCAACCTTAGACAGTTCCTTCAGAAGTTTGATGACATGTGTGTCGATTTTGACCGTTTTTTGTATGGCCAGTTTCTCGGCCCGGTCTCGGAGCGGCGCCTTCTCGTCCTCGTTCATGGAGGGCTCATTCAGGGCTAAGATCAGGATTTCTGCCGCCTGGAACAAATATGTTAAAAGAAACGTTAGTTTATTATTAATCCCTAAGGCCTATTTGGTCGAAAGGTCAAAATATTTCCAATTTGCAATAAAATCCAAATAAATGGAATGGGGGGGGAGCAAATTATTTGTTAGAGCTTTTTAGTCCATTTTAAGTACCGGGTTGCTACATCTTTGCTTTATTTATTTATCAATGAAGAAAACACAAAACACTGAAAAAAATTGAATGTTACAACAAAAGCATATAATAAAATAAAATACATTGCTAAAAATGATTAAGTCTTACATAAATAAATATTATGTATAAACGAAAATTACGATTTCAGATGTGCGAAGGAAGCAAGGTGAATTGTCATCTTTTTTTTTTTTACAATAGCTCCAGACAGGAGGCCCTGAAGAAAATAATTCCCCTCAAGGCCTATGTCATCTTTGGGGATGCTTTGTGGAGGGTTCTTTTTAGGAAAGGAAGGAGATGATGTTCTGGGAAGGAAAAAAGTATGAGGGGTGAGTAGGAATCTGGGGGTCAGTGCGTCCAGGAGCGACGGACGAATGATTCCACCCCTTCCACTACGGTGCAAGATGATGTTCCAAGAGAGCCCTGCTGGAGAAGTCAAAAGGCCTCCCTCAAACAGTCTCTCCCGATCTGGCCTGCCACGCAATTGGTGGGCAGACGCATCCACTGCCAAGACCCAGACAAACCTCACCCCATGAACCCGGGCACCCCTGCTATATAATATGTGATTGACACACTTTAATTTTAAAATTTAATATACCTAAACATATAGTTTTTGAAATATATATTTTTTTAATGCAAACATATATTTTTTTTAAATGGCTCACCTTTTGTTTTTTCTTACTAAAATTACTGATAATGAAAAAAAGCACACTTGTATTATTAGAAAAATATTTGATAAACGTTATCATCGACTAACTGTTTTGTCATTTCATGTAAAAAAAATTAATAAAAAATTCCCAAAGCTTCAAAACGAATATTTCAAATTGGTAAATAAAGGGTGTACATTTTAATAACTCAGGTCCGGGGCATACGTCATTCCTATGTCTACCTACGTTAAATTGTCATGAAAACAAGCTTATGTGCCCAAGCGGTTAATTATTTTGTGGTTAAGCTTTCGATTTGAATATAAAGCTTGATATTTTATTTTTATTTTTAACATCGTTTGCATCTTATTTCTCACCATGATAGTAAGGGAGACACAACGATTTCTATAACACCTATTGGTGCGGCGTTGGGCCAATGTTCAACCTATAATGTCTATAAGTGAACAAACGGCATGAGCGGACTGTAATATGTTGCACTATTATGTATAATTTTGACTTACCGATAGACGTCAGGGCACCCACCAATTCACTGGATTTAACACCGGAAGGTTTTGTTAGTATTTGGACATAGGTTGGGAAAGGGAATGGTGATATTATCGTATTTGTTTCGCGCGATAGTCGCGGAGTAATTCAATTGCGGTATTTTTTAAAACTCAAACTTATGCGGATAGCGGTGGAAGGATTGCTCCTTGCGGCAGCAAAACTCAACTTATGCGGATAGCGGTGGAGCAACTGCTCTTTGCGGTGACTTAAACTCAACTCTTATGCGGATAGCGGTGGAGCAACTACTCATTGCGGCGGATTAAACTCAACTGATTGATGTAAAGGCAGAAGGCACAATCGATAGTTGACAACACACAACATTGCAACAATAACAATTTGCGCGAGCACCTATATAAGTTGTTCCGAAAACCAAACAAATTAGCCTGAGGGTTAACCTACCTAGTAGAAGTATATCTGATTACAAAATGAATATATAAGGTGGACACTGCAATTGCAGTGCTTTGCACCGTGCACAGGCATGATTCTTCAACACTGCAACTGCAGGGCTTCGGCCCCTAAGGGTTAAGGAACTTACCCTAGTAAAATCCCGCTGCCTCGTCTGCAGGATGGAGGTCTGCTCAAAGTACCAGTGGGCGCGCTTGTGCTGGCGGTACGCGGTCTGGTCCAGCAGGGTCTTCAGCACTTCCAGGGCTTCCAGATCCATATCCTCAGTGTTGAAGGACTTCAGCGCCTTGATGGAGAGCTCCATGCCACGCACATACTGGTAGCCGGGGGTGTAACGGTGCAGCCAGGGCAGTAGTTTCCTAAGTGGACAATCATGCAAGGTTATTGGTAATTTATATAATTTATTTAATTATTATAAACTGCCATAGGTAATCCCAAGTGGTTCGCTATGTTTGGTGACTTAGTAGGGGTACCATTAATCGGGTGAGGTGTGTTCAGGTCTTGCGACTGATGCGCCTACCCATCAGATGCGCGGCGGACCGGATCGGGAGAGGCCGGTTTGGGGAGACCCTTTGATCTCTCTAGCTGGTCTCTTCTTGCCGCGTCTTGGATTTACCCGTCTCTTCTTGGCTTTTCTCGTCTCTTCTTGCCTCGTCTTTGACCTTCTTCGGCTTTTTGTGGCTTTCTTTATCTCTTCTTGTCTCTTATTGCATGCTTTTTCTTGATTCTTCTCATCTCTTCTGGGATCTGTTTGTATCTTCTTGCCACTTTTTGTCTCTTATTGTCTCTCCTTGTCTTTTTTTGCATCTTCTTGCAACTTCTTGGATCTTCTCGTCTCTTTTTGGCTACTTGTATCTTCTTGTCTCTTATTAGATCTTCTCGTCTCTTCTGGCCTCTCCTTGGCTCGTCTTGTCTCCTCTCGGCTCTTCTTGAATCGTCTAACTGCTTACCGACCCTTCTTGTCTATTCTTGTCACTTCAAGTCTCTTCTGTCCTCTTCTTGGCTCATGATGTCTCTTTTCGTAACACTATTCAAATCTTATACATGAATGAACATGTATACGGAGAAAGGACTAACTTCTGAAATACATGTTTAGTGCCGATATTAAACTGAATAGAAAATAAAAACCGACTGAAAATAAACATAAACAATTAGTTAAATTAAGTGAACACAAACAAATTAAATTAAAATGAAGATATTATACATTTAATAAAATAATATTGCCAAGATCCTCTACAAGACCTTTTTCCACTTGTGTGTCATTGAGGCAAGGGCATTTGCATTTACTAGGTGAGTTCGTCTAGATAAACAGATTCACCAATAAACCAATACGCAATTAGCCGTCACCCTCAATGTGCTCGATGTGACTTTTTTATTACCTAATATTGATGTTATGAATGTTTTCATCTGGGCACAAAGAATAGTCTACATAAAAATATGTCTGTCAACGCTTCAAACTTTAAATGCTTGTCGAAATTCCAGTGCATCGCAACCTTTTCCTTCCGAGTGCTGCAAACTGAAATTAGCAACGATTCGTAGCACCTTGTGGAACGACGAGTATTCGTATTAAGAGCGAAGATCCTTTGTCCCAAATCGAATTCAGTTGCAAACTTTAACACCCTTTTTAGCAGGATGCAAAACCAATTTTCAAAATTTCATAAAAGAGCTTTTGCTAAAACACAGGCAGAAATTCGAAGACAGTACGAATGAAGTGGCATTTGCGTATTTCCGCCGAATACTACATTCTACACCTAGGGTGTTTATGTTTACTCGCTTACACTAAGACGAATATGGAATGCTGTATGAGACAACCTACTGTCATAGGTTGTCCTTCTTATATTTAATTGTTGTTACATTTGCTGTCTCACTTTCTATAATCGCACTACAAATCTTTTGGGAAACATTTGAAATAATTGTATTTTTTAAAATAAATGATTTGTATGTATTTACGAATGCAATGTTATTCCTTGGCTTGTAACAGAAACATTTTCACATAAGAGGGCATTTTGGTGCTATTTTAATGCAATTTATTTACTGATAGGACACAACCTTACGTGACGCGTGGTAATTGAGTACTAAAGTATGATGCTTGATGCTACAAGTGCCTTGTTTTTTAACCACTTTGAGATTTGTATCACGTGCCGATACACCCTGTGTATAACATCATTGGTCATAACATAATAATTCTTAAAACTAGACATAAATATTTAATAGTGCAACTTACCACTCGACAAATTCACTTTGTTGTGAAATGAGCTTGAAAGAGTTGTGGCAATCTCTGCATGCAGTCAAGACCTGCTGTCCCCGTACAGTGTTATCAACGCCACTATTCTTAATCGTGGTCAAATTGAGCACGGTCTCAGCCAGACTGTACGCTCGTTCGTATCTGTAACATTCACACATTATTATTATATAATAGTGCAGACTAGTGAAAAATCACAGGATATTATAATTGTAAGATTTGTGAGGCTGAAAGTTTATGTAAAGAACACATCAGATCATTCTGCAGGACTTATTCGTGCAGAATGATCAAGAAAATGTACTAATTTATAGGTAGGTACAGTATCGCTTGTCTGAATTCTTGAAACATCAGTTACAATTTTTAAAATGACAATTAAAATAATTTTTAATATTATTTTATAATAAGGGATCATACATTAATTACATAAGCTGTTTAAAAAAAAATTTAGACCCCCTCCTTGGTGAGATTTAGTAGACACCCTAACTCCTTCAAGTGAGTTTTTTCCTTACTCCCGAAATAAATGTTTTTCATAATAGCCACTTCAAAGGAGTGAAACAGTTTAAAAAAATGTATTATCTCTATAATAATATATTTATTTATTTATACTGGGTCTTTACAGATGTTCACACTTACATGAGAACAATCCAGTTATAAAAACTCAGTTAGTACAAATAGGGACATACAATTACAAAAAATCTAAAAAAATCTAAAAAATCTAATACAATTAAATACAGAATTACATACAATTAAATACAGATACTCCTTTAAAGATGACGTGAGATTTTTACTGACCCCCCTCGGTATAATGAGATTTGGTGAGATTTTACTGGATCCCTCCCCCTCATTTTTTGCTCACGTAATTAATGTATGCTCCCTAACTAGCGAGTACCCGGCATGAGTTGAGAAGCCACTCAAAAAAGTGTTTGTCTTTTAATTCTATTATTAAAATCCTTTTGGAAACCAAATGTTTTTTTGTTTTTCCGTTAGGCTACATTGTGATCAATTTTCTCCCCTCCAGCGGACTGAGGTTAATAAATTCATTATTTCACACTAATTACTTCTCTTCTGCATTTCACTTCCTAGAAAGGAACACTATCTCACTTATCTCAGTCCGTTGGGTGGGAATTAATTCTTGGGAGATATTATTGTCAGTGGCGGTGTTCTCTAAAGTGCGGTTGTGCGGTGAACCCCCATTAAAAAGATGATAAAATAAAACAATCTTGTTGTATAGTAATATAAGCGCATCACAGATAGCTCGACATTAAAATTCCGTCTTTAAAACTCGCGCCACCGAAAAATACGGTAGGTACCTGTTCCCATTTTGTGCGCGTTGCGATCCGCACACATTTGTCCATACGAAAAAATCATAGCCGATACGAATCGCTGTGCCGGTAGAATGGACAAAACTACGCAGCTTGGTGCGCTGCTCACGAGTCAAGATGTCACGTGACCTCCGAACTTTGACGAGTCTCGCCGAAACGAAGCCCGAGATTGTCGCAGGATGACCGGCTGACGGTCGAATTTTGCACCGACGGATGCAAGTTAAATGTTATATATTATGGTATTTAACTTTGTAGTCATTTTTGTACATTTTTTATTTTCTTGTTTCTGCATTTCTCCAACCGTTTACTAATGGCATTTGTAAATCTACTATTGAAGTGGACCGATTTTGACTTCTGTTTTCGTATTTTTTTTTTATAGATAAGTCGTTATATCCCTTAGTTACGAGTACATTTACTAAAGTTTCGGCAAAGAACGTCGCTAGTTATGCAATTTTGTGTTGAGCTTTCCTAGTATTGTTTCGGCGTTCAAATTGAAAGTGGTTGCGTTTATCGGTTGTCGCGAATATTCTGTTCTAATGTTTTCACACAATGACGGAATACAGTGTTATATACAAAAAATAAAGCTAATGCTTATGAAACAAGTTTGGAAATTGAATATAATTATTTTTTGTATACGTGTATAGTGGATTTTTTGTGTAAGTGAAAAAACCTAATTTTATTTCGTGGCCACCTTTATTTGTGTTTCTTATTTTTTTTAGGTTTTAAAATATCAATTATATTATATTCTACATTCTACGCAATTTTTCTTATAGAAAAAAATTATAATTAGCAACTTACATTGAGTGTTGTAAAAACCATTAAACAATTTAAATCCTCTAAAACCATTTTGGTTTTTTAATAATTGTGTCGAGGAGTATCAAGTTATTTAAAAACAATAGTACCTATTTAGGTACCCCTCCACTAACTTTATTTAATTTGTGTGATAAGAGTAAATTTTGATTAGACAATATATCTTCTCTTGAATTTCTGAACCCCCCGTTAAAAAGACCACGAACCGCCACTGATTATTGTACAGAGTGCCAATAAAAATTCATACTTGTCTGAAATATAAAAATCCGTTCTATCTAAACTCAAAAATATTGCAGTTATTATGTCTCCTTTGCAATCCCTCCCTCTGCCCCTCACTCGTCCCCTACCCCTACGCCACCACTCACCTGTGTGTCCTTTCCCATGCGTCCCCTTTTCCTTCTCCTCCCGCGCTCCTCATCTACCTTCCCCGCCTCCCCCTTCCTCATTTACAATACAAATGCTTCTCACAGATGTCCGTGTGAGATGCATGGATTTATTAAATTTACTGCTATCCCCTACCGCAGCTATGCCTCCTTTCAAATCCTTTCCTCCGCTTCTCCCTCGTCCCAAACCCCTTCCCGGCGTGTCTGTTCCCCCGCGTCCCCGTTCTTTTCCTGCATTCCTTTCCCCTCTTGCGTTCCTCTTCCACCTTCCCCGCCTTCCCTCCTCCCGCGAACCCCCCCTCATTCTATTCCCTTCCCCATCCCGAAACTCTCCACCCCCTTCCTCCTTCGCTCCCTGCAGCTAAAATATACACATTTTTCAAACAACTGGCACGCCACTTATTGTAAAATATTTATACAAATTTCTTAACGCCAGAGCTCACTATATATGTTGAAACATTCGCGGGGTTAGAACTTAACAACTTACCAAAGTTTCATCACAATCGGATGAATGGCATAGGAAATAATTTCACAATGCTAGAACTCACTTGCATTATATACAGAAATCTTTACGGGCATGTACACGACAAATTACCAAAGTTCCATTGCAATCGGATGAGTGCTTTAGCTACCGCATAAGTGACAAACAAAGAAACATTCATTTTTATATATTAAGATTATTATATTTCGATCGCCCAATTGAAAAGTTAGACAGCTCCAAATACTAATTTTTGAGATAACGAGGAAAGCAATGCTCGAATGCGCACCGTAAATCAAATATTATTTACACTTGTCTGTGTTTTACATGTTAAATATGCTATTAAATAATACCGGGAGGCATAATGGTCCGGTACATTAGTCTAACATTTTGAAAAACCCTAAGAACCCAGAAACAACATTTTGTTTAATCACTACAAATTTTTGTGGTGACTTTATAATTGATTTGGTGGTGTTTATGAATAGCAAATAATATTTTTTTAAAAAAAATTCAGCTACAACACCAATAATACCATTTTTTTTTTAAATATTAGCACTAGCACTCCAAAAGTCATGAGCCGCCACCTTAAGAAGAAATTCTCTCGAGATAACCGTCTTTTCTCCGCTTCAAAACCCTCTGAGCCTTTGGAGTTTCTGTGCCCTTTGGGGACATGTCAAGCAAAAAACTATATAACTTATAGATCATGCAATATTGTAAGAATTGATAAACTCACTCCAAGAAGTGCATCCTCGTGGGGAAAATGCAGCTGGGTAGATCACACTCAAGTTCCATGGCGGGGTAGAACTGCTTCCCACTCTTCACATTCAGCAGCATCCAGTTCAGGGACTTGTCCCTCAGCAGCTGAGGATTGGCTCCCAGGTACATTATGATATGGAGCAAGTTGAACGTCCTCTTGGCCGATTCGTTAATCTTAATGTAATTACTCAGCAGAGGACTCATCCTGAAATACCACAAAATACATAGAGTTAATCCCTCAGGTCTCGGGCATATTTTGTCAGAAGGTCAAAATATTTCCGCTGTGCAATAAAATCCAAATAAATGGAATATTTCTGAATGTTTTTAAAAGTGATGCAATACTCTTTCAAATCTTACAATTCAAAATAAACATATTATTATTTTTTTTTTTTTTTCACCAGATTTTCAGGAACGGGTTTAGTTTTTCCTATGGGAATTCATACACTTTCATATATTTTCATACACTTTTCCATATAAATGATCATCTAGTAAATCCACGTTATGCAAGTGTATTATATAAGTATAATTAATACAAGAACAACACGTTAATCTACCAAACTATTAAATGGGAATATAATTCACCGTCTCCAGATATTTTCATATCAGAGGGTTCGGCTCTGTGGAATTCCTAATTTGACCGATAAATCCTACTGATCCCTCAATATAAATATTTGAAAAATCTTTCGTAATTCTACATTTATTTAAAATGACTGATTTTTGCATTTTTATATACAAATTCTTTGACAAATCTAATATGCCTAAATTTTTAATAAGAGAGCTAGGTATAATGCCAGTAGCCGAAATAACAAAAGGTAATATTTTTATAGTCTGAGAATGCCAAATTCTTTTAATTTAATTTCCAAAAACTGTTTACTTTCTTATCTTTTCAGAAACAGACTTTTGAATATTACAGGAATTTAGAATAGCTACATCAATAATATAAGTTATTTTTTTAATTTTGTCATGTAAAACTATATCAGGTCTATAATGACCAATTGGTCTGTCTGTTAGTATAGTTTTATCATAGTAAATTTTAAAGAAATTATTTTCTAAAAATGAATTTGGTTCGTATTCATAATATGGTACTATATTATGACAGTCAATCAAGTTATGTTTAATTACCAAACTTTGGTAAATTATTTTAAAAACCTGATTGTGCCTAAATGTATACTCAGACCGCGCTAATATAGAACATCCTGATATAATGTGTTCTATAGTTTCCGGAAAAGCCATACATTTTCTACATAAATCATCACCATACATTTTCTACATAAATCATCATTTATAACATTTTAATTAATGAAGATAATATTCGCGAAAGTCAATCGGAAATCCGAAACAGAAAAATCAGAAAAAGATACGGATACATCTGGGACCTCTGGCAATCCGGGCCAAGATGTATCCGTATCTTTTTCTGATTTTTCTGTTTCAGATTTTCAATTGACTTTCGCGAATATTATCTTCATTAATTAAAATGTTATAATTTGAGGTTTAACTCTTTAAGTTAAAAAGTTAAAAATAAAAATATATTATAATTTATATAAAAAAAAAAAAATTCTAACTAAAATTACTGATAATGGCAAAAAATAAAAACTCGCACATCCCTAAGAAAAGTGTTCTAATTCAAATTTTTAACTCTGAAAAGTAAAGTGATTTTGGTAATCTATGCCCCACGAAAACTGTATTTAAATTAGATCACTCCATCTGTGCAAGATGTCGCTAGTATATCTTTTTTTGATGGACCGATTGTTTATCATTCGTTTCTCTATTATACTGACTATCTTAATCTTAACAAACGGATTGCAATCCTTAGAGCACAGACTTTGGGTGGGAACGCTGAGCTTGTTATTTGCTACCGGTATTTCAATGGAAGATGCTCAGAGGAACTAGCGTCATTGATTCCCTCAGCGTCGGCGCTCAGTCAGGAAACTGGCCAAACATACGTCCAAATGTACACGGTTGACATTTGTCACATGAGAATGGTTCGATTCTACGATTCGTTCTTGAGTTCAACATATCGGCTGTGGAATAATTTGCCGGCTTCTTGTTTTTTCTCCCTCCTACAACATAGGTCTCTTTAAGATGCATGTCCACTCCTTCCTCTCCTTTAAAAGACCCTTCACACAGCATCCACAAAAATGACATAGGCTCCGAGGGAAATTATTTTCCTCAGGGCCTATTGTGTGGAATTAACTAAAAAAAAAAATTCACCTCCCTTGATAGGATGAGGTGGAAGCAAGGATAGTGTCGTATAGCTTTTCATAGATTCTGTTTACCCTGCGGAGAATGATACATAGGTTAATGGCTCCGGCTTACTTATCGGAACTGTGTATTCCTGAAAATTCCAATTCTCGACAATCAACCCTCAGGTCAACAGCATCATCAGCTATCGGAAGGTTGAAGGAACCAAAGCGCACACCAGACACTAAGTACGGTGAGCGCGCTTTCGGAGTGTCGGGACCTAAAGCATGGAATAGGCTGCCACATGAGTTAAGAATGATTACAGACTCGGCGGAATTTAGAGCTAAACTTAAAACTCATCTGTTCTGACTGTCTTATCCATAAAGTCAAAACCTTCTCACTTTCACATTCACAGCCCGTGACATTGTAAATAACTAATTGTGAAAATATGAGCTAATTCTTTTTTGTAAGCTTTTATAATGGTCACTTGATGAAAATTCTCCAGTCGTAAAGAATCATTAAATTCTCAAGCCTTTCAAAGTAAGTATTAACTCACCTTTGGCATTATACTTCTTATAAATGAATACCTAAAGTGATGGGGTCAGTAAATGTAAAATCATGCAAAGTCCAGTGTTTTCAATATAATGTCCTCCGCGTGCAAATTGGTATTTTCTCCAAGCATAAACTTTCTTATTAAAGTGTGTTTATCGGAAGTGACCGACCAGGTAAGTATGTTTCTGTATACAATTGTAAATAATAAACTTAAATATAGCCTAAGAATTATATTTTAAATTGTACAACGCCCTTGAGGTGATTTCTCACAAAAACGGCGCTATACAAATTATCCAATTATTATTATTATTATTATTAATGAGATATTCAACTTACTTTTTAAGCATGCTTTCCTGAACTGTTCGCAACCCTCCCTTTTTTATAAAGGAATTCGCGATATTATTATTTGCGTTGCAAACATTCTTTATACTCTTTATAATGGCCTCTTTTTTTTTGGGCTTGCCTGAAGACTGTGAGAAAAGGTTTTTAGGAAATTTATTCATCAGTTTGTTCAAATCTGAGATACTTGCTATCTCTAAAAACTCGTTAAAGTCCATTTGTGGGCCTGAAAAAAAAAAATATTATTTATAAATTAAAACTTAATTTATTTTGGTTCCTGTATATTTCATTTCCTGCAACAAGACAATAATAAATTGATTATGTTAAAAATATACATAAATCTAGATGTCAAAAATATACGTAAATTGATGATGTAAAAAATATACATAAATTGATGATGTAAAAAATATACACGCCCCTGGGGTGATTTCTCACAAAAACGGCGCTCTACAAATTATCCAATTATTATTATTACAATTAATTATTATAATAAATTGTTGATGTAAAAAATATACATAAATTGCTTAATTGACTAATTTTTTTAATGTTTTTTGTTGAATTTTTTAAAATTTAAAGTATCACTGGAGGCAAAAATTTCATTACTCCAAATAATGCCAGGAATCACTGGTTAAAGTATGTCAAGTACGTTCCTATAATATCCTGTACACACGGGTCAAAATATAACAGTAAAATAAAATAATCATTCCAATATTGTTGTCATCTTGTCGCTTCAGTTCGTTTTTATCCAACTGATCAAAACGCGAATCTAGAGAAATAGCACTTAAAACTTTTTTTTACGATAGAAGCACATACATTTTGGAGGACGTAAGACAAAGTGTGTTTTGAAAACCTCTTAAATAATTGTTTATAATTTTTTTTTGAACGAGTATCGTATAAATAAACGCGGGCGAAGTTTTGTCCATACAAACATATTCCGTAATTTCCCCTCTGGATTTTGACACTAATGCCTAATGTAATATAGATATCAACCATTGGCATGTTTCTATGTTTTGCTTTTTTTGATATCTTTGTTACCCCCCCGAATACTGAGAGAAAGGGACAACTGCACCTCAGGCTGATAATACCTAAAGAAAATCGTCAAAACGGTGGTTTGTATTCCCGATTTTTCTCCTCCAAAACTGGACTGATTTTTAAGATTTTTTTACCAACTTTATTATTTTATATTATCTCCATACATGAGGCCCTGAGGAAAATAATTTCGCTCGGGGCCTATGTCATCATGCGTTTGGCGTGTTTCTTGACTATGCACCGGTGCCGAGGGGATCAATGACGCTAGTTCCTCGGAGGCTCCTTCATTGAAATACCGGTAGAAAAAGGATAGCAGTCCCACCCGACGCCTGTGCTCTAAAGATTGCAATCCTTTTGTTAATTTGGGAGAATCTATCAAACCGACCGCCCGTTTCTGCACAGAGTCGAGGGTGTTTTTCAGGTACTTTGAGGCTCTAGACCAGAGGTGGCTGCAGGTGGGCGCACTTGTAGATTAAAAATTAATCACACTATTAGAAGAAAATATTCTGTCTAAAATACATTGTCTAGTTTAACGAGACAATTTTAGCAATTTTTGAAGGGTCCTTACTCCTATAAGTTACTTATTAAAAAAGCAAAACGTGCCAACCCGCTAGTGGTAGATATCTATATTATATTAAAAAATATTTGCACTACTGACAAAATCCAGAGAGGAATTTGGCGAATACGTTTGTATGGTCAAAACGCCGCCCGGTTTCCGCTTAACAGTTAATTATTGTCCAATAAATAAATTGACAATATATGACAGTCGCAAGTGTCAAAGTCTCTTCAGCTGAAATACAAAAATGCATATAATCCGATATCTAATAAATAATAACTAATAATTATAAAATATGATAGTATAAGAAAAGTACCAGTTAATATAAATCCCTTTGCTTCTAGATGCTTCAAGAGATTCTTGACAAATTCAGATCTACAATTATAAGGGATATATTTCTGAACAGTTTCCACTTTGTGCCACTTCCATTGGAGCCAGTAGAAACGTACAAATAAAATTTTCATCTCAAACGGGTCTAAATTAACGAAGGCTTGCGCTAGATTCATCTCGTGGTCGGAAAGTAGGTAGTGGAGGCTTGACTGTGATAAAAACATGGTGACCATTTGCACGAAAAACTCCGTTGCATAATTGGAAGAATATTGAGGGTTCTGAGCTATGGACTGGCTTAACGCGTTGTCGACACCTTCAGGTTTATCAATAAGATCATTTTCATGCTGAGAGGCTTCAATCAAAAGTTCGTCAGCATTATCATCTGGTATAACATCATCCTCTTCAACAACTGGTTCATTTTCTTCAATTATCTTGTCTTCTGTTAGCGGTACGGATGCAGTGGATGGTTCTATTGCTTCTGTATCGCCTTCAACATCCAAACTAACCGAGGTCTGAGGTTCTTCATCGATTATATAGCAGTCACTGTCGGAATCAGGCTCATCCATACACTTTTCCTTCACACTTATAACTTGTTTAATATTTGTTACGTTTTTGTTCTCTTTGTTTTTTACATTCATATCACTTGACGATTTCATCTTGAGAGGCTTACTAGAAGATATTTTGAAGTATGTTGTTATTTTGTTTCCCTGGATTTTACTCGGGGTCCTCATTATGGCAGTCAAATAAATAAAATTACTATGTTAAAAGCATGCATAAAAGTTGCAGTGAAATTAAAAAATCCAAAATTAAATGCAGAAAACATTATTTAATTAAAAGCGAATCTTCAGATATGCATATTATACGCGAACAACATAAAACTGCGTGAAACTCAGGAAAAGTTTAAAAACTAGTTAGCCCAAAACGTCACTCGCGAAAAATATTCGGCGGCAAATCTCACAAAGATAACAAATCAAAACGTCAAATCCAAAAACGATCGTTTCCAGTTTCCATAAATAAACCACCTGACACAGCTCTATGGAGTCCGTATGGAGTCTATGGTCTCTGTTCTGTCCAAAAAATTGAAAATTAGGTATGAATTTTTGTTGGCTACCCTGAAATTAGTCATTTGCGCATGTGCAGTCCGCCGTACTCTTTTCAACCGCGGGCGGCAAATTACAGTTTGACATATGAGATTTCACGTGCAGTTTATATAATGTTTTTATGGATAATTTCTACACTATAATAATAGTATTATTCAACGTAATGACTATTATTTGTATTATTTTTGGTCCGTTAATAACGTCATGTTGATAATTTAATTCTGTGAAATTAAAAAAATATTGGTTAAATTATAAAATTTTGCTTATCCGATTGAGTTTAATAAAACTTTCATAAAAGTAATGTTATTTAATAACATAAATGCATTGTGCGTGTTCAAATTCAAGAAATCAAATTTTACAAAAATAACTTTAAAATATTAATATTTTTTCATAATTTTTAATTGTATGAACGAGATAAAAAGTGAAGTGATAATTTTGTTGCAAATTCGTTAAACAACAGGATTATGCTTTTTTAAATTTCGAATATTAATAGAAAATGTTTGGTGTTATCTTTTTTTTCACGTTTTTAGTTTAAAATACTGCATTAATAGTTTCATACTCCGCCTACTGGTTAATACGGAATATTTTTTATTCAAACAGTTAGATTTTGATTTATTTTTACGAAAGTTGAGTATTTATGTCGAGGGAGAAAAAAAATGTATTTTATATTCCAATTTAATGAGATTATTTCACTTACGCGAAGTATTTGACAGCCACGTTTGGCCAAGTGAAACGGGACTTATACAACTTCAATTACTACAATATACAACTATTTACGTGCACAAAATAGGTTATTAGGTTCTTAGGCTGGGTAACCTAAGTAATTCGTGCGTATTTAGATTGAAAAAAATCGCAAATATCAAATCCAAAGAAATGGCGGCAAAGGAAATATTCCGCTCCGTATTATCCGTGCGTATCCGTGTATCGAAATTCGAATTCCGTATTATCCGGTAAGCGGAGTAGTAAACATTTACCAATACTGCAATCTGTAAACACTAAAGTATATTTAAAAATTCAAAAATCTACAAGGTAATTGTATCTAGTTTCCAAAATGGCATTTGGTTTTACGACATTTCCAAAAATAAGAAATATATAGGACATTTAAAAAAAATTAGGAAAATTTTCAAAATTCTTTGAAAAATTACAAATGAAACAAATATGTACACCAGATAAAATACCCTTTTTGGCTGTGTAAGCAATGTACATATCTTTCCATGAACAATTTTTTGTCAGTTTTTAATTAGTAAGGTTTTTTATCCACGGTCGTTTAACAATTATTGTTCAAATTTTGAAGAAAGTTTTTTAGTAAGGATGTTGGATTTAATTTTACAAATATTTAATGCCCGAAAAAGTAGCAAGTCGCATTTCAAAAAATAAATAATAAATGCTGTGGTTTTTATTGTATGTAACACCACTTATTGTCCTTTATTCATATTTTAAGTTACGTAATGATCTATCTCGTTGTATTTAATACATTTTTTTTAAAGACCGATACTTGTTTATTTATGGATGGGGGGGCCGCAGGTAGTCTTAATCTGGCACTGATTGTAACTTATCAACCAAATAAGTTTTCTCAAAATTTATTGATCAAACAAAATTCACAGGTACTAATGTGAATGCAGGTGAATGTTTCCAAAAGTCCAGCTGTGAAATTTTTGCCATCGGTGGGACTATTATTATTACTATTCACTAATAATAATAGTAGCGTTAGAATGACAAGTCCTATTCCGTCAACCCCGAGGCCAAAAAGTGTTAATGGGTACTCAACGAGATTATATCAAAATACATATCGGCTAAGACCTAAAAAGAAATTCAATGTTATGATTGTGAAGGAGAAAATGAAGCTCACTTTGGATCTGAACTTACAAGATGTAGAATTATCAGAAGCATCACACCCTGATCTATGTATTTCGTTAGCAGAAGAAATTAAAAATGCCATAAAAGAGGAAAAATATGACAGGTTTTCATGGATTTAAAAAAAATATATTATGTGTATGAAAAGTATTATTTCATAATATTGTTTGTATTTTTATGAAGCTATTTTTTCAGGTACCGTATCATCGTTTTCGTAACCATTGGAGAGAAAAAAATGCAAGGAATTCGAACATACCATTCATTCTTGTGGGATCATGAAAAGGATAACTTTGCCGAGCATACATTCGAAACGAATAATTACTACGTACAATGTCTAGTGTATGGAATATATTTAGATTAAATGTCTTGCTTGAAATTATGTTAACCGCTTGGGCACATAAGCTTGTTTTCACGACTTTTGTTAATGTCGCATGTGATCACACATTTTTCCTAACTTATGTTCAGACATTATTTTTTTTTAAATTTTGGAAGACGAAAAAGGTTTTTCTTTACTGTGAATCAGCATGTGGCTTTTTAAATTTCTCTTTATAAAATAAAAATAGTTGCAGCCGGAACACGAAAAAGGTTTTTCTTCACTGTAAGTCAGCATATGGATTTTAAATTGTCCCTATCTGCAGTCGGAATATAAAAAAAGGTTTGTCTCCACTGTCAGTCAGCTTGTGTACTTTTAAATATGTTTTTCGAGTATATGAATAGTTGCAGTCGGAACATGAATTCGGTTTTTCTAACTTGTGGGTTAAGACTTCATTCTAGATCATGAATAATTGCAATCCGAACATACATACGGTTTTTATCCACCATGCATCAGCGAGTTTTGCCAAAGGTCCCTTTGTAGTACATGAATAGTTGCAACGGAAAATGAAAAAGGTTTGGATCCACCTTGGGCCCCCCCAACTAATTTTGATACAGGGCCCCTCCAAGGCACGCTACGCCACAGATCCATTGTGATAATTGTTTTTTAATAACTCATGTACGGTGCATAAGTCATTCCTATGTCTACCTACGTTAAATTGTCGTGAAAACAAGCTTATGTGCCCAAGCGGTTAAAAGGTATGGAGTTGGGTTTCGTTTTTTAAGTTCTCAGGGAGAAGGTAAAATATTTTTAGAGCTAGGTACATGAAATGTCTTCGAGCTGACGTGGTATGTAGTGTTAATCTTTTTAATATTTACAAAATGTATATTATACATTTTGTAAAACATATTTTACAAAATGTATGAAAAGTGCATAAAATGACTAATTATTAGACAATACCTGTTAACTGCAGTTTTTCAAAATTTAAAATTTATCCTTGAATATCATAATTTTGTATCCAAAAATATAAAAAAAATTGTAAGACACAAAAGATTTCATTTAAAATTATTTCATAAATTTTTTATTTAAATATGATCAAGGCCTTTTTGAATGATGTATAGATATTAGTGTCCAAGAATCAAGGCTTTTTTGAATGATAGATATTAGTGTCCAAGAATCAAGGCCTTTTTGAATGATGTATTGATATGCAATATCCAAGAATCAAGGCCTTTTTGAATGATCTATAGATATTACAATGTATAGATGTGGGTAGGAATATGGGTTAGACTTTTAGGAGCTGGATGAACACAACATATCAATCTATATTGGTACTTTATTAAAATCATAGCATATTCAGAAATCATCATGGGCTCATTCCGGATTGTTGCTTCATCAGAACAATTCAGGTTTGAACTAGCTTGGTTGCTACCAAAATAACTGCGTTTGAAGTTCTCAATAACCCCCAAAATTAACACAATTAATTAAGTATTACAAATAAATAAAATTTGAGAAATACATTTCCGTGAAACGTTCATCAATTATTTTATAAAATGCGATGGCCACACAGGGTTTCCAGTTCAGTGGGACGAGTGGGACTACGGCACCTGTAATCATCAGAAGAGGACATGGGAACTTGAGAGAATATTTTTGTATTGACTTAAAATAGCAGGATACGAGGTGTGGCTATTAAAGAATGAGATTGACGCTGCTGCAGAAGACTTGGTTGCATGCGCCAAACGCCAGCAACCGACAGCCATGTAGCGTGAAGCCTTCTCTTTCGAATGCAGTACCTCTCGCTTCTGTAAATAAATCTGTATAGCCATAGCCTCCGTTCGCATAAGAGTTGTTTTTTGTTTTGACGGAAAAATGATAAGTTAAAAAAATGGTCCAACAAATTTTTGTGAAATTTGAAACTTGGAAAAACGGCTACTTAAACTTATAATTTATTGAAAGAAGTGTATGACAATGAATTTTTTTTGAGTGGTGTAAGCGATTTTCAAGATGGCCGAGAAGACGTTGAAGAAAATTCACGCTTGGGTCGCCCTTCCATGTCAAAAGCGGATGACAATATCGAAAATATCGGTAATCTGGTTCGATCTGATAGTTGGGTAAGCATTCTTACGATTTCTGAAAATGTAGGAATTGACAAAGAATGCGTACGGCTAATTTTACATAAAAAATTGTATCATGCAAAAAGTCTGCAAAAATGGTGTCTAAAATTCTCACTTTAACAACAAGATCTTGCAAAAATGTTTGTTCTGACACTCTATACTGCCTTTTTGCAGGATCTTGCGCCGTGCGACTTCTATCTGTTCCCCAAAGTGAAATCTGCATTAAAGAGAACAAGATTTTATCAATTTTTTAAATTTATCATTTTTCCGGCAAAACAAAAAACAACTCTCATGCGAACGAAGGCTACGGCTATACGGATTTATTTACAGAAGTAGAGTTTGGCGCATGCGTACGTCTTCCGCAGCAGCGTCAATCTCGTTCTTTAATAGCCACACCTCGTAGATATATCGTAAAGGTAAAAATAAAATTTATACAAAATTGGCTTAAATAATAAGGATATTTATATTTTGTTGTAAATGAAAAAAAAAATGATCAACTTTATTCATCCATTACTTTTTTGCTATTTTTTTCTTCTCTGTTTCTCCTGCACGCAAATTGGCGGTATCGATTTTCTCGACAGGAATTTGCTCCAACTCGTAAAGACCCTTCCTGGCATCGCTTTTTCTGTAATGGATGCCTATAGATTTAAGTAATCTTCTTAAACTCTCCCGTTTGAAATTGAAAATCTCGGCTTCGCTCAAAGCTTTTTGAATGGATGCCAAGGATAGGGGAATAGCTGAAATAAAAAAAATGATATTGTATCTGCTAATATGGGTGTGGAGGGGAGTGTTCACGGAGTATTTACAAATAATATGTACATATACACTTTACAATATCAAGAAGAATTTTGGGCCACAGTTGATTAAAAAACAAAATATTGTGAGGTCGACAATCAAAAATTATATTGTTGGTTTATAAGTGAAACTAGAAAATAATTCATCACCGCAATACAAACAAGCATGTCGCACATTTGGAAATTGAAAATTTAATTTAATTATAAGAGATAAAAAACCTTTTTTTTACCCCATTAGCGGCGAAACATTTAATAAAAGTAATATAAGAATGCGTTAAAAAAAAAACAGTTTATGATTCTCCTAAAAAACTTTCAAGTTCTAGAGATACGCCTGTTTGTGTTGGGGCAATGAATTTGTTTGGGTACACATAATATTTATTTTTAAAATTATTTATTAATCAAGTTAAATACATATTTTTTGTCATTAACCAACTCACTAGGCTGAGCCTGTTTCGAAGTGGCAGAAATTTAATCTAATTTTAATAACTTAGGATAAAATTATTTAAGAAATTTAAAGAGGTAAATAGATATGTAAGAAATAAAAAGTAGAAGAAAAGAAAAAAAAAGAGAATGGTGAAATAGAAAAGAAATGAAAGAAAGAAAGAAAAAGAAAAGAGGAAATACAGGCACGGAGTGTGTTGTTATAATATTGTAGAAGTTATCTGTCCACAGCAAGGGCGGATCCAGCTTTGGCGCCAGGGTGGGGTCACACAGTCGTGGTCAAGTCACAAGAAGTTATAATTTAATTTTGATAATAATAGATACAAGTAAAAGGAAGGTATTTTATTAAATGTAAGTACTGTACTTAAAAATACCTACACCTATACATTATGTTTCACAATTTTAATTAGTGGTCCACCTAGGTCCTGGGCCCAGCCCAGGGGGGGGGGGGGGTCATGACCCCCCCCCCTGGATCCACCCTTGGTCCACAATTTGTGATGCCTTTGTTGGCAATCCATGTATCCAATGTCCATGAATTTTGTGTTTTAGAATTTACATTTTTTGTCAGATGAAAATGTTTTTCAATTAAATTAGAGATTTTGAAGTCAGATTATGGTAATGTCTTTGGCATATTATTATCCGAAATCATTTTGAAAACACTATCTAGGTCAGACCTGGCCAACCCAAATTGCACCACGAGCCGCATTGTAGACCTAAAATGTTCCAAGGGCCAGAATATTCTGTTACTGGGAGGGGGGGGGGGGGGGACTTCTGTGTTACAACTTCATTGTTTGGATGAGGGTTTTTCAGTAACTTCTATGATAATGTTTTTAATTCGGTTCTTTTACTGATAGTTCTTTAAGCCAAGGTTTGATGATTTGTTTGATACTGTGCGAGTTTGTTATAAAACTTTACTGCTGAAAATTCAGAGCTTCTTTTTCCAATGGTCCTAATGTGTCCTAATTAGGTGGAATTGACTGCTGTACACGCATTAAAGGGTTTTTGCCATTTTGAATTATTTTTTGGTGAGGAGTGACGTTTGAGAAAGGTTTAACTTCAATCTAAATACGCACACATTATTTAAATAACCCCAAGTAAGAACCTAATAACCCATTTTGTGTATGTCCCCCAACATAAATAGTTGTTTCTTCTGTTTAAATAAATACTTACCCATAAGCTTTCAAAAGTGATTCATAAGGACCAACATCATTTCTACCTGATCATCAGTTTTTTAAAAACATGGTTCTTATAAGTGCAACTTACATTGTGAATGCATTTCGTGAACTTTTCGCCTAATGGCATCTTTTGTAACGATATCTATGTCAGTAGATTTTTTTTTAAGACGTCGGCGCGTCTTTTGGGGTGTATGAGGCATTGTGTTGGTTTCTTCGGCAAGCTTCATCCTCTTTTTAGTGGTCGACACGGTGTGCAGAGTCAACCCGCATGCCGCTGCCGTTCTCTAAAATATGTGCAAATAATTTGATAGTCAAAATGATCAAACATTTCAAAACTCTGCCATGCAAATAAACATACTTTTAATTGTTATTTGGGTAAACTTTCGATCTAGCTGTCCGCGCTTAATACAAATATTTATTAGATATAGACTTTAGATTTACCTCGCTATACAAGACAACTTTTTGCATTTGGAGCGATGGAAAATAGTGAATTCAATATTTCAATTGCGTTGAATGAAAATTTACTTTCGACATATGAAACCGCGCACGCATTTTTTTTTTTACTTAAAACATAAATTTTTATTGTAAAAAAACTTGTTTTGCTTGAAGTCAGCTACGATCTAACACCGTAGCTCCTCATAAATTATCAGGAATACCAACATAACAAAATGACAGATATTATTGTTATTCCCGCGAACTGACGCGGTTTCAATTGTCGAAAGCAATTTTTCATTTTATTGAAATATTGAATGCAGTATTTTCCATCGCCCCAAATGCAAAAAGTTTTATAGTAATTAAAGTGAATCTAAAATGTTTTTTCTAAAAAATATTTGTAATAAGCGTGGCCAGCGCGATCGAAAGTTAAAGCCAGGGACACACACGGCGTTATAAGCGCTAGCGTTATTTGGCTTGGCCTATTTCAGCATATTCCTCGCCATGCATTCCAATCGCAAATGTATGGCGAGCGATATGGTGAAGTAGGCCAACCCAAATAACGCCGGCGCTTTTAACGCTATGTATGTCCCTGGCTTTACTGTTATTTGGGATATCGAGATTCTTTCTTGAGTGTCAACAAACATCATTGAACATAATGCAGTTCTCACAGGAACACTATATTCTTGTGGCTTGGCCTATTTCACCATATGGTTTGCCCACGCTCGCCATACACTCCCAATGGGAATATATGGCGAGCGATATGCTGAAATAGGTGAAGCCATGAGAGAAATAGCTCTCGTGTAAGAGCAGCGTTATTAGAAAACTATTGTGTGAGAACCAGAAAGAAAATGAAAATATAATATTTTTCTAAGACAAACGTCGGGAGGACAACGTATAGATCTGCGTTAAGACAACATCCAAAACGCGCTGTGTAGACGCCATTTTCACTAAATGTCATGATCGTTTCCATACAAGCTTTCACATTATCCGTTTTTCCAAGTGCCCAAATGGTTATTGGGTACATGGCTACAACTAATGCCGTCTTCACAAACGGCTTTAGACGTTGTGTGCATGCAAACCTACTGAAGAATCCGCGTATTTTGCAAATGCATTATTTGTAAAAACTGTCATTTACTTCGTTTAGGGAAGTTAGGGGTAAAAATGGTCCTCCGTTTTCACTTTCTCTTTGAAAGTAGTCCAACACATTCATTACAACCTCTTGCGTTTGGTGTTGTAAAGATTTATTTTTTAAAACACTAACTTTTGGCTTAGTTTGCTGTTTACAAGCGGTAGTTGAAGATGACATTTTGACGCGACGGTTGTTGTGATTTGCAGGGTTGCCAATGCATATGTTCTAAAATACAAAATACCCACAATAGATGTTCAAAATCCCCAAATTGGGGAGAAAGAAAAAACAATTCCCCACAGGTTTTTTTACAATAGCCCTCTAAAATAAAAATAAATGTTTTGAAATTAGCATTTATTTTATTTTATTATTTAGTAACTTTCTCTAGTACGGGAGCCGGCATGTATCTTTTCTCGGGAGATTTTTCAATATGGATGAGTGTTTCAGGCTAATAATTATTGCTTATAATAATTGTTAAAAGTTTTATAGATAACCAGCGGTAAAACGCTTGGAGTTAAAACGCTTGCAGTAAGGCCAGTAAGTAATACGGAGAATCATTGCACTCGATCAAAAGTTTACTTCCTTTACTAAACCGTTCTTTATTACTAGATCGCAGTTTAATTCATCTTTACAATAAACCCAAATGATAAATTGGAAAAATCAAATCGATCCGTCAGAAGCTGAGTTTATTGGGAATGTCCCTAAACTGTGATCTAGCAGTAAAGGAAGGAAACTTTTTCACCGATGTAATCAGTAATTGAGTGCAGGGGTTCTGAGGTTAAGTTAACTATAATTATTGTAATTATTATAATTATTTTACCCACTTAATATTTAGTAATTTGAGATTCGACATTTAAAATTTATATTTCATTTATAATTATTAATTAAATAATTCTCATTCCACTCCCTTGTCCTGCGGATACCATGTAAATAATTCTTATTCCACTCCCTTGTCCTGCGGATACCATGTAAATAATTCTTATTCCACTCCCTTGTCTTGCGGATACCATGTAAATAATTCTTATTCCACTCCCTTCTCCTGCGGATACCATGTAAATAATTCTTATTCCACTCCCTTGTCCTGCGGATACCATGTAAATAATTCTTATTCCACTCCCTTGTCCTGCGGATACAATGTAAATAATTCTTATTCCACTCCCTTATCCTGCGGATACCATGTAAATAATTCTTATTCCACTCTCTTGTCCCGCGGATACCACGTAAATAATTCTTATTCCACTCCCTTGTCCTGGAGGATACCATGTAAAAAAATTCTCCTGTGGCGCTCTTCCATATCTTTATGAAACAAATTTTCCACTCCTTGGTCTTTACGTCACTTACCTACTCCAGTTGGGGATGTCATAGTTCCACAGGCTCCGAGATTATTATTGAGGAACTGGTACTATAATGTGCGGTATTAACAATTTTATACATATGTCTTTTTATGTATCTGTAGGTAATTAACTACAAATTAAGAAATATGTACATATATATTTAATTTTTATTTGACCTTTCCAAATGAAAAGTATATTTCATTCTACAATTCAAAATAATAAAAGCGGTAGGCAGGTATTTCGATTTTTAAAAACTATTTTAAACTTTATATAAAGCTCAAATATTTCAAAATTACGAATAGCTGTCCGAGCACTGCCTTGCATGAACACTTTCAATAAAATTAAAGATACATTTTATGACGTTTACTGTTTTCTAGGAGGTTAATGTTTTTAAAAATGTGCCCATAAACTCAGTGTGGGTATTTTTTGGCCTCAAATCCAAATCTAAGTTTTTTATGAAAAGTCCTGCGCTGCAGTTTCTCTTATGTGATTTGTTTTGCATAAAAATCTCTTTTAAAGTCTTAAATCCGCTCCTAGCACGCTCGCTCTATAACGATCGATAGGATAACTATCGGTAACTTCTCATCGTTCCCTAGCATGACTACAGATCGCCAACGAAGAAGTATTCGACATCAACTGTTATTTCTACGTTAGCGATGTGCAGTTGTCCTAGGGAACGATGAGAAGTTACCGATAGTTATCCTATCGATCGTTATAGAGCGAGCTTGCTAGGGCCTCTGGCACACTCGATCGATAAGAATTGATAGGACAACTTTCGGTAACTTCTCATCGTTCCCTAGGATAACTGAAGATCGCAAACACAACAGTTGATGTCGAATATATAAAGGACACTTAGTCATTGCAAACTGTCACTTATTCGTTGGCGATCTGCAGTCATGCTAGGGAACGATGAGAAGTTACCAAAAGTTATCCTATCAATCCTTATCGATCTAAGCCAAACTTTAATGCCGACCTGAACTTGATACGATCCATTCTCGCGCAGGTCAATGATCGTGATCGAAAAAGAAAGATGCTTAAAATATACGTGCGACAGAGAAAGGCGTCGGCGGGAAGCATGGCGCTTTTCTGACCTTAAACTCCTATTGCGACGATTTCTGTATCAACGTTCTATCGAGTAGATACTGTAGTTATGACTTGAAAATGCAAAGTTCTGCGTCGATTCTGATATTGCGATAAGCATGAAGTTTCAATTAAATTTAATAAAATAAAATAAAAATAAATCTTGGTTCTGACAAAATCTTAAGACGGGCAAACCACTAGTTATATTATACAATGAGAATGTTATTAATTTTTATTTATACTAAGAATGCGTCAAATGGTGACACACATCTTCTGACAAAGGCTCTCAAAGAGTCACAACATTATAATATATTATACCTACAAGTTTAATTATATTATGTATTCTGAAGGTTACCTTCATTGCCTTTGTATATATTATGTATACCTATTAATATTGCCTAGGAAGGTAGGTACCTAGCTCAGGTGTTTGTTAAACATGTTTTAAATGTTTGCTTGTTTTACTAGCTGAAATCCCCGGCGCTGCTCGGGCTTTCCGCAGAGTTTTTAAAAACCAGGTGTATAGTGTATAGCCTCCAATTTGGAAGGTGTGTACGGGTACCGCCGCTCCGGGAGCCATTTATTGGATAACCAACACCTCTGCCATAGGTCACCCCAAGTGGTTCGCTACGTTTGGTGACTTAGCACGGGTGACCGGGTTCATAGGGGTGCGGTTTTGTCCGGGTTTTGGTGGCAGGCCGGATCTGGAGATTTGAAGGAGACGTTTTGACCTCTCCAGCAGGACTCTCTCGGGACATAGCCTTGCACCACAGTGGGAGGGATATATTCATTCGTCCAACTCTCCTGGAGCAACTGACCCCCAGATTCCTACCCACCCCTCATACTTTTTTCTTCCCAGAACTTCCTTTCTTTCCTTTCTTAAAAAGACCCCCCACACAGCACCCTCAAAGATGACATAGGCCCTGAGGGTGAAATATTTTCCTCCGGACCTCCTGTGTGGAGTTAATGTAAAAAAAAACCAACAACACAACTGATTTAAATACATTTTTTTTATGTGTGCGTTCTATTTCCTACGAAGACCCATCTGAGGCCCTAGCACAGTCGCTCGATAACGATCGATAGTTATAAATAATTGTAAACCTATGTAATAATGTTTGTATGTATCTTATAAGTTTTTGATTATTGATTACAAATTTAATTAGAACGTTATTTTTTGCTGTAAATACTCCTCCCATAAACACGAGCTCTTAGAGCTCAACTCATGGAGTAGTAGAATAATTATGTATAATTGTATAACTTTGCACAATGTAATCACCTGTATGTAAAATCTTTTTCTTATTAATAAATAAATAAATAAATAAAAATAAATAGGATAACTATCGGTAACTTCTCATCGTTCCCTAGGACAACTGCACATTGCTAACGTACAGACAATAGTTGATGTCGAATATGTTAAGGACACTTAGTCATTGTGAACTGTCACTTATTCGTTGGCGATCTGTAGTCATGCTAGGGAACGATGAGAAGTTACCGATAGTTATCCTATCGATCGTTATCGAGCGAGTGTGCTAGGGCCTCTGAACCCCTTTCTCCATGAGTTCGGGGCCAACTCAAGCTCGCCCCAAACTCAAGGGTCTTGGGCTTGTGCCCCGAGTGCCCATGAAGGGTTAATACGGAACTGCAAGGGGGCCCCAGAGGGGCTTAGCAGGGAGGGAGGGGGGCCCAGTCAACATTAAAATTTGCTGAAATGCTGAGCGTTAGATCAGTCCCTGCGTGCAATGAAATCAGACTGATCGGGATTTGCAATCCATACCTACTCTGGGCTATACCTAATACACAGTGCTCCACTCTCGTACAGCGAACTTATAATATAGGTGTACCTAATGTATGGCCATAATTATCTATGAATATATAGCCCATGTTTACACTTCCTCTGTTTGCACAATACCACATATTATTTCTCATAACTCCGCCAGCTAACATTAGAGTTTCTTTTGGAACCAGTTTATCTAACGCAGTAGGTCGAGACTTGTTATTTTTTCATTCCGACGCACGGTAGGTTGTGTCCAGGGTACACGAAGATAATATCAGTGTTACAAATTAATTCAAAATATCACCATTCAGTGATCGGCTTCGAGTAACAGGTGTAATTATTTCAGCATGTTTTTGTAATCTGGATCTGATCATTAGCTCGACACAATTGCCAGCTTTTGTTTACTACTTTTTTACAAGGAGTGTAAGGAAGAAGAAGTTTTGAACGCCCGAGGAAGACATTGCACGATCGAGTGAACCAGATACTTGAGTCGGGCTATGTCAGGAGTCGGAATAATAGAAGAGCATGTACCTATGAGAAGATATATGAATGTGAATGAAGCAAGGAGTGGATGTCAAGACCAAGTTGTTTGGCGGTCCGTCCTCTCTGCCAATGCCTGCGGGAAACGGCGTGATGTTTAGTTAGTTAGTTTGTTACTTTGAGTAACATAAAATAATAGTTAGCATTACAGAAATGTATTGTTAACGTTTATTATACTATCTTGCTATTGCTAATTGATTGTACCCAAAAATAAAGACTAACAGCCTTACAAAAAAAAACACTCCGCGGCCGTTAAACGGTGTTTTTGTGAATCTTTAGATTTGGCAACGCCGTATTTTACTTGTTTAAATTGGAGTTTTCATAATAATCCGCTAGGTGGTGTGATTGATGCGCCTGCGCATTGCTTTCCCGCTGAAAAAAAAAATAGCCGCGAATGGAACTCTACGAAAAAAAGTCGGTCGCGAATGTGTGTGTGATTAAGATGATGTTTTAGTTAATGATTTCAATATTTATGACTAATTCGCACTTATATTCATGTACTCAATATATTTACTATTAATTTGTGTTGTTTTTCGTTAGTTTAAGTCGAATTGTGACACAAAAATCGTGTGTTCTAAATTGAACTGTCAGAAAATGGTTCTATAGGTTATATTCAGATATAATTTGCATTTTAAGATCTTTATTTTATTGTAAATTCTTGAAAGTGATGTTTTTTGGTGACTAAAATGTCTAATACATATTTTAGTAAACGTATCAAAGAAATGAATGTCTTAAGATGTGCAAGCAATGTATTCAAACGTGAGTTTTTTTATTGTAAATTTTTGGGAATGAAAAGCGAATTTCAAGATTTTTTTATATTTTTTTATTGTGTGAAGGAGTAAATAGTGAGGTGACAGTTTTATTTCAAAATCATTAAATAAAAGATCTGTGTTTTTTGAATTTTGAATATTTCCAAATATTTCAATGTTTTAATAGAAAGTGTTTGGGGTAAGTGAGTTTTTTTTTCAACTTGATGTTTGAAGCTTAAAATACTACAGTTTTTAAACACTTAAGTATATTTTAGATCTTAAAGGTAATTCAATTTTGGTTCTAAAATGGTATTTGTTTTTACGACATCTCAAAAAATAATTAATATATAGGACATTAAAAAAAATATTCGAAATTCATTGAAAATTACAAATGGAACAAATATATACAATAGATAAACTACCCTCCTTGGCCGTGTAAGCAATATACATATCTTTCCATGAATAATTTTTTTGTCAGTTCTTAATTTAATTAGTAAAGATTCTTCATACATGGTTGTTTGACCATTGTAAAAAATTTTCAGAAAGTTTATTAGTAAGGCTGGTAAAATACGACGTTGTCAGATCAAAACCATATATTTTGTTTAGTAAGAATTTGAAAAACGAAATGTACAGACTTTACACAACGTGCTACAGAAACACCGTTTAACGGCCGCGGAGTGTTTTTTTTTAGTAAGGATGTAATTGTGTTTACAGTTTACAGTTAAAATTGTGAATTTTATTTAATTATCCCTTTACACTTATTAATTAATTCTATTCAACTTTATTTAAGTAAGTAAAAACTAATATTTATCCAGTTGCTGATATTTAATATGTCTCACCGAGTAGGTACCGGTCGCCCAGTTTATTGCACAATTTTATGCACTTATGAATCATACAACATCAAATAATATGATTTGTATGATTATTAAGTACAATTAATTTAATATGTGCCATTGAACAGTGTATGGTACGAAAGGAATGATAAGCAGATCATTTTGTATAACGCTTTTAATCTATGAAAAATGTTAAGCGGAAGCACTAGGTCCTATCTTCCTTTGATAAAACGCACATCGCAACAGTCTCCCGGACACCACATCCTGGACACCACAATCCCTATCACCACCAATAGCCAATACCTACCACAAAAAACCAGTGGCATGCATAGCTAGGGATCCGTCCTGTCAAAACCTCCTAGATCAAGGCTGCCCAACAGTCGGGCCAAATTGATGGTTTAATGGTACTTCCACACCGCAGCCAACCTTCCAACTCCGAACTTAGTTCGGAGTTGGAAGATTGGCCGATCGTGTGGTGGCTGCGGCCAACCTTCCAACTCCAAACTCCGAATTTCAACATGGCGGATGTCGAACAGCTGATTCGGCGCTTATCTTATCAGTTGCCTACAATTATTACGTAGATGTATATACACGACATGTTTTCAAACAATTGTTATACCACTCTCCCGTAATAATATTTTCATTTTAATGGTACGCGGAACACGTGTCTTTGTCGCCAGCGGTTCGCAGAATGATGTGTGGCTGCGGCAGGCTGGTTCGTGTGAGTTAGCCGTCGCGATCGCCTCGGAGGCGATTCCGGGCCAACCCGAACTCCAACCTTCCAACTCGATTTTCCAACGCACGAACTACCCCTCCACACAATCGACTAAACGTTTGAAGTTGGAAGTTGGCCGCAGTCTGGACGTAGCATAAAAATCACAGGCAGGCCACTGATAGGGTCACCAGATTAACGATCCTGGAATTATCCATCCTAGTGGGGGTGGCTAGGGACTATGAAAGATATGAATTATGTAGTTTTTGCCATTTTATTGGATTCCGCCAGGAAGTCCGTCATCCTGTAATTTTCGTTACACACAAAATTGTATGTTATAGTTGTATAATTGATTATTTCAGTCAAACTGAAATAATGTAAAAGGGTTTACAAAAATTTGCAAGTTGGCGGGAATTTTCAAACCTGCTCACGCGGGCCATTTATAATTCACGGACCTGGGGTTGGGCAGCATGGTCCTAGATCACCTCCTAGAAGTGACCTAGAAGGTTTTGCTCCTGTCCCCGTCAAAGCAAAAACAGAAAAACGCTGTAAAAAAAGTGTTCATCTAGGTGCTTTCTTATTGAGGAACTTGATATGGCGGAAGATGGTAATAATTAATATGTATTTTAGAACGTTTTAGTAGTATTTTTTGTCATGTAAAAAGGGGTCAAATAATTATTGTTTAGTGGAGAATTAATAGTCAATCTTCCTGCAATGGCGTCACGATCGGAATAGGGTGATGTCAGATGTAGTTACTTATGTTTTTTTTATACATCTTTCTAATTATTCTAATAAAATGGTGTGCTGCGCCTGGCTCCTGTACTATTGTTGTCAGGTATTTATTTATGAATCGTAAGATGGGAATTCCCAACTCTCGCTTGTTGACAGTGTTGACACAGAAGACAGAAGAAGAAAACTACTTCTTATCGTGATTGGTTTTTGGGGTATTCTGTCGTGTTACGCTTCCTCTTCCTTTAGCCAACGTTTCAGGTAGCCTTGTAGCTTCCGTCATCAGGGTAGATGTGCATGTCCATCAACAGGACTGATGAGAAAATGTGGCATAACTGCCCTGATGATGGACCCTTGGATGAAGGAGGTTAAAAAGATGTTGCAATCGCAACACGGCATAATACCCCAAAATTCAATCACGATAAGAAGTAAAATCGTGAAAATCTTAAATTATGCTGTTTGAAAAGGTGGGATAAATTTTGGTTAAAAAGTTGGAAGTGTTGTGAACAAAAATATTTCTAGGAAAACAATGTTTACTCCATTTATTTACTTTTCTTGAATGTTAATTTGTTAATGTTTTATAATTTTATTTTTTCGAAATTTTGAGAACCGATGAATGATGTGGCGTGATATAATGACAATTGAATGATCTGTATTGGGTAATAAATGTGTATTAATAGTTCAAGAGAAAATTTTCAACACGAAAAGAAAGCGGAATATTTTTTACGAATTTTGTAGAAATAGTATGAAATAAATGATCAAGCCAGAAACTTAACCCCAAATTCTGGGCGTGCCACTGGCACCGCTGGAAATATTCTAATTGTGCCACTACATGATGGGCCACGCGTGGCCGATGGAATGGTTGACGCCCCCACACAACTGGCAACGTTCATTCGCTTTCCGATCCACAGCGGCGTTAGTTCTCAGTTCAACTTTTGACTTTATTCAGGATGGACGTTGATGCACGTTCCGCTGCGGCATTATTTATTTTCATGTTCCCTCTATCTGGAATGGCTAACGCATGCGCATTGCGCATCCGTACAACGGCAGCGATTTGCTCTCCAATACTCCGATGGCGTTAGTTCAACTTATGACGTTATTCCGGACGGACGTTTAAGCCAGGGACAAACACAGCGTTAAAAGCGCCCGCGTTATTTGGCTTGACCTATTTTACCACATCGCTCGCCATACATTTACAATGGTTATCTATGGCGAGGGATATGCTGAAATAGGCCAAGCCAAATAACGCTAGCGCTTTTCACGCTGTGTGTGTCACTGGCTTTAAGCGTCTATCCAGAATATTGTAAATAGTAGAATGTTGCAAATGTTCATATCAATATTGTGCCAATTGGTTGCTGTCTTTTTTTTTGTAACGGTTCATTTGTTTTTTTCAATGGTTTTTGTATTTTGTGTAACGAATAACAATATTGGTTGTGCGTTTTGTAGCATTGCGAGCTGTTTAAAGTTTCGTTTCTGCTTTTTAGTATTTTTGAGATCAAGACATACAGTATAGTTTGATATTGATATTCCAAAATACAGGCTTTAATATTAAAAAAATCAATCAAATCAATTTTTTGCAGACCCGAAATTGTTTTTCGGGACCGTCGATAAGTTTTTAGGTTTTTGATATTAATATATATATATATATATAACCCAAAATGCGAACCTATATTTTTTTAATAGGTTTTAGGTTCTTTTTTTTTATCGACACCTTGCATATATACCCATATAAGTACCAAAAATCTACGCTATAAATAAATTAGTTTGATATCCTTACCAACTTATAAGGTATTTTTGAAGTGGATTTTAGGTTTGTCGGAGGGACCAACTGTCGAGAAGACCAACTGTCGAGGGAGGGGGGGCAACTATCCGAGGGACCAAATGTCGAGGGACTAAGTGTCGGAGGGTCCAACTGTCGGAGGGACCAACTGTCGAAAAGACAAACTGTCAGGGGAAGGGGCAACTATTGGAGGGACCAAATGTCGGAGGGCCAAATGTTGGAGGGATTAAATATCAGAGGGACAAACTGTCGGAAAGTCGAACTGTCGGGAAGGGGCAACTATCGGAGGGACTAAACTCGGAGGGGCCAAATGTTGGAGGGGCCAAATGTTGGAGGGGCCAAATGTTGGAGGGGCCAAATATTGGAGGGTCTTAATGACGGTAGGACTAAAACTGTCGGAAAGACCAACTGTCGGGGGAGGGGGGGGGGGGGGGGAGGAGCAACTCTCGGGGGGACCAAATTTTGGTGGGCCAAATGTCGGAAGGGCCAAATGTTGGAAGGACTAAATGCCGGAGGGACCAACTGTTGGAGGAACTAAATCTCGGAGGGACAAACTGTCGGAAAGTCAAACTGTCGGGGGGGGGGGGAATTATTGGAGGGACTAAATTCGGAGGGGCCAAATGTCGGAGGGACTAAATTTCGGCGGGACCAACTGTCGGGAGCATCTATCGGGGATCAAATGTCAGGAGGTTAAGTGTCCGGTGATCAAGTGTTGGGGGATCAACTGTCGGGTCACCGGGAAGGAGATGGGAAAGGAGAGGGTTGGAAAGTGGCTTTGATTAATCAGTTAATTGAGTGATAACAAACAATAACATTGTATTTAATATGCTCTTAAATCCCATTTTATACTAGTTGCTGTTTGACCCGGGTTTTTGACCGGGAAGTACTCGGCTATTCAGATCTAGTCACTAAACACGGCTAAAGCCATTTGGAGCAACGTTTCAATTTTAAATTGTGGTCTTACACCAGGGCGATACTGGAAGTATCTTCCACTCTGGAACGTGCCGCAAAAAATATACTATATATTATTTTTATTTAATTAATTGTGATTAAAAAGCATATAATTTTTTTTTATAGAGAAACTTCACAAGAGTCCCAACTGCTCCCCTCTGGAACCAGTGAGACTATGGCATCCCCAATCGGAGTATGGAGTATGAAGGGAAGGAGATGGGAAAGTGGAAGGTGGGAAAGTACATGGCTATTCAGATCTAGTCACTAAACACGGCAAAAGTTATTATTAAGCAACTTTTCTATTCTGAATGGTGGTCTTATACCAGGGCGATACTGAGAGTATCTTACACTCTGGAACGTGCCGCAAATATAACATATATTATTTTTATTAATTAATTGTGAAATAACACAAATTTGTTTGCTCTCACTCAATAAACTGATTAATCAAAGCCACTTTCCAACCCTCTCCTTTCCATATGATCTCCTAACACTTGATCACCGGACACTTAACCTCCTGATACTTGATCCCCGATAGATGCTCCCGACAGTTGGTCCCTCGGACATTTAGTCCCTCCGACATTTGGTCCCTCCGATTTTAGTCCCTCCGATAGTTGCCTTCCCTGACGGACTTTCGGAGAGTTTGTCCCTCCAACATTTAGTCCCTCCGACAGTTGCCCCCCCACCGACAGTTGGTCTATCCAACAGTTGGTCCCTCCTACATTTAGTCCCTCTGACATTTAGTCCCTTCAACATTTAGCCTCTCCCACATTTGGCCCTCTAACATTTGGTCCCTCTGATAGTTGCCTCCCCCCGACAGTTCGTCCCTACGACATTTAGTCACTCCGGCATTTAGTCCCTCCGATACTTGTCCCCCCCGACAGTTCGGCTTTCCGACAGTTTGTGAACATTTAGTCCCTTCGACATTTGGCACCTCCGACTTTAGTCCCTCCAAATGTCGGAGGGTCAGATGTCGGAGGGACTAAATGTCAGAGGGACAATTATCAGAGAGAGTAAAGACGGAGGTGCCAAATGTCAGAGGGACCAACTGCCGGGGGGACTAAATGTCTTAGGGACCGACAGTTGGATAGACCAACTGTCAGGGGGGCAACTATCAGAGGGACCAAATGTCAGAGGACCATTTTTTTTTATAGTGAATACCTCACAAGAGTCTCAATTGCTCCCGTCTGGAGCCAGTGAGACTATGGCATCCATAATTGGGGTATGTTATGAGGCTGAAGGTAAGTGGGAAAGGGAAGGAGACGAGGAAGAGGAAGGTGGGGGAAGTACCTTGCTATTCAGATCTAGTCACTAAACACGGCTAAAGCCATTTCCAGCAACGTTTCAAACCTGAATGGTGGTCTTACACCAGGGCGATACTAAGAGTATCTCCCACTCTGTTGAGCTGTCGGGGGGGGGGGACACTATCGGAGGGACTAAAGTTGGAGGGGCCAAATGTCGAAGGGACCTAATGTCGGAGGTACAAACTGTCGGAAAGTCGAACTGTCGGAGGGTCCAACTGTCGGGGGGAGGCAACTATCAGAGGGACCAAATGTAGAAGGGCTAAATGTCAGAGATGCCAAATGTTGAAGGGACTAAATGTAGGAGGGACTAAACGTAGGTGGAACCAACTGTTGGATAGACCAAATCTCAGTGGGGGAGGGCAGCTATCGGAGGGGCCAAATGTCGGAAGGACTAAGTGTTGGAGGGACAAACTGTCGGAAAGTCCATCTGTCAGGGAAGGCAACTATCAATAAATTTTATTTGATTAATAAATTTTATTTGATTAATTTGTGTTATTTCACAATTAATTAATAAAAATAATATATGTTATATTTGCGGCACATTCCAGAGTGGAAGATACTCTCAGTATCGCCCTGGTGCAAGACCACCATTCAGAATTGAAACGTTGCTTAATAATGGCTTTAGCCGTGTTTAGTGACTAGATCTGAATAGCCAGGTACTTTCCCACCTTCCTCTTCCCCATCTCCTTCCCTTCCCCACTTACCTTCAGCCTCACAACATACTCCAATTGGGGATGCCATAGTCTCACTGGCTTCAGAAGGGAGCAGTTGGGACTCTTGTGAGGTTTCTCTATAAAAATAAAAAAATTAAAAAATCGGAGGGACCAAATGTCGGAGGGACTAAATGTCGGAGGGACCAACTGTCGGGAACGTCTATGCTATTTAATATGCTTTTTAATCCCATTTTATGCTAGCTGCTGTTTCACCCGGGGTTTTGACAGTGACATTCATGACTATCATTTTAAGGCTTTGGACTCCCAATCCGAAGGTCGTGGGTTCGAGCACGGCGTGCGCAAATAAATTTTATTTGTGTTATTTCACAATTAATTAAAAAAAAATAATATATATTATATTTTTGCGGCACGTTCCAGAGTGGAAGATACTATCAGTATCGCCCTGGTGAAAGACCACCATTCAGAATTGAAAAGTTGCTTGAAATGGCTTTATCCGTGTTTATTGACTAGATCTGAATAGCCAGGTACTTCCCCACCTTCCTCTTTCCCATCACCTTTCCTTCACACTCACTTTCAGCCTTACAACATACCCAAATTGGGATACCATAGTCTTACTGGCTCCAGACGAGATCAGTTGTGACTCTAGTGAGTCACTATGAAAATAAATAAAATATTTGTACCGATACGTAAACTTCTTTGAGAACTCCCACTTTTAAAATTGTCGTATATTTTTTATTAAAATATAATATTCTTAGATCTCGGTGTTGAAATTTTTTTTAAAATTTTTATAAACATTATTTTTCAATTTGGGAGGCGGGAATGGGTACCGCCGCCCCGGGAACCATTTATTGGATAACCAACACCTCTGCCATAGGTCACCCCCAAGTGGTTCGCTACGTTTGGTGACTTAGCAGGGGTGCCCGGGTTCATGGGGTTCATTGTCTAGATCTTGGCGGCGGATGATCTAGACACATTGAACCCCAGATTCCTACCCAACCCTCATACCTTTTTCCTTCCCAGAACTTCCTCTCCTTCCTTTCCTTAAAAATACCCTCCACACAGCATCCCCAAAGGTGACATAGGCCCTGAGGGAAATTATTTTCCTCAGGGCCTCCTGTGTGGACCTAATGTAAAAAAAAAAAAATTATTTTTAGGCACCTACGGGAATCCCAAAAATATACGGTTATATTTATGTAGAGTAAGAATAATATTTTCTGGCATAAGTAGGTAGGTATCTAACAAATTCTATATAGACGATTAATATGATTTAGGTTTTATCGTATCTTTGTATCGCCAGTGTTAAGTATCATAATAATTTTGTTTATGAATTGTTTTAATGGTTATTAAATAAATTTCATTGATTTAATTCATATAATCGCCATTTGAACATTGGGTGAACAAGAAAAAACATCGGTAATCATTTGAACATCAAACTCAAACAAGCTAGAACGTCTACTCCCGTTCACAGTCAAACAGGCACTGAGTAGTGGGGGTAGTGGGCCACTGTCCGGAAAACAACTCACCGAGGCCATCCCAGGCCATTCCGTCGCCATCCCATCGCCATCAGTGGCCCATTGAATGGCCCATTGAATGGCCCACTCGGCCACTCCGTCGGCCACTCCACCATCCCAGGCCACGCCCCTGCCATCCCACCGCCACTATGGGCAATCCCACGCCACTAACCCTACACACAGTGGCCCATCGAATGGCCCATCGAATGGCCCATCGGATGGGCCATCCGATGGGCCATTCGATGGGCCATCCGATGGGCCATCATGTAGTTTCAACATAATATGAATAATCCAGCATTACTGTTTTATGGTCTTATAATCCAGGGTGTATTTAACAAGCAAATTTTAACCAGCGATTCCTGAGCTTAAAAAAATTCTGATTTCATTTGGTTACCCGATGATATCTTTTTTCAATTTATTTTTTCCAACACAAGTGAGTAGTCGGGTATAGCCATAGCGGCGCTTAATGTGATAAGCACTCCATCTCGTTCCAGCAGCACATTAACATACGAAACAGCGCGAGTATCACGCGATCCCGTCGAGTGGAATCAATGGCGACTAAAAAATATTATTTTTGTTTATATCGTCCGACAGCAAAACTACATCTACTTTCTGTACTCAAAATGTGCTGAAGAATCGCTGGTGGCTTCGAGTTCAGAACGCATGCCAACCGCTTAATACGATTCATTCTCGCGCACTGACCGGTCAGTGGTTGAGTGGGCATCGCGTCTGGGTCCCACCCAGGCGTTCCGTGTTCGATTCCTCGGCTGGCTAAGTCCTCCATCACAACACAAGCAACATCTTCCGCTTACTGTGGTGATAGTGGGAGATTTTCAAATGTTCTTGGATTATTCGTAACCCGGTAATGTTTGTCTTTCTTTTAAAAAAAAAGGTACATCACTTTACTGACTTTACAGTGACCGAAAGTGAAAGAGAAAGATGCGTAAAAAATACGTGCGACATAGAGAGGCTGGGGCGGGGAGGAAGCAGGTACTCACCTATTGCGACGATTTCTGTATCAACGTCAGGTCGGCATTAAATTTTGTTGCTGTTTTTTTTATTTTGTCCGTGCGATTACACCCTGTATATTGTTATTTTTGTGGTCTGCGGTTTAGCTGTTATCGCTAGACTGCTAGAAAGACTGGGGACTGAGTATTGATGGCAGGCGGTAGGAGGTCGAGGTACATAGGAGGTAGGAGAGGCACATTTGTTGTGAAAAGCCCCCGGGGTGACTAATGCACGCTGCCCGGCTCAAGGATTGCTGCTCACCCGAAGAATTCAACTTTTTAATGCATAAGCGGTATTTTACAGCGCGGTCATCAATTGATTCATTCAAGTCATTCGCTGAGTAACCTAACCGACGAGAAGTTTATTTTTGGTTCAATCTGCAATCGCGAATCGTGTGTTGCTGAGATAAGACGTCGTTGAATAATTTACAATTGCGCGAGGATTAATAAATATACTTACATTTATTAATATAAAACAATTTTTGCCAGTGATAATATAACTGATAACGATAACTTTTATGTCATATCAATAAACTAAAATCTTTAGATTGTCAAGTACCTATAAAATACCGATCACTTTGTAATATCATTCAAATCGGTACAGATATTATCATAGTTTTCTGTGTGTGAATACGGAAAATATTCAGTGAAATACAAAAAAATGGCTAAATAATGTACCTCATGCGTAGTTGCATCATTCGGGATTATACCGAACTGGAATAGGATATAAAAAAGTGTAGTGTTGCTTACCAGTTTTGTTTAGTGTTAAATTGTGATTCAAAATGCTTATAGTAGCAATGCGTTGCAAAATGTACGGCGGTGTTAAATGTGTTGTCATATTGGCGGTGATGGTGTTTTCTCTGACGAGAGATGTTACTTCTTTTAATTTCAATGTTGGATCAAGAATAGTGTACTCTGCGGGAGGAAGAACCAACAACCACTCTTACTTTGGATATTCCCTCGTACTGAGGGGAGGAGACCGCCCCTTGTAAGTGTTATATTTTTGATAATAATATAAAAAAATTGTGCCAGTACGGCTCCAACTCTTTCTTCTAAAGTTCCGAACATCGACAAAGGTTTATTTTTATAATTATTATAATTTTATATACCTATGCACAACATTATTATCTATGTATTAGGTATATTATTGAAATTGTGTTGATGATACTGCAATTCATTCAACACATCACACATTTTTTGTACGATAGTATAGGGCACAAATTATAATTTTTTTTAATTCCGCTTCAATCACAAAACGCACAAATTATTGAAATAACACTTTCGTTTCAACTTGCTACCTATACGTATTTACGATCCATTTATTAAAGTTAATTTTTTCAATCACATAGTTTCAAATTTTTCTTTGTTTTGGTAGTTTTTACAGTATGTTTTTTTTTCTTCTTAGTATGATGGGACGTTTACTGGAAGGTTCAGTCTAATTCAGTACAAACTTTTTAAATTACCCAAACTAAGTAGGTACATACCTACCTGATTGAATTTTGTGCATATTTTTCTATCTCCCCCGACGTAAATAGTTGTTTTTTGTAGTAATGAAGTTGAAACGAAGTGTTATTTGAATAATAAATTTGTGCGTATAAAAACGTGAATCGGAATTCTAGAATTTTATCCATAAATTAATATGCTGAGTCTGACGGCGACGCGAGAAGATTTAAAAAAAAATTGAATCTACATAATGATTCAATCAAAACAACTTTTTTGTATCGAATCAACGTATTTTATATTTATATTATTGACTTTCAAACATAAAACATGTATTTACTCATTACTTCCATCATCCAGAGATGCGTCGCAAGAGGGTGGATAATAGATATATATTATTTAGGTACATAAAGAATTAATTTACGAAAAGAATAAAGTGTTTTTTTCTTTAATACATCTATTTTCTAAGGCCATTTAAAACTTACAAAAAATATGGTTTGACTGAGAATGACTGAGTTTGATTTCCCAGGAACCGGATTCAATAACGCTAATAACTAGACCATATCCAGATTTAACAAGACCGCCATTTATTTTATAATATATTCTCCTGTAATGTCATCGAATTTCAGAGAAATGCTAAAATACCTACGTCCGCGTGCGTGCGTGCGATTGCCACCAAAAGTTGATAGAATGAGTCTATCTGCCGAATTTCAGCTCGATCAGATGCCTGGAAGTGGGTTAATTTCCACTTCCAAGATTCCACTTCATTCATATACATTCATTCAATCAAGAAAACTAACGTGAAACTCAAATAAATGTATTTAAAAAAGGCAGTTGACAGTGTTAACACATTGAGCCTATTTGTAATATAACTAAAATATCCTGTCAGAACCATAGTCGAATCTAATTAGATATGTAAATGTACAGGAATTTGATTATAATATTATGTTTTATCAAAATGGCGAATTACCTATGCAAAGACACATTCACTACCAATATACATTCATGTCTCTTGGTACCGGTTATCGCACCGAATTTTAGCAGGTTGAATTTTTATATGGATTTTTTCATTTCTGTTTAAATTTCCTTGAGGGGGGAGTTGGCTTGCGAAATTCAGAATGTAACTAACAGGTTCCTATGCGGGTAAGGTGTGAGGCAGAAGGGAGTGAGAAGGGGAAGGATATGGAGAAGAAAAAAGTTGAAAAGGACTTGGCTACTCAAATCTGATAAATCAGTAAACACGGCTATGGCTATTTCACGCAACGAATAGTGGTCTTTAACCAAGGCAATGCTTAGACTGTCCTATCTTCCGTGCCAAAAATATACCTACTTTTTATTTCAACAATTATTATTCAAAATATTTTCAATGAAAAAATTAATATACATGTTTAGGCATTATTAGTAAAACCCCGATATTCAGTTTCTATGTATCGGTAGTACCTACCTACATATTTTATTATTTATCTAACTATAACCATCACGCCGTTTCCCCGGAGGAATAGGCAGAAAGGATAGACCTCGACTCTGTCTCGGCACACAATCCTTGCTTCATTCACATTAATACGAGTAATGATCATATTTACGAATATAAAACAATACATATAAAATTACTAGCTGACCCGGCAAACGTTGTTCTGCCATATAAACTATTTCTAAGGAATATTTTGGTTTTTAAATAAAAAATGTTACATTTAAATAAAAAAATAACGAATTTATTTTAAGTGTATGGGGATGGGATCTATGACAGAAAGAGGAATGGAGCGCTGTAGACGATGACCGCCGATAAAAACAAAAATAAATAAAAAATCTGAAAGGAGTAACAGAGTACCGCCGAATATTTTATTGTTGTTTTTGGATTTGTTCGTCTGTTCTTTCTGCTCTACTATTTCGCATGTTTGTTGCTTTATTCGTTCGCCGGACAAAATAGGGCCCCTCGCGCCTTGCTGGCATTGTTCACTTTAATATCCGCACACAAATAGATACATTAAAATAAATCGTACAAAATTTTGCACGCAGTGCGTTGTGATACATAACAAATTCCGAATTAAATGTCAAAATGGCGCGACGCCTACCATTCAACATCTTAAATAATTTCGTTCTATTTAAAATACGAACAACGCTTAAATTTGTTCATACGCAAATACTAAAATCGCGATTACAAAATTCTAGGGTCGCGATTAAAAAATGGGAGAATGGGGGTAGGATGGTAAAAATTTTGGGTAAAAATTGTCAAAAAAATAGAAATGAAATTCTGGATAAGGAACACCCTTAACCACCTAGCGATATGAAATATACTTGACAACCTATTCTCATGCCAAACATGCATAAAACAATTCATAAAAATCAATCAAGCCGTTTCGGAGGAGTGCGACCACAAACACCGTGACACGAGATTTTTATATATTAAAGATAGATATACCTACATAAGAAGATTAGCATGTCAATAAAATTATTCGATACAAAGTTAGGGAGTACAAGTTCAGTACAGTTCGATACAAAGTAGGAAGAAAGGATGTAGGCTCTGTTATTCCAAGGGTGAACTCAACCAACGATATTATCTTTTGAAATAATATTATTTTTTTACACGGAAATTACGTATTTTGCAAATAACATCCATGAACGGTGCGGATATTTAGGTACTCGTACATAATCTTATTGATTTCCTCTTTAGTCTTTATAGATTGTGGTTTATGAGAATAAATTAAGTACTTTACAGGAAATGCGCACACCTATGACAATAATGCATCATCGATATAAGTTTTTATTTTATTTTTTTATTTATTGTTTCCTTAGATGCTAGGTATTAGGTACAGTTTACAATCCAATTTTTAAGTTGAGTTATCGTGGAACCATTAGATTTTAGCACAAAACATTTTTTCGGTTGCCTTCGATAAATAAATAAACGTTCACAGTTACCTATGTCCCAATAAAAATCAAAATATTATTTAAAAAAAAATATTAATGAATCAATTACATACTTTGGTTATTTAAGTTAAAAGTTGTTTAGGTATATTTTCCTCTAATTTTACTTCTTTTTATAATTCACCAAATATCTTTTAATCGCTCTGCACAACAAAGACCTGGACTAAGACTTTTTGTTTTAAAGGGGAGTCTTATTTCTTTTTTCCTCAACTCATTCATGTATGTGATTGTACTATAGGTGTGCAATTTTTCGTAGAAGTTCAATTGATGTAACTATTGGCATTAATTATTTTGTAGATATTGCCGAGGAACACCTAAAATATGAGTTATTTACAATTTGAAAATACTTACAGAGATATTGAAATAATTATAGGAACGTCAAATCAGTAGGTAAGTACACAGCACCGACAAGGCAGGGAGTGGAGTCATTTGTGTTTATTTGTTTGAGATAACCCCGCCACGCGTTGAACTCTCCGCGATATATAGGATTTATGCCTAGGAATATTTGACCTTTTAGTGTCTTAGTAGCTGAGTGGACAAATGCGCCTGGTTCCCACACAGGCGTCGCGGGCTCAATTCCTTTGCGAGTTTATTCCTCCATCGTTGCAAAAGCAACATTTTAAGTTTATAATATTGTCAGGTTATTCGTAACGCGAATGTAGGTATGTCTTTCTTATCTTGACCTTGCGTAAAGTTGATTATTCCGATTTGACAGCTCGTAACGTTCATTCGAACTCTGCCGGAGTAAAACGGTACTATTCAACACGGCTACCATCGTGACAAGATTGATCGGACACCGAACAGACATGCAAATTTACAGATATACAAAATGCAAAGCGCTCGACAGGACTTTGCTGTACCTACCTACGCTTAAGCCCCGTTTATAATAGGAATAGTCTGTAATCCGTATTCGATAAGCCCTAGGCCGTAGAAGTTGGGAGATAGGAAACCTGTGTATCCTTTTATAATAGATGGCAATAATCTTTTATTCTTTTCCATAACCGAAAAGATGGTTCAACTTTATCTTTTGCGGTTATAGATTACGGAAAGCTTAGATATATGCTGAGATGTATGTACTTTCGATCGATACTTTATGGTATTGAACAAATATTTACGCGGAGTTTGGATATTTTATCGCATTTTACATATATTTGATGAAGACAAAAGTGATCTAATATATAATAATGAATAGAAATGACGCGGAATCGATTTCTTAGATACAATTTCGTCATTTGACACATACAAGTGACAGTAAAATGACAGCGTCATAGACAATTCAATGGGCTTATTCCTATTCCAATTATAAACGACGATCTAAAATATTACGGATTACGGATTATGGCAACGGCCTATTCTTATCTCTTATTCCTATTATAAACGGGCCTTTAGTCAATTTTCCACGAAAAATCTAAAATATCCCAATTAAGAATAACAAAATAAATATAAATAAAATACATATTTTTTCGTCTCCCTCGACATAGATACTCACTTTTCGTAATACTAAAGCTAAAACTGATAATTTTTTTAGACAGTGTAATCCTATTTTTAATAATTTTCTAGTAATTTCTTATTTAATCACACAATATTGGTACATATTCCTATATCTAATAAACAGAGGTGAAAACTTTTAAATTTATTTTGTGCAATTATTTTTACAAATTGTTGTAAGTACCTATATTGTGTATGTACCTACCTACTATATTTTGAGGGTATTACCAGAGAATACCGGAATTTAGTCATTTTTAAATCAAATTCTAGACGTATTGACTCTTTTTTTACATAAAAACATAACTTGATTTTGAAAGATTGTTATTTTATCTGATAAACGGAGTTTTAAAATTTTGAAAAAATAAGCGAATTTTTAATATCTATACTTGAATGTAGGTATATATTAAAGCAACTTTTGAATGAAATAAATCAATATAAATTTTTTTTAAATTAAAATTTTGATACGCGTAATAATCAATCTTTCTCATTGGAACCTCCCCGTACAGTTGCAAGCGTTTTAAAACTTTGATTCTCAGCTGCTGGTCAATGGCTCGTTTTCCGTGCTATCTCACAAAATAAACAAACAAACACATGATTCAATCGATGCGGCGTTGAATGGTTTTTTATAGTAACAGGTGACTCGTACCTACACATACCAACACTACCTCATCATTCGGATAGTAGTTCAACTCGAAGTTGGCAGAATCGCTATGCGTCATGCCTAACGTGACCATGTATTATTTCCCCCAAACCGGGACATCGAAAAAAAGGTAGGTATCTACTATAATCATGATTAATTTTGTCATACAGCGTTATTGGTATATTTATGATACAGCGCTGTTTTTCGTGAAAAATCGTCTCAAGAGAGTCTGTACAAAAGAGGTTTTTTAATTTATTTGTTTATAAGATATATACAGTACATTAAATATAAGTTGTAAGGTATGTTACATAAATTACACGGTTTTGTACCTATTACGTAAATCTGTAAAATGTCATTAAGTAATTTCGCCTGGGTTTTAAAACTTAATTATGATTACGAGTGAATTTACTTTACTGTGTAATGACACCTCATCTTCATTATACCGCCAGGTAAGAGCGTCGCCAAGGAGGGGCAGCTGCCCCCCCTAGAGATTCTAAAAAAGTTCTGGCCATGATGAGTGTACACAGAAAACTTATTCATGGACACTTAGAAGATTTTCATAATAAAATAGTCGAGAACTTTACAAAAAAACCCCGAAAATTATGTTTTAAAACCTAATCTTTGTCGACCCTTATATTAAAATCTGGTAATTACAAAAAAATCCACTGTACACTAATTCAAAATCAAACTCCCAAATTATTTTTATTGAATTTTTCTAATAAATGTAATACCTAACTTATTTACAAGTTTTATTTATTGTACAGTCAAGAGCTCGTGTAGCTTTACATGTTGGACTCTGTATCCTTTATTACAATCGCCGTAGTTGTAAGGCTCGTATTACAAATGAAAAGCTTCATGTGCTCTCGACTTTACCTACAATTTATACTTTTCTCATTATCCATATCAACTTGCCCTCCTCTGGGCTATCGGCTGGCGACGCCCTTGCCGCCAGGATTCTTATTTGCGCGCTTTTTTTTATATTTTTTAAAATTCTACTGCGAATTTCTTTCTTTTTGAAAACGGGACATCGGGACACGCTGCCTGAAAACGGGACTGTCCCGGTGAAAACTGGACGTCTGGTCACATTGGTCATGCCATAATTCTGACAAAACTCCGATCTCACCTTTCTCGGAATATCGATGATAAATATTGATAAATGATAAACAATTACGATAAAATAATTAACTTCTTATCATACTTCGTATTTCTCTGTTTCGTTATAAAGACGTCAAAACTTGTTTGTGACTCATCTGTGAAAATTTACCTAACATGAATAAACCAAACCACTCACGTACCTATATATAAATAATATTATTGTGGTTACCGGTGAGGTTGGAATCGCCAATAGCGGTGATCCTATCCTTGTTGGATGATTGTTATGTTGTTTAGGTTCTGACCCTTCAAACTTATTTAATATTCTTTTGAAAAACTCTGCGTTATGCTTTTGTCAAACCACGATATATGCGTGCTAAACTTTCGTGGATTGGCCTATTCCAGCATATCGTTCACCACACATTTCCGGGAATGAATTGCGAGCGATATGCTGAAATAGGCCAAGCTCGAAAAATTTGCCACTCTAAAGCGTAGACTGACTAAAGCCGGGGACTTCAGCTAGTTTATCTTCTAAAAAGGTTGTTGGGACGTGCTTGACTAGGTACCTACTTGGTCTTGACTTCTTAATATTTTAATGTTTTTTTCCAATTAAAAAAGTTAAAAAATCAATAGGTATTGAACGGTTCCATGATAATTCAGAATCAAGTCAACTCAACACCTCTTTAAAAAGTCAAAAGCTAAGAAAAAGAAAAATAGCCCATAACCATAAAATCCATACTCTTGGCCCATAACCCAATTTAACATATATAACATATTTAACCAACTTTTTATATTTTTTTCATCGTCACTTTTAATGATTTTTCAAAGGAGATGTTCAGTTGAATTCATTCTGAGTTATCCGGTCACCGTATTGGACAGTTAGGGGCGGAGTGGTTACTCAGGTGAGTGACTTTTGAAGTATACTTTTTAAATAAAAAAAAAAATTAAAATCAACTCATTAATTTAAAAAGTAAAAAAAAAAAAAAAAAAGTTCTTCAACATGTCGTCACTGGTCACCGAGCAACCGCCCAACCCCTCACCCCGCTCCTGACTGCCTAATACCTAATGATTTTGAAATACCGAATGAGTTAAAAATAAAAACATCATAAAAGTCACCTTGGACCAAAAAATCATGCACATTTTTTACTCACCTTCTTGGAAAACCTTCTGATTTATTCGTTTACGCATCAGACGGAAAAAAAAAAAAAGTGTGTATCCAAAAGCGCTTCAATAAATAGAATGGTGATTGTCAAAAGAATTCATATTCTAATCTTTCACAGATGGCGTGCATTTAATTATTTTACTTAAAAACGCTTTTTACAAGTCATGCTTTAATTTTAAGTTGAATTAATTTTTGCGCTCGTACATACGCAATACGAATATGAATAAATAAATAGTTTTGTCCATAAAAAAACTCAAATCGTTCAAGACAGGCTAACAAATACAATATTGCATCGGTGATTTAATCCAAGAATTCATAAACTACTATTTCATAGATGGCGCATGTAAAATAATTTTACGGAAAACGAACACAAGTTTTTCAAGTTTGGTTTGCTTTAAAATATTAAGAAGAAATTATTGTTTGCGCCCATACACACACATAAATTGAATATGAATAAATAGTTTTGATAAAAAACTCCAATCTTTTAAAAAAGGCTAACAAATTGGATTGAATCACTGATTATTCTTCTTGTTAAATTACCTCTATTAGTCTCTAATGTCCTCAACAATCCCATATTTACCATTCCCCACCAAAACCCGTCTGTCTGGAAAACAAATTTTTTTCTTCAAAAATGGAATAAGTACAATATGAAGGAGTCTCTTCCAAAATGGTCCAACCCGAATTTGGTTGCAATAAATTTATTATATTTTCAGAATAATAGTGGGGGCGCCACGAGATACCTCTCAGTACATGGGTCACTCCAACATCAAGGATCCGGGAGCAATTTACATGTGCAACATTCAAACAAATGTTGCCAAGTCAGAATGTCAACAGAAGATATTAGATGTTGAAGGTTAGTATCATAATTATTTGGATCGAGGGCGTAAGTATACAAGGGAAGGGTTTAGAGGGTTCAAACCCCTTTTACCCAATCGGCCTCAGTAGAAAAAAGAAAATACATAGTACTCGTAGATCACACCCCTGGAAAATGCAACAATATTACATATTTGCACTATTTCTTCCTTCAAGTATGTAAATAATAAGTTGCAGTAAGATTTTACAATATTTTTCCTCCCTCTTTTTTCCCTTGCCTACACAAGGTCAGAACCCCCCCCCCCCCTTTCGACATCTTCGAGTTCTTAGTTCGACTCTAGGGATGTGGATAAAGTGACCAGATGTCCCATTTTCACCGGGACAGTCCCGGTTTCAGGCAACGTAACCCGGTGTCCCCGAACACAGTTTCTGGACGCCAAAATGCCCGGTTTCGGAAAGAAAGAAACTCGCAGTAGAATTTTTTTAAATATAAGAAAAAATAGATATAATAGAATTTTGAACAAATTTTAGAGGCAAAAATACTTGAAAAACCACAACCTGTAAAACTCTCTAGCCCTCCCCCCCTCAGGATGGATGATGTGCTAAGTTAGTTATGATTCCTGAAAATTCTGAAGCCACCCTTTCCCCCACCCCAAGATGGATGGTTTACAGGAAGTCAGTCAGGGATTTTGTCGGGTAAACTCAGTTGTCCCGGTTTGGGGAAAATAATAAATGGTCACGTTAGATATGGATGTATTTTAATGAATGAATGAACATGAAGTGAAAAAATTGATTCTACATTTTTACCTCCAATTGACATAACGCTCCCAACGTTCTAACGGTGGATGACTGGAAAGTACCGAATCTGATCCCAGTGCACTGGGACCGGATTGCTATTAGTGGAACACTTTCCAACGAGAAATTAGTATGCAATGGCGGGCAAACCTCAAACCTCTAATTGCATAGCTCTATGGCCACCAATGAGTGCAACTGGCTTCTTCAATATCGGAATACATATACACATTGTGTACTTAGATTATATTATATAAATATTTCATCATTATATGTGGTTGAAAATGAAAAAATTGTTCTATAAAAAGGTTAAAGTACTCTAGTGTTGGCTATCTTTAACGGATTTCATTGCCTGCAATCCGGGCTTTTATTGTTAGTCTTTTTTATTATAAAATGTGCTTATAGTTTGCCCACCTCATACTAGATAATGTCTGATCCGACAAGAGTACAGAGAAAGTTGTTTGTTGTATGATTAATTTTTTGACTATCCACTATAAAATCAGATATGATGATTAAATAATATGTGTAAATAAATGTATTTGAAAATTTAATTACAGGTAACACTAGGCACAACTTGGCAAACGGAAAGGCGTTTCAACATCGAAAAGATAATATGTGGCTCGGGATGACAGTTGCTGGAACTGATATGAATAATGGCACAGTTGTGGTAAATATTCTTTATTACAATCATAGTATGAATTGTACCTATATGTATTTTCATGTATCAAGTATATTATATTATAATATATTACTATGTATATATTCTATTATGTACTTTTTAAAAATAATTTTGTACAAAAGTTGAAAAGAACATACCTTTACCCATTCTATATGAGGCGTGTCATAATAAAGGCGGCATTCTCCACTTCGTTTAATTTTGAGTATTATGAAATAAATGTTTTTTTTTTTAATTTTCCCCATATTTATCCCCATATACAAAAATACATTTATTAACAAAAATTGTACTATATTATAACTGTATAGTTAAAGTTTGGGGAAAATAAACAATTTTTTTCATATTACTAAAAATTAAACAAAGTGGAGATTGCCGCCTTTGTTATAACACCCCTCATATATATACATTATTCATACATTATCCCATTGATGCCCCAAGCAATCCACGCCTGTGGGCCCCCCTATCCATAAGTAAACTAGTATCGGTCTTTAAAAAAAAAAACCTATTTAATACAACGAGATAGATTATATGAAGGTATTACATACAATAAAAACCAAAGCAATCCACTATCATAGTGAACTATTTTGTACAATTGGGCGTCAGTTTGATTTTTTTTTGGTGCTGTTTCTGGTGCCCTTCAAGACGTGATGCCCTAAGCAATTGCTTAATTTGCTTAGGGGCTAATCCGGCACTGTACATTATAAATATAGATATTATTATAATATATTTGTATTATTATCAATGCTTTATCAAATTAGTAATTTTTAAATTATTGTTGAACTTATTGTAATATATGTGTCTATGTTTTATGGCGTTTGCAGATGTGTGCCCCAAGATGGATTAACCAATTCCACAGAGAATACCATTTAGCCAATGGACTCTGCTATTCGATCGCACAGACAGATGCCTCCCGAAAGCCTGCAGATGTTTTGCAACTCATTCCGCTTGTTGATAAATGTAAGCAAGACACCATCTAATGCAAGGCTGCCCAAACCCAGGCCCGCGGGCAACAATGTAGCCTGTGAACAAATTATAAATGGCCCGCATAATCAAGTTTAAAAATTCCCACCGAGTTACAAATTTTTGTAAATCCTTTTACAATCAGTTTGACTGAAATAAATCAGTTATCCTGCCAATATTCAGTTGGAACTGAACTGCAAAATCATTCTACACTAAAGACCTTTATGCAGAAAAAATATCTCCACAGTCACAAACTTCTTCAGAAGAATTTGTAGATTTCTGGAAATTTGTTCCAAAAGAAGACTTTCCTGCAATAACTGACACGTCCTTTCAATTTTTAAGGTTTCGGATCAATATATTTTTAATGAAAAATTAAAACACTTTGTTTTTACCACGAAAATCTTTATTTTAACACATCGACATGTTTAGAGAACGATGTTCTCTTCCTCAGGACATAAAATGTACTGTGTACTATGTACTATGTCCTGAGGAAGAGAACATCGTTCTCGAAACATGTCGATGTGTTAAAATAAAGATTTTCGTGTTAAAATCTTTATTTTAACACATCGACATGTTTAGAGAACGATGTTCTCTTCCTCAGGACATAAAATGTACTGTGTACTATGTACTATGTCCTGAGGAAGAGAACATCGTTCTCGAAACATGTCGATGTGTTAAAATAAAGATTTTCGTGGTAAAACAAAGTGTTTTAATTTTTCAAATAAAATGGTGCCACAAAGTGAATTTGCAAAATTTGAACAATATATTTTTGCTTGTGAAAAGATTTTTTAAATATTTTTAACTGAGTAACGTATTTATGATTTGTTGTTATTGTCAACATCTGATCTGAGGCCCTAGCACGCTCGTTCTATAACGATCGGTAGGATAACCATCGGTAACTTCTCATCGTTCCCTAGGACAACTGCACATCGCTAACATACAAAAAACAGTTGATGTCAAATATGTTAAGGACACTTAGTCATTGTGAACTATCACTTATTCGTTGGCGATCTGTAGTCATGCTAGGGAACGATGAGAAGTTACCGATAGTTATCCTATCGATCGTTATAAAGCGAGCGTGCTAGGGCCTCTGATGCCTAACATAGGAAAATTATGAAGCAAGAAACAATATCAGAAATCACATTAATTAATTGGCCCGCCTGTGAATTTTAAATTTTCAATTTGGCCCCACTGTTAAATAATTGAACATAATAAAATAATTATTCACAATGACATTGAACAAATGGAAATTTTGCATTCCCATTATAAAGGGTGAAACATATTACTTTGGTGACCAGATTGAATTGTCAGGCTCCACTAACTTTCCTCCGTCCTTTCTCCTAAGCCTCCCACTATTACTTTCACCTACTTTAGTGATTTCCAATTAGTTTTTCCTGGGCACCCCTTCGATAAAAGAGTCCAAACTTGCGTACGCCATGTAGCGAAATGTCAGTATAGTTTGTACCGCACAGAGTTCGTTCAAACAACCTAAAGAACCCCTGGGGTTACGTGTACCTACTACTAATTGGGAACTTCAATATTGGTTCTGAGATGTTTTGACTCTTGCGTGAACTTTACATAACTAAATAATTGAAAGTTTAAGAAGCCATCCGATGATTATTCTCTGACAGAACTTCATTATTACTTCTACTAGAAATTGTGCAATGTATCAATACCTACTGAGTAACGAATTTTGTGGTTTACAGACAATCAAGGATTTCAAATTACAAATCCAGAAGACAATAGAGAGAAAAGCAATTATTTCTATGCTTATGGACAAGCCGGTATATCTATGAAGCTAAATGAAGATGGATCTGAGCTAATTCTGGGTGCTCCAGGAATCTACGTTTGGACAGGTAAATTATTATTCCTATTTTATTCCTAAAATAATAATTAAAATTTTGAGTCTCCGAGATAGTTTATTCCCACACCTCATCCAACCTCATAACTTTACAAATAATGAATATTGACATTTTTAAATTTTTTTTTCATTATGCTATTTTTATTTCAAAAATCTGATAATTACTCTCACTTAAAACCACTGTAGAGATTTCGGTTGAAATTTGGACCACTTTAGTTTTTCAAGGATTGATTTCGGTCCAAAAATGGATCTCATTGTCCTACCATTCATAAAACATTTTTAGAATTTTTTTCAAATGTTCCTGCATTTTGCAGAAAACGTTGTTTGAGAACTGAAAGTCTACTTCAATTAATGATCAAAAGATGTCACTGTTCTTTCCTTCACTTTTGATGTAGTACTCACTTCTTACTTCAATTCAGTTGATAGGAAAAAAATTTCAAACTGCCAAGTGCCAAAATCATGTTCTTTTAAAATGTCGAATTTACATGTTTTTTGTCACTTTTTCTAATATATTTGTATACTAGTGTAATAATAAAAAATAAAAAAAATAATTGAATTATCAATGTTTTTAACCTGTTTATGTGTCGAAATAATTAAAAATGAAGTGAGTTATCTTTAACAGTGGATTTTAATTTTTACGTCGCAAACTCAAATACTAAATTACACAATAATTTTATTGTTGGTTGCAGGAAGCGTAGTTAGATATTCAGTAGTAAGAAGTAACGAGAAGCTGTACTTTATGAAGAAGAATATACAGAATCCTTATTATACCCCCGAGCTCACAGACACTACATACTTTGGTAAGTCAATGTTTTTATTAAGTTGTTGCAATCATCGTACTTGAAAATGTTACTACATATTCTCTATAAAGCAGTAATTTTCAAATATTTGGGAAAATATGACTTTATTTAGTGTAGAGTAATTCTACCACAATTCATATAGTCCTTTTAATCCACGCGCAAAAGGGTGGACAGATAACTTTATAATTTAAATTCTGTAGATATATCTGCTGCATACACATATTACAGAATATATTATGTTTTAATTAATGAAGACAATATTAGCGAAATTAAATCAAAAATCTGCAACTGAAAAATCAGAAAAAGATACGGTTACAACTGGGACTCGAACACAGGACCTTCGGCTTTCCGGGCCGCGGCTCTATCAACTGAGCTAATGTGTCCCTATCCGATTTGCTCATATTTAACTGTATCATACTGTATATTTTTATTGGCTGTATATCTTTATGTATGTATTATGTAACTTACAACAAAAAATGTATTTTTAAATGTATTCCTTACCAATAAACCCCCTGATAGGTGAAAGATTATATAAAGTAATGAAACCTCAGAATCACATAAATTTTTTATGAGTGTGCACTATCTTCAATGAAAAGTTGTTTTTGAAAAATTTTTGTTTTACAGGATACAGCGTTGATTCAGGAAAATACATTGCCGGCCGCTCAGATTTGTATGTAGCGGGGGCTCCAAGAGGAGCGAATTACAAAGGACAGGTTTGTAATTTCAATTTTGTAAACATAACTAATTTATAATAATATGTATGGTGAAAGAGCAGTATGCTGGATACTTTTGAAAGAAAAGTGTTAAGACGAATATGTGGACCCGTGAAAGAGGGGGAACAGTGGCGCATCCGGCACAACAAAGAACTATATGATATACATATATCAGGCCCCCAATATCTCAGCCCATATGAGACTCCTCGGGTTGAAATGGGCTGGACATGTACAGAGAATGCCGGACACACGCGTCCCAAAAAGAATTATGGCTGGAAACCCAGGTGGAAAGAGAAAAGTGGGAAGACCCAGACTGAGGTGGGAAGACGAAGTAAGAGGGGATGCAGCACAGCTTCTCCAGATAACAAATTGGAAGTCAGCCGCTGAGGACAGGAGGAGTTGGAGGCGAATGTTGCGGGAGGCCAAAGCTCGATATGGGCTGTAGCGCCATTTTACATATTGTTAGTTACAAATTAAAAGAAAATCAAATTTTCATGATTTTTCATAATTTTTCATTTTCATATACATAATGAGCAATGTTAGGCCCAGGCTACACAAGCGGTTCTGTAGCGGTGCTGCAGTTTATAGGCGATTTTCGGCAGCGGTAGAACCGCTCGTGTAGCCTGGGCCTTCGATATGATTTGAGATTTTCACAACCACAAGTATTATAGTGATTTATTTTTGGGTTGTAATTACACCTCTGCCCTGATGATGGACACTGTAATGCTGTCCGAAACGTTGGCTAAAGAAGTAGATAGTGCAACACGGCATAAAATAAATCACTATACTGAGCAATGTGCTTATTTCTTACTACTTGTTTTACATTAGCTCCATACAGGAAGGAGGCCCTGAGGAAAAAAATCTCCCAGGTCATGTCATATTTGGAGATGCTGTGTGGAGGATCTTTTAAGGCATAGAAAGGAGAGTAAGTTCTAGGAAGGAAAAAAAGGTTAAAGGGATAGTTAGGAATCTGGGGATCAATGTCTCCAGGAGTGACGGATGTGTGAATATATCCCTCCCACTGCGGTTCCCGGCATTGGGTTGAGGTGAAAGGTCTCCCTCAACCAGTCTCTATCGATCCAGCCTGCCACGCAGTTGGTGGGCAGATGCATCCGTTGCCAAGAACTGGACAAACCTAACCCCGTGAACCCGGTCACCACTGCTAAATCACCAAACGTAGCGAACCACTTGGGGTGATCTGAGGCAGAGGTGTTGGTTGTCCAATAACCCATACCCGCCTCCCAAATTGGTAGGCGGGTATGGGTACCGTCTCCTCCTCTTCTTAAATATCTCAAATGCAATCACTTTTCATAATTTCAGACAACTTCCGTTATTTCGCATTTTACAGCGAATTGAATTGAATTGGGGTTTTTTAATCATAAAAATATTGTAAATATTTATTCATTGATGTTATCATTTATTGTATGGTACTTCAAGGAAATGTGATATCATATTCTAGTAGGTACTATATGCCTCACCTACCTACTATTGTGAGTGTATTGCATTGATAAGAACAGATGTAAATTGCAAAATTTCCTCATTTATAGTACTCAAGGGCTTTGAATTACATTCTGCAATCTCTTCATTATATATATTAATTGCCAATTAAATGTCTATTATGAGATATTAACATGTAAAAATTAAAGTAGATATTCAATATCCCTCTCCTATCCTCCTATCAATATCCATCATAACACAGGGACGTCCATTGGCGGTCCGTGACTTTTCAGTGAGCTAGAGTGGTAAGATTGAAAAATATGACATTATTGATATTGTTGTAGCTGAAAATAGCCAAGCTGAAAGTATGGTAGAAGAATGTACCTAAATGAAAATGATATTGGGGATCATTATTTTAAATGTTGCAATTAATATTCTTCACCCTCAGAAAATATCTAATATGTGTTTATCAGAATTAATTAAAATTATTTTCAGCTGCGACATCATCAATAAAGTCGTATTTTTCAACCTTACCACTCTAGTTCACTGAAAATGCACGGACTGCCATTGGGGTCGTGCAGTCCGTGACTTTTCAGTGAGCCAGCATAGCCGGCGAAAACACACAAAAAATGTACCCATATATAAAATTAGCACTGGAAAGTGTTAACAATCCAGTTAAATTTTTCACCATATATAAAATATAAAATGATAACAATAATTACTATAAAATGATAACAATATTTATATATTATAAGTAATTATTGAGCTTATAATATATATATTAATCCCTAAGAACTACACCTCCAAGCCACATAAACTACAGTAATTTATTTATGTACAACATAAATTAATGATAATTATTATTCCCTCCTTCCTAATTTAAGGTTCTTCTGTTTGATTTCCCTCTTCGAGAGAATGCCCGATACATAATATTTGCAACCCTCGAGGGTCACCAGTTTGGAGAGTACTTTGGCTCCACTCTGGCAAGTATCGATATTAACCAAGATGGCCTCGCTGACCTCATAGTCGGGGCTCCCATGTATGCACAGAAGTACTCTTCCGATCAGGGCAGGGTCTATGTCTACATGAATCATGACAAGGTAAGCTATTCTCTTTTCTAAGTGTACAGCTGTCATTTGTAGTTACAAAAGCTGGTTCTTTGATTTATTGTTATCAAGTTTAATTTGTAGAACTCCATTTTATTTAATAAAAATTATTTATTTAATAATACTATTATTCAATTTATAAAAACAGTTTATTTTTAAACAAGTTCTGCTATGTAATTATTATTACGCGTGACAGCTGTTTTACCTTCTGAAGGCATAATTGGAGCACTGGAATACACTTCCACTATATGGAATCCCCAATATAAAGGTTACATAGATTTAGTAGAAAGTATACAGAACAAATTCTCGAAACATTTACTCAAGAAATATAACAAAACTAAAAATAATATGTTAACATTACAAAAAAGACGCACATTGTCGAATCTGTTGTTTCTATATAATCAGCTAAATAATAAAAGAGATAGTCCCGAATTACTATCCGTCATTGATTTAAATGTTCCAATGGCGTACCAGCCTCACTTCCCTTTTTCATATAGAAGCCCACAACACTAATGCAGCAAATAACTCATCATTTTTTGTATTTCTTGGGCATTAACTATGTAACAATTTCTAGACATTTTGTTTTGAAGAGTTTTAATTTTCAATGTACTATCGTTACTTAAATTTTAATTTTTATGCTACCGGTTTCGACACATCCGTGTCATTCACTACAATTTTAAGTTTGCTAGTGAATGACACGGATGTGTCGAAACCGGTAGCATAAAAATTAAAATTTAAGTAACGATAGTACATTGAAAATTAAAACTCTTCAAAACAAAATAACTCATCAATTACTCACGCAATAACTAACACCCTCTATGAAAAATTAATAAACTTAGACATTTTCCATGATTCCTTGCTAACATATAAAATTATTATATTTCTTGGCGTGATATAAATTATATTTAAATTACTTACATTTAACTTTTCATTATTAATCAGTCAATTTACAATTAACAATTAGTGAGCATATAATTCCTGATTTTAAAATGTTTCATTGTTTCCACCCATATTCTTCCTTTTTATTATTATGTCCACTAATTAATTAAATTTTAAAACCCTTTCAAACTTCAGGCAAAATTACCTAATAACATTCCGAGGACATACGTAATAGGTACTATAACTATGTTATTTAATTTAACATACCTTATAACTTGCTTCATAATGTACTGTGATCCTTATAAAAAAATAAAATAATCAAACTGTGGGTAGCCCACTTACAGATGAATTTGGTCACTGACTTGTTACATTGTGGTTTAATATAAACATGAACTTTTTCATGCATATCAATATGTACTGACTATGTATATAAAATCCCAGAAAATATGTGTGTTTTCAAATTAATTGATAAACATATATATCACACTTTACTTAGATACCTACGTAATTTACTATCGGCAGTGAAAAATTTATAATTAGCGTAATTTCCTAGTTTTACTATTGTACCTTTCACATGTTATTTATAAGATTTTCTATTAATTTTTCCCACAAAAGAAAAACAAATAAAGGTCAAAAAGCGTTTTTACCAATATTTTCTACATCAGAATCCTTTGAATTCTACCAACTTGTTCAAAATTAAGTAAGAATCAGTTAAATTCTCCATATGAAAAAGTGTGCAAGGTTATTAATTTGTTGTTTCTACCTCTTCAGGCAAATTTGGTGGAACAAGAAGCAACTATTGGTGGAAGCCTTCAAAACGGAGCAAGATTTGGATCTTCTATAGCCCCAATTGGTGACATTAATGAAGATGGATTTATGGGTAATGCAAAGTTAATGAGAACTTCTCATCTTGTTAAATTCGATAAACCGCTGTAATTTTAGTAAAACACTTTATAATTTTTTTAACGACAGCACTTCAAAAATTATGTTTCAGATGTTGCTATTGGTGCTCCATATGAGAATGATGGGAAAGGAGCTGTTTATATATACCTTGGAGCAAAAAATGGTCTGAACCCCAATTATACGCAGCGAATTGTAATGGACGACATGCAAGGGTTTGGAATAAGTATTTCTAGAGGAGTTGACATTGATAAAAACTCTTGCAAAGGTAAAAACAATTGGCCATATAAAAACAAAGCACACAGCAGTTACTGTACAGAGAAAGTCTGCTAACTTTGAGTTCAATAAGTAGATTATATGTTGTTATCATTGATATATATTGTTGTTATACATTTCAGATATAGCAATTGGAGCCTACGAAAGTGCTAAGGCTGTATTACTTCGCTGCCACCCTTCCATAGATGTGACTTCCACCATTGAAGCTTTCCCATCAGAATTATCTTTGCAGTCCACCAATTTTACTGCCAAAATTTGTCATATTTTTAGTGGATCAACATCATTTAACAATGGTATGTACATACCTACCTATTAACACTTCATAAAACAAATAAACATTGACATTTCTAAATAATAATATTATAATATCAAACATGAAAGTGTTAACAAAAATATTTATCGAAACATTTTGTGTACGGTAAGCGCTCTGTGGCACCATCTTACAGGGGTTATAATGTCACCTGAATGGCCACTCATTACGAGGAATGCCTATGGGTCTCAGTGCGGTTATATCTGTCCTAACCAAATGGAATTGTATTTCACAAAAGGGTACTTACGCTCAGTGGCGTAGCTAGGTAACCAAGGGCCCTGGGGCAAATTAAAAAATGGGGCCCCACTGCTATGTAAACTGATTAGGTTTTATCAAATAAAAATATGAAATATACAAATACTTTAAAAATGCTAAGCTACTTAAGCTATTTTTTGTGCACTGCAGGGCAGGTAATAAAAATATTAAACAGTAACAACATAAATTACAATTAATACTTGGTGCAGGTTTGGCTAATAAAACGAAATAGAGAAGATTCAAGGGTGTATTATATAAAGGTCGGGCCTACCAACTGACTAAATAACAATTATATTTACAATTTTTTCCTAGCTTTAGTTTTCGCAAAAGTATCAATGACTTCGTTTAAATCCAGGCTTGATGCGGTTTTGTTTTCAATTGCTATTAGCGATAAATGTCGGAGTCGAGTTTGGCCCATCTTATTTCTTAAATAATTTATTATTATTTTTAATTTGCTAAATGACCTTTCAGCTGCTGCAGAAGTGACAGGAATTGTAAATAATAATAACATTGCTGTAAATACTTCCGTTAGGTCGCATCCTAGCACTCCATATTTGCTCATTATTTCCTTACATAATTGGTGAACAGTCCAGTCCAGTCCAACATAATTTTAGTTTTCTAATTTATTTAAACAATACAATATTAGATTGTGCTCGAATAGATAGGTACTCACTGTTCACTGACAACGTTAAAAGTAAAATAAAAGGAAAGAGAAACACTTGGGGAATGACGCACATATCACTATCCGTCAAATTGACAACACTGCCAACCTACAGAAAGAATTTAGGGGAATTCCCTAGGCATACTTTTGAATTTCTCTCAACTGAGTTGCCATGATTAAAGTGGGGTTGCAAGCTGCAACCTGTCATATTTATTTTGAAAATGGGAGAAATTTCCAAAAGTTCAGTTCGATCGAGATTTCTGGTAAGGATTCGAGGGCCCCCTGAGCTTGAGGGCCCCGGGGCACTGCCCCGCGTAGCCCCTAGGTAGCTACGCCACTGCTTACGCTAGGTGCTGTGTTTTCAGGTGAATTGGATCCTTCTGGTGTAGACACAAGCATAGTTTATGTTACATGTACGATAATAGATTTTGCAACGATTCACTCACAAAAACGTTGTGCTCTAATCTGATGTATTAACAGATTTTTTTTTTTACAGAAATAAGAGTGAAACTCGCAGTTGATCATGAATATAAAAGTGCATCTCTTGAAAATTTAGGAGATGCAACTTATATTGTTTCTGGATCTGCTGGTAATAGTTACTGCAAGGAAGTTATAGTCCGTATTGATGTAAGTTACCTACATAATAATACTACGTATTACAAAATAATAAAAATGCCATACAATATGTATCAATCATTCAATTATTTTCGCAGAATGTTAATTTTTTCTAAATTTAAATTGTTGATAAAATAATTTTATTTTTAAGTTTTATTTCTTTTATTTCCTCTGCAGTCGTGGGTGGATAAATTATGCTTTTATGATTTGGTTGAATATTTTTTATAATTTTTTCAGCCCTCCAAGAATGATTTTTCTCGCCCAATCAAAGTTGAAGCAAATTTTGAACTAAAACAGAATCCCATGTTTGGTAAGCAATAAAATTTGCTAATACATATAAAAATCTTACTTTATGATCATGATAAACTCTTAAATGGTGAGCTCTGGTGTCACGAGCTAAGTGTAGCGATCCAACGTATCGGGAATTTCTGTCAATGCAACTGTTCTCAGCTTGCCAGATCATTGTCGTGCTTTGAATTATTAATTTAACTGTCAAAAGACAAGATGTCATATTTTATTAATAATTCTGTAAATAATTAAGGATAGTGTTTTGATTCTGTAAAGTTGATAAGCTGTGTACAATAAGAGGGGTGAAACTTTGACAGAGAATGGATGTACTTGGGATGTAATGTACAACTATTTTAAATATTGTTATTCTATTTAATGTTTGAACATCTGATTTCAGATTCAGTTTTCTGTGAAAAGTGTGCGGTGCTCCGCCCCTCCACTAAGCGAGAGACCTCCCTCCGCGTTCCCTTTGCCACCGGCTGCGGGGATGACCTTGTGTGCCAGCCTGATCTCAAACTAAAGATCAAGCTCTTGGAGAAGTAAGTTGAATATCTAATTATTTAATTTAAGAAATACCAGACAAACGTAAACATTTTATGTTCGTAGTCTTTGATCAAAGTATGAAAAGTGCAACTGATAACAACGTTTTGATGACTTATATCTTCAGTTATTTTATTCTGTGGATTTGATTTTTATACAAATCAACAGTTCAATTCCGATATTGATGAAATTTTGCACAAATGATTTTTAAAACAAGAGAAAGGTATGAGATTGCTAAAAACTACTACAATCCCCTTTTCCTATCCCTTAAAGCAGAATTTTGAGACCTCTTGATGAAATTTTGTACACTTGATATTTAAAATAAGAGGAAAATTACAGACTACATCTGATTAAGAAAAACTCTGTTTAAATTTCGGGCTACGCCGGGACTTGACTTATTATATTTGTAAAAAAGATGGAATTTCATTGTAGAAGACGACTTAATTCTTTTTCTAAGTAAATTATTCTCATGTTCGATTGTGACATAATATGTAATATATTATATTAAATATGTATGTAAATGATATTTTAGTAATCCATACGTCATTGGGTCGAGTTCAGTCATCACTCTGAACATAAGTGTGGAGAATATTGGGGAGCCTGCCTTCCTGGCTCGAGTAGAATTCACCCCGCCCTCCACAGCGCCCCTGCTCAGGGTGCCCCCGCGGTGCCGTCTCATCGATTCTCTGCTCTCCTGTGACTTTGAAAACCCACTTGTCACTCATTCTAAGGTAATTCACTCACTTTGTGGTTTGTACCATTAGGTAAGAATCATTTAAGATGATGAAGCAATGCAAAATCATAAGAAGACAACAATAATAATCTAAATTAAAATATGAAAATGAACAAGACACAGAAAAATAATAAAACATAATGGTCACAACTGGGACTCTCGAACCCAGATCTCACGTCTTACCAGGACAGGCACTCTAACCAATTCAGCCATTGCGATCAAGACTGTCGTATTTGTCAACTTCATATTTCAAATTTCAGAATGAACAGTATTATCTTCGATATTATCTTAATTTCCAAACTTCATACATGAGTTGGTAAAACTTGAAATTGAATTCCCTACCAGTGTGCCCTGCCTCCTTAGTCTTAACACTCCTGAAATTCACTATTTGTTAGCAAAATTTATTTATAAATTAACCATCAATCATATTACGTTCAATTTCATTTGTATGCCTGTGTTCTTGTAGTGTTATTGTATACAGTTGTGCAGGGAACCTGTACAACTTCTTCCTCTACAATTTTGTCACTATTAAAACCCACTCTGTATTTTACGACAACTTGTATAAACCATCAGACTACTAGTATAATCGTCTTCTCTTCTTTTCTATATTTGTTAAATCTGTATGTATCTGTTGTTGTTATGTTTTTGTGTACAGTTGTACAAGTTCCTATTTTTGAACCTGTACAACTTCCGTCTCTGCAATGTTATGATCTCTCTTAATGCCAACTCTGTATTTTTCGACAACCTGTATAACCATCTGACTACTTATATAACTGTATTCACTATTTTTCTATATTTGTCAAATCTGTATGCATTTGTTCTTGTTATGTTGTTGTGCACAGTTGTACGGGTTCATATTTTTGGGAACCTGTACAACTTCCTTGTCTTCTCTCATTTTATTTGTAACTAATGTAATGTAACTAATTTTAAGATATTGCCAAGATCACCCCTGATGGGTGAAAGCCAAATAAATAAATATAAATAATTTAATATTATCTTCGACTAATGTTTTTTTTCTCCATATTATTGGCAGCTACCAGCTAGGAAGGTTATTACTAATAACCTTCAAAAGTTAAAAAGAGAGTTTTTCATATAAAAAAAATCGATGTAAAATTATTTGATTTTGGTTTGAAAATTAAATCGCTTAGAAATATTTTAGAAGCTTTAATTAATGCTGTTGAAAATACTTTTTGCCTACAGATTCACACTAATAATTGTTCTTGGCCCATCTCCCTTGTTTATAACATTACCTACGCCCTTGTATGCATATATTTTTTTGTTCTCATTTAAGTTTATGATTACTTAATTTCCAGAGTTTCGTAATCATTGAATTGGATGCATCGTTGCTCACAAGCTACCACTCTGCCATAAAGTTAAATGTATCAGCTATCAGCGGAGGAGAAGAAGTCACTCCTGAAGATAATATACAAGAATTGGACATTCAATTAATAACTCAGGCCAATATTCTTGTTGTTGGGTAAGACAATTTACTGACTACATATTTTTAAATAAGGTCTTTCTGTTTAGTTTTTTTTTTAAATATATTTTTATTATCATATAATGTTATGAGTTACATTTTAGACATATTTTACTTTATAAATTGTTTTTTTTTTTTTTGTTATAGGGAGGCAGCAGGCGATGGTTATATTTACATCAATCCAAGTTTGAAGAAAACTCCTAATATTACAATATCCCATACATATGAGGTAAGGTATCGTTGTTTTAAAAGTGTCTTGTCTATTTCATATAAATATCTACTGAGCCCAGACCATGTGTCTATCTAATTTTCGAGGTCAATAACTCATCTCCAAATTTTGCCTATTTGCTGAACATGAAATCGAAAAGAACCCAAAAAAATAAACCTTTGTGTACATACACACAAAGTGAATTATCATTTTTTAATTACCATTATCTTCCTTAGGTTCTAAACGAGGGCCCAACTCCATTGGATGCCTTCCATATGAAGTATTACATACCAGTAGCTTACTTAGATGAAGTAACAAACATCAACTATCCTCTAGTCAATGTGTTTGAACCCGTGGTGAGTAAATACAAATATTTAGGTACATAAACATACATATAATACAACACCGGTCAGTGGTTCAGTGGGCATCGCGTTTGGGTCCCACCCAGGCGTTCCGTGTTCGATTCCTCGGCTGGCTAAGTCCTCCACCACAACACAAGCAACATCTTCCGCTTAGTGTGGTGGTAGTAGGAGATTTTCAAATGTTGTTGGGTTATTCGTAACCCGGGAATGTTTGTCTTTCTTTTAAAAAAAAAAAAAAAACATTACATCCACATATACATATTTATTTTTTGTGATACGATGTATGAATGTGAATGAAGCAAGTAGTGTGTGCCATGACCGAATTGTTTGGCGGTCTGTCTTCTCTGCCTACCCATGCGAAAGCAGTGATTGTTAGTTAGTTACAATATATAAATGCCTATCTCACCTGTAAAACAGCACAGACCATAAAGCCAGGGACACACACGGCGTTATAAGCGCTAGCGTTATTTGGCTTGGCCTATTTCAGCATATTCCTCGCCATGCATTCCAATCGCAAATGTATGGCGAGCAATATGGTGAAGTAGGCCAAGCCAAATAACGCCGGCGCTTTTAACGCTGTGTATGTCCCTGGCTTTATACATCATTAGGCGTGACGAAAAAAATACATATCTACTATAATATTATTTGTTACCTTATTAGTTAACGATCTATGTACAAAACATAAATTCATCTTAAATTTACAGGACTTTCAGAATCAAGCGCCATTTTTATGTAGCGTACAAAATGGGAATTTCTATGAAGAGGATACCAAGGGACATTCTGTGGAGTATGCAACTGATTCTTCTACCGAGGCGAGTGATGCGGTAACGGAACCGGGAGAAGCGACCATCTCTTACTCTGAAGCCTCTACACTGAAAAGCAGCCAGGAACTTTTTTCACAAGGTAATAACAACAGAAGCGGTTGTTGCAGAAGAGTGAGTTTCTGCGACAGCTTTCTAAGAACTTTGAGCACCGCCTTTTTCAACATTTTCACTGACTTTTGGGATATTGGGATGGATATATATACAGGGGCGTGCAGTCCATATAAGTACGTAAGCACATCTTATAAAATTGTTTTTTTTTTTTTACGTTAGGTCCACACAGGAGGCCCTGAGGAAAATAATTTCCCTCGGGGCCTTTGTCATCTTTGGGGATGCTATGTGGAGGGTATTTTGAAGGAAAAGAAGGAGAGGAAGTTCTGGGAAGGAAAAAGGTATGAGGGTTGGGTAGGAATCTGGGGTTCAGTGTGTCTACCCCATGAACCCGGGCACCCCTGCTAAGTCACCAAACGTAGCGAACCACTTGGGGTGACCTATGGCAGAGGTATTGGTTATCCAATAAATGGTTCCCGGGGCGGCGGTACCCATTCCCGCCTCCCAAATTGTTGCAAGAAATCAAACTATACTTTCAAAAAGTTTCACTTCACCATAAGATACCAAAGGCAGGAACTAAATAATATGCAAATGTAATATTAAAAAATATGTTGTCTTCATTCGACACAAAAAATTTACTTGTGTGTTCTGTGCTCATTCAAGGGTGTTAGTGTCGAAAAAGGCTGTGATTTGGCAACACAATTCAATAAGCCAAAAGTCCAACGATGTAGTACTCTTGGTTGTATTGTATTACAGGAGAAACACAAATATGACCAGTGTTGCCAACTCTGATCTTTTAGAGATTTTTATTATATATATTTTTTTTTTAAATTCTAAATCGAGGTCCGTAATTGGTTTATTTATGTCGAGGTCATCAGCTCCAATATAATGGATTCGCCTCTTAGATCATTTTTCCGATATTCTACTCTTTTTCATTCATGAAAAATTTAAATATAAAGGTTACTAAAAAAATTCTCGGAAGTCTATTGAGTGTATTTTAACAATTTTTCGAGTGACATCTAGCTTTATTAAAAATAGAGTTGGTAGCAGTGCATAATATGACAGGTTGAAGATTTGAACGATTCGGCTATGGAAAATCTTATTTTATAGCACTTTGCTCTGAGTTCTGTTCGAGTCTGTGACATCTATCTTTTGAGTTACCCTCTAGTTATTTGGTGGCATTTTAATATCTGTTTTATAATCTTTCAGAGGTATTTGGCACTGACACAGAAGTAGAACTGCCCAGCGTGGTGGATGATGGCAAGTATCCATCGGCCAAGGCCCTGAACTTCAGCTGCACTGACAAACAGCGTGTGACCTGCATGGTGGTGAACTGCGTCAAGATAGGAGGGCTGCCAGCGGGAGGGAACGGGGCCCATATGGTGTTGAAGATGCAGCTGAATATAACCAACATAGGTAACTATTTTGCCATTCAAATAGCTCAGTATACGCAGTTAGGTACCACAGTTCCAGGAACTATTCATTGGATTATCAACACCTCTGCCATTGGTCACCCCAAGTGGTTCGCTACGTTTGGAGACTTAGCAGAGGTGCCCTGTTCATAGGGTAAGGTTGGTCTTGACTGCGGATGCATCTGCTCATCAACTGCGTAGTGAGATCCTTTGATTACCCATATTCCTACCCCTTATTATTATCCTAATCCTGCCCCACACATTCCTAAACATGCATCGTGTTTCCTTCCATGAAATTCCTCTCCTTCATATCCTTGAAAAAACCCCTTACACGTCATCTCCAATGACAACATGGGCCCTGAGGGAAATTATTTTTCTCAGGGCCTCTTGTGTGGGTTAATGTGTTAACATTTCTAATCAAGTTCTGTTATTATTTTGATATTGTAAAACAACTGGCCCATTATAAAATATATTTAGAATTTGAATGAAACTTTGTCAGAAACTGAACATTTTGAAGTTTTATGAATTATTGAAGTTCTGTGAAACAACAAGCCCTAAGTCTCGGATAGTGTGCTTAAGTAATGTGAGTTAGAAGATGGAAACTTAGGTCTTCATTTGTTGTTAAGTAATGAGAGTTAGAAGATGGAAACTTAGGTCTCCGTTTGTTGTTAAGTAATGCGAGTCAGAAGATGGAAACTTAGGTCTCCGTTTGTTGTTATATTTCATCACAGAAGATTACATCTGATTATCCCTAAATTATATTATTATTTGCAATTTAGTATTGAATTTGATGTATGTACATACTTCAATTTTTTTTCTTTTAATATTTGCAGAAGCGGTGCTTAAAAAGGATAGCTCCTTGCTGCTTACAACTTTTGGTGTAGCATTGAAGCCGTAAGTAGTGTTTCATTTTCTTTCTTTGAAATTAATATAAAGGGAGATATATTTAAATGTGTTTCAAGTGATTTGAATGGGTCCTTAAAGCGTTTTTTCTTTTTGTTTTCAGAAGCAAAGTTTATGGTTCAACCCGTTCTCTCATTCTTGGGTCTGCCCCTCCTCCACCCTCCCTGCCCATCTGGATTATAATTTTGGCCGTTCTATTAGGCATTCTCGTTCTGGCTCTTTTCTCCTACGTGCTGTACAGGGTATGATTTTAATAAAAGAAAATACTTTATACTATCTACACACGATGCTGCGAACAGCAGCTTTTGGCAGCTGGCTAAAAATCGAGGGTTGGAGGATGTCTCCCGTCTCTTTTTTTCCCATGCGAACCCGTAACACTCTGTTTCACGTTGACTGCAAATTGGAAGAAACCGTCTGCCGTTAGTACCAACCGAGGAAATGAGATGGTGATATTGAATTTGTTGTGTTAATAAAAGAGACAGAAGACAATGTGAAACAGAATGTTACGGGTTCGCACGAGGAAAAGGGAGACAGGAGACAATAGCCAGCTGCTAACAGCCGGCTGTTCGCAGCACCGTGTGTAGAGCCCATTATGAATATAATGTGTTACCTGTAATGATGAAATTATTAAAATAATTAATTTTTTTTTAGATTGGTTTCTTTAAAAGAAAGACGAAAGAAAATCTAAAGCTTTTGAAAAATGCTGAAGGAAACAATGTGAGTATAAACACAATACTTTAATTAATTTTCCAACTGTCAGTACTTTTGTAGTTTATATCACGCAGAATAAAGAATAACCCAAGAAGTGAGCATGTTTCGTGATCTATTTATAGGGCCAATTTGGGTTTATAATTCAAAACAAAACTGTGTTTTCAAAATCACAATAATATATTATTATATTAATGAATTATTTATATACGTAGTCAGAGATAATCTAAAAAATATTTTTTTTTTCCCTTTTCAGACGGATACCATGGATGATTTATCATCACACGAAGATCAATAAAATCATTGCTCTTCTTCAGAAAGTATTAATCTCTCATCAGAGGCTGGTAATGTTTGGGCCGACTTTTGCTTCGCAATTTTGTGGCCCCGACAAACTCAAGAGAAATACTTGCACCTGTAACAGTGATGCATTTCATGAAGTTATTACTGGAATTCCACTACATTTGCCATGTTTTATTATTATTTAAGAATGTATTATAAGAATATTAATATAAGTAATATGAAGTGCCAAGAATCTAAATATACTTAAATACGTAAAATTTATTTAAAAAATAAGTGGTTGCTCAAACAAGCTGAGAGATTTTCTCATTGTTTTAAACAAGCCAGTATGTGAAAGAAAATGTAAAAGTTTACAAAAAAATGCAGGTGGCTTAGGGCTGTCTACAGACTGAAGCAGGAGAGTAGTAGTTTGAAGAAAATCCTCACACTTTATTTGAATTCTACTGCCAACCCTAAGGCTGGGCATACGCTGAAACGCAGGCTTAGTGCATAGCAGAGCAGAGCAGATTTTGTAATGTATGAACATGTATGCACTGCCATACACTGTGGGGCAGGCACATGTGGCGCAGATACATAACTGCTCTGTTCTGCTCGGAGTTTGGTGACCAGATCTGAATAGCCAGATACTTCTCCACCTTCCTATTCCCCATCTCCTTCCCCTCTCCACAACCTTCAGCCTTGCAGCATACCCCAATTGGGAAAGCCATAGTCTCACTGTTCAGCAGACTTGTGGGGTAATCAAATAAAAAAATAGTGGCCATGGCGCAGATTCTTCAGGAAAGGCAGTATTTCCCCATGGGAATATCGCTTTTTCAGGTAAATCACTTTGAAAGATTATAAATCAATAGTAAATTATTTATTTCAAAGTCCGAATTGGACTCGGAACTCGATATTCTCCAAACGACCAGCGCCCAAGCAGACACAATCCGAACTAAGCTGTGTTGCCTGGGTCACAGCACATGCTGATCACCGATTTCTGCCTCGTCCGTCCAGCGGCGACAATTCTGCTTTGTATGCGTGGTCTGCGTCTCAGCAAATGCCCAGTCTTATTATTTCCATGTGGCTTGATTTATTTTTTATTTTCCTATGAGACCAAGTGATACATTACCAATAGAAAACAATGATTCTGGGACGTGTTGTATAGTAAAAAAAATCTCAGTGTTATTTATTCTAGTCATTCCACTAATTATTATTTTATTGTAATCATAAGTTATTTTTTCATAATCATAAGTTATATTTTTGTACCTACTTCAAATTATATACATAAATATAGTAATTTTTTCCAATAAATGACATGTATTATTAATAGCTACCAATATTTTTTTTTCTGAATGTCACACACCATCCATAAAAATTGATTTTCATCCAAAATAAAAATGAAGGATTTTAAGCTGAGAAACATACCTTTCTAAAAGGAAATTATTAATTCTGGCTACATTTTTGATAAGCTGGACACAAATAACCAAACATCGGAGTCATTGAGCCAAAAGACAGAGGGGAGGAGGGGGCTAACGAATGTTGACACACAAAACAAAAATTGTTTAGCAACATAATATTTTTATAATGATTTAAAAAAAAACTAACTAACTAACCATCACGCCGTTTCTCCGCAGGGGTAGGCAGAGAGGACGGACCGCCAAACAACTCGGTCTTGGCACACACTCCTTGCCTCATTCACATTCATACATCTTCTCATACATACTCTTCTATTATTCTGACTCTTGACATGGCCCGACTCAAGTATCTGATTTACCTGATCGTGCCACGTCTTCCTTGGGCGTCCTCGGCTTCTTCCACCGTTCACAGTCGCGTCATAAATTCTCTTTACACTCCTTTCTTCATTCATTTGCTCAACATGCCCAAACCATCTAAGCGTCCCTTTCTTAATCTTACTTATTACGCTCACATCAGCCTTGCATTCTTTTCGGATCTCCACATTCCTCACACGATCATACATGGTTTTACCACACATACGCCTCAGGGATCTCATTTCTACAGCATTCAGTCTACTTTCATCCTTTCTCTGCCATTTCTACGCTTCACTGCCATACATCAGGGTAGGTACCAGTACTCCATTGTGGACTGCTAGCTTCGCTTCTGTGGACAACTTTTTGTTGGCTCCAACGGCGTTCAATCCTCCATTAATGGAGTTACCTGCATTCACCCTTCTTTCGATATCCCTATCAGCCTTCCCATCTCTCGTAAACATACTTCCCAAATATACAAACTCATCCACTTGCTCCAAGTATTCATCATTCACAACTATATTGCACACCGTTTTCTGACTCTCTCTTTCAAACACCATGACTTTAGACTTACTTACATTCATCATTAATTCATTCTTCATACATACTTCGTTCATCCTAGACACGAGAGACTGCAGATCTTCTTACTGTTAGCAATCAGCACCGCATCATCAGCATACAACAGGCAACATATACTATCAGATTATTCAATTTTGCGCCCAATCCCGCCTCTAACGATTTTATGCCTAATAATGACTATGAATTTAAAGTATTTCATAACACATAAATTTTACAACATCTACATTTATACATCATAAAAATTTAATAAAATTTGAATACCTACCTCCAATTTTCGGAAATATTAAGCTTGTTAAAGTTCCCGCTGAAAGTTTGGAATACTCTTACATTATTTCTTTATTAATCCATAAACTCATTCTTAGACAGGAGAAACACTAAAAAAATATTTCATCTTAAAACCTGAATGATAATTAAACTGAAACAAAAATCAGTGGATATTGGTGTCATTGCGATGAAGTGGAAAATCAGGAGATCTCCCGATAAACCGCCAACTTCAAGGACACCTGAGTGTCGTGTGGCATATCGCCCATACATAGCTAAATCTATGTTAGTTAGCACCTCCTACACGAGTTTCTCCCGAGGGGCACTAGAAACACCCCTCTGGATAGGTTCCTGAAAGAAAAATAAAGGTTTGGAGCATTTGAGATTCTTGTGCGTACTCAAATAAAACAAAATCTCATCTGCTTGAAGAGGGTAAAGCATTATTCAGTAAAAAGAAAAAATATTTTTACATTTTATACTAAGAACCACACTTTTTCCGAAGTAATCTATTTTTAGCAAGCCATCTATTGTTTTTCATTAAAAATAAGTAAAGGAGATTTTCCAAATTTCAATAGATGGCATGCGAGAAATTATGTAGATTTCTTTGGCTTAAAGATTTGATTCTATAACAAAAAACGAGTGTGCTTTAGACCACACGACTGAAGTAAAATTTGTGCATGCTCACTGCTCTCTCTTGCTCCTACAGTGTGATACAGACAATAGGTCTGCACTGTGTCTTAGATATACGAAACATAACTGGCTATGATAGAAAGACAGAAAGAAAATGTGTGCTCGCACCTCTCTCTCTTTTCCGTAAGTAATATACGAAACGTAACTCTCTCTCTTTCTATCTTCAATAACTTATATCTCCCTCTCAACTTCCGTTCGCCTCGCCCGTTTACACTTTTCGTAACTCTCTCTCGTCATGTATTCACCAGCTTACTCCCCAAGTCAAGGGTGCATAAATAAGTTTTACTTCAAAAATATATTTATATATGTAGAATCGGGAAAAAGGGTAAACCAATGGGCGCCCGCAGAAAATTTTGTAGGGGGGGCAAAATATTTTTTGTGCTAACACAAAGTGATTTAAAATAAAAGTAACATTTCTTCAAATTTTGCAAATTCACTTTGTGGCACCATTTTATTAATGACAAATTAAAACACTTTGTTTTTACCACGATGATCTTTATTTTAACACATCGACATGTTTCGAGAATGATGTTCTCTTCCTCAGGACATAAAATGTACTAAAACTAAAAAATCAAGTATAAAGCTATGCGTGGGTAGAAATGAAAGTAGTGTGGGAGGGAGGTGGTGAGGGGAGGTGCTTAGAAGATCAACAGGGAAGAGTGGGGTGGGGGGGGGGGGGAGAGGTGGAAAGCGGAGGTGCTTAGAACATCAAAGACAAAAAATTACAATGGAAATATGTTTAAAATAGGGTTATTCACAAAACTAATTTGATTATTAATAATATTTCAATTTCTATTATCATTTTTCCTAATTTCTAAAAGATCTAATTGAAAACCATTCATTAGTATGTAAAATTTTAAAACCAGTATTTATATCAAATGAATGGTTAAATTCAATTAGATGGTTAGCAAATTCCGAATAATTATTGCTATTTAGACATCTCAAATGTTCCTTAACCCTCGTTTCAAAATTTCTGCAAGTTTTACCTATGTAAAAATGGTTGCAATCATTACAATTCAATTGGTAAACTCCAGATTTTTTCATTTTTTGTTCTTTGTCCTTGTTATTTTAAATATAATTTTTAAATTTATTATTTGTATAAAAAGCTGGCTGTATTGTATTAGGAATCTTTTTCATGATTGAATTGGAGGTTTGATGATTTACAAACAATTTTTTTTCCCCAAACCCAGAAGTTCCCAAATTATACAGTCTACTACAGATTTATAATTTTAAGAATATTAATATATAACATACGTTGCCATTGATATAAGTGCATTTTTATAACATGTACAATATGAAATTACGGTTCCATGTCTAATCGGACTATGAGAATTCCCATAGTAAATTTATTCAGACACGATACTTCCTTACATGATAATTCATCACATCACAACTCACATTAACCTAACCTAACCTAAGATTAAAAACCCCAATTATCAGTTTTCGACGCTTCGAGACATGATGAATTATCATGTGAGGAATTAACATCTGATGAAAAGTTTGTACTCACTATTCATACACTTGAAAAGTTTCCAGTGAACATTCTGGTCACCGAAATTACATAATAAAAAGTATATTCCGAGATTTCCGAGGTAATTTATTCTGAATCGTTACCGAGATAAGTTATGATGCTGATGAATTATCATGTGAGGAAGTATCGTTTTTGAGTAAATTTATTATGAGAATTCAGATGGTGAGATCCCATTTTACAACCAGACATAGAACAGGTTATAATATTATAATTATGTTTTTAAAAAATCCGACGGCCAAGTAGGTACCACGAAGTAATTTTTGATAGCCATGGAAAACACACTGAATGACTGAATAGAAATAGAAATAGAAGAGAAAGAGAACTTAAGCGCCATTCAGACGTTTCACTAATCGCTCATTTCCGCATTTCATTCGGCCTAGCTTACTCGGAATGACACGTCTGAACATGAAATGAATCGAAAGTGCCGAACACTGCCGAATGAAATCTTCAAGTGAACCGATCCAACAATGTTGGATATTTTCCTTCGGCATCCTTCACTCGCGCGCGCATGCGCGCGGCTGAGAGCAAAGTGAATCGTCTGAACACCGAGTGAACTCTCAATCAGTTTGTCTCGCGTCCTGTACGGGAAGGACCATGAAAGGACGCTATCAAATCGCACGCAAAACGTCAAAATGGTATTCGTTCGGTTAATTTGTTTGCTTTTGGGAACACCTCTCATATAAATTTTTGGGTCTCCCTTATTATCCACGTATTTTATATGTTTTTTAATATATGTAAAATTATTAATTTGTAGGAAAATGTTCGTAATAAAAAAGTGAAATCAAATTGTGTTATTATGCCATAAAAAATAAAAAGGTTTATAAGGCGACAAAATACTGTTTTTTTATTTATTTTTATTTAATTGTGTCAACAAAATTGCGTAAAAATCGATGCATCTGACATGTTTTTCCTTAAAATTCGGGGCCGGACCGCGCTGGAATACAAACGAATTCCAGCGCGGTTGACCTCGCTCGGCGACGCTGTGGTCGGAATGGACGAGTGAACGCTTATTTCTATAGCGCCGTGTGAACATGGAATGAAACAAAATGGACGATTAGGCCGAAAAAACATGGCGGAAACCTTCCCTCGAGTGAATCGTCTGATTCCAGCTTTAGAGAACGTTTCATGTTTCATTTCAACGAATTTCAATCTATTGCAATCTATTGTCTGTGGTTTTGCTTTACGGATGTCATTCTGTAAATCTGCATCAAACCAATCAAACTTTCTGTAATAAACTGATAAAAAGTTAATATTGGAGATGGCGACCGCGGCTGTAGATTCCGCAAGGGAAAAATCCTTCCAAGATTATAGAAAAAAATTAATGGAACACAAAGAAGTCGAATCGAGGCTAAAAGACAGTAAGAAAATCTTTTGGTAAATAATGCCATATCATCCGAACACAACCTAACATTATCGGCGTATGCCAAAAATGTTGGTTCATTTTGCGAAAATAGCTGTACAAATACATATTATCTTCAATTATTGGGTAGTTTGAAACTTTGTATGCATTAAGTATATTATGTTTGTGTTTATTTTTTAGTGAGAGAACAGCTCAAAGATCTAACAAAGCAGTATGACAAGAGTGAAAATGATCTAAAAGCTCTCCAGAGTGTTGGACAAATTGTGGGAGAGGTTCTCAAACAGCTGACTGAAGAGAAATGTAAGCATTTCGTAAAATCCTATTTTTATTTATTTAGTTTTTCAATAACTTTGGTATTTACTAAACATGACATCTTCAAAATTCATATTAGTAGTATATTGTTGCTGATTTGAAGTAAGTTGCTTCCAAATGCAAAACAATAATCAAAATAAGAACTAATAAAATATCAACAAAGATTTTTAATCATCAAGGGATGGTGGCAGCGAAGTTAACCTTGATACGTGAAAACAAAGATAACTTGAATCTAATAAATAGTAATTCTTAGTTTCATTATTTGTCATGCACTTGTAATAACTGGAAATTTAAAAAAAATAATCAAAATATTTTTATTCGAGATAGAACTTATGAAGTCCATTATTTTGTTTTCCAGTCATTGTGAAGGCTACGAATGGACCCCGTTACGTTGTCGGCTGCCGTCGCCAGTTGGACAAGTCCAAGCTGCGCGGGGGCACTCGTGTGGCACTGGACATGACCACCTTGACAGTAATGAGACACCTCCCACGCGAGGTGGACCCTCTGGTGTACAATATGAGTCATGAGGACCCCGGAGATGTCACCTACGCTGCCATCGGAGGTCTGCAGGAACAGATCAGGGAGCTGAGAGAGGTAACATTTTATTTTAACAGTTCTGTTGTATGAGGAAGGAAACGCAGAGGCTGGCAAATCATTTTACTGTCTTCATGCTTCAATCAGCAAGACAAGTTACCAAACTAGAGGTTATGAATCTCATGTTATTTCTATTATGAGCTTTATAAATTAGTGTCCTTGTCTTTTACCAGTACTTTTTTTTTTTTTTTTTAAAAAGAAAGACAAACATTCCCAGGTTACGAATAACCCAACAACATTTGAAATTCTCCTACTACCACCACACTAAGCGGAAGATGTTGCTTGTGTTGTTATGGAGGACTTAGCCAGCCGAGGAATCAAACACGGAACGCCTGGGTGGGACCCAAACGCAATGCCCACTGAACCACTGACCGGTACCAGTACCGGACCAGTACCTTGAGGTGATTTTTTTTTCTCATGAAAACGGCTCTATAGATATTATCGAATCATGTTTACCTGCAAAAGCAATGGGACTGCCCTGGCCGCACTTCAAAAGCAGCCTACTTTGTGATGTTTTTATTTGTGTAATATTTTTATACAATAGAATACATCGAAGAACTGCAAAATTACAAGGGTGTAAAAACGAAGTTGTTATGCCTTTCAGTATGATGAATATAATTAATTTGAATCCATTCATTCCCGTTCAGGTGATTGAGCTCCCCCTCATGAATCCCGAGCTGTTCATCCGTGTGGGCATCACCCCGCCCAAGGGCTGCCTGCTGTACGGGCCCCCGGGCACGGGTAAGACCCTCCTCGCCAGGGCTGTGGCCAGCCAGCTCGATGCCAACTTCCTCAAGGTTTGTAATTTTGGGACAATAAGTAATAGCTTCATCCAGATTCTGAGAGGCGTGCAACCCATGAGCAAGACAAGTGCAAACAAGAATTGAGTAATAGTAGAATATTATTGTCCGAATATATCGACGCTGGAAAGGAAAAATGGCTTAAGTGTCGTACAGCTGGAAAAGAAAAATGGGTAAAGCGCCACACAGCTGCATGGCGCTTTTCCCATTTTTCCCTTCCAGCATCGATATTATTTTTCACAAATAATTTTGACCCTTTGGTGGCTTAATTTTTTATTTGCTCATTTGAACGGCTCACATGTGTTGTCTGGAGTATCCGGAAAAAGCTGTTGAACTCGTTCTAGGCTAAGCTAACCTTTTGAAGGTTCAGTTATGAACTTTGCGTGACTCCACACTTGCTTAACCTTTATGTAGTTGAAAGTAAAAAATCACATATCACCTGAAGGGTGTCACTAGGGTCCCCCATATGTCACGGATCGATTGTGTCTCTTAATATTCCCTTTGCCCTTCTCAGTAACACTCAGACATTAGTAACTATTTTTTTATACCTACCGTTCAAACCAGACATATCTTCGCCCAGCAGTCATTTATTAAGTAATGCAAAACGTTAAAACAGATATTGTCGATTCCGCTTAATTGGGACAGATTGGGGCCCAAAAATTTTGTCCCGTTCTATCCAAGCCCACTTACAATTTGTGTTGTATGAAACTAAATCGACTGGGGAATATATTTAACGAAATTTTAACAAACCCGCAACTTCTTAAATCTAAAATCTTTAGATTACAGCATCACCAATATAACGTAGTTCTTAAAAGATGAAGGTGGGCGAAGTCTATTTTCTGGTTATTGTTATGGGGAAGAATTGTATCGTCATATTAAATAAAATATTATTGTTTTAAGGTGGTCTCCAGTGCAATCGTAGATAAATACATTGGCGAGAGTGCTCGCCTCATCAGAGAGATGTTCAATTATGCCCGTGATCACCAACCCTGCATCATCTTCATGGATGAAATTGATGCCATCGGTACGTAATCTTTAAATCTTACAATGTCTCGAGTTTCCTATTATGTACGTAATTCTAAGAATCTGCTTCCTTTTCTTGAGAAGACCCTCCACACAGCATCCCCAAAATTAAAAAAAAAATTACCGTCTTGTAAAACACCCCCAAACCAAATTATTCGCAAATCCGAGGTTTCATTGTATGTTAAAATTTTTATACAGAATTAACGTCAAATTCATTTTTCATCTATGAGATAATAAATATGCAGTTACATCGGTCGATATATTGTCTAATTTTTCATTCTTTATTTATAGGGGGGAGAAGATTCTCTGAAGGAACATCAGCTGATCGTGAAATCCAACGTACCCTTATGGAACTCCTTAATCAGGTGGGTTGTGGAAATACATACTATAGTAGTTCAGAAGAGAGGTCATACGTGACATCATCGGTTTACTAGCTTGTCTTTTTTGTTTTCATACAAAACATGTGATAGGAAGATTTTTCATTAATTATGTAAGTACGATCTCTCTCTGCGACTATACCTATTATTAAATATGTATGTAGTTTCTGTTTACACATACAGACATATTATTAGTGGTTGGGAAATTCTTAATTGACACATTACATTGGTTTTTGTTCTTAGATGGATGGCTTCGACTCTTTGGGTCAAGTGAAGATCATCATGGCTACCAACCGCCCCGACACCCTGGATCCTGCCCTGCTCAGGCCCGGCCGTCTCGACAGGAAGATTGAAATTCCTCTGCCCAATGAGCAAGCTAGGTAAACACACAACCATTTCTACAGAGATCCGTGTTAGTAAGCCAAGATGCTATCGTAAGGTGATAACTGACATTACACCAGTCCCAGCGAGAGCTTGTATGCACGTCATTGATGATCGTACTCTTCCGTCTTATATATCGATACTAGAACGACGATGTCACTGGGACTAATATAGTATTATTTTGTGAAATACTCAGTCCAGAATGATACCAAGGTTGGGGTGTTTCACAGAAGTTCAAATTATAATTATTTTGTCATCAAATGGCCTCTCAGCACCATTTGTTTTTTTGACACTTGAAAGGTTCCCGTTAAATGTAGATTCTAGATCCGTTTCAGCTTTCTATCAACTCTAATTGTGATCGGCTGAAAAATAAAACCGTCATTTTGTTACGCTTGTTAGCTGTTCACAATTTGATAAGACATCTGAAATAAAACTAACTAGCTATGAATTAAAGGGGCAACAAACGTGAAGCTCACATCAAAAGATACATTATAACACAATAGCGCTCCGCGATCACAGCGCATCATCTTTTTACGTCTGGCGGGTCTCATGGGATTGTATGGCGAGCGCTATTGTGTTATAAATAACTTTTTGATGTGAGCTGCGAGTATGTCGCTACCTTCAATGCGATTTTTGAGAATTTCAATTGCCTCTGTAATTATGCGTGCTCTATATGTTTTGGGTCTACCCAGGACTTCAGGAGCAAATCCAAAGTAATGGCCGGTTTCACTTTGGTTTGAATATGAGATTTTTACGGCCTTAAGTATTGGAGTGATCTATTTTTTGGGTATTATACCGAGTTACAGTTCCTCCCTTTTTTACTCACGTTTCGGACATAGTGTAATACAGTGTCCATCGTAAGGACAGATGGAAAAGTGTTCTGCCTTGATGATGGACACTTAACTGTCCGAAACGTTGTCTGAAGAAGGAGGAAGCGTAACATGGCAAAATACCTCAAAAACAATTTTGTAATCAGTTCAGAAATTAATGTTATATCTTTATTTTGCAGGCTGGAAATTTTGAAAATCCATGCTAACCCCATTGCCAAGCACGGAGAGATTGACTACGAAGCCGTTGTGAAGCTATCCGATGCTTTCAACGGAGCTGATTTGAGAAACGTTTGTACTGAGGCTGGACTATTTGCCATACGAGCTGAGAGGGAATACATCATTCAGGTAATATACACATAATTGAAATAGATATCTGATAACCTGAATACATAATAGTTCTAAGATTGAAAAGAACGACATTATTGATGTTTTCCTGAAACTGAAAGAATTTCGAAGATCCTTCATACAAAAAGTAGAAATTTTGAATAAAATATAAAATTCATTTTCAGCTACAACAAAATCAATAACGTCGCTTTTTTTTCAATCTTAGCACTCTAGCTCATTGAAAACTCACAGACTGCCACTGGAATACATATGTATGTTTAAATATTATTTGCTACGGAGACGGTCTGCATGGCTTCCATTAGCCCTCCCAAGGCATCCAAGACTTTTTCCCATCAATGTGGCACAATGGCACCATCGGTGAATAAGTTTTTTTTGATCCGGATTAGCAATGCTTTCTTATATTGAATCTAAATTTATTTTGTCTTCCGGTTGTCTCTTGTGATCCCTGGATTCGGATTATCTTTTTAATTTGATTGTTTTAAATTTTTTCAGTGACTGAATATTTTATACTAATGCGATTTTTTTTAATACTTTTGCAGGAGGATTTGATGAAGGCAGTGCGTAAAGTGGCAGACAACAAGAAATTAGAAAGCAAACTGGATTATAAGCCCGTGTAACCTCTTATGATCTTATTATTTTGTATTTGAAATATGAAAGCACATTTTTACTAATCTTAATATCCGAATAAATAAAATAAAACTATGCAAATGTTATTTACTAACGACTACTTGTTTGTTTGCTATTTCCTTTGTAACTCTGTACTTCCATATTTTACTTTTGAGAAGTTTGTAAAAGTAAGTATGTATGTAGCTACTTAATATTTTTTATTACGCATCAATTCATGTCATCGTAATACATTATTAAGAATAAAGAAAATAAAGTGAAATTAAATTCTATATTATGAACAAATAAACTTGTTATATACACAAAACAAAAAAATATTAGTTGAACAAATAAAGTGCATTAAAACAGATTTAAACATTACTTAAGTCAGTCTATTCTCATTTATTTTATTAGTTTATTATGTTTGGTGGCTTTCGTTAAAGTTAATTGAAAATAAATATCAACTGGCGTCAACACCAATCTTAACCTTTTCATCGCATTCCCAATGTAGATATGATAATGGGTGTACGCGGCACTCTTTGTGACATTAATGCGTTTTCTGTGAAAGTGAAAACAAAAATGTATGTACAATCCTTAGTGTTGGAGGCATGGTTTATTCACGCAGCCAATGTGAAGGCTAATTGAAAAGTTACTTAAATATAAAAATAAATAAATGATTATTTATACAACACAGCAAAACAAGATCACAAATATACAAACAACATTATTTCAGGAAATGAATATCTTCACAAGTCTGTTAAACTTGTGTGTAATGTTCCATTTTGTCTCGCCTTTTCTATATTCTCATAATATTGGGTGAAGTCAACATAGGCCTCAATCTTTCTGTTTTTATCGTACAGCAGCCTATTGTTATTAGGATATAAATCTGAACTGGAGTCCGTGTTTGAAGAACTGTCAGGAAAGTTAGATTCCTGCGTAAACTGTGATGTGATCGTAGAAAGGAAATGCTCCCCACTCTGGTTGGGAGATACTTCTTTGGGTTCTTCGATTGAACTAGGAAATATACACGCCTGGTCCGAACTTCCATTTGTAAAAGTTTCAAATTCGGATCCATCATTAACGGAACTGTGAGAGAGACTTTGAATGATAGGGTTAAACCTAACTGTTGCATTATTCTGAGATCTCATGGAACCATCTGGTGAATGACTGTTTTCTTTAACTTGAGATCTATCATTTGGTACACAAAGCAATTGATTCTCAGCTTGTGCCGCTGGTAACAGAGTTTCGGATGGTACTGTTAATGAAGAATTTTGGTTTCTATCATTTGCTGGAGACTTTGGTTTATTTGGTGCAATGTTGGGTTTTACGGCAAAGTTCTGGCGCGAGAGTAAAGGAGATCTGTGAGTCGGTCCATTAGGTAGTTGGAAATTGAAATTCCTTATTAAGAGAGTGTTGCGGTTGTTTCTTCTCGGGCTGATTGAGGACTGGGAGCAGTATTCTTGGTAGATGCTCATGGTCTGGTCCACCACAGCTTGGCAGACAGCCTTCAGTGAAGCCTGGGTGCGGAACTGCTCCACAATCATCTGAGCAAATCTCTTGTTCACCTGCTCCGTGTCGGTAGACTCCTGCAGGCTCTTGTACAATCCATCACTCACTAATACCAGAAACCTGCAAAAACAACAATATTTGTACATATGTACTAAATGAAAAAACTATGCTAGCAGAAACTAATAAAGGAAAGGAAGAAGTGACCTGGTTTTTCAGAGATCCATGTTACAGGAAGGAAGAAACACAAAAGTTGGTAAATCATGCCCAGCAAAAAGTTGTTTAGTTGAGAAAAGTTGAAAACAACCGATTCTCATGTAACAAATAATGTCAAATGAATACATAATATAATATATTATGTGAAAAACACAGTACATATCTTTAGATACGCACCTAACAGCTTCGTGTTGTATTCCTCGGTTATGATGGGGATGATTAATCGATTAACATTAGTTACATTCAGTTTTTTGCAGCTGATTATAAAGATGGAATTAAGCTGCCGATGAAAAAGTAGGCATTGTATAACCTGCAGGACTCGTCCAGTAAGATGGGTCCGTGCACTTCAGGCAGGGCGATGACGGGTTCGCTGAGGGCGGTCCTCATATCAGGAAAGGCTCGATAAAGCCCCTTCACCAGGTAGTTACCCAGGCAGCGAGTGCTGGATTGGTTTCCTAGGCACTCCGCTGTAAAACAACAACAATTATTGATAAAGACATATGATGCTGTTAGCGTTGGCACATTTTTCACTCATAAATTATGCATTCAACATTTTAATCTACTATATTGGGACCAGTGGCGGTCTTTCCCTTCGGAGAATGGGACAATGACCTCCCAAAATTATAAGATGACAATAAAACAATATTAGATATATAATACAAATCAAAACAACAAACAACTGATATTATTCTAATTTATTTGAAAAATCACAGCGAGATAGCCAGCCGCGGCGAGTGTGACATCTAGCGTTTTAAGTAGAAGCTTTCTTTCCCAAGCACTCTGATTGGTTAGGTCAATTTATAATTTGTCCTGATGCAAACAGAAGGCAGTGCCCGATTTCATATCTTCTGTCTCTTTACGCGCCATACAATAAACGAAATGGCGCTATTTCGCCGACCAATACATGCTTGCGCATACAAAGACAGCTTCGGTCAACACCGTGAGGGAGACAATGAATAAATGCTATGCGTTTGAAAGAGGAGATGGTTTGATAAACGTAGGTTGAATTTGTATATTGCACGCCTGTCGCATGAAATAATGTAGGTACTACCTATTCTATTCTATTTGTTTCTTTGGGACAACTGAAATTGGCCTCATAGAAATCGGTAGATTGGTTCATTTATGTCGGTGTGTCTCCCTCGCTATCGTGTTTAGAAATATGATCTGAACGGCGTTAGAAAGATAAAATATCATTCTTTACATTCAAATCTAAAAGTTAATCGCAAAATAAATAAATTGTACACTTTCATGAATCCAAAGTTTCCGAGTTTCTGAAAAAAAAATCCTTGAGAATTTATAATTAATTATTTTTACATGAAACAATATAAAAGTGAGGTATAGATAATGTTTATAATACATTTGTCTAATAAAATATATATGTATTTATATATTTTTTCATTATCAGTAATTTTAATTAGAAAAAACGTAAGGTGAGCCATTTTCAAAACTTTTTTTGTATGCATGCAAAATTTTTATATTTCAAAAACTATGTTTATTTAGAATTATAAAATTTGAAAGCGCCTTTCATCATCTTTCTAAAGCAGTTTTTAGTTTTCGGATACATTCAGAAATATTCAATTTATTTGGATTTTATCGCATAACAGTTCAATTTGGGAGGCGGGAATGGGTACCGCCGGCCCGGGAACCATTTATTGGATAACCAACGCCTCTGCCATAGGTCACCCCAAGTAGTTCGCTAAGTTTGGTGACTTAGCAGAGGTGCCCGGGTTCATGGGGTAAGGTTTATCTAGGTCTTGGCGGCGAATGATCTAGACACACTGAACCCCAGATTCCTACCCAACCCTCATACCTTTTTCCTTCCCAGAACTTCCTATCCTTCCTTTCCCTAAAAATACCCTCCACACAGCATCCTCAAAGATAACATAGGCCCTGAGGGAAATTATTTTCTTCAGGGCCTCCTGTGTGGACCAAATGTAAAAAAAAAAAAATAACGGAAATATTTCGACCCTCTGAAAAGATACTGTCGAGGCCTGAGGGGTTTGCAATTTCTTTAAGTAGTTCGACTCTCAAATTCGTGAGGTACCTACAAATGAATATTGATAATATCAACTTATACCATCACACTATCAAGTAAATTTTAGTTGTACAATTTTTTTCTTAATTGACCTTCCACTTCTGGACCCCTAGAGCCGCCTCTGATTGGGACGATGCTTTCATCAGTGTACTTAACACTAAAATAATCTGCCTCTTTGCCCATAGCATCTAGCTTTAAGACGTTCAAGTTAACCGTGTTAGCCCTATTTAGCCCTATGAACCTTCTTGAGGAATTTGTTAACTTTTTGTCTCTTCCTAGCCATTCAGTTTTGTAAACAAACTTTAAAAAATGTATGTGCAACAATACAGGTTAGATGACAGTACTTTTGTGGTATGGCCACAATCATTTGGTGCAGAGATGAAAACATAGAATAAAGAATATAACATTAGAAGGGCCTTCCATTCGAATTTGAATGGAAATAAATGATACATTTAGCCCAACTGCCCAGTGTTCCATCTCACTTACACTCGCCTAAAATCATAAATCTCCATCACATTAAAATTTCTAAAACATAGAATTGGGTAATTTTTGGATCACGAAACACGCCCAAAAGGCACTTCTTGTTTTATTCTTTATTCTATGGATGAAAAGGATTCTAAAATGTTCAATCCTTTAAAAAATCGTCAACCCAATTACGCAGGGTTGGTTCAGTCCCTTAACCTCTTGTAGGCCGCAGTCCCCCCGGCGGGTCCGGATTTTTGAAGCGATTTTGCCCCTTATGCATAAAGAAATTGTATGAGAGCATACTTACAATAAAAGGTCTCCTTTGGTTCATTACTATTATGGATAACGCGGGGGAAAGCTCATATAAACACTTAATGGTACACAAACATACCACAAGATTTAAAGAAGGAAAGGGCCTAAAAACTCCTCGAATATTAAATAAATATGGAAGCCGTACTCTTGAATACCAAATACCAGTGATTTTCAATAAAATAAATAAAAACTTAAAATTTGAAAAAAATGACAGTTTATGCCCTAAAATGATAAAAATGTGGTTAATTAACGAAAACTCCATGTATCTTTAAATATGTTGAATTGATTATCTTAATGTAGCTGCCTATATATCTTATTATTAGGCATGTACATTGAAATATATTATAGATGTAATTCAAATAATCCAATATTATTATGTGATCTATCCTAATGTTTCCTTAAAACTATATAATATGTATTAACAAATATTTCCTTATGTATAATATTAAGAGTGATAAATTGTAGAACCTACAGACAAGCTGCCATATGACAGCTTTGTGGGACTACCCTTATTTTGTACAAATGTATTTTTGATAAATAAACAAATAAAAAAAAATAAAAAATGAAAAACAAGGTCAGAATCGCTTGGGCCATTCTCGATCTTGACATAAAGAATTACTGGATAGCATTTAGCCACTCCGAATAATTCATATTAATTGCCAATGACGCGCCGGGCACCAAAGATGGCGGACAAAATGGCTGCCGCTTGATAATATGAATGCTGTCATATTCAAAGTCAATATTTATTCATTGTTTTTTATATAAATCAATTGTGGAAAGCATAGATTTGAGTGATTATTAGGAAGTTCGTTTTATCTACATTATTTTGATGTAATTTTTGTATTATATCACAAAAGAAATGTTATAAAAATTGAATTCGTAAGAAAGGTGAGAACTGTCAAATATTTTACGTCGTATTGAAAAAATATATTTTTGTATGCTGGTTTTCAACAAGTTAAGTTGACAAATTCCAACTTCTTGACTGTGTGCTAATAAAAGAAGATGCCGTAGCCAGTATATGTTTTCTAATTAATTAATTAATTCATAAGCCATATTATGTCTTCGAATGCTGACAACACTAATGACCCACCACGGGGAAGGGGGATAATACAGGGGATAATACATGGGAGATAAAATGATCTTTGCTCTCACCCTCCCGAAGTTTGTTAATGTCCAGTCCAAGCTGTGTTAGTCTCAGCAGCTCATCTTCATTAGTCAGGCTGTGGTCCACCGACAGCTGCACCACTCGTAGCACATAGTTGTCATCCGTTTTGCACAGCAACGCCCTGCTGTTACCTTAAAGGTAATATAATAACACAATTTATTATTAAGACGAAGCCATGCGAAATAGTGCAAAATCATGTGTTTTTGGTTTGAAAATTTAATCGCTTAGAAATATTATAGATGCTTCAATTAAATGTTGCGAGTAGAACACATCTTGGCCTTGGAAGTAGTCGAGTATTTTTTTAATAAGTCTTTTTGTAAGCCTGGAAAAAAATTAAATATCAGGCCTGTAAAAATGCTTTCAAGTGCAAAATCTCCTACCAATGAACCCCTTTTCGGATAATGTTTTATTGTACCTATAATGTGGATAATTAATTTATTTAGAAAGTGGTTGGAAAGCATTTTAATATTTGTGCCAGAATTTCCCAAAATAAAACAAAACACTGCAATTTTGCACTACTTTTTACGGCAAGAATCAAAGTGGGCGGTGTTCAATGAATTTCGAATTGAGAATTAAACCTTATGCTGTTCGGCATATAGGCTACCTGCTTTTGTAACAGTGAGCCTGTTAATAGTCAGTACCGCCCAGGGCACCGTGGCAGACGGACGACTCTACACTCCACGTCGCTTGATTCTGTGAAATCGTTTTTAAATTTCTTTCTTATTATAATAAACAATGCGAAAGAAAGGAGTTAATGTTTTTCACTGGCCTTTACGAAATCAACTTGTAAAAAGCAACTCTCAAATACCTTCTCCAACCATTCCAAAAGAGTATTTTTAAATCCCTCCCAAAAAGAGGCGTGGATTCCGATGTTGAACTTTTCAAGGACTAGGGGATCACCTTAAAGTACATTTACATTTATAAGTTACATATGACTAGTGGGTAATACTGCCCAGCTTCTTTTGTTTTCTTGCTGAAAAATATGCTTGTGTCTTATTTTTGACGTGTTGAATGATTATTTCAAAGATTTATACATAGTTTATGCAAATTTCATGATGCTAATGTTAACCGTTTGCGAGTTTTGACTGCTTTAGATAGGGTACAAAGTAATTGTTTTAATAATAAATTAAACACCGGAAGAAGTCAGCGGTAAGACGATTTGAGGTTAAGAATTAATTGCATCTATAATATGTATTTTAAATAATAATTACAAACTAATTTGAACATAATTCAAACCTTTGAAATGGAAATAAGTGATTGTCTGAGTAAGGTGTGTATATACATGTACATATATGTTGTATATCCCTTATGGGCTCATAAGATAAAAAATTGAATTAATTAAAAATAAAATATGCCAAATAACAACATTCTTGTCTCCGGTAAATTCTTAATGTAACCTGTCATTGGCCGTACGTACTCCAGTGTACCATTGATTTTGAAAGTGATTTTGTCCCTTATGTATAAAGAAATTGTATGAACAACAAGGTCAGAATCTCTTGGGCCATTCTCGTTCTTGACGTAACGAAATACTGGATAGCGTCTAACCTCTCCTAATAATTCAATTTAATTCACGATGACGCGCCGGGCATCAAAGATGGCGGACAAAATGCTGCAGCTTCATAATATGAACAGAGTCATATTCGAAGACGATATTTTTTCATTGTTTTCGACATAAATCCATTGTGGAAAGCATAGATTTGTGTGATTATTAGGAATATCGTTTTATCTACATTATTTTGATGTAATTTTTGTAATATATCACAAAAGAAATGTTATAAAAATTGAGTTCATAAGAAAGGTGAGAACTGTCAAATATTTTACGTCGTATCAAGAAAATATATTTTTCCTATGCTCGCTTTCAACAGGTTAAACATTGATCGTGTATGATAAACAGACATTCAAAGAATTTGTGTGCAGGAAATTACATAAAGGATCGGGCGGCGCTTTTGTACTTAAAGTTCCAGCGAACACTACATTCTACATTACGGGTGTGATTGAGGTGACAAGAATGCTTACTCGCTTATACCAAGACGAATACGGAATGCTGCATCAGATGACCTACTTCCAATAGGTTGTCAGGAAAAAAATAGAAATAACTGAATTATTTATAACAATAATATTCGCATGTTATTCCTTCGCTTTTACTAGTGTTTGCCATATTACAAGTGAACATTATGTAAAGTTATACAAATTATTCATCATTATTCTACTACTCCATAAGTTAAGCTCTAGGAGCTCGTGTTTATGGGAGGAGTATTTACATGCAAAAAAAATAAAATATTCTAAATAAATATGTAATCAAAGACTTAAAATAAATACAAACATTATTTAACATAGCTATACAATTTAGGAAATAATGGAAATACTTTCTCATTACAGACAAGGACACTTTGGCACTCATTTAAGCAAATTAGTTAGAGATAACACACAACCTCACGTGACGTGCAACAGTTTAGCACTAAAACTACTATTTTGAAAGTACGACAATCACCATATCCTTCGCTTGTAACTTTTGAGCTCTCTACAGAATGTCTATAGTTTGTAATGTCATTTATATACGTACCAACATTAGCCACGTAGAGTTTTCCAGAGTGTATGAGGGCAACCACAGATGTGGCACCAATTGAAAGCCTTTCGTCAATACTTTTGAGGCGTTCAAATATATCTCCATAACTTTGCGACAGCTGAAAGAGAAAACCAAAATAAAAACAAAGAAACGTGTTTTTTACAATTGTTATTGAACATAGGTATTTATTATAAACCTTATCGGTACTGATGCCATCGGGTAATTCAAACTGTAAACTGGTTCTTTCCGCTACTAATCCATCGATTGACTCTATATACGCCTTTTCTACGGAAAGAAAAGCATTTCTGAAACAAGAAAAATCATTATCAACACTAGTGAATATACAAAAGTTAGGCAACTTTTGGCCCTATTTTGTACATATAGTTTTTAAACATAATTTATATATTTTTTGGTTTGACTACATGGTTTAAACCTTTCAATATACTATTTTATGTCAGGCCAATCACTTTTTTTTTTTTATGAGTTCTTTGTAATCTTATGTAATTTAAGACAACGGACTGACGACAGAGTACTGATGAATAGGACATTAATTTGAGGTTGTACTTGAAATTAAAATTTTTATCTTATTTTTAATTTCAGAGTGATATATTTTTGCTACTCGCATGTAATCATGCATAAATTAAAACAAAACACAGGTAATATACGAAACAAACACTCGCCAGAGTACTGACAATTTGACCGGATCAGCACACGCAGACGCGCTTACAGCGACGCTGCAACTGGTCTGGTAATGGCTGCCGTCAATATGATGCCCTCTGCATCTAACTTCGCCACCAAAATTCAAAACTACAAACGAGTTGATCATAATTCGGCAATATTTTGCAAGAATTTCAAATTTTAATTAAATTAACGTGACACAAAGGACTGATGTGTAAAAGTGATGACAAAGTTTGTTTTGTTTGTTTGTTTAATTTTTTTTATAACAGATTTTTTACAGATTCTGTAAATAAATCTGTGAAATATGTTATTACATATATTACAGACTATATAAAAATAATAAGATTTAAATTTTATACGGAATATTTTATTAAACAACCACTTTTTTAAGCGTTTTTATGATTGTGACATGCCAGGGAACTGACGTTTTGAGGATTTAATGAGTTATTTTACAAATTCGCCTTTGGAGTATGTAATTTAAATTGAGTGGACACATACAGAGAAATAAGGAATTTCATAATATGTTATCAATAACAAAGTGCAAAAAAATGTCATATTTACTGACTGCTGACAGCGAGTTGGCCAACTTTTGTATATTCACTCATACAATGCATGAGTCATCAAGCAATATGGGAGTGTTTAGTTGGTAAGTATTTTTTGATTACTAGAAAGAAAATATTGGTTTTAAGGACCATAGCCATAGATACCTCAAAACTTCCTTGATTTCTTCGTCCGAGAATTTATCACTGAGCTGCCCCAGAAGTATTTCTGCAGCCATTCGCTGCAGTACAAAGTGAGCAGTCTCATTTCCATTGTGTGCGTCAAATACACCGTATAAACAACTAGAAAGAACAAATTATTAATAAGCATACAATATCAAAGGGTATGCTAAACTTATAAGTTACTAAAGACTTACGTATCATCCTCCAGTTGACAGTAAAAACATCTAAAATCGTTGGATTCCAAATATTCTTCTGAAAGTTGTAACTCTCTGGCTGGTTGACAGAACGCAACACCCGTAGACTGACATTTTGGTAAATCGTCGGTCCAAGATCGACTCGGCATCGCGTAGAGTTTATATTAATGTATTCTATTCGTTTTAAAAAGTTATATCATTATACCACAATAGGTTTGCACACGTATATTTTGACAGATGATCATTGATGATCACTAGCTGTAAATACCCGTCAGCTGTGCTCAGTGTTTCAATCATAAATAAACCAATCAACGGTTGCAATCTTCGTACAAATTGGTACAAATACTCGCCATTTATTTTTAACTCAACAAAAACGTTTTCAACACACAGCTGTTCATCACATCACATCAGATCGTGATAATTCATCACAGTAATAAATTAGAATGGTTATGAATCACAACGATATAACTAATATGTGTGATTTTCAAGAACATGAATATTTGTCACACTAATATTCGGTTCCATATCTGGTCGTAACATGGGAACCATCTGAGTTCTCATAATAAATTGACTCATAAAGTCTCACATGATAATTCATCAACATCTCAGTAACGATTCAGAACAAACTACCTCAGAATGTACTTTTCATTGTGTAATTTCATAATACAAATATTATAATATGCACTAACGTCAATGGCAAAGTCTGTTAAATATAAATATTCTTAAAATTACAATTCTCAGTTTTAATCACAATCGTTCTTATTTATTACCATGATGAATTATTACAATCTCTACGGCCGTATTCTTAGACCAACATTACGAAAATTCATATTACTAAAAAGTTGCCTTTGAGTAGACCAGTCACCCTAATATTCGTGTTATTCAAAATTAGAATTCTCAGTTATCATCGTTCAGAATCATAACCGATCTTTTTTATTACTATAATAAATTATCACGATCTTTATTATCATATGATGAAAAGCCTGTGTTGAAAAAAATTCCTGACGCACTAACTTTTAAAAAATTATTGTAAATTTTTGTCAACATAATTCTTTCAGCAGCAACACCGAATGTTAACCGTTATGATCCAACCAGAAACATGTATTTGCTCTTTATGTAAAGGACAATAAATCTAATTTTCATACAAATTTAATTTATTTCTTGGTCGGTTTATAGCCACTCGTAGTCACTCCACCTGAGTCATTCTTTTGCATCGTCTATGACAAACGAAATTTGACAATGGCTGGAATTAAAGGTGTTGTATTTTATCATTATTTTCATTAAAAAAACCTGTTTCCTATTTACTAATTAAGCTTATTTTCATTAAATATTACACCATTACTTTGCCATTATCACATTGGAATAAGTAAAATATTTTGATATCTTTTCCTATGCTAGCTTTGTGTATGTTGTGATTTGACAACTTGTATCATTCCAATAATAATGTCCATTCTTTATAGAATGCTATTTTAACGTTTGGTATTTCTCTTTCATGTGGTGTGCTCATCAACTGTAAATAGCGTAAGTCTTTTCCTTTACTATAATATAAAATCACACGACCTGAGTTTATCTTGGGCAAATATATCTACATCTATAAGCATGATATCACTACCCAAGTAGAGGATATTATCTCAATCTAATCATTTGTTTCACACTTTAATACTATAAACATTCAATAAATTTGCGTTGTTTTCCTCTTTGCGCAATACTATTAGCTCCACTGCAGCGGAATGATATGTATTTTGGCTTAAAATTAATTTGATGATTATACAATGCATCATAATAATATATGTTTTTGAACAATTCCAGTTTGGTATCTTTGGCGTTTGCGGGTTCCATTGGGATGACCCTGGTCATCCTGGCCTGTGCGTTACCTCAATATAAGTGAGTAATATTATTAATCTAACTGCCAGTTCCCTACAGAGGTAGGTAGTAAGTGAGTTCAACCACCACTCAAATCGCGTCACACTTCTTACTTCATAAGTGTAGTCGAGACTCCGCGAGGTGTGCGGTGAATGAGTTTGACAAGTGGCAACGAGTACTAAGCAATATTTGAACATTAATTAAATGGTTAAAAATAATGGTATCACAGATTTTTTCCTTTTTGACTACTAAAAAAAATATTTGTTGGTTGGGAGCTGCCTTGAATGCTAGCCGTGCGCGGTGTGTAGACAATGGTATTCACATTCATTCAGTGAACAGTGTGTATAACGCATTATGTTATATCCACAAATTTACAATAAAATTGAAAACTTATTTATATGCCGTTTCATGGTTCCTAAATTTAATAACACGAAGCAACCTTTTGCATTGTTGTAAAAAAACTTTGGATCTTCTTGCCTTTTTAAAGTTTTCCTCACAAGTCCAAACCTTTTCACGGCATTCAACATCTTCTGTTTGGTCCCAAATCCTTGATCGATTCGTGATTACGACCGTATTATCGTGATAATACGGGTTATGCGGGAATAATGGTCCTCGCATATATTTTTTAAAATTACTGAGGTCCCGGACTACAAAATTTACTCTATAAATAAGATCTAAGTCGCAGCATGTTAAATGATATTGATGGATGTTAAAAATATTAAAACAATGCTCACCGGGAATTCTCCTCAGGATTCTGTTCTCACGCCCCGATCGCCGAGTGCCTGCGCGCCATTGTAACTTCTTTGCACGGGCCGCAAAGAAGCAACTCGACGACCGGGCCGTGAAACCAGAATGACGGGCAAGTTTGCAGTCGTATGGCGCGGGGCCTTTTGGTGTTGCCCGTGCAGTAAAATAATTTTTTTTTATTTTTTTTTTTATATTAACTCCACACAGGAGGCCCTGAGGAAAATAATTTCCCTCAGGGCCTATGTCATCTTTGAAGATGCTGTGAGGAGGGTCTTTTTGAGGAGAGGAAGGAGTGAACGTGGGTCTTGAAGAGACCCATGTTATAGGAAGGAGGAAACACAGAGGCCGGCAAATCGTTCCACAGCCGAGCTGTTGAACACAAAAACGAGTCGTAGAAGCGTCCCGTTCTCATGTGACAAATGTCAACTGTGTACATATGTTGGGCGCGCGTTTGGCGTGTTAAACGGCTATACAATGCGTACGCTACATCTGTAATAAGTAAAAACCAATCATCACCTAATTAATTAATAAATATATATTCTGTCAACTTAATTTAGAAATTTATTACAATGGCACTAAAAATTTTCATTACTATGGGTCCATGAAAAATATTCGTTTGAATCATAGTGTTTTTTTTTTTAAGTGTCACAATTTCTTTCAACTTGTTTGAAACAGCTTAGTGTTGCCATGTCAAACCATTTAAGCAATTGCAGCACCCTCTATTTTTGTCTATATTATTTTGCCAACCAGTTACAAATAATGTAGTATTTAATTGACTGAGCGTAATAAGGCCCTGTTTTAATTTAATTTGTCTTTAAATTTGTTTGTTATGTTCCGTTCCCGGTTTAAGATGGTGGCCGTGTTGGATACTACTTTTTTTATATCTTGACAGAGTTTGCATGAGCGTTGTTCTTATTACTAGCTGTCAAATCAAAATGACAATATTAGCGTGAACAAGAAAGTTTGAAAAAATTATTATCATTGAAGTGTAACGTTTCTTTGGACAAATTGTATAATTCCTAATTGTTTTAAGTGAAAAAATAATGGCGTATAATTAGTATTTAAGTACCTACTTACAAATCTTAGGATTGCAGAGGAAATTTTTGTTTTCACATCTTAAATCGGAGACAATTAGAAACATACTTTTTGGATGCGAGGTCTACTGTTCACTGAACTAATATGTAGTAATTTATTTATTTATTTATTTATTTATTTATTTATTTAGAATTTACGGCACTAGTGCCATTTACATACATAAGTTTTTTTTTTTTTTTACACAGGCATAAATAGTACAGTATTACATTTTGATGAGTGAAAATTATATAATTATATTGAACACATAACAAATAAAATAATAATGACTTTAAGAAAGACGGAAGCAAAAACAAAAACCTGTTATACAATGACCTCATTAAAATGTTTAATTAGTGTAGCTTTATACTTCACAAGGGGTATATTAAGAATATCGGCGATTTTAGCATAAAAGTTACCAAGTGTTTGCAACCTATTTATAACTGAGTTATATCCTGAGACTGTGGTATAATTGTCACAATAATACATACTAGAGGACCTCGATCTAATGGTAGGTACATGAAATTGAATCAACATTAATATATCAGGGCTATCCAAATGATAATTTACAATTTTATATAAAAATATAAGATCAAAAATTTTTCTTCTATCACTTAACTTAAGCAATTTCAATGAATGTAATAAAAAATCATAATCTATTGTTTCTAAAGGAATTCCAAGTCTAAAGTTAATACACCTCAAAAATTTGCGTTGGACTCTTTCAATGGTATTAATGTGATTATTAAAGACAGGTGACCAAATTGAAGAGTTGTATTCTAGAATACTTCTAACGAGAGATGTGAACAGAAGTTTTAATGTATTGATATTTTTAAAATCCTTGGAAATTCTTACTATAAAACCTAACATTTTCATAGCCCTGTTAGCGATAGTAGTTATGTGAGATACAAAGCAGAGTTTCTGATCGAACATGATGCCTAGGTCGAGTATTTCGATTACAGAGATTAAGTCAACATTACACAATGAATAATTATACATTATTGGATGTTTAATTTTGTAGAACCTCATAACTTGGCATTTGTTAATATTTAGTTGGAGTTTATTACTAAAACACCATTTGAAAAAGTTGTTAAGATTCTCTTGCAAGATTATACAGTCGTACGCATCATTAATGACCTTAAACAACTTCATATCGTCGGCAAAAAGTAAAACTTCGACATTGTAGAAAATGTTGGTAACGTCATTGATGAATAGGATAAATAATAAAGGTCCCAGGTGTGAACCTTGTGGGACTCCGCTGGTAGCAACAAATTCATAGGATAGACAGTCATTAATCTTAACAAAGAGTAATCTATCCGATAAGTAACTGATCAACCATGCTAGTAAATTGCCACTTATCCCCAATTTTACAAGTTTATTGATTAGTATTTTATGGCAGACCTTGTCGAACGCCTTGGAAAAATCAGTATATACGGAGTCTACCTGTTTCCTGTTAGTCAGTGCTGTATTTATGTAGTTAGCATATACTGTAAGGTTTGTGAGAGTAGATCTGGATGAGACAAACCCATGTTGGCAATTTGTAATAACATGTTTAATATTAGAGGATATTTTGCTTAGAATGATTTTTTCAAAGAGCTTAGGTATACTAGGTAGAATACAAATAGGTCTGTAATTGCATACATCATTTTTAGAACCCTTTTTGAACACTGGAGTGAGATAGCTAGATTTCCAGCTATTAGGGAACTGACCTGTTTTAAGAGATTTGTTAAATATTAAGTACAATGGATAGGATAGACTATTTACACAATTTTTTAGAAATATGGGTGGGATATTATCCGGACCAGAACTTGTTTTTGGCTCCATGAGTTTAATAGAGGCTATAATATCATTGTGTTCAATCAATAGATCAGACAGTTGCAAGTTAATATCAGTGACAAATTCAGGAACACTATCAACAGAGATATCGTCCTCATATACGCTTTTGAAAAAGTCAGCAAATAGATTGACAATATCCTCAGTTTTGGTACAAGTCTTACCACCATAGCTCATAATACTAGGGATAGATGCATAGTTGTTTTGTAATGATTTAGAATAATTAAAGAAAGATTTAACATTAGATTTTATAGAGGTTTCAACTTCTTTTATATAGTTCTTGTAACATTTATCTGAACTTACAGCACACTGCTTACGCAATTTGTGAAATTCAGTATAATCATGGAGTGTTCTCATTGTTTTGAATTTATGGTGGGCAATCTTTTTTTTTAAAACTAAGTTAATAAGATCATTGTTGAACCATTTAGGAAAAGTTGATGTATTACGTGAAGTAACAGGTACATGAATTTCAATAGCTTGTTTTAAGATGCTGTAAAAATGTTCGATATTGTCATTTAATTCGCCATCATTCAGAAATGACCAATCAACTTTGAGTAGGAAGTTACAAATTTCAGTGTAATTTGCTTTATGGAAGTTATGAGACGTTAATTTAGTTTTAGGATTTTCACATATGGTGTTGTTTATGGTTATATCTAAGGAAGGATGGTAATTGTCCAAAGGAAGAAGAATTTCTGCGGATTTAGTTACAGTAACAGATTTGACATTAGAAAAAACTAGATCCAGAGTTCGGTCATTGCTATTTTTGTTATCGTTTAATTGATTTAAGTTTAAAAAGTTAGACATTTCGAGAATTTCTCTTTCAATGTCAGATATGCTGGAGTTATTAGTCCTAGATAGTTCTGAGGATAATGGGTCCCAATTAATATTTGGTAGATTATAATCGCCTGCAATGATAATTTTTGTTTCAGGATATTTAGATATTAGTATTTGGATCTCATCAATGTGGTTTCTGTAAATAATTTGATCAGATGAGGGAGGGATATAAACACAACCTAGAATGATTTTATTTTTTTTGTTTGTGTTAACCACACTAAAAATATGTTCCACGTTTTTGTAAGTTGTAGTAAGCTTCCTGGAGACTAATGTCTTAGAGATTGCTAGTAAGACACCACCACCTCTTGATTTAGAGCTGGTATTCTTGTTTCTATCCAATCTGTAGATATTGTGGGTTGGTAGCCCAAGTTCCGCTGTGTTGATATTAGAGTCCAGCCAAGTTTCAGTTAGGAAGAGGACATCGTGTGGAAGAGTTGGTGCAGTTTTTGAAAATTGATGAAGTTTTGTACGCAACCCACGCACATTTTGATAAAAGCTTCTTATTGTTTGTTGTGACCTTAGTTTTTTGGCGTTGTAATAACTATTTTTGGTGAGGAGTTTATATATTTAATGGTTAAATTCACTTCACCATTTTTCATACGGTCTTCCAATTCCTTTCTTAGGTCAGACAATTGCTTTCTCTGTAGTAAGGTCTGATCGCATTTGATCTTTATTTGATCAGGAACATCGCGTCTGTTTTGTAATATTAGTTTCACTTGTGATGGTTCTGCAAACTCCATCTTGATAGGGCGAGTTTTGTCACCACGCTTGGCTCCCAATCTGTATAACTTTATATTATTTTTATTTATAGTGGTGACCTTACTTAAGATATCCGTAACTCGATTTATGTCTTCAGCTATACATTGAGCTTGAGATGGGCATTGGCTCTCAGGAACATTAAATAGGATTAAGTTTTTTGATCTTGTTTTCCTGTCCTCCATTTCTTCCAGAGCCTCACATAAACTGGGGGCGTTTTCATTTTGAATATTTAGAGTATCGTGCTGGAGTGGTTGGTTTTGGGTGATTTGTTTATATGTACTTAATTCTCCTTCCATAATACCCAATTTTATTCCCATTTGCCCAATTGTACCCAGCAGCTCCGTCAGTTTGGGCAATAGTTTAGCCATTTGCTCTTTATTGAATCGATTGTTTGGGTCCATAATTGTCGTGTTTAAAAAATTCACACATTCACTGGCATTGGCCAAGTACTGTTGAGCGTTATCGTTGGATGTCGTAATGATTTTGGTTTCAAATTATTATTTTCAATATATATATATAATTTTTTTTTTTTTTTAATTAGTTGAGCAGCCCTGCACAGTGAGAGGAGAGTGGCGGGTAGTGGGTTTTTAGGTACAAGCTTGTTGACACTGGTATAAGGTTATTGACACAATTATATTATGACAGTTAATCAGTGAACTGTATTATTTCAATTTTTTAAGATAAAAACCTTATTCAATTATGATACTACACAAACACGGTAAAAAATCAGTTCTTCAATAGTTAATAGCACATTTATCTTAATGTAATGAGTGTAAATGCAGTTTTTCGTTTTATACATGCAATATGAACTGAATGTTGTCTCTTATTTACGTTTGATGCAATGGGTTCACAAGAACACAAAACTGGATTACTTGTAGATAGTGTAAAGTGAAATTCTGCTTCGATTTGTGCACTTTTTATTAACTTTCATTGATTATATCGCTTATATTTGCTAAAACTTAACAGAGCAATTATTACTTTATGTTGTTTACTATGAATGCCATAGATAAAATTCGAAGCGCGTTTGGGGTTCTTTTGTATTTACAAAAATTACGATGAAAGTATAAGTCTATTATTATAATGGTTCTTTATTTTTAGATTATGGTGGCCCTTCTTTGTGGTGCTATTCTACTTCCTGGCTCCGCTGCCCACACTGCTGGCGCGCCGCTACAACGCCGACTCCTCGGGCTCCAGTTCCGCGCTAGAGTTTGCCATCTTCCTCACCATGGGCATCGTCATCAGTTCCTTTGCGCTGCCAATAGTGCTGGCCAGGGCTCCCAATCTGGACCCCGTCGTAAGTCCCTTTCTTCCATATGGTTCCAATAGCGACAGAACAGAACACTTTCGAAAAGTGATATAAAGTAGACATGGGTGGAATCGAATGAATGAATAAATATTTTTTTGTGATTGAGTGCTGCTGACTTTTAGTCGGTTTTTAAATGGGGCGTAATGTTGCCTACGAAACCATTATTTATTACATTTTTCGTATTACTTATTATTTAGTTCAGTAAGATTGTTATTTTCATGAGATAATATGTTATTTTCAACACTAGCATAATTGGCAATGTGAAAAATATCTTATTTATGAATTACAGGAATAAATTCACAAGACAGGTGAATCAGACTGAATCGATTTACTACTGTAAATGAATTTCATTTCACTTCACTTCAAAAGAGTTATTTTTTGCCACTGTTCAGTTTTGTGCTATAGCCTCTCGATATAATATTGTTCAGTATTGTATTATTCTGGCGTGATGAATTGAATACAGGATTGGAATTTGTACAGAGTGGAAGATTCTTTCAGTATCGCCCTAGTGAAACACCACCATTGAAATGACTTTTAATGTGATTGGTTAACAGATCTGTATAGCCGGGTTCTACCCCCCCCTTCATTTTCCCCGTCTCCTTCCCTCCCTGCTACTTTAAGCCTCTCAACGTTCCCCGATTAGTGATGCCATAGTCCCACTGTTTCCAGCTGGTATCAACTAAGCCGTTGGTACTTCAGTGCAGTATTCACATAAAAATAAATAAATTATGTGTCAGCTCATCTTCTTCCTCTTTTCCTATTCGGGTAGGGGAATCATCGTTTCGAGAAGGCGCCTCCAGGCTTCCCTTTCCTGCACTTCTTCTGCGCCCTCCGTTCATTGTAAACCCAGCCTCTGGAGTTACTTTCTCCAGTTTTGTCGGGGTGGTGATATTTTTTAATGTCATTGGTTGAGTTTACAAATGTGTCAGCTTCCTACCCAAGCGATTTGTGTTCAATTTCTCTATTATCTAATGGCGCTCGTAGATGAGAGACTTTGGTTTCGGAGACCGTTGCATTGCAACAGTTGCGGACATAAAAATTTATTACGGTACATATGTGAAGGTCTAGAGATTTTTTAGTTGGGATACTTTTTTTAATAGTTTTCTAACTATCTCCGCAACTAAAGTCTCTCGTCTGCGATCGCTCTTAGTCCTCCATCATTGTCAGGTTTTTAACTTGAATTTTAATTGTCTTTTAAAAAAAATATATCAATATGTATTTTGTAATTTAATTTAGATCCAATGGGGTTCCTGCTACCTCACCCTAGCCGGCAATGTGGTGGTCTACCTGACTATGCTCGGCTTCTTCATGACCTTCGACACGGACGACAATGACTACAGCATGTGGTGAGGAAAGCCCTAGCCGTCTCCAAAGGACCTTGTACATAAAAACATATTTGGTATAACTGGGAACTCTCGCGCCAAGTATTTCCAATAATTGCCTTATCACAAGATGGTGCGCGCGTGGAGAATTGTTTCATTTTCATTATGTAGCTGCAAATATCCCTATCGTTTAATTAACCCTTTGGATATTAATCCTTGACTGGGCACCTCTCCTATTATATTCACTGCTGGGCCCCGTTCGTCCCCTCATACTTTCTGGCTGAGATCGCACCAGAGGATAGAGAGCTCGCTCACATAAATCTATTTACAAGAGTCATATTATGAGAGTTAGTATTTACGCCACTTTCTCTAACCAAACATAAACTACAAAAAGAGTATTTACGCGTCTACGCGTTTGTCTTAAGCTTCAAACCATTTCAGTTGTTTTAGGCGTGCAAGAGTAATGTATTATTGTTATGGTTGATTTATACATCAAAAGGGGAAATTAAATCGGGAGACTTTAGTCCATTTATGCATCCAAAGGGAGTGGAACATGCTAGGTAATAATGTAGACGCTAGACGTTTTATCATTTGGAAAATATCTGCACTGCAGCTTCAATATCACTTTGCAATTTTTCTTTGCATTTTAAAACAAGCCTAAGTTTGATTGCGGCACCAAATTAATATTATTTCATGGAGAATTAATGCTGTCATTTATTTTTCACAATCACATATTTTTTACAAGTAAACTAGTGCAGTCGAAAAAACTTATGGGGTTCCAAATTAGACAACTGTATAATTTTAGTTTTCAAGGGACCTCAAACACGAAACTTCTTAGACAGTGATTTTCTTGTAAAACACTTAATTTAAATGATTTTTCTAATACCTTTTTGAAATCTTCACATTGAGATGCAATACCCTCTCTGGAAATTTCTGCTGGTTTTGATGCAAAAAATACTTAAGTAAATTGAAAATAAATGAATTGTTAATATTTTTCTCTAAATACCAAAGGAATTATGTTGATATTTAGCATAAAAGGTATATTCTTTTTATGTTCAAGGTGTTTTAAATAGTTTTTTGTGACATCTCAAATTTTCTGAAACTCCACGACTTATTACTTGGATATCTATGTGCTAAGCAATTACTATTCTTACGGTTAATCATTGTAAAGGAATTGTAATGTAACTCAATGTTTGGATTTACAAATCCTTTTTAAATGAGAATTGCAGGAAAAAATCTTAATTTTCCCGCAATTTCGAGCAAGGCTGAATTTAATCACATTCATCAATATTTTATATTTTTAAACCTTACTGTGCTTAAGTGTTTTTTATACAGCTTCCATGAGCATGTCAGTATGTGTGTTTGTTAAATTTAATTTCATCATTATTTATTATTAAAATAAAATTCATTCCCTGATTGGTTGTGCAAACTAACATACATGAATACTTATGATTTTACAAGAGAGATTGTGTTTACACATTATCATTTTAAGTAAATTAATTGTAAAATGATCACCAAATTAATAATCACTAGACATTGTGAATGAATGAAAATTTACATTGAATAATTTATTATTTGTATTGGTTAACTAATATTTATTAAAAAATATAATAAATTGCTTCATAGATAACAAAGAAATCCACAGATTCAATTAAATTTATTTAAATGTTTCTTTGCCATCATTTATGCTCAATTATAATTTTCGTTTCACTTAATTTTTTGACAAAAATAATGATGCAATACTTACACTTTTTTTAAAATTATTTTAAGGGTAAAAATCTCCATAGAATTAAATTTGTAGCATATTTTTGTAAGATACTGCAAAAATTTGTATTCTAATATTTAATCAATCACATGTATTTATTTTGTTTGAGTTTCTTTTTAGAATAAACTTTAGAATTATGGTAAATACATACTGGGTCGATGTACGTATTCATCGCTACGCCTAACAATATATGGGCTACTTAGCAACCATACATTTTCTATGAAAATTTTATGTTTTAGAATCACATTGGCCACACGCATCGCGACGTGCGATGCCTGTGGCCATTTTCATAGAAAATGTATGGTTGCTAAGCATTAGGCGTAGCGATACGAACGTACGTCGACCCGGTATGATTCTACCTTTACTCTCATATTATAATATATTAGTTATTATTAGTTGATTTGAATTGTCTTTCAATTATTGCAATAATTGAATTCATTGTAATCATATTTTTTTTATATGAATGAAAGTGAATAGTTTAAAATGTATAAACCTATAATAAAAAAATATTATGCTAATAATTGTTTTGTAATTTCATGTCCTTTCTCTCAGTTTAAGCTTTGTCAGGTGTTATTTAAACCAATTAACGAACAGACTTCGTCTTACCTATCCCAACCGTATATTCCTGAAAAAACAAACTCATAACATTTTAACTCTTTTTTTAAAATTAACTCCACACAGGAGGCTCTGAGGAAAATAATATCCCTCAAAGCCCATGTCATCTTTGAAGATGCTGTGTGGAGGGTCATTTTGAGGAGCGGAAGGAGTGAACATGATGAGTCTTGAAGAAACCCATGTTCTGGGAGGGAGGAAACACAGAGGCCAGCAAATCGATCCGCAACTGAGCTGTTGAACTCAAGAACGAGTTGTAGAAGCGACCAGTTCTCTTGTGACAAATGTCCACCGTATAAATATGTTGGACGCGTTTGGCATGTTTTTCAACTATGCACCGGTGCCGAGGGGATCAATGACGCTAGTTCCTCAGAGCATCTTCCATTGATATACTGGTAAAACAAGGACTGCATTCCCATCTGATGCCTGTGCTGATGTGCTCTAGGGAGTGCAATCCATTTGTTAAGATAGGAGAATCTATCAAACGGATCATCTGTTTCTGTACAGAGTCAAGGGTTTTTTTCAGGTATTTTGGTATTACAGTATTTTTCAGGTATTTTCAGGTATTACACCACAGGTGGCTCCAATATTCAACCGTGGGGTGCACTCGCGATTTGTACAGGGTTAGAAGTTGTATACTATTAAAGTATCTGCGGGCCCTGTTCAGTAAGCCCAGTTTTTGAGGCTAACTTTACTCTGGCTTCGATGGAGCCCCCGTATCTGAGCAGGTCACTTAGAGTTACACCAAGCCTATCAATGGAGATTTGGACGGTTGCTTCCGTTGAAGGAGACTAGGTTTTCATTTCCCAATCTTTTTTTAATTTTTAAATTTTTATTATTTTATTTTATTTTTTTATAGTGAAAACACCTCACAAGAGTCCCAACTGCTCCCGTCTGGAGCCAGTGAGACTATGGCATCCCCAATTTGGGGTATGTTGTGGGGCTGAAGGTAAGCGGCAAAGGGAAGGAGATGGGGAAGAGGAAGGTGGGGAAGTACCTGGCTATTCAGGTCTAGTCACTAAACACGGCTAAGGCCATTTCAGGAAAAGTTTCAATTCTGAATTGTGGGTTTTACACCAGGGCGATACTGGGAGTATCTTCCACTCTAGTATATTATTTTTAATTAATTAATTGTGAAACAACGCAAATGAATCAAATAAAATTTATTTGCTCACGCCGGGTTCGAACCCGCGACCTTCGGAATGGGAGTCCAAAGCCCTGCCCCTGGACTACGCCTATTTAGACGTAATCAGACATGATCGGGTCTTTGTAACATTAAATTCGACAAGGTTATTCTTACCCCAAGAGAAAACACTCTCAAGGTAACCGTCCATTCTTTGCTTCAAAGCCCTCCGAGCTGTTGGAGTTTTTGGGCCCTTTGGAAGCTTGTCAATCAAAAACTGTTAGATATTTTATGCCGTTGTTTTGTAGTTACTTGAAAGTTATTCTTCTGTATCTATTTTGTATATTATGATTTCTTGTAATATGTGTGCTTTAGCATAATATAATTATTGTTAAATTGACCTGCTGGCAAACTGCTTTGGAAGTTTTGAGGGTGTTTAAAATAAAGAATAAAAATATATTTTTTTTTTTTTAATGCATTCGGCTATCAAATAGTTGAATAAGGATCCAGAGTCTGGTTACTAATGCAGAGATTGCATTTTATTAGTTTTAGGCCCCTAGGCTAGTTTTAGTTTTAGAAGAGATACGACAATACGAATGTGGGAGCGATTCATGCGAGCAATTCATGCGAAAATTTCGAAAATGTTTAATAAAAGACGACTCGTTTGAAAAAGAGCAAAGATCTCGTGGGGGTTGTGTCAAGTAGCATTTAAAGAAACATTGTGATCTTGTAAAATAACAGAAACAAACGTGTAAATAATAATTTTCGGGATTTTAATAATTTTTAAATAGGAATTTCTATCGAGGGAATTTCAAATAATTCCAGTTTCGGCGTAAGGAATGTATAGATACTATCTTGAAGAATAAATATTTTTTTAAGAGCTTAAAAACTTCAAACGTTTAAGGAAAACATGTAAGAAATCGGTAGAAATTGGGAGAGCGGCCCCTTAAGTGGCATTGATAATATGGGTATGTGTCTAGTGCGGCAGTCGAAAAAAGTGTAAAAAAAACTGCATACATAAATATTTTATGAATAAAAAATAAAGAAAAAAAATTGTTTTGCCATTACAGCTGAAGTGTTCTTTTTGACAGTTAGGCGATCCGCTCACTGAGGCAACTGAAAACTGCCAACTGGCAACTGTCTTTGTATGAAAATGTGATGGCCCGCACACTTCCCCATCACACAAACACCCGTTGTCAATGGTAACGCAGGCGGTGACTCGCGACTCGCACTGCTGATTGCCCTGGCCGGCCATTGCTAGTTGCGAGCTGTCAGCTGATTGTTCTTCGTCTATGGTTAAACAAGCTTTTTGACCAATCAAGACATAGAAACCAGCTGGTTTTAGTTTATTTTCAGTTGCCTCGTCAGCGGAGCGCCTTCCAGCATTGTGTCGTCGTCAATTCCTTGGGATGTTACCACAAAAAACAAATAAAAGTATGGTAGAACTCGGATGTAACGACTTTGCTTATAACGGTTTACTGTTTTTAGCGACGACAATGTAAACTCAATTTAGGTTTAATAGTTAGGTACTAGGAAAACATATCCGTTTAGTACGACTCCGTTTTAAGCGACCAACTGCTTAAAGCGACCCATAAATAAACCACTCAGATGACCTATTTTAATGCTAATTCGTCCGGTTAGATCGACGCGCAGTTTTTTGTTTGCAAAACCGCCTACCTCACCGCCCGTGACCGGTTTCCACTGAAATTTTGCATTTCTAAGAATTTACTTCAAATATATGAATTTAAAGGGTTGGCCACGGCCGTAATCGGCGGCGAAAATTTGATTTACGCGGAAATTACTTAAACGGCCTGTTGCGACGGGAAATCGGCAGCGAAATTTCGATTTACGCGGAAATATACCTATTGTATTTCTACCAATTTACTTCACACCTAAATGTCAAGGGCCGGCTGCGACGGACATCGACTGCGAAGTTTAGATTTATGTGGAAATATATCGTATTTTTTTACGAATTCACTTCCAATACCCAAATGTCGACCGCGAAATTTCGATTTACGCGGAAACATATAGTATTTTTACGAATTTACTTCCAATAACTAAATGTCAAGGGCCGGACGCGGCGGTAATCGGCCGCGAAAATTTGATTAATGCGGAAATATATCGTATTTTTATGAATTTACTACGAATAGATATAATAGAATTATGGTAGATTCAGACTGGGTCGACGTACGTATGCATCGCTACGCCTAACAATTAACAATATCTGGGCTACTTAGCAACCATAGATTTTCAATGAAAAATTATGTTTTAGAATCACATTGGCCACACGCATCGCGACGTGCGATGTCTGTGGCCATTTTCATAGAAAATGTATGGGTTGCTAAGCATTGTTTGGCGTAGCGATGCGTACGTATTTCGTCCAGTCTGAATCTACCTTTAAGCGCCTCCGCCCACTCAGGCAACTGAAAACTCTCAACTGCCAACTGTCTTTGTATGACAATGTGATGGCCCGCACACTACACAATCACACAAAACCCCGTTGTCAATGGTAACGCAAGCGGTGACTTGCGACCATCTTGCGACTGTCACGGCTGATTGCCCTGGGCGGCCTTTGGTAGTTGCGAGCTGTCAGCTGATTGTTCTTGTTCTATGGTTAAACAAGCTTTTTGACCAATCAAGACAGAGAAAACAGCCGGTTTTAGTTGGTTTTCAGTTGCCTCAGTGGGCGGAGCGCCTAAGAGCCGGTATTTTCGAATTTTCCTCGAATATATGAATTGGAAAGGCCGGCTAATGCGGAAATATAACACATTTTTAAGAATATACTTCTAATATCTCATTATAAACCGGCCGGCTGCGAAGGATATCGGCGGCCGAGCTGTAGTTTGATGTGTCGCCTGAGGGTAACAAACAACGTCTAAAAAACTGTACTAGTGCGATTTAAAACATGAAGTGCTGAGTTAACCTTTGTTACATATAAATACATATAAATTTTTGGTCGGCAGTTAAACCAGCAGCTCGGACTGTAGTCAAAGAAGTCACGTTAAGTACACCGAAAAGAAGCATAATATAAAAGCTTTTACAAAAAAAACCGTGATAAATAATGCTATTCGCAACGCAATACGGAAGTATAGACGGTAATACATTGCCGGTAAGGTCGGAAATACTCGCTCGTTTACTGGTACCTTAATAGAAAAAAGCTTGATTGTTATAGGTAGGTACTTACCCACCAAGAAATATCAAATGGCATGACGTAGGTACCTACTTGAAATTAATTGCAACTTTCATTGAAAACACGGGAGACTAATTATTTACCAGCCAGCCATACAATATAGTTTATAATGTGCATTATTATTTTCGCTTGGCAACTATTTCCCCGCTGCATTAGGGAGGCCTTTGTTCGAAGCTAATCTAAAAAGAGATAAAGGAGGTAACAACCCTCGCGGTTCTTGTTTAACCCCTGCTTGCCGCTTGGGTCTGAACCCTAATTAACATCCTGATTATTTTCATTTGCGGCAAAAAATGGCAATTTGTAGCGGCGATTCGCAAACTTTTCAGCTATTTGTATTTCGGTAAACGGTTAGAAACGTAGAAATATTACGATGTAAGTATTTAGTCAAGTTTGATCATTTTAACTGTAATAAACATAGGGGGTACTTATGGATATTATCGGACGCATAGTTTTTTTTGTTTCCGTTTTGTTGTTATTCCTTCACTATTGATATAAGAATCAATCGCAAGTGAAAATGAGTTCTATACGGCAAGCTAATTTGAAAAATCAATAATTATTAACACTGTTTCCCAAAAATTTGATTTCAAAATAAGAAAAATTAGTTTCCCAAAAATTAGATTTCAAAATAAGAAAAATTAGTTTCCCAAAAATTAGATTTCAAAATAAGAATTTTTTTGTTTAAAAGGTGTAGCACGTACCCAAAGGATTTTAACATGCGATTTCTGAGCATATTTGGAGTAATAATTGTCCGATAGACACCACGCGTTCCCCAACACGTCACTCGTTCTCAGCTTTCGCTTATATTATAAGTATAAGCAAAGGTATAGCGGTCGATTCCGTTCATAAAACACAATAACGTTAATTAAAATCAGTCAATTAAATAAAATCAGATGGTAAATGAGCCGCAGTAATAGTTATTTGAACATGAGAGGGTTTTGTTATAAGACCTAGCCAGTTAGAGGATCACGAAATAATCCATAAAATCAAAAAAATAAATCACGGATTTTACAGTGAGTGAAAGTTTTTTTGTTTATTGTTCAATAATATTAGAGTTATATGCGATTGTGATTTTTTTTGGTACCGACGAGTTCATTAGTTAAATAAAAATATCGACTAGCACGAACAAAGGATTCAAAACCAATAACAAATTATGTATTTGAGTAAAAAAAAGGTCAGCTAATTATTGAAATGAGTTTCCAAACTCTTCTATCTATGATTTGTAAACTTTTCTTTAGTTAAAAAAAAAATTAGGCATACCTCCCTAGTCCTGGCACCCGCCCTAGCTCCTTTATCCATCAGTTCGTACCTAAGAACTTTGAACCTAGAACCTTTCCTAGAACTCGAGTTCTTTTAAAATGAAGCACTCCTCGAAGGCCTCCGGCAAAATGCCCAACCAACTCATCCCTAGACTGCCGCTGATCCTAAAATATCTCGATTTAAACATTTACGTGACTTACGTATTCCGGTATTCAATCCGGTGCATCCAATCGCTGCGCTATTCAACTATGGAGACTTCTTCGCGAGAATGTTCATATATGCCAAAAAGATAAATCGTTTAATTCAAGGATGCTTTTATATTAGTAGGTACACACCGTGCCCTGATGAAGAGAACCTAGTCCCTGAAAGGTGTCGATTTATCAAAAAAATTGAAATGGATTTTATTAATGCAAAGAAAGGGCTTTAAAATATATTTTAGTATTTTTGTTGTTTGTTTTTGGGGTGTTATGCCGTGTTGTGCTACCTCCTTCTTTAGCCGACCTTTCGGACAGCGTTGCAGTGTCCATCATCAGGGCAGATCCGGCAGATCCGTCGATCGACGCCCCAAAAACAAACAACGAAAATGCTTTTGGCCGTGAAAATCTAAAAACGTATCATATTTTAGTATGTTTTATTTTAGAAGTTTTGTCCAATTCTTGTTTATGAAACCAAACAATGAGTTTCAATAAAATTAACACCACATAATTTATGCATATCTTTCAAAGTTTAAATAAGAGGTTCTTCCATTTTCCTTGCCATTGTGGAACCTGATAACCGGATGAGCTGGTGTCTGTGTGATAATCATGAAAACCATACATTTTTTTCGAATATTCATACGAATAGTAGTAGTATAATATACATAGATGACAAATGAACAAATTAATGAAAAATACGAACAAACAAATTGACATCTTGTATTATTTTGTTTCTCATAATTGTAATGGCTATACACTGTCAGCTTTAAAATAACAAATTATAGATATTTTTATAGGGTAAAGGTTGCTATATTTATTGTGATATTAACGAAATAAATTTATTTTTATAAATTTGGGAGGCGATGGTGGGTACCGCCGCCTCGGGAACCATTTATTGAATAACTGACACTCCCCAAATGGCTCGATATGTTTGGTGACCTAGCAGAGGTGGCCGAGTTCATCGGATGAGGTGTTTAGGTCTTGGTGGTGGGTAAGCCTGGTTTGGGAGCCTCTGACTTCTCCAGCTGGTCTTTTCGATCTATCGTCTTGGACCGCAGCGTTATGAGAATGTATACGAGCATATAAATAAATAAATTTATACGTCAGATGGCTTCAATACATATACATATTTGCTAATGACCCCGTGTCGAAAAACTGAAATAAAAGGCACTCGGAGACGTTCGTAAGTTAGTTGGAAAGTCCAAAGGCTTAGGTGATCCATTCATATTACATCTGTTCTTACATGCCTCATTGAATAGGTTTTATATAATTATTTAGGCCACGGATTGGTTGGAAAACTTGGTAAACCCATTTATATCTGGAAATCAAAGGTCACAAAGGCTAAATCCACACCAAGTACTTGGAAAACATAGCGGCTTTCAGAAGAATAGATAGCGGGTCATCCAGTCTGCTCCCAAAATCTAGAATAGTAGGCTAAAATTATCCCGGCAACTTGCTTCAGAATAGGAAAATTGTCATTGCAAAATTCAACTGAATTTTAAAACCACATTGAAATTTCAATATTTGATCATGATGGTAATAATAAAATACTAATAAAAAGTAGCACGAGCAGAGTATGAGTGCCATATTTTGATGGAAACTAATTTATAATTAAACGGAACTCGTACTTATAGAAGGGCATAAGTCTCATACTTATGTTTATGTTATGTTTTTCATGTGTTTGCTTCTGTGAATATGCAAATGTGATTACTGCAGACACATTAGTCTAGGGATATTTATATTTGTATTTTAACTTGTTTTATATTACCCACAAGAATGTTCTTAATATCCCGTTTGTGTCTCAAATAAATAAAGTAATGATATTTATGGATATTTAAGGATATTTAAAGATATTTAAAGATATTTATAGATATTTAAAGATATTTAAAGATATTTAAAGATATTTACAGATATTTAAATATGTTTATAGATATTTAAAGATATTTAAAGATATTTAAAAATATTTAAAGATATTTATAGATATTTAAAGATATTTAAAGATATTTGAAGATATTTAATGGTATTTATAGATATTTAAAGATATTTAAAGACATTTAAAGATATTTAAAGATATTTAAAGATATTTGAAAATATTTAAAGATATTTAAATATATTTAAAGATATTTATAGATATTTAAAGATATTTAAAGATATTTGAAGATATTTAATGGTATTTATAGATATTTAAAGATATTTAAAGACATTTAAGATATTTAAAGATATTTAAAGATATTTAAAGATATTTGAAAATATTTAAAGATATTTAAAGATATTTAAAGATATTTAAAGATATTTAAAGATATTTAAAGATATTTGAATATATTTAAAGATATTTAAAGATGTTAAAAGATATTTAAGGATATTTAAAGATATTTAAAGATATTTAAAGATATTTAAAGTTATTTGAAGATATTTATAAATATTTAAAGATATTTAAAGATATTTAAAGATATTTGAAGATATTTAAGGATATTAAATGGATACTTACGGACGTTCAGAGACTTGGATATTTACGGATATTTCTTAATAATTTTGGAAATTTACTGATAATAATTGAATATTTAAGGATTAATACGGATATTTATGGACATAAATATATTTTTATACGAATAACGCACAATGGTCTCAACTGCTCCCGTCTGGAGCCAGTGAGACCATGGCAACCCCAAAATGGGGTATGTTGTGAGGTTGAAGATAGTAAGGGAAGTACCCGACTATTCAGATCTGCTCACCAAAGACGGTTAAAGCCATTTCAAGCAATGTTTCAATTCTGAATGTTGGTCTTACACCAGGTCTATACTGAGGGTTTTTTTTTTACTCAATGTATGTGCCACAAGTATACTATATATAATTATTTTATTAATTATTTGTGAAATAACACAAATTAATCAAATAAAATTTATTTGCGCACGCCAGCGCCGGGTCGAACCCGCGACCTCTCGACCCCTCTTAGGCTGGAATCAGACGGTTCACTAATCGTTCATTTCTGTATTTCATTCGGCCTATTTTACTCGGAATGACACGTCTGAACATGAAATGAAACAAAAGTGAAACGAAGATGGGAACATTTGCTTGAGTAACCATAGAGTAAACCTTCACTCGAGTGAACCGTCCGATTCCCTTCTTACCCCTCGACCACGGAGACCGTCGAAAATGGATGTTTAAGGACATGTATAAACATTTATCAATATATATGGATATAATTATAATATCAATTAATGTAGGTTGCATTGAGTTCATTCTATTGCTTATAATAATAATAATAATTGGATAATTTGTAGAGCGCCGTTTTTGTGAGAAATCACCTAAAGGGCGCTGTACATCTTATTATGACTTCTTAGGCTCTACCTAGAACTATTATTTACAAATGGACACAGAGAACATACTTACCTGGCAGGTCACTTCCGATAAACACACTTTAATTAGAAAGTTTATGCTTGGAGGAGATACCTTTACATTTGCTACGCCATCATTTTTCATATTACATTTATAAGAAGATTACTGCCAAAAATGGAGTTAATAAATTGAAGTTATTTCGAAAGACTTGTGAATTTAGGACTCATTAGGACTGGAGGATTTAAATGAAATTCGATGTACTAATAATTCACCATTAAGAATTTGTTAACATTTTAATGCAATTAGTTATTTACTATGTCGCGGGCTGAGAAGGTGAAAGTGAAGGTTTTTGTTTTTGGCTTTATGGGTAGGACTGTCTAAAAAGGTGAGTTTTAAGTTTAGCTCTGAATTTCGCCGAGTCTGTGATCTATTAACTTCTCTCTACTTGTGCCATTGGCTACATTGCCGGTTAACTTCTACGCTATAATAAGTATAACGTTTTAAAAATAGGTTCCTATTAAAAATGTTTTCTGCAATCAATGGCAACTATATCGCAGTTCATGTGTTCCACACACGTAAGTACCGCTATGAAAGTACCCCATCTTTTTGTTTGGGGGGGTGGGATTCTCGAAGGTAGGTACCTACTCAGTACTTTCCCAGCCGAGGTCGGTACGTCCCAGCTGGGTAAGTACTTACACGCTTTTATTTTTTAGATCACAAAGCGCACACGACACAATGGCAACTCATGAGCACGTGGGGGGGTGTTTCGAAAGAAGAAATCAGCCTTTTTTAAATCAATTTATTTTCGTCGAGATGTGTAACTTTTAATCGATAATAAGTTAAGAGGAACGGCTACGCGGCCGGTTTCATACAAAATGTAGTTTTGGATTTGTCCAAAATACCGAAACAAACTGAAAAATTATTTTGTAATAAAAAGGTATTTGAAATATCTATCTCGGACAGGAGCTACTTTTTTTGCTTTTAAATGATGACGTATAGGTAATTAAATAAAGCAATTTTGGTTCATTTTGGAAGCGACATTTTTTTGTGAGTTATTTTTAATTATTAAAATAAAATCTGCATAGTCCTCGGTTTTAATATAATAAAATACAAATATCTCTATACTGTACATAAAGTCGTTGAAACTAATACCCTATAATATTAATAATACGTCCAACTCCAGTAAAATATCGGCAGTATCAACAACGCTGGCCGCTAGAGGCGCTAGTGTAGCATGTCGATGTTAACATTCCATTCAATGGCGGAAAATAGAGTATATTATATTATTTGGTGGCGTTGTTCTGCGGTTTCTAATTTGTATTTTGATCAATGTTGATAAAACAATATATAAAAATGGTATAAAAAAGTAGTTTTTGGGTGTACTGCACAGGGCCCACAGATAGATACTTTAATAGTTAAGCCACCTCTAGTCTGGAGCCCCCTGAAAAAACTGAGAAAAATCCTCGAATCTGGGCAGAAACGGGCGGTCCCTATGATAGATTCTCATATCTTAACAAACTGATTACAATTCTTAGAACACCGACGTTGGGTGGGAATTTTGTACTTGTTCTACCGTTATTTCAATGGAAGATGCTCCGAGGAACTAGCGTCATTGATCCCCTCGGAACCGGTGGATAGTTGGGAAACACGTCAAACACGCGCCAAATAGTTTGATATTTGTCACATGATAACGGGTCATTTCTACGACTCGTTCTTAAGTTCAACAGCTTGGCTGTGGAACGATTTGCCAGCCTCTGTGTTTCCTCCCTATTACAACTTGGGTTTCTTCAAGACCCATATTCACTCCTTCCTCCCCTCCAAAAGGCCCTCCACACACCATCCACCAAGAAGACATAGGCCCTGAGGGAATTTTTTTTCCTCAGGGCCTCCTGTGTGGAGTTAATTTAAAAAAAAAGTTTCTGTATGTGCAGTTTACGGGTGTAATAATTACAAACAACAAAAACACTCTAAGTCGTTTTTCAGGATACCGAGAAATGCCGACAGATTAGTTATAATATGAGATCGAAAATATAATGTTCTTTTATTCTTCTTTTTGTAGTTCAGACTTCAGGCATAATAATAAAAAAGAAATATTTTTTTTACAAGTTTTTTTCTCAAATGACTAAAGGTTCTCAGATCTGATTAAAAAAAATAGAAAATATTGACGGCTATATTGAAATTTCTGTAAATAAATAGGTACTTGATTCATGTTAGATTTAAATAATGAAAATTTGCCTGATGTTTGCAATAACTTTTAGAAATTATGTTAAAATAAATATTTTCATGCCCACATTGAAGCGTACATAAATAGAAAAAAATAATAATTATTAAAGATAATTATTTATTATTAAATCACCTTTCTAAATCATCAAAGACAGAGTTAATAACCGCTTCAATATTTTTTTTATACGTGAGTAAAAGTGTTTTTTTTTCCATTAAAAAAATATATCATATAAAATCCATTACCCGATAACGTTAAAAATTCACCCTAGTAATATAAATATTGGTTAAAATGTTTACGATTCGGATAACTTTGTGAAATAGCAGAATAAAAGGTAAAACTACATACCGATTGAAAGATCGATGTAAAAAATAATTAATGGTAAATCTCTCGACCGGCAATCGAAGGGGTGCGGGTTCGAGTCCCTTCGGCGACATGTATCTTTTTTCGGGAGGTTTTTTCAATGTGGATGAGTGTTTCAGGTTAATAATTATTGCTTATAAAAATCAAAAAACTTTTTTCGTATTTATTAGAAGTTTAAATAAAAAAATACACATTTTCTTTGGAAATGTGATTTAGGGCTAAAATATTCTAAACAAATATAATTTACATGCAACAATTAACGTGGGTAAAATTTTATACTTCAAATACTTAAAAAACCTGAGAATCACAAAAGTTACAAGTTATATTGAATTTTTCGTTCAGGAAGAGGGTTTATAACAAAAAAAAAACTGTAGAGTTTTTTTGGAATCGGTTATTGCAGTGGGTACAGTAGAATCATTTGAAAGAGATTCTTGCTTGTGTAGGAGATATTATTTTATGTTATCTATCTTATCTGTCGAAGGAGATCTTTCTTTGACGACCGTCCGTGGTCGAGTGGTAACAACACTTGACTCCCAATCGGAAGGTTGCGGGTTCGAACCCGGCGTGCGCAAATAAATTTTATTTGATTAATTTGTGTTATTTCACAATTAATTAATAAAAATAATATATACTACATTTGCGGCACGTTCTAGAGTGGAAGATACTGTCAGTATCGCCCTGGTGTAAGACCACCATTCAGAATTGAGACGTTGCTTAATAATGGCTTTAGCCGTGTTTAGTGACTAGATCTGAATAGCCAGGTATTTTCCTACTCTCCTCTTCCCCATCTCCTTCCCTTCCCCACTTTCCTTCAGCCTCACAACATACCCCAATTGGGGATGCCATAGTCTCACTGGCTCCAGACGGGAGCAGTTGGGACTCTAGTGAGGTATTCTCTATAAAAAATAAAAAAAAAAACTGCGGGGTAAGGGGGGAATGTAGAGTAAGTTTTCCGGAATGGTTTTCGAAACAAGTTTGAAACCAATTTTAACCACTATTGGTGTGCACAGATACATTCAAACGTGCGCCCTTTAAGATGATTTGCCTCTACTTTGATTTTTTTTTTACTTAGTTAATGATTGCCTGTATTTACCACCACCTTGTTGTTCTCACTCTAAAACGGGATGTGTGGGTAAGACAGTGTTGAGGGGCTGATGATACGCCGGGAGAGGGGGGCGATGGCAGAAGTACCCACCCGGATAGCAGCGGGAGAAGGGGGAGACGGGGAGATGGGGACAACACGGGGCGGGGGGGTTGGCTGGTTCGTGCCTCAGCCATGAGACAAATAATAGGCGATAATGAGTTGAGGGATAGAGCACCGCATCCACTCTAGTGCCTATCCACTACAAAGGTAACCAACACCAGACCGCATACTGCTGTAGCTGTATCTGTAGCTGCACCCTGACTGCGCTCAACTATTACTTTACCTATAACTATTACTATCCGGGTTCGTGGATTATTTTTAAATTGATATATTACTTATACTTATGATCGTATATTACTTAATAATTACTAAATATATTACTGTTCGTATTGGAATGATGGACACAGATACATTAAAAGATTCATCCGTAAATAATACTTTACGTATTTTGTTTTATTTATTTGCGTTATAAACAGTCTATACATTTATATATGACAGTGAATAATATGTTTATGTCATTGACCAATAAAATAACGGCATTTAAATATAGGAGCATAATAAAAAAAATATATGCAACAATATACCTAATACAAACAATTCTGATTAAGTGCATCTTCAATTTACAAAGTGATACATAAAATATATACACATTTCTAAGGTTTACACTTAAATTTTAAAGGATATCAATAATATCTTTGAGGAAAAGATTTCATTAAAATACAAACTACTAAAAGTAAAAGAGAAAATGTGAGGAATTAATAAAAAAATAAATCAATGAAATTAAGTTTTTGGTTAAACATATGGCATTCGATGGAATGTCATTTTGTATGCTACCTTACCTAATGTGGAGTAAAAGTGGAACTTCTCATTGAGCTCTATGTTCTGGTATTGAGGATGCCCTTTTCCAATTTATATAATTTTATTATTGAAGAAGAAGATAACAATAATAATCTAATTTTTTAAAATATGAAAATGAACAAGACACAGAAAAATAATAAAAGAAAATGGTCGCAACTGGGACTCGAACCCAAAACCTTAACAAATACTTACTTTGAATACTTGTTTCCAATAATAAAGGTAGCTGCCAATAATATGGAAAAAAAACATTAGTCGAAGATAATATTGTTAATTCTGAAATTTGAAATATGAAGTTGACAATTACGAGAGTCTCATAATAGATCGCAGTGGCCCAATTGGTAGAGGTGTGTGTCCCGGTAAGACGTAAGGTTCTGGGTTCGAGTCCAAGTTGCGACCATTATCTTTTATTATTTTTCTGTGTCTTGTTCATTTTCATATTTATAAAAAATATATTATTGTTATCTTCTTCTTCAATGATATATTACATTGATGGAAATAACCGTCAAAAGTTAAAAAGAAAGTTTTTTTTATTAAAAAAATTATATAATATTGATTAAAATTTTTAGTTCTTGAATTTGACGTTTGCCTAATATTTATATTTTTTATTATTTTATTTTTATAAATCTTTAATTTTGCACGGAAAAAAGTTTTAATGCCAACTGGCAACTCGGGCGTTTATTTTGTTTTGTTTAATGTAATTTTTTTTTACCCGCTACACTAGACAAAGTCTGTTTGGATGCGGTTAATTAACATATTATATTTATAAAAAAATAAATTATATTGTTATATTAAATATTAATATCTACACATATATTTTATTCATAAATGCAAAAAGATTATATTCTGTATCCATGATTTTTTTGCATTAACCCCCAGATATGTATAAGAAAATAAGATTGTGAAGATTCTCCCGAAGTTTCACGGTATAAGCTCTACTGATACTTGATATTTCATCAGCAATTAAAATGGCTTTGATGATATTATTCTTCCCGGTCAACTGTATCAACTCATTTCCAAAAAGGAGGTAATATAAATTTTTTTTTTTGAACCTCAAATTATAATATTTAATCATTGAAGACAATATTACTGACTCCCAAACCAATATCTGAAAAGGAAAAAGATTCGGTCGTATTTAGGAAATGCCGATCTCCTGATTTAATCGAATTAATAACTCCTAGATCTTTTCTCATTTTTCTGTTTCAAAATTTCGCTTGAGAGTCACTCACATTGTCTTTAATGGTGTAATGGTGGGTTATTTATGCTTCTAAAATATTTGTTGCAAATGGTAAAAAAAGACACAAATTAATAATTTTTCATGCTTTCTGCGAAGTTATGCCAAGAAGGTCAATTTCGCCTTTGGGATGCTGCGAGCAAAATTATTATTACCGAGATAAAGGTGGCATTGCAACCTATATCTCGGTTCATTGTGGGGCCGTTTACCGGAAATATCCTCAGGCGACACTCGAGTCCGTATTGTTGGCGTTCAGAAAGGAAAATTCAGTCCAGTCTCAGTTATTTATGATGGCGCGTCCTTTATCTTATCCTTCATGTTCCTCCGTTACTCACTGCCTCTGCTTGCACCCCCTACTTACTTACTTACTGCCTGTACTTACTTCTCCTACTTGCTTACTTATTTTATTTACTTGTTGCCTCTGCTTACTTTCCCTAGTTGCTTGCTTCTTCTACTTACTTGCTGCCTCTGCTTGTAACCTCACATTACTTACTTCCTGTACTTACTTCCCCTACTTGCTTACTTCTTTTACTTACTTGCTGCCTCTACTTACTTCCCCTACTTGCTTACTTCTTGTACTTACTTGCTGCCTCTGCTTGCACCCACTACTTACTTACTTCCTGTACTTATTTCCCCTACTTGCTTACTTCTTCTACTTACTTGCTGTCTTTGCTTACTTCCCCTACTTGCTTACTTCTTGTACTTACTTGCTGCCTCTGCTTGCACCCCCTACTTACTTACTGCCTCTAGATATTTACTCCCCCTACTTACTTCTTCTACTTAATTGCTGCCTCTGCTTACTTCCCCTACTTGTTTACTTCTTCTACTTACTTGCTGCCTCTTCTACTTGCTTACTTCTTCTACTTACTTACTGCCTCTACCTACTTACTGCCTCTACTTCCCCTACTTAAATAGCGCCTTTACTTACTTATCTCCCAGTTATCTAATTACTGCGTCTGCTTACTCCCCCTACTTGCTTACTTTCTCTACTTACTCACTGCCTCCATTTATTACTGCCACGGCTTAAATCCATATTTACTTACTGGCTCTGCTAACTTACTTACTGCAGCATGCCTCTACTTAACCATGCCACTGCTTAAACACCATACTTGCTCACTGCCTCTATTAACTTACTGCCTCTATCAACTTACTGCCTCTATTAACTTACTGCCTCTATTAACTTATTGCCTCTACTTACTTACTGTCTCTACTTGCTTAATACCCCTACTTGCCTACTGCTTCTATACGCACTGATTCCTTTTTGCGGGAGAGGTTCGTAGGGGATGCCTGAGGAGAATCATATGACATTATCTAGTTAATTATAGAATAACTCTACTGCAGCTGAGAATAAAAGTTTAAAATTGCTTGCAACTATACAGGGAGGTTCCAATGAGAAAGATCGATTATTCTTCGTATCAATTTTTAAAAATTAATATTTAAATATCTATTTATTTAATTCAAAACTAGCTTTAATACCTGTATACCTACATTCAAGTAAGCAATAAAAATGCTCAAAACGCACATTTTTTGATGATAGGTATTTATGATTTTTCAATAATGTCTAAACAAAATAAGTGTGTAAAAAATATTTGAAATATTTTAGTTTGTAAGACCCTTTAAATAAATAGAAAAACTGAGGTATTTTTGTCACAAAACACGTACTCGGATTTATTTTTTAATGATTTTAATTTAACTATAATGTAAATTTTGAAAATTGTGTTGATTAGATTATGTATTGATTTATTTTGTTGTATGATTATATGATTTGAAATTTGTGTTGTTTAATAAATCTATCGTTTGAAAATTGAACAAATCTGTAAACGACCAACGGTATAACCTTAGTATATTAAAAATACCCTTAGTTTTTCAACATTTTAAAACTGCGTATAACAGATAAAATAACAATCTTTCAAAATCAATTTAAGTTTTTTTGTAAAACAGAGTCAATATGTCTAGAATTTCAATTATAAAAGACTAATTTCCGGTACACGGAGAAAAATGTTATTCTAAAATACTATCATTTTATTCGTAAAAACTGTTAAAAACTGGACTGAAGTTCTTACGAACAAATTAACATTGTTTCAATGTTTAATTTGTTGGTATGCGTACGAAATTACGTACACCAACAAATTATTCTTACATGTTCCCGCCGATAAACATTTAAATCCTGTTAATTTGTTTGTAAGAACTTCAGTCCCGTTTTTACGAATAAAATGATCGTATTTTAGAATAACATTTTTCTCCGTGTATTATCTGGTAATATCCTCTTCAGTTATGCTTTCATGGTTATAAGCTCTTAACTAAAGATACAAATAAATAAAAGAGTTCACATCTGTTCTAGATTTTGCTACACTTGTTGATAAAAACATATTCAGTTCCAAAATTAACTAAAATCCAAAATTAACTTTTTTTATGAAAAAGGCCGTTCCTCTTAATTACAAATTACTCATATATGAGTCATGTTTATGACATATGGTGAAAAACTAACTAGATGTACTGCAATTATATCTAATATTTCTAAAGAATAATTTCTCTTTAGAGCACAAAATATATAAAACTGCACACAGAATATAAGTTCTATTCAAACTTTCATAAAACTTGAATTTTAACTTTGTAATTTGATGAATTGTTCAAAATCTGCGAAACAGTCCGTCCTAACAAACTAGCATCAAAGCAGAGAGGATGGACTGCCAAACAACTCTGTCTTGGCAAACACTCCTTGCTTCATTCACAATTATTCATCTTCTCATGTTCATAATTTTGTTATTCTGACTCTTGATATGGCTTGATTCAAGTACTCGTTTCATTAAACTTGATCGTGCCATGTCTTCCTTGAGCGTTCCCGACTTCTTCTACCATTCACATTCGTGTCATATATTTTCCTTTACACTGATTCGTTCATTCGCTCAACATGCCCAAAACCATTTAAGTGTCATTTTCCTAATCTTACTCATTACGCTTATACTAGCCTTGCATTATTGGTGAATCTTCATATTTTACGGACGATAACTGTTTCGACAGCTGATGAATAAATAGCTATTTCGGTCGCGTGAAAATTTGAATTGTGAACAACGATGAAAGAAGGATAAAGAGCAAGGAGTGTAACTGAGTGGATGCCACCAGAATACTGAAAAGTCCTACCTTTTACAATGTATCCTCTCTGCTCCTCTGGAGTCTGGATGCACAAACACTCACTTCGAAATTAATTCCTGATTGCACTGCACCTGTTAAGCTGGAATCAGACAGTTCACTCGAGTGAAGATTTACGCCATGTTTTTTCGGCCTAATCGTCCATTTTGTTTCATTCCATGTTCAGACGGCGCTATAGAAATAAGCGTTCACTCGTCCATTCCCACCACAGCGTCGCCGAGCGAGGTCAACCGCGCTGGAATTCGTTTGACTTCCAGCGCGGTCCGGCCCCGAATTTTAAGGAAAAACATGTCAGATGCATCGATTTTTAAGAAATTTTGTTGACACAATTAAATAAAAATAAATATAAAAAACATTATTGTTTCGTCTTATAAACCTTTTTATTTTTTATGACATAATAACACAATTTGATTTTACTTTTTTTATTACGAACATTTTCCTACAAATCTTACATTTATTAAAAAACATATAAAATACATGGATAATAAGGACCCAAAAATTTATATGAGAGGTATTCCCAAAAGCAAACAAATTAGCCGAACGAATACCATTTTGACGTTTTGCGTGCGATGTAATAGCGTCCTTCCATGGTCCTTCCCGTACAGGACGCGAGACAAACTGATTGAGATTTCACTCGGTGTTCAGACGATTCACTTTGCTCTCTTCCGCGCGCATGCGCGCGCAAGTGAAGGATGCCGAATGAAAATATCCAACATTGTTGGATCGGTTCACTTGAAGATTTCATTCGGCAGTATTCGGCACTTTCGTTTCATTTCATGTTCAGACGTGTCATTCCGAGTAAACTAGGCCGAATGAAATGCGGAAATGAGCGATTAGTGAACCACGTGAATGGCGCTTTATCGACTATGAAAGCACTCTTGAAAAACATGTGACGCAATATGCGTGCAGTCAGGCGGTAGAAACGGTAGTGGCGATATGACTTAAATTTCTCTCCTGGTGACAAAGGTAAGAGACACGTTGGATTGGATGGATGTAGGTACTCATTCAGCCTACTTTCATCTTTCGTACTGCGGCTTCCATGCCTCACTGCCATACATCAGGGTAGGCATTAGCACTCCATTGTGGACTGCTAACGGTTGCTAGTTAATTATAATCATCTTGAAATAAGCAAATTTTTCGTTCTGGAATTTCAAGTTCAGGCGATATCATTTCTATTATGTATTTTGAAATATCAATTTAGAATGTAGCCACTTCGTTCATTTCATATTTTCCAATAATAATTGTTCAATAAGAAATCCAAATTTCGAACAAAGAGTATCATAGCTTAAGCGAAAGCTGACAATATCATTATTTTTAATTTTTTTAATGCACATTGCTAACGTTTTTTTTATATATTAATTTAAAAAGGGTGTCTTCATAAGGAACGAATCCCAGATCCAGTTGCATATCTACACTATCATCAGAGTAATAGCTTTTATGATGTGGTAATAACATTTTTTCATTTCGGCCTGCGGTAATAATAATGTGGCATTCGCAAAAAAACTCTTACTAAACGCAGCAGAAAACAAAAACCAACAAGTATGTTCATTCCGTTACAATTTTCAGCAGCAATACCGCATCGTACATGGGCAGTAATAATAGTTGTACATTATTCAGCCATTCATGTTTTTGTGTGCCACCCACTATCACCCATTCCCACCTCCTACCACCCACCCTGGCAGTCTGCAGACTGTCTGGCCTATTGTTGTTTGCTCTCTACTAGTTGTACAACAAGTCCTAGGAGCATATTATATTACTTCTTTTGTTTTTAGTACTGGGTGAGGGGGAAAATACATAACTTTTTTAATCGGTGCAAGAAAGAAACAAGTAAAAAAACGCGTTTTCAAGTTATCTCCCTCATTTCACTTGTCACACTGACATGCTTTTGTTGTATGCTCACTACTAAATGTACATCAAGTCGTAAGAGAATTATCTTATTTTAGTTCTGGGTGAGGGGAAAATTGCACTTCTTACAGTAAAAAATCGATATATCAGTGACAGTAAGTAACAAGTCCGAAAATCTGCTTTCTGAGATAATACCATCATTGGATTTGTCATGCTCTCAGTTGTACAGCAAATTCTAGGTCTTATTATTATACTAATTTTTTATTTTTGTACTGGGTGAGGGGAAAATACACTTTGTAAAAATCCAGAAAAAAAACTTTCCGAATATTATCATCATTGAATAAATTACGCTCTCTATCAATTGTACAAGTTCTATGACCATATTATATTACTTCTCTTGTTTGGAATCGACTTGAAAAAGAAGTGTACAAGAGACCGGAGTTAAAACAACTTGTTTTAAGGCCGGTCTCTTGCGACCAATTTTACAAACAATATCTCAAACATTACCAAAAAAAAGTGGCAGGACCACAACGTTTGTTGTTTTCTACGGGCCACGGAAAGCAAAAACATTGCGGCTCGGACCTAACCATCCACAAAATGCGTAAATATTTTTGTCGGAGGAGACGCCGCTTTAGATCTACACGAGGGGAAGAGTACACTTCTTTTTCAAGTCGATTCCTACATCGATCAGTTCAAGACAGTTACAAGTCCGAAAAATTATTTTCCAGATATTACCATATTTGTATCTGTTAAGCAGAGACATATTGATAAATAGATAATTCTTATTTGATGTCGCCGAGATATTACATAAATGTATTTATCAAAAAATAGTTAATGTTGCTGAGCGTTGGACTGCCATTCCGAAGGTCGCGGGTTCGAACCCGGCATGCGCAAATAAATTTTATTTAATTGATTTGTGTTATTTCACAATGAATTATTTAAAATTATATATAGTATATTTTGCGGCACGTTCCAGAGTGGAAGATACTCTTAAGGTAGATTCAGACTGGACGACGTACGTACGCATCGCTACGCCAAACAATGCTTAGTAACCCATAAATTTTCTATGAAAATGGCCACGGACATCGCACGTCGCGATGCGTGTGGCCAATGTGATTCTAAAACATAAATTTTCATTGAAAATCTATGGTTGCTAAGTGGACCAGATATTGTTAGGCGTAGCGATGCATACGTACGTCGACCCAGTCTGAATCTACCATTAGTATCGCCCTGGTGCAAGACCACCAATCAGAATTGAAATGTTGCTTGAAATGGCTTTAGCCGTGTCTAGTGACTAGACCTGAATAGCCAGGTACTTCCTCACCTTCCTCTCCCTCGTCTCCTTCCCTTTCCTACTTACCTTCAGCCTCATAACATACCCCAATTGGGGATGCCATAGTCTCACTGGCTCCAGACGGGAGCAGTTGGGACTCTTGTGAGGTATTCACTATAAAAAAAGAAAAAAAAGATGAACCTTCTTAAAGATGAAACTTCTTTAACCAACTGATCTAATCTAATGTTGTTCTCTTCTATGCTTATAATATGCTAGCCGTATCGACTGTGTATGTTTATCTATGTAAAATTTATTGGCTTGTAATAATTGTCGTTGTGTGTTCATATTACATGGAAAACTTTAATACTTGAATAGATTTGGACATATCTCTGTCTTATTTGATCAGGATAACAGTCATAATTAAAAAAAATCTAATTTTATTTATTTAAGGCGAATGTCAAAAGAATTCATGTTCTACGCTTTCGTAGATGGCGCGCGTATTTTTACTTATAAGCGCTTTTTACAAGTTATGCTTTGAAATATTAAGAAAAAATTATTGTTCGCGGAAGTACACAAGCAATATGAATATTAATGAATAGTTTTGTCAATTAAAAAACTCTAATCTTTCAAGAAAGGCTAACAAATTCAATATTCGATTGAATCACCGATGAAATAATGTATTTGTTAGCCTTTCTTGAAAGATTAGAGTTTTGTAATTGACAAAACTAATTATTAATATTCATATTGCTTGTGTACTTCCGCGAACAATATTTTTTTCTTAATATTTCAAAGTATAACTTGTAAAAAGCATTTATAAGTAAAAAAAAAATTCGCGCGCCATTCTTTTTTGTTTTTGAATAATATACACTGAAGGGCACTTCACAAAGCATATAGGTAACTTAAAAATATATTTTAAATTGCCTTAAAAATCCTTAACTATTAATGTAGAGATTTATTTTTATTTGAGACACTATGGGCAGCTTTGGAAATGGACATAACAAATAGATGAGTTTTAGCTTTCGTTTTCATTTCTGGGAATCCTCAGAAATTGTTTTAAAGTTAGATCCTCCTATTTCTTTTTTCAGAAAAAATCCATGATAAGTTACATATTTATTTTATTTATGAATAATTCATTTTTCTACCTTCATTTTATTATTTAATAAAACAAAGGCGGTTTTATTGACTCATAGAATTTTTCCAACTATCCCAGTTAGTTACATTATAGCAAAATACTACAAATGCTTTCCATGTGCTAAATTGTGAAAATTTCTATCTCTGCCTTACGACTTTTTTTGACAGTTTAAACTACAAATCTGAGTTATAATTTCACGCCTGCGAACATTCAATAACTATTGTTTATTTCTTTGTGATGACTGTTTGTAGTTAACAATTTACCATTGGTTTAAGTTTGTAACGCGCCTTTTTGGTGTATATATTCATAAAATTAATGAAACGTTACTATAATTACCGAGTAAAATATATTTTATGTAGGTATTATAGTACGTTATGGTAGTGGTACATGATTAGTGGTGTGCTCAACCATATATTATAGGATTCACGTATGTGTAATTATTGTTTTTACATTTTTTTAACTGTTTTGCTAATACGTCAATATGTCCAGTTTACCTCTACTGCCGCTGTCATATAATGATATTGAAAGATAAAATATTGTTTTGTTCTTTTCATTTCATCGTTAATAGAATTATTAGTAGATATTCTTTTCTTGGAAGCGCAAGAACATTATTCTTTAAAAGCTCTCGGAATATAAAACTAAGTGCTTCGACTCGATGATCGTATTACCTCTCTCGTCTTTAGGCGAAGAAGCTGCCATCTGTGTTCATTCTGCGTATTGTTTTATTTATGTCTCTTTATTTTTACCCAGAATTTGGGTTCAACCCTCTTAGGTCAAGTAACAAACAAAAAATAAGAGTCTTTTATAAAATTAGTTCATAATTTCATACTAAGAAGTTATACTGAATAACGTGAAGAGGTTAACATTTTGGAAAAAAAGAACATTTTACCGGTGATATTAAGTACTTTACAAGGGCTTATAAGGTTGGATTGCCGTTTAACCTTGTAAAAAAATAGACGAAAAAAATTTTTGACAAGGGAACTTCAAAATGTATGGGATGAGCTGTACAACTCCCATGTTGAGAACAGACGCAGTTTACAACAAAAATGATAAATAACAACAAAATTTAGAATAAAAGATAACCATTATCGTACCACACTAGAACGCTGTTTGTCACAATATGGCACTATTTCCAAAACCACGGATTGCTTTGTTGCCAAAATATGGCAAATGTTCTCAAGATTCTTTAAAATGTTTTAAAGTTGAAGATTTATTATATGTTTTTTATAAATCCTACGAATATATGATAAAAGAAAAAAGATAGGTGAAATCATTGGCTATGTATGTTTGTATGCCTCAATATGTAAATTCGGAGGTATGATTTTTTTAATGTGTCGCTCCAGGGGTTATAAATATATTTTAATAAAATCGTTGATAATTGATCTATCTAGGCCGACGATCCAAATAATACAAGACTTGGTGTCTGCTTTATATTTAAAATAATTTGTATTCTGTTTAATGGCCAATGAAGTGCAGTTGTTGCAAAGTAAATAAAGTTTCTTTGGTCAAAAGTAGTTTTAGTGAAAAGGATAAGTAGTAAGTGATTATGCTCTTTACTTCTAGTATTATCAGGAGCAGTTTGGACAGTGTCAAACAGTTCTGTGATTGAAGGGATACGCTAGTAGGTTTTTGCAAAAAGTTACATGACTAAAGATTCCCCTTTTAATTTCCCCATTTATGAAGCTCATGTAAAAACTTTTCACCATTTTTAAAGTAGACATTAATGATACCATGGTTTAAAAATATATAAAAATGTGCGAATCAATTAACAAAACACATACGTAAATGATTGTGTTTATCTAAGGCCATACCATATATCCTTTTACGTGACTGAAAAGTACAAAAGAATAAAAATAAAGTAAAAGATAGCCAAAGTGTAATAGGATATATTCATGAGTATTTTGTGTTTGAAAAACATTCGTCACTGAATTAGGTGTTGAATTTTCCCTTCCATTTGGCCGAGGACTGCAAGAAATTTGAAAACTTGTTTTTTTTAAAAAAAATAATTGAACATAATAATCTACAAAAATGAAATAAGACATCATTAAATGTTTCTTTATCCCTAAGATATTGATGTTAAAATGTTTCTTAACCTTTAAAAAAATTGGCGTATTTTGTCAGAGGCTAAAAATATTCCCGCTTTGCAATAAAACCCAAATAAATGGAACATTTGTTAACGTATTCGAAAACTAAAAACTGTTTTCGAAAGATGATGAAATAGGCTTTCAAATTTATATATTAAAAATTACTATGTATTTTTTAAAATATAAATTTTTTTGCGAAAACTTTAAAAAGTTTTAAAAATGCCTCACTTTACTTTTTTTCTAACTAAAATTACTGATAATGAAAAAAAAAATAAAACACATACTTATTTCATTAGATAAATGAATTATAAACCTTACTGTCACCTCACTTTTTTTCGTTTCATGTAAAAAAAAATCTTAAAAAGTTCACAAAGTTCCATATTTTTTTTTCAAATTGCTATCGGAAACTTTGGTTTCAGAAAGGGGTAAATTTTAATTTTTTTGTGGTTTTATTTTAGATTTGAATATATAGTTTGTTGTATTCTCTTTCCAATACCGTTTAGATCACATTTCTGACTATGATAGTAAGGGAAAAACAACGATTTCTGTGAGACCTATGTGAGCTGGGACAAATATGGTCTCCTGTGATTAAACGGGTTAAGCTCATTTAAAAACAACCCATTCTCTATGGAGACTGGATTACAAACTCGGTAATTCCTTGCACTAGGCACCAGCATTAGGAATAAACTAAATAGGGTATAAAACTAGGATTTGCTTGAATTTTAGGCGATCCGCTCACTGAGGCAACTGAAAACTGTCAACTGGCAACTGTCTTTGTATGACAATGTGATGGCCCGCACACTACACAACCACTCAAAAACCCGTTGTCAATGGTAACGCAAGCGGTGACTCGCGACTCGCACTGCTGATTGCCGTGGTAGGCCGTTGCTAGTTGCCAGCTGCTGTCAGCTGATTGTTCTTTGTCTATGGTTAAAGAAGCATTTTGACCAATCAAGACATAGAAACCAGCCGGTTTTAGTATGGTTTCAGTTGCCTCATCAGCGGAGCGCCTAAGTGTCATCATTTTCGAAATTAGAAGTGTTGTTTGGTCAACTTCAGACAAGCGATAGTACCTACCTATATTTTAAACAGAAAATTATTTTTATTGTCTTTTCCAAAATTATATAATATCCCATGATTTTTCATAGGTGCTAGTAACAAAATAATTCCAGTTGTGTCTGTGATGTAACTCTGGTTAATTTAAATAATGGATTTGTTTTGAATTTAGTTTTTTTTTTGTGTGATTACTGCACAAGACTCTCAACTGCTGCCGTCTGGAGCCAGTGACACTACAACATCCCCAATTGGGGTGTGTTGTGATGCTGAAGGTAGTGGGGAGGGGAAGGAGATGGGAGAGAGGAAGGTGGGGAAGTACCTGGATATTCAGATTTGGTCACCAAACACGGCCAAAGCCATTTCAAGCAAACTTTCATTTCTGAATGGTGGTCTTACACCAGGGCGACACTGAGAGTATCTTCCGCATTACCTTACATTATTCTAAATTAATATAATAGTTTGTTAAAAAATTAATCTATTTGTAAATAGCTTTTAAGAACCAACTGTATTTATTTTTCTAAATCTTATGTATATGTATTTTAAATAATTAAAAAAAAAAAAATATATATATATATTATATATATATATATATAATTTAAATTTAATAATAAAATATTTTTGTGCTATTTAGCGAATTTTTCTTTTGAAATGTCTGAAATGTCGGTCTTAAATAGTTCATCAAGTGTATCGCAAAAATATCAAGATATTCAAATTTCGATTTTTAAATTTTTTATTGTTTAATATGTATTTGTATGAGGGTATCTAATTGGAATTTAATATCATAATATAGGTATTTATTATTCCTACTGTCGTGGAAATTTATTTAATTTGCACATTTTTAAAACAGATTTGTCAAAATGGACTATTTTTTCTTGTTGTTGGTACATTTTATAGTCAGTTATGAATATGGAAAATATTTTAAAGAAATTAATTTTTACTAGAAATAATATAGGTTTCGTTTTGAGGTGATATTGCAGATAAACTCGACGATAAAAAAAAGGCTTTTCTCATTGTTGTCTCACTGGCTCCAAACGGGAGGAGTTGGGACTCTTTTGTGGTATACACATAAACAAATGTAAGTATAATAATATCTAACTAATATAATAACAAAAAAAATATATTGGACATTGAAATTTCTTTCCGTTTACCCTCCAATTGTGTGGTTCTAATTGCAACAGATCAGTTGGTATTTTCAAGTCCAATCTACATTCTGCAGTCTTCTTGAACAAAGGGTGACACACTGACCGATGTGGAATCCACATTCCACAATTTCTACATTTCAGTTCGGTGTTGGATGGAGCAGTTGTCAGGGGGGGGGGGGGGGGGGGCAGATAGAACAAGAAAACAAATAAGGTGGGACGGTCCGAAGACACAAAAGAAGGATGAGCCTCGAGGAGAAACTTTCCGCTGTAGATAAAGGACCAGGGAATGGGAAACTTATGGAATGAAAATGTCGCCTTTAACTGTGAAAGATGTACTTGTCAGAGAATTAAACGATTTAATACATTTTTATTTTTTATTTTCTTGAAGAAGATATATATTTTTAATATAACAACTCTCTTTTATAATAACTGTTGGGCGCTCCGCTGACGAGGCAACTGAAACCAAACTAAAACCGGCTGGTTTCTTTGTCTTGATTGGTCAAAAAGCTTGTTTAACCATAGACGAAGAACAATCAGCTGACAGCTGGCAACTAGCGACGGCGGGCCACGGCAATCAGCAGTGCGAGTCACCATTGACAATGGGTTTTTGAGTGATTGTGTAGTGTGCGGGCCGTCACATTGTCATACATAGACAGTTGCCAGTTGACAGTTTCTAGTTGCCTCAGTGAGCGGATCGCCTTAAAGGTTCTTCCCATCAATGTTATATATCATTGAATAAGAAAATAATATTAATAAATCCAAACGAAATCATGAAAAAAAAAACAAGACACAATACAATAAAAAGCTAACGGTCGCAACTAGGACTCGAATCCAGATCTCTCGTCTTAGCGGGACAATCGCCTTAATCAATTCGACCACTGAGTCCTCTTATTTTTAAGTCAATTATGTCATTCTCATATTTCAAATTCAGAATTAACAATAATGTATTATTTTGGAGTAACTTGGAGGATAGAATCTTTGATAGAAGTTTTATTGACACTGTGCAACAATACATCCCAATAAGTAATTTCTTTCTAACAAGTTTAATGCAGAAGAGGGTTAATTATCAGATGACAAGGAATTTATTAATTTCAGCCTGGTGTGTGGGATAAAATTAATCGCCTGCCATCTAGCCTAAAATTCACAAACTATTTATTTTACTCATATAATATAGAATAAACTCAGGTTCCACCAAGATCAAAACAAAACTACACCTTGGTTTGAATCCTCACTACATTCAATAGTTATTAATAAGTCAATAACAATCTCTACAAAAAAATAATTAAAAAATTAAATAATTTTTATTAATATAATATATATCTACAATCTTTCTTAACAAATATTATCTTCGACTAATTTTTTCCTTTATTTTTTTAAATTATAACAAATGTTCAAAAAAAAAGAAAAAATAAATTCTGGGATAAACATATCCGATTTTATTAATTTTTTTTTTCTGTTTCTTGATCGTTTTCATATTTTCGTTTAGATTTGTTAGTATTATTTTCTTCAAAAATATTTATTTATGGAAAAAAAAAAATTGTTTACACAATAAAATATTTTTCCAGAGTATTCCTGCGTCGAGATGTGCAGCTTTAATAGTAAGTAAAAAAATTATAGCTGGGCAGTACATTTATAGTTGACAATAATAACATTCTGCTGTAAACTAAATATATATTATTAAATACCTGTGGTGGCTTATCAGCCACAATCGTAGGGTGGCAATACTAACAAAAACTCACGGAACACAAAAAATCCAAGTCCACAAAAAGACTTTTGTTGTTCCGAGTTGCAGAACTAACCTACTATTAGTAATGCAGCTCGGAAAAATGATTTCATTATTAAATAACTTTAATAGTTGTAAAACTAACTAAATAACTAGTGATAGATGTATTGTAAGGTCATTATTCATTATTATGGGTATATTTATCTTTCTTAATTTGATTCTTTTTTAATTTGACAATATCCTTGGTACATTATTTGACAACGTGTAGGTATATTTGAAATGTGTTTTTAGAGGGTTAATCTTAACAAGTAAAGCTAGATTTCATGAGTTTTTTAAGGGTGCGATTTTTAGCTAACATGCACTTATCATTCCTACAATAATTATAACTAGCAGCAAAAACCTGCGGGCGGTGAGCTTTTTAACAATCTTATGCAGAATGGTTTTGAATAAGGCGCGGCGTCAGAGATGTTCTCGATGTCGGGTTCTTAAATTTCAACCGTACAGACGCTAGCTTATTAATATCAGATATCCCGTATGTTTTACGAGTCTGCGAGTATTATGACTTTATGCAGGTGTTGTTGTATTTTTGACAAAAAAAGTGTTTTTTATTTCCGACAAGAAATTTTCATTTCGTATGGTAATATGAAAACTAAGGGTGATTTCATATTTATTCTTAGCAGTTCTAAGATACATTTGTCTCAGGTTAGTATAAATCAGGTCATGTTCAATTTAGCAGCTACCTACTTCCCAGTAACCTCTGCGAGGCACACGAGACAAGTACGAGTATCACGGCTTTCGCCTAGTAAACGGCATAATCGCCTCCATTAAACTTTATCATAATGTAAAGTTATGATTTGGGGGGTCGATAATTCGGTCTGTGCACACACAAAGGCCCCGCAATATCTGCCAGCCGCCACGAACCGCACGTTCATTAAGGCCCAGCACATATTCCGGATTATTGCCTACCTAACTACCTATACGAGCGTTTCACCCTTTACGGCACGTGGGTAGAGGGTAGAGGGTAGTGGCACTGGGGCAGGGTAAGTAACACCCACAGCTGCACTATGCTTTTATTCTCAAAATTCCTGGTCATAACCCCTAAAGGCGTAGTTCATTATTTCGCATTCCAGATAAAAGGCGATCATCGAAGACTACAATGCCAATGGCCGTACACTCGTATGTATACAATCATCACCACCTTAACGAAGCCCAGGACTCTTTGACCGATCATTTATATAAGTTCATCCAATATAATTATATTATAAGCCTTTCTACCTTGTATTCATTTATAATACAAGGGTAAATAAAAAAAATATCCACCATTTTCGTCCCACAATTTATTAGTTAGGGGTTTGACATGAACATCATACTGTCATCTCCCTAGTCAATGCACTTGGTTCAGTAGTCCACGAGTTAGCATATTCCTTCCAAGAAGGCAGTCTTGAAACCACTTTTACACCACTTCCTGCATGTCTACTAACTCTGTGAGAAATCGACGACCTCTCAAATTATCTCTGAGTCGATAGGAGCAAGAACTGGGCTCCAGTATCTACCTCAAAATTGATACAATATGGCAGGTTCATAGAAGACACTACCTCACTGATTATAACTTGCTTATTCTTTAAGAGACCTTGGAATAACCTTGACACTAAATTAACATTTATTAAACATATCAATAACATAACCAGTAAAGCAATGCAAATGTTGGGATTTGTGTTACGATTTAAAAAATTTTAAAACTGTAAAATTACCATAGACTTCACTGGTTTGAAGCCAACTAGAATTTAACTATTTTTAACTTTTTAACTTAATGAGTTAAACCTCAAATTATAATATTTTAATTGATGAAGATAATATTAGCGAAAGTCAATTGAAAATCTGAAACAGAAAAATCAGAAAAAGATATGGATACATCTGGGACTCGAACCCAGGACCTCTGGCAATCCGGGCCAACGCGCTATCCACAGCGCCAACGTATTCCTATCCGATTCGGTCATTTTTAATTGTTGAAATACCTCCTATATATGTACCGGTGGTGTGTTTTTCTTTTCTTTTTTCTACTTCCTTGTACTTATAATTTCCTACTCTTTGTACTTTACTTTTTACTTTTAAATTGTTACTACAATACTTACTTGTTCATTTTGTTGTCATATGAGCTCTCCAACTCTCATGCAATTTCCCGTTTGTATTTTACTCATTAATATTTTTATACGTACTTATATTTTTTATTCATTCTGTACATTTTGTTTCTACATACATGTTAAATTATTGTAATTGTAAAATGTAAAAGCCGTCAACCGGTGTAATAAATAAATAAATAGAACCATCTTTCGATCTTGCTGAATCTTGTCGTCCGTGGTGAAGGTTAACAGGTGCCCTGATGTCTCTTCCTATGTCACACTAGTCCGTTATATTTTTTCGGCCACCCTTATTTTTATTGTGAACACCTCACAAGAGTCCCAACTGCTCCCGTCCGGAGCCAGTGACACTATGGCATCTTCAATCGGGGTATGTTGTGAGGTTGAAGGTAAGCGGGGAAGGGAAGGAGATGGGTAGGAGGAAGGTGGGAAGTACCCGGCTATTCAGATCTAGTCACTAAACACGGCTAAAGACGTTTAAAGCAACGTTTCAATTCTGAATGGTGGTCCTACACCAGGGCGATACTGAGAGTATCTTACACTCTGGAACGTGCCGCAAATATATGTTATTTTTAAGTAATTAATTGTGAAATAACCAAAATTAATCAAATAAAAATTATTTGCGCACGCCGGGTTCGAACCCGCGACCTTCGGAGTGGGAGTCCAAAGCCTAGTTCCTGGACTACGCCGGCCGACTTCTACTTCTCGATCCACAAAAAAAACACTTAAATGTTATAAAGCACTCTCTCCGTAGGTAATGTTTAAAAGTCTACAATGAATTTCAGCCCTTTTCAATGCGAAATCGAGGCAGTTAGAAGTATTTTTGGTAAGGGCTCTTGCGGTATCTTGCGGATAACAAAATATACGTTTCTTTCGGTCTCAGGACGAAAATACACAGGGATGAATTTCACGTACCAAATTATTTCACCTACCACAACGCTGCCAGAATTACAATTTATTCAAAAATAACAAATTTTACAAAACATGCGTTGAAGTTTTTAGTTTTATAATATATTTATTTTGTTTAAGTTGCATATTTAAATATAACGCCGTTCTTCCATGGAGCTACGTTCAAGCGACGCGATCGCCGCTCGTCTGTATTTTCGATACTATTATTAGTGTTTGAAAACGCCGCTAGGCGCTTCACTAGCAAAATAGTATGACAGGTAGCGGTAGCGTCGCGTGTAAGTAGCTTCTTGAACGATGGGCGTAAGTGTTATACCATTTTAAATGTATTTAAATAAGGATTAAGTTGGCGTGATTAATTTAATTAATTTATTAAAAAGGGAGGCATTTTTGACAAGAAATGTCATTTTTGTACATACATAAATGAATATTACGACACATTTCTCTTAAAAAATACGTTTTTCTATAAATACTTCTTAACTTTTACAATCGTATCCAAAGACTATTTTGAGAGATGTCACTTTTCTATAAAAAAGCTCATTTTGTCAGTTTCGTGGCTTGGTTGCAAAAGGCAGAACGACGTTTTTCTACAGTCAAAATGGCGGATTAGAGAGTAGGAAATAGAGTACAGAAATGACACTTGCGACATTTGGTGATCTTGACGTGTAATTTTATAAATAGTCTTTCATCCATATAAAGTAATGTTGATATCAGACTTGTTTTAACTAATAACCTTATTTTCCAAAAAATTTGAAAAATGTCATTTTTCAATTTAATCGACGACGTATCTGCAATTTCACACGAAGAGCCCGCTTACTGAAATTAAATATGTAATTTAAGAAAAAAATAGGTTAAATTTTAGATTTTTTTATATGTTTATGTGCTACAAAAATATTTCAGAAAATATTATAAGTTAGTTAAAATGTGAAAAGTTTGAAGAAACATTATTATTTTTTTACACGACTATATTTGACATTATCTTGAACATGTAAAGAAAATGGAAAAGTTGTGAAACGTATAAGATATTTGCATGACCGATATTTTTAATAATTATCATTATTCAAGCGCATCATAATTTGAAGGATTTGGTTTATTACGAAATGTGATACCTACACAAATTTTTTATTATTAAAATTTTCCGTTCACATACACATCTTTAGATATAATCCTGCAAACTTACTAAGACTGCTCTGCGACCAATAAGTACTATACTAATCGAATTCCGGAAATCCGGAAATACCACCGATCCTAATCGGATTCCAAATTCCAAGAAACTTTTAATTTCACATCACATGAAATTTTAGAAGAAATGGAAGTTGGAAAAATATTTATCGCTTTGCAGTTTTTAATATTAAGAGAATTAAAAATTCCTTATTTCGAACCTTTTTGTTTTCTTTACTTTTCCAACATAAAATCTATTTATTATTTATAGGTTTTACAAGAATTTGATGGAGAGAATGTGGAAATCCGATATGTTTCTACACGGAGAAAAATGTTATTCTAAAATACGATCACTTTATTCGTAAAAACGGTTAAAAACGGGACTGAAGTTCTTACGAACAAATTAACAGTGTTTAAATATTTAAAAAATAAAAAAATCATTTGTTGGTAAAGGTACGAAAATACATATACCGACAAATTATTCTTACATGTTCCCGCCAATAAACATTGAAACCCTGTTAATTTGTTCGTAAGAACTTCAGTCCCGTTCTTATCCGATTTTACGAATAAAATGATCGTATTTTAGAATAACATTTTTCTCCGTGTAGTTTTGATATTTACAACTTAATAAAATAGGCACTTTTTAAATTTATTTTTATTTTATTACAATACAAATTAAAATTAAAATACAATATTAATTAAATTAAGAATACAAAGCGAAGTATTTTATCCTTAGTCCTCCTCACTAGGTATTCCTGTTCCGAGGTGGACTGCAAGTTGTTGTATATGGTGTTGATCATGATTTTTGGTTTTTGTTGGTTTCCACGAAATATAAATAAATAAAGCAAAATGTGTTTATGTTAATTATCTTGCGTTGTTGCGTTTTGTGGATGAAGTTACTGTAATCTGTTTAAAATATTTACAAAAATAATACTTTTTATTTCTCATATCATCAAATTTGTTTATTATGTAAAAAGTCTTGCCAAAAATGGTTTTTGCTAGATATGTACGGAACAAAACCACTGTGCCCTCTAATAAAGGAATATATAATTTAACCCATGTGAAATCTGATGGAGATTAAAAAAAATCAAGCTCGTTAATTATTTTAATCCATTACTTTAAAAAAATGTTTCTAAAAATATAAAATACACTTACATTAACATAATATAATAATAATCAGTCACTAATTATTTCTGTCCACCAAATATTTAAAATAAAGCACTATTAGAGCACTATTCCTGTGCCATTGTGAAAGTTGTGCATCTGCTCATATCTTTGTGTCATTAACAATTATAATCAATAGCCCGTTGTTTTAATAACAAATAATAATAACTTTACTAAATTCAGTAATTAATATTATTGTTACGCCAAAGACAGGTAACCTGTATTTCCGCACGCCTTGCGACCGTAGTGAGTACTGATACCTACTCACTACTACTAGGAAGTGAACTTTATTCCAGACAGCTAGCCAGTAATCAGGGGAGTTCAACCTACTATTAATTTTTATTAACCTAAATCCAAACTAATTATGGATGCGCAGACATACATATCCCTAGCTCAAGACGCCATCAATGCACTAACAAATATTGTGATGGATCCCAATAACAAATTCACAAAGGAGCATATTGCCAAAATAATGCCCAAAACTAATAATATCCTAGGGTCAATTGGCCAAATGGCAGCAAGAATGGCCACTCTGGAAGGGGAATTATCAGTGTACAAAAATATTCCTCCTGCTATAACCACTACTAATTTGCAAACAAATAACGTCTGTGAGATCATTGCTGAGATGAATGATCAAAATTTAAGGGAAAAAAATATTATAATCTGCAACGTTCCCGAAAGCGAAGCAATAACCCAGACTGATATTATTAAAGACGACACTACCAACATAAGAAAAATCATTTTCGACCTGGACAACTCTACCAATTCTCTTGACCTGAAAGTTTACAGAATCGGGAAAAGGGATAATAACAAACCGAGGGGTGTAAAAGTCGAGTTCCCTGATTCTAAATGGCCAAAAATCCTACTCGGCAAAAAACACTCGCTCAAGAAAAACATCCGCATATACCCTGACCAATCAGTTGCTCAAAGGAACTATCTAAATAACTTACGAATCGAACTAAAAAATAGGCAATCATCGGGTGAGAAAGACATTACAATAAAGTATATCAATAATCACCCAACAATTGTAAAATTAAATCCAAAAAACTGACCCAAAAACTCAAAATATACTATCAAAATGTAAGAGGACTGAGAACAAAACTTCAAGAACTAAAATCTACAATACCAACGATGAATTACGAAATTTATGCCCTTACTGAAACATGGTTAAATGCTAATATAAACGATCAAGAACTGGGGTTTTTTGACCATTTCATTTACAGAAATGACAGACATCAAAACTCCGGCAATAAAACAAGGGGTGGCGGCGTACTATTGTCAGTATCAACCAAACTGAATTCGAGGAAACTGAAATGCCTTCACAATTATCTTGAACAAGTGTTTGTAATGGTTTCCTTAAAAAAAGAAAAACTAATAATCGGTTGCACATATATACCACCATCTTCCAGCCCGCAAACATATAAAGAGCACCACCTTGAAGTTGAAACTATGCGAAGAAAATTTCCTGATTCTACATTTATTCTGATGGGTGACTACAACCTTCCTAATATTATATGGGACATTGAGAATATCGCGTCCTCGAGCCCGGACAACATCAATCATGGCTCTCATGAAATCATAGAAATGTCTAACTTTTTAAATTTGCATAAAAAAAACCATGTGTACAACATCAATTCTCGTCTTCTCGATCTTGTCTTTACAAATTCTTCTAGTATTAATGTGTATGCTTCTGATGAAACGATTCTTCCAATCGATAAATACCACCCCCCTCTAATAATCATTTACCTCAATACTTATGTTAATGTAATAGATCCCACAATTGTCAAGCGTAATTTTGAAAAAGCAGATTACCCAAAGATTATAGAATTTTTATCTACTTATAACTGGGCTTATGATCTCACTTGTAAAAGCTCAAGTTTAAATGAGGCCTTAGAATATTTTTACAATGCAATTTATCAAGCAATCGATAGCTTTGTACCCCTACAAAAATATTACACTTCTAAATTCCCTAAATGGTTCGATTCGGAATTAATTAATCTAACTTACGATAAAAAAATTGCCCACAAACGTTATAAAACAAATAGAACGCTAGATAATTATATCGCATTCTCCTTTCTGCGTAAAGATTGTACCAGGAAATCGAAAGTATGTTTCAAGAAATACACCAATAGTGTTGAAAATTCTATTTTAACAAATATTAATAAATTTTGGAATTACGCTAACTCCTTTCGAAAAAATTCCTCTAACTTTCCCGGTACAATGTTTTACGGGAAAAAGGTGGGTAATAACAAAAACGATATTGTAAATCTATTTGCAGATTTCTTCAAGAGTGTATACGTTGAAGACAATGACAACATTCTATCTGATAAACCCCAATTTACCGAAAGCTCACTCAACTTGCATAATATCCACTTGGAAGTTAATGATGTTGTGACTTTTATCAAACAGCTAGATATCAGGTCGAATTCGGGGCCAGATATGATTCCCTCAATATTACTTAAAAACTGTATTCATGTTCTAGCTCTTCCTATTACTATAATTTTCAATTTATCTTTATCTACAGGTTGTTTTCCTGAAATTTGGAAAAGTAGCTTTATAACACCCATTTTTAAAAAAGGAGATAAATGTCAAATTGAAAATTATAGACCCATATGTATTATGTCTTCACTGCCTAAACTTTTTGAAAAGGTTATATTAAGTAAAATCATGCATCAAATTAAACCAATTATAACAACATTTCAACATGGTTTTATGGCAGACAGATCTACGTCAACTAACTTATTGCTCTACGAACATTTTATTTCAAATGCACTATCCAAGGGTCTGCAAGTTGATACAATTTATACTGACTTTAGCAAAGCCTTTGATACTGTTTCTCATCGCATATTAATGGATAAATTAGAACACTTGGGTATAAGCGGCAACTTTCTCGAATGGCTTAGAAGTTACTTGTCATATAGAAAACTATCTGTAAAAATTACCTCCACAACTTCTTACACTTTTTTTGCCTTAAGTGGGGTCCCCCAAGGTTCCCACCTAGGACCAATTCTTTTCCTATTATTTATTAATGATATTTCACAAATTTTCGATAATATTCACTTTCTTCTATTCGCCGACGATCTAAAGATGTTTAAATTGATCGAAAATTCTTCTGATTGTTTAACTCTACAAAGGAACTTAAATAAACTTTGTGAATGGTGCATTGTAAACAAATTACATCTTAATATTAACAAATGCCAAACAATCAGTTTCCATATATCTAAAACCCCTTTATTATTCGACTACTCAATTAATAATGCCACTTTAAAAAGAGTCTTTGAATTTAATGACCTTGGAGTTATCTTTGACTCCAAATTACGCTTCTTGAATCACATTGTTAGCATCACCAGTAAAGGATTACAAATGCTTGGATTTATTCTCAGAATTGCCAAAGACTTTAATAACATAAAAACCATAAAATTACTTTACACGTCTCTGGTTAGAAGTCAGGTTGAATACAATTCAAGCATTTGGTGTCCTCATTTCAACTCTCATTGTTTACAGATTGAAAAAATTCAAAATAAATTTTTACGTTTTATAAATTTCAAAATTGGTAATCCTATTATTGAAATCAATTATGTCAATTTACGCAGTAAACTTAACTTATCGAAATTATCTGAAAGGCGAAAAATATCTGATCTCCTTTTATTATATAAAATTGTTCATTCAAGGTTGGACTGCCCTGTCGCTATTAATTTGCTATCTATACATATACCTCCAAAATATACCAGACGGAATATTTTATTCTACAACAATAACTTCGCTATAAATTCTGTGATGGAAAGAATACATAGGTTGGGCAATGAACTAACAGATGTCGCTGACATATTTAATTTAAACTTCGACACATTTAAAGCTAAATTAGTTCACCACTTTTTAAATGTTAATAATGAATGAGAAATCATTTTATTTTATTTCGATTTTCTTTTGTTATTTTTAATTGTTCATATTCTACAACTGTAAACTGTACAACTTTTTATGTGACTGTTTTTTCTTCTTTTTTTTGTTGCTCGTAGGTATACGAATTGTACCTACGAGTTCTCTAAAGTTATGCATGTGGATTTAGCATTAGATATATTCTTATTTATTATATTGTGTTTATGCTTTATTTATATATTTTGTAATCTTTTTTATTTAGGTTATATTGTTGTTATAAAATAAATTTGTATCTATGTGTAAAAGCCCAATAGGGCGTCAATAAATAAATAAATAAAAAAATGAAGCCCCCACTGGGTGGGTGATCAACCCATGCTGAGGTCTTCATATTTATCAGGTTCTTGCCTTCACGTAGGTACCTACCTTATTTACTACCATCCCACAAGGTATTTTTTATAAACAAAATTTGCATATATAAATTTTCGTTACTAAGAAATCGCGATGGATTTCCAATATCATTTGAAACAATTTTAAACCGTTTACCCCTTTTTTAACAATAGTTTCACACCGGAGGCCCCTAGGGAAAAAAACATCAGAGAAAATTCGTCTTTGGTGAAGCTGGGTCTTTTTAGGGAAAGGAAGGAGAGGCAGTTCGGGGAAGGAAAAAAAAATAGGCGTTGGCAGGAATCTGGGGGTCAGTGCCCAGAAGTGCAAGTCGAACTCCGGAGCGGACCGGTCATGCACGCCAAACTTTAAAACCGACCCGATGTTGATACAGAAATCGTCGCAATAGGCGAGTTCAAGGTCCGAAAAGTGGCAAGCCTCCCCTCCCACACCTTTCCTCATAAAAGTGTATGAAATTAAATGATTGTTATTAAATAATATTATTTACGTACTTACTCGGCTTCGGCTGAGATTGAGAAGTATTTTTGCGAAAGAAACAATGTGACTTCTTTTCTTATTTTTGATCGTTAAGATGATCATTTATAGCTTAAAAGCCAACGACAGTTCATTTGAAGTTGAAAATAGTTTTGTTTCCCTGCAAAATTTCAGAGAGTGAAAAAATATTTTTCAATGAATCCAGAACTTAAAAATAAACACAACTGGTTTCATAGTGCTTTCACACAAACGAAGTATTGAATTCCGTAAGTCTAAACTTTAACTTTAGGTCTAACTAATTTCTACATGGATTGTTCACCAGTTGTGAAAATTTAATTATATTAGTAAGGCTGTTAGTGTTTACTACGAGAAACAAAAGGGTGGTTGTTTTGCATCATAAATAAGACAAAAGATATTACTTAAGGGTTTCTAAAAGCAGTACCTACTTAATTGAATTTAATCAATTTTGAATTTGATTTGAGTGTTGTTTTGTAAACAACCTGTTTCCGAAGTCGAATAGTATAGCCGTCAAGTCCTACATATTTCCCGAGTCATTAGGGCCGGCAATATATTAATTCAATACGCCATTTTCCTGCCAAGTTTATGCGAGACGTGGCGGGAATATTAAATTATACTACAATTATGTGGCCATAGACCATAGACTAACTGCTAACTCCATAGACACAGTTCGCGCGCAAATTCTCGCACCGGTGCGGTGTTGTGGGAGTAAGTACCTACCTGTTTTTGTACCCGTGTTGGGTCTGTACCTAAGTACCTACCTATTCTCGAATTGTAATTAGTTACTCGATAGTTACCTGAGACTACAAGTTTCTCTCCCCCTTGCGCTGGCTGCGTATGTACTCCGATGAAGTGGCGATAATTTAATGAAACAGTACTTGAGAAACCTAACAGTACCTACCTACTTGAATATGATTTAATTGGTTCGGCATTCAATATTCAGGGTAAAGCGAACAAATTAAAGTTTGAACATTGTTTGAGTTAATAATCTTATTGAGTTAAGCCCCCGCTTGCCCGCTCAAAAAGAAGAGGAAGATAGATACGACAATACGAATGTTGGAGGGAGTGCGCTAATATTAAAAACGATAAAATTCAAGCGAACATTGTGAAAATGTTTACGTTTACGCCACCGCAAACTTGCACGTGGAGCACTAACGGTTGGTGTGTTTCACCGAAATTGATTTGTAACATTCTCATAAGATGCCATTCTGCACTATTTTGTTTTTCGCCATTTGAAAGGACGCCGTTAAACGCCGATTCTAGGTCCATTACAGCTTTTGAACCAAAAGTATAACCAATTTGGGAGGAGAGTATGGATCACCCCAAATAGATCGATACGTTTGGTGACTTAGCAGGAGTGCCCGGAATGCGTCTGCCCATCCGCTAAGTGGCCGGCCGGATCGAGAGAAACCAGTTTAGGGAGGCATTTTGATCTGCCGGACTCCATAGAACCATTGCCTTGCACCGCAGTTGGAGGGATGTATTCATACATCCGCCACTCCTGGAAACACTGACCCCCAGATTCCTACTTACCCCTCATCCCCCTTTCCTTCCCAAATTACTCTCCCTTCTTTCATTTAATGAACCCTTACACAGCATCCCCTAAGATGATATAAGCCCCGACGGAAATTATTTTACTCATTGCCTGCTGTGTGGAGCTAATAAAATTTAAAAAAAATAACTATCATGTTGTTATGCTTGTCAGGGGTGCAAGCATGGTCGATCGATAGGGATCGGTAGGATAATTGTCGGTAACTTCTCATCATTCCCTAGGACAACTGCAGATCGCAAACGAATAGGTGACAGTTCACAATGACTAAATGTCATAAATATATTCGATATCAACTGTAGTTTGTACGTTAGCGATCTGCAGTTGTTCTAGGGAACGATGAGAAGTTACCGTCAATTACACCGGCACCCCAGCTGATCACAAGTTGATGGCAATCTGAAATGGACCTGGCCCCCTAGCACACTCGATCGATAAAGATTGATAGAATAACTTTCGGTAACTTCTCATCGTTCTTTAGGACAACTGCAGTTCGCTAACGTACAAAAAACAGTTGATATCGAATATATTAAGGACACTTAGTCATTTTGAACTGTTACAATCTGTTGGCAATTTGCAGTCATGCCAGGGAACGATGAGAAGTTACCAAAAGTTATCCTATAGATCCTTATCGATCGAGTGTGCTAGGGGGCCTGGAATTGATGCAACGGGAACTTTTCAAAAAGGGGACAAGTCAAAAACACAAAATGGAGCCGATTGGCCATTTTGTGAACCCTTTAATTTTCAAATGTAAAAACCTATTTTTAATTTTTGATTTTCGGACAATCTGGACAAATTTTAAAGAAATATGTAAGTGTGCGCGTGTGTTCGTGAGTGCCATCAAAAATTGATAGATAACGAGGCCATCTATCGAGTTTCAGCTTGAAAAGTTGTCGGGAAGTGGGTTAATTTCCACTCCCATGATCTGCATTCATTCATAAAGTCGAAAGTCAAATGGATAGTTTTTTTTTGTTGCGTGTTTTATGTGGTTTTGCATCGAATGACCTTGAAATGTGTGTGTTTTAAGTGTTTTAACCACTGCACAAGTAGAAAGTATGCACATAAGGAAAATGAGAGAAATTGCTCACTGCGGGATTTGTAGCACTTTCATTCATTTACCCGGTTTTAACTTGCACTATGTTGCAGTAACATTTCTCCCTAGAGCGGTGAGTAGCGAAAGATGCGGAATAGGAATGCGGATGTTTACAGGTTGATGGTCGATTATTGACTGACTTGTGGGTAATGTAAAGAGTGACAGGTTATAGAAGGAGGGTAGGAATAAAAATGTGGCAATACTAACTACAAGTACAGCAGTTCATGTATGTGTATATGTATGTAGGTAAGTGTAGGTAAGTATTGTGTAAATGCCCAACCAACTATAGTACATTTATTTTCAATTTTCGGGCCCTCTCTTTGGCCGGCTAGTAGCCAATTCCTACATTTTACATTAGAATTTCTGTGAAACACCCTAACCTACTGTTTCACGATTACATGTGTAGGTATGTACGTACTACCCATTACAGATTGTACTACATGTGTAGGTATGTACGTACTACCCATTACAGATTCATTTTCTTTTAAAAACAGATAACCTACCGTATCTTCGTTATCTTCGAATGTAAAGTCATTTCAGTGATTTCGACTTTAATTAAATGCAATAATTTCCAAGAAAAGATAATAGAAAGTGAGAGAGAGTTCCTAAAAGCCTAGGTTAAAAATCTGGATAAATAGGTATGGGCAAATAACTCATCGGATAAAACAGATTTTTAAGAGCAATATTATTTTTCATTCTTCTTCTTCTTCAATGGCGCTATAGCCCATTTCGAGCCTTGGCCTCCTCCAACATGAGCCTCCACCGCCCTCTTTCCTCGGCCGTCGTCTTCCATTGTACAACACGGAGTAGTCCTCTAGCATCCTTCCTGACATCATCCTCCCATCTCAGCCTAGGTCTGTCCGCCTTTCGTTTACCATCCGATTTTATTTACATGGAAAAAAAGTAAGATAAGAGATCCTGAGTTCGATTCCACATTTGCGACGTTAAACTTTTTATTTTTCTGTGTCTTGTTCTGTTTCACCTTTCGTTCAGATTTATTAGTATTATTTTCTTCTTCAAATAATGATTTTAAGTTTAGCAGTCTTTAAAATGACTTTAAATCTGTTGCGGGTACATTTATGCAAGTAAGAGTATAGCATTTAGATTGTTTCTTAAATTTCAACTTCGCCACAGACCAAAAAAAAAAATACAAATGGAAAAAATTCTGTGTTTAAAACCAATTTATTTTATTTCGGTTGATCTCAACCTTCATCCGGACAATACACATATAAACAAAATTACTTATATTATTATTTATAGAAACATTGGCGGGTGTGCACATAACAACTCACCAGAGTTTCATCACAATCGGATAAATGGTATAGGAAATCATTTCATAACGCTAGATAGGAAATAATTTCATACACGACAAATCGCTATCGGATAAATGCTTTAGGTTCCACACGAGGAACAAACAAAGAAACATTCATTTTTATACGATAAAATAATTAATTATTTAATTTCTACTTTGCTTGTATAACACCCATTTCCCCATTCATTGCTTGACGGAACTGCAATGCGAGCGCGCGACCTCTCCCCTCAAATGTCCACTCATTACTGAATAAATTTCCAAAATGTTACCGTAAAACCTGGGCCTTAAGGTTTCTGGTAGATTTGGGCCTGGCGTATAACTTGATTTGATTGACTTTGTTACTATCTATTAGATTATTCACAATTTTATAGAGCATTAAGAGGTCATTTATGTTTCGTCTTTTAACTAGGCTCTCTAATTTGAAATATTTAAGTCTTTGTTTATACCCGTACCCGAGATCAACCGAAACCGGTCGACGGGTGTAAATAAAATAAAGAGGTTATAAACAAAACACTTTTATTTAACTTTGTCATAAATTTTGTTTTATTTGATAAAAATTAAAGCTATAAATTAAAGAGTTTTTTTTACAAAATTTTTAGGTAGCATTTTCCAAAATTTGAACAGTGTGGTGATCTTTAAAAGATTCATCCTAGTTATTATTTTATATTTTTTTATTAATTCATTTTATTTATGAAAAAAAGCAGTCATACTGTATTTTATTTTCCGTCACTGTGTTTTCCAGATGACCTATTATCTTCCATTAGCAGATTAATCTTGAATTTGCAGCTTCCCACTTATGCACCCCAGCCGGGCTTTAACATCTGCTTCCGGGATCTGTGTGATTACTCCGTCCCACCCCTTTTCCACCCGATTCCCGAACGAAGGCCTATGCATTTCCGTCCACTCTTAGATAATAATAAACAGTATTTTTTTAATCCTACCGCACCGGAGAGGAGGAATACACATCCCCCAAACGAGAGTTTCGTGCCAAATCGATGAGTAATTTATTTTTAACATCATATGCGCTATAAAGAAAAACTCTTCGGTAATCAATCTGCATTTAAAAAATATATAAGATAAGGTATTAAATAATAACTATCCACTTCCGATGAAATTACTCTCCCAATAACAAGTTACAAATTTTAACGTAAAAAGTACATTTTTCTGGAAAGGGCCACAATAATATCAAGAGTAAGGGTCGGCGTACGCTGGGGTTCGGCATGTGTCGAACGTGCAGCATTTGTTTTGTAAAATATGGACTTGTATGAAACAACGTATGCTAAGAGGCAGACTCATACAAGTCCATACATTACAAAACAAATGTTGCACCTGCGACACATGCTACGACTCGACTTTGTACTATGTGTCTATTTGCATTACTTTGTTGACGTCTGGGCGAATATGGGCGTTGACTGGTTAAAACGGTCGATATAAAAAAAAACTTAATGTCTGATAAAAAAAACCTTAATCTGAATGAATGATGAAATGAATAATGAAATATACTTAATCTGAGAATGTTACTGGAAAGGAAAAAATGAGTATTAAGAGACACGATGGGGGACCGCAGTGACCCCTCTTCGGGCAATACATGATTTTTACCTTAAAGAAAATCCGATTTACTGCATAATGGTGATGTTTGTATTTTTTCAAAAGATATCTATAATTTTAAAACGTACCTAAAAAAAATATTTCACATAAAATGCATTCAAATTTGTGAAAGAAAACCATATTGCAACACTCGCACCGCTAGGAGGCACTAGTGTAGCATATTGCCATCAGAATGAATGGGAAATGTCAGAAGTTTAAGGTATTTATAAGTACTCTACAGTGTTTGGTATAATGCCAGAAATCTATGTAAAAAGTTCACCAGGACATTGACAACTAATAAATAAAATCGCCTTTCTGGAAATAGCTCTTTAGAGTACAACACCAAATAATACGTGGAAAAAGGTAATGAGAATTACAAAACAACAAAACATACATGATATGTATATGTAGTAGCTAATTTTCCATTTGAACATGCGTTTGCTAGCAATTGATAAATCTACTAAAGGATACAGTTCAAATTAAACTGTAGAGGAGTGAGTTTTATACATTTTAGCACTTAACAATTTCAATTTCCACTGCGAACCAGAAATGCGTGAAAAGCCTCCTAAAAATCATAGTGAAAATGTTAACATCAACCGTTTATTTATGTGTTTGGTCAGCCAATAGTTATTCAGCCAGCGCTCGACTCTGTTCCGTTTCGTTGCACCTACACTCACCTCCAGTGGCCAATGCCTAGTTATGCCCAATATAATATAATGTATAGTCCGACTACTACGGACTACGGAGGGCTTCGGTAGCGTCTACATGCTACGGATAGACGCTACGCCTCTACGGGTCGCTACGTCGGATGTGCTACGAGCGTTTTTACGGACAACGAATTTCATCTCACGGTGAAAAGCGATGGTTCTTTGTTAGTGTAAACAATATACGTCATATACTGGTGTGAATTTTATAAAAAATATGTTGAATGTATCGTTTTTATGCTTTCTGTATTTTTAGTATGAATACCAGAAAATACATCCTCAAAATATCCTAGACAGTTGAGTTAAGTTAGGTTTCTGTATTTTCAATCAAATTAAACCCTAGCATTGAAATATAAAATTAGAATTTTTTCACGTCTCATTCTCAGCGTCCACAAAATATCATCAACAGAGTTTGCTGACTAATGAGAGGGTTCTTCGTCGAATGGCCAAATGTTTAGAAATAACACTGGATTTTAAAAGACAACTTCAATATTTTTGTAACACCATGTTATGAAGTGCGTCAAAAATTCCTCTACTACAAAACAAGAATGTAGTTTTTTGGTTTTGACTAAGTTGTTGAAGTACAAATATGGTAAAATAACTTTTTTTGTTTTAGGCATTTTTAATCTTAAAAACCGACGGCCGTCGGTTGACGGCCGTCCGTGGTCGAGTGGTAAGACACTTGACTTCCAATCGGAAGGTCGCGGGTTCGAACCCCGCGTGTGCAAATAAATTTTATTCGATTAATTTGTGTTATTTCACAATTAATTAATAAAAATAATATATATAATATATTTGCGGCACGTTCCAGAGTGGAAGCTGCTACTCTCAGTATCGCCCTGGTGTAAGACCACCGTTCAGAATAGAAACGTTGAATGGCTTTATCCGTGTTTAGTGACTAGATCTGAATAGCCAGGTACTCCCCCACCTTCCTCTCCCCCATCTCCTTCCCTTCCCCGCTTACCTTCAGCCTCACAACATACCCCAATTGGGGATGCCATAGTCTCACTGGCTCCAGACGGCAGCAGTTGGGACTCTTGTGAGGTATTCTCTATAAAAAAAAAATATTTTTTTGTTTTTTTCGAAAAAACCATAGACGGAATTACTTAACCCTCATCTTCCATAATTATAAATAGAATTGCAAAATTTTACATTAAAATCGTGAAAAATAAATAATAACTTTCATATAAATTTCAAGATTTTTAACCACTTTTAGGAATTTGAAAATATTTGTTTTTATCGTCTTATGTAATATATTTCCATTTGATATTATTTAATACATTTCAATACACAGATATTTATTATATTTATGCTAGCGCAGACGGATTTCTTTACTGAAAGCGATTAAATAAAAAAAATGCCTTCGGACGAATTCCTTCGAAAGAAGAAATTTTCCTTTCGATGATGTTAACTTGAAAAATTATGACATCTGTCCAACGACATTAATAATAATAATAATAAATAATAATAATAATTTCAAATAGCCTTTTATTCTGGACTTCGGTTAGGTACATGAATTTAAACATTTTTTGTTTGTTATAATATGTTTGTTATAATATATCCCGAAGCTCAGTTTGCCTCTTGGCATAGGCCTCCTCTAACATTTTCCATTGGGACCTGTCACGCGCTACTCTTCTCCATTGATGTCCAGCCGTGAGTTTTAGGTCGTCTTCCCATCTTATGTGTTGGCGTCCTCTACTTCTCCTGCCATCTCTGGGATACCAGTCAGTGACATTTTTGCACCATTTCTCTTGTGGATCGCGGATCATGTGACCTGTCCATCTCCACTTTTGTTGGTCTATTCGGGTAACTATATCGGCAACTTTAGTTTTCTCCCTTATTATGTTACATCTCACCCTGTCCTGTTTCCTTATTCCTGTCAAACTTCTCTCCATGGCTCTCTGGCAGCGTTCCAACTTTTCTCTGTGGCGTTTGGTGAGTGCCCAAGTTTCACATCCATAGGTTATGACTGGAAGTACACACGTGTTGAAAACTTTCCTTTTTATTTGCATACTTAGTTCTTTGGATTTCAAGACTTCTTTCAAATACCAGTATTTCTTCCATCCATTTGCTACTCTTCGCTCGATTTCTTTAGTGGTTTGATCTTTGTGGGATATTATTTGTCCTAAATAGATGTAATCAGAGACATATTCGAGTGGTTGGTTGTCAATTTTTATAGTTACTGGTTCGGAGTTTGTAAGCAATTTTGTTTTGTCTTTGTTCATGTTTAGGCCGACTTTCACACTTTCCTCGATTAGTGATTCTATCATTCTATTTAGGTTTGTTGGGTTTTCCTCGAATAGGACTATATCGTCTACAAATCTTAGGTGGTTCAGTTTTGCACCTTGCACGTTGATACCATATTTTTCCCAGTCTAGTTTGCGGAAGATACTTTCCAGAGCAGCCGAGAACAATTTTGGTGATAGAGGGTCTCCCTGTCTTACTCCTCTCTGGATCTTAAACTTCTTTCCCAAGGTTTCTAGTTGGATCCTCGCTTCGCAATTCAAGTATATGTTCTTTATAATATTGATGTAGTTTAAAGGTATCCCTTGCTGTTCAAGGCTATCCCATATAGCTGTGTGTTTTATGCTGTCGAAAGCTTTGGAGTAATCGATGAATGCCATGTATAGTTTCTTATTATACTCATTATATTTTTCTACTATTTGTTTCACTGTGTGTATGTGATCCAGGGTAGAATATTTTTGTCTAAAGCCGGCTTGCTCCCGTGGTTGGTTTTCGTCTAACTTTTTACTTATTCTTTCTAGGATAACTTTGGAAAACACTTTGTAGATATTTGACATCAAGCTTATAGGTCTGTAGTTCCCTACATCTTCTTTTTGTCCTTTCTTAAATATAAGAATAATGTTTGATGTTTTCCACTGTGTAGGGATTAGACCAGTTGTTAGTATTTCATTGAATATTGAAGTGAGTATTGGTAGTAGTTCTTCCAAGGTGCCTTTAAGAAGTTCGTTTGTTACTTTGTCTGGGCCTGGAGCTTTTTCCATCTTCTGACTGTATATGGCTTTCTCTACTTCTCTGGAAAGTATTTTTGGTTCAGTTATAACGTTTTCCTGCTCTTTATTGACGTCTGTCTTCGGGTCGTGTTTTTGTTTGTCGTCTGGGCTTGAATAGAGGTCCTGGTAAAATTTTGTGGCTATTTCGTTGATTTTTTTTCTATTTGTAGAAGTAGTCCCCTTTTTGTTTAGTTTTGGTATCCATTCTTTATTTGATTCCTTCAATTCTTTAAGCGCTTTTTTCACTCCTCCTGTTTTTACTATGTGCTTTTCTAATGTTTGCAGCCTCTTGGTCTTCCTATCTGTAATATATTTCCATTTGATATTATTTAATACATTTCAATACACAGATATTTATTATATTTATGCTAGCGCAGACGGATTTCTTTACTGAAAGCGATTAAATAAAAAAAATGTCTTCGGACGAATTCCTTCGAAAGAAGAAATTTTCCTTTCGATGATGTTAACTTGAAAAATTATGACATCTGTCCAACGACATTATAAAAATACAAATCACGTTATATTCATAGTAATCGAACAAGAGCTATCTGTTAATTCATCTAAGCGAGATAATTAATCAAACATTTAAACCAAAGAAATACACTTATCAAAATCATTAGCATAATAAAAATATTTTTGATAACTACGACAACCAAGATTAGTATGTTTAATAATAATATTATATGCATACATATTTAATACACGTCATAAAAATTTACAATACACATTTTACAAATAAAGAAAAGCATTGTCATTTAATATAAAAACACTTTTAGAAGGACTATCGTGATTTATTTTTGGGCTATTGTGACGTGTTGCTCTACCACGTTCTTTAGCCAACGTTTCGGATAGCATTGCAGTGTAGGCTTGCAGTGTGGGTACGCATCATCAGGCCAGATGTGTAACACTGCAATTCTGGCCAAAACGATGGCTAAAGAACAAGGTAAATAAATGAAATAAATCATGGTATAGGCCGTGAAATTCTCAAATTATGTCACATTTAGAAGAAATTTGATATCTCCATTACACTCAAGCAATTCCTTAATTTCCTTTTAAAAACGAATTATTATTACGGAACCTTCTGGTACTGGATCCCTTGGGACAAGATAAACTCTAGTATAAATAATACTCAACTGCCTGATAAAAAAAATTGGACGTTTCGCCTCAACTCTCTCATTATTAAGTAATTACTTCATTCTTTACAGGGAAGAAACTTGAACTAGATTAAGCGTCGTTTTTAAGTCTTATGTCAAAACTCGAGCCTGCGTAGCCGATATTCTGAATGCAATAATAATCGTTTTAATTGGCATGTTTAATCATAATACATACGTTCAGGTGTGTCTTCTTGTTTTACATATTTAAGATTTGAGATAAGATTTGCTGAAGGTATTCCACCCCAAGTAGTCGCTTCCTATGATTGTTATGTTTCCATTTATGTGTCATATGATATAGCACTTACTATGTTGGTAATTCTTTATTACATAAAACATTCTCAAGAAATGTGTTCTAATTTTTTCATCTAAATGCCACTCTAACCTTATTTATGTTCTTCGCATTAAACTTTCTCTTTACTTGAATTTTCTTTGAAAACTCATCTCTTCATTAATTTCTTTCGTTTAGTCTCGGATAATCATATTAAAGAACTTGCCGAAGCAACTAAACTTTCCAAGTTGAGATGTACATAAGTAAAAGCAAAGAAACTTTTGTTTTAATTCAACTTTATAATTTTTTCGTTGGAATATACTTTGTACATGGTTGCTAAAAGAAAAGACGAGGTATAAATACGAAAGTTTGTGTTTACACGAACAAGCAAGATATTAACTTTCGAAGAAAACGTGAATTTTAATGTAGAAAATCTAGCTTTTGCGTAGTTTTAAAATTCTAGTTCGAAAAAATATTTATTTAAGGAACGAATGAACGAATTATGTCTTTAAAAATGTATGTATTTATTAGTGTAAGTATTAGTTTATGTTAATAAAGAAGAATCGTATTATCGAAAATACTTATTTTGGTTGTCTGTGTACCAAGTGTCATTTTCAAAATTGGACCTGTAGTGTTAAGAATTCAGACTATCCCATGATTTTTATTCTATTAAATGGTAGATAATTTAGAGACACATAGGTCTATTTAACATGTAAAGTGTATTTATAACGCTCACACAAACCTGAAAATATCGCGTTTGCGTTAACGCGAAATTCGTTATTTTTACGCGAGAAACACGAATTTTTATGACTTTACGAGAATAACCTTAAATTTGCAATTTTAAGGCAAATAACGCAACTTTTCATATTCTATCTCGGTTTCTGGTAAGTATTTTAAAATACCAAAGTAATAAAATAACCTAAATATCTATTGAAGAGAAATAAAAAATCACGTTTTTGCAGCAAATTACCATCAAATTAACATAACATCACTATTGTTGGAAAATACCAATGCTTTTTCAGGAAAATCGTAACGTGAAATATTCGTACAGAAAAGATCCATACACATTTTTTGGTTTACATTATCTCCACACAGGAGGCTCTGAGGAAAAAATCCCTCAGGTGTGTTCCTGATTATTAATTATTCGTCCCCTATGTCATCTTTGCAGATGCTGTGTGGAGGGTCTTTGAAGGGATAGAAAGGTGAGGAAGTTCTGGAAGGAAAAAGGTTTAAGGGATGGGAAGGAATCTGGCGATCAATGTCTCCAGGAGTTAAAAACGTGTGATTCTATCCCTCCCACTGCGGTGCAAGGCGTCGGGTCGAGAGAGTCCGGCCGGAGAGATCAAAAGATCTCCCTCAACCAGTCTCACCTGATCCGGCCTGCCACGCCGTTGGTGGGCAGATACATCCGCTGCCAAGACTTAGACAAACCAAACCCCGTGAACCCAGACACCCCTGCTAAGTCACCAAACGTAGCGAACCACTTGGGGTGACCTGTGGAAGAGGTGTTAGTTGTCCAATAAATGGTTCCCGGGGCGGCGGTACCTATATCCTCCCAAATTATATTTGCATTGATATTTGATATTCCTAATAAAAACTATTGGTGGTTTTTAATAACATTTTTAGGAGGGTGTTTTTGAAGCACTTGCATCATTGGGAAGCGAAAGAAACTATCAGTATCGTTCTGCTGAGAGATCGCCGATTAGAGTAAAAAACATTAATTAATAAAGAAAGGAAAATAATCTATTCACCTCTTCTTAGTATATTCACAAAAACCTAAACAATATTCATAGCAGTAACGTCATTATTAAACAATTAAGAACACATTTACAAATTTCAAAATACCCCTGGGGGAGAATCTATTATTTTCCCAGGAAAACGGTTTAACCGATAAAAAATCAATTTACTCACTTTTAAAATTGACATTTTAAATCGTACAAATATCTTCGTCTAATTGTGGAACACCATACTTTGAAAATTGCCCTGTAAGCCGAAACAGCTGTCACAACAATAAAAACTAAAAAACTTGCAGAAGTAAATAATAAACATTACAAAATTTAATAAAAAAAAATAAAAAAAACATTGTTAAACGTTTTGAGGTAACTTCTTGTAATCTTTCTCTTTCTCTTTCTTGATTTTAGTTACATTCCAAATTTGGGAGTGCCAAAGCACCGGCTTCAGGAAATGGGAAACACTACCGATGTAAAAAATACACCGAAAAGGGATATATTCGTATTTAATGAATATTTGGAGTTCATACTGTTTTAATGACCATCATCCCTTTTTACTAATGCTTTAAAGTTTTATCTCCTTTTATGTATGTTCATCAACTTTACCTCTTAACTGAAAAACGAATATTAAATTCCTTCGATATTAATTCTCGACCGATCACAAAAAGAACTTATTATAAAATATTGCGTTTATTTTCAAATATATTGATACCAAGACTTTTTGGTTCAGGGCACAGTTACTACAACGAATTTTAGTTTTTTGAATTTGTTCAGTAAAGGGATGCTTGAATAGCTCTATCCTTTTTACTCCCATTTCCTCCTTATCCCCCTTACGAGTGGGAGGGGGAAGGGTAGTATTGTATGTGTAGACGCATGCGCACTACTCGTTTCAGGGTGACAAAGCAGAAATTCTAATTGAATTTAATTGTCCCGTAGGCAACATTAGTGAATTTTAATCAATCAAGTGGAAAATAAGCTGAAACGCCAGTAAATTCGCATTATGAAAATTAATGTTTTTTTTTGACAATTTATGGCGATCGGAATAATTACTTCTCCGATATTTTTGTGGATTTGTTCCGGAATAGAAGCCACGTTGGATTATGGAGGACCCTTCTCAAATAAGTTTTTTTTGAAATATAATATTTCTAATGTATTTTCGCTTACCTACCCTAATTTTGTACTGAACTTGTATAAGATAAACTTATTAATAATTTGAAATTGAGGAAGCCTGTAGATATTGTGGACAAAATGTAAATAAAATGCTCATTCTTCTTTTGATTATCTGCAGTATCTGCCCAGATTTCACAAAAATACAGGGAATATTAATATAATAATTAAAATTTATGTCATTGTTTCTTAATGTTTATAGCAAAGCAAACCTAACCTTAAGCTTCTGATAACGAGATTCTAAACTAATTTGTGTTAGAAAATATCCACATCTAAAAGGCATCAAAAATCGCACGAATCACCCAGTTTGATAAAATTGAAAGTAAAACTTTTGTGTTACATTTTTAGCAGTAGGTACCATTACCTTAAAATCATCCAATTTAACTGTATAGCACTTGACATTGAAAAAAAATATTGCAAAGAAAAGAATCATAACATAATATATCTCGAGCACTAATTTCAATCCTATGATTTACTTTCTGTGTCACCAAGATACTTAACAAATTAAAACTTAAAGTACTTATTTCGCAGCCCTAATTCTGTAGTACCTCATGTCTGTATTTTTAGGGGAGGGAACCTCCTGGAGGGCGAGAGGGCGGGCAGAGGGGATGGGGTGGGAATACAGCCTCCGAACGCTAGGCAACGATTACTGATTAGTGCGCCTTCCGACCGCGAGGAGGCAGGACCTGGGGTCAGTTCACCCGAGATCCGACTGTTACACCACTCGTGTTTTACTATTCACTTGTGCAACGTAAATTCACACACAAATACACAAAATATATATTCTAAAACACTCCAAAAACCATAGACAAAATTTTGGTGCGTTTTTAAAATGTTTTTCGCGATCTATTCGGGATTTTCTGTGACGTTTTCGGCCACGCGTGAGTGCAGCGGAAAATGCACTTCCTAGTACGATAGTAGACTGGTACCTACGCCTGCCGGTGTTCTATGAATGAAACAATACGTGCACAACTATCTACTACTTTTACTCCCGATGTGTTTTTAATTAAATCAAAGTTGGGTGAGCTTTAGTCGGTTTAACTGTCAAGTGAAAACTTTTGTTGATAGCAACCCGACGTTTGTTGATTATTTTGTAATTTAAGTGTTTAATTTATTTTCATTGTTATCGGATGCTGTGAATCAGTGTGTGAACAATCGGCTTGGATCGAGGTGTTTACTGTTTCGATAAAGGTAAGAATAAATCATTTTATAAACATCTACTTAATGCTTAGCAAATATAAAATATTATTTATCGAAAATCTTTTTTAAAGTAATTATTGTTACAAATGTAATTATTATTAACGTTCACGAATAAGTTAACAATTTTGATTTATAATTTTTGAATGTGCACACATTGTTAGTGTTGATGCAATTTAAAAATTAGATACCAAGATAATTGTTAATCGGTGTAGTGACCCCATAAAAGAGTTTTTTTTCTTGCATTCAATAATAATAATATTACACAAGAAATATTTATGCGATTAGTATCTACCAATCAATTAATTCTTCAACGAATTTTTCGTAAGTACAAGAATTTTCTTTAAGCAGAAGTTTTTCCAAAATTACCTAAATTTAATCAATATAATAAAAACAGTCCACGATAACTCAGAATCTACTCAAATCAACACCGCTTTGAAAAGCCATTAAAAACCATGAATAAAACTTAACCTAACGTAACCTATTTAAGCAATTTTTTTATAAATTATTTTCATCACTTTTAATAACTTTTCAAAGAAGATTTTGCGTCAAATTCATTCAGAGCTATCAAGTCACTAACAAGAACTATAAATTTAATATTTAATAATTAAATTTTTATTTTTTATTATTTATTTATTTAATAATTTTAATGAAAATAATAATTTTTATCAAGATACGCAACAAAGTAAACACTGCTACTTTATTTACGGAATTTCTGCTGTTTCTATAGATTATTTTTACAAATGAATTCTATGGAGTGATTTGTCTTGCGATGAATTTTCTACCGACAACATCGATGTCTTCAAACCACGGATTCGCCGCTTCCTTTCCTATAAAAGACACCCCACACAGCACTTCCAAAAATAACGAAGTTAATCGTTTAAAATCCATGAAAGGCATCAATTTAAAATCGAACTTTAAAAAAAGTTAAAAGAAAGAACACTTAAAAAAATATTAATAATACCATACACGGTTCACCGTAGATGATTAATACTATGTATTTTCCCTAATATATCCAAATTTTACTACTTTAGGTACTTAGATTTGCAAACTTCCATATTTTCTTAATAAATTGGCGTTAGAGGAATAATAAATTGGCATCATTGAATCTCAACATAATGTTCATTATTTTATTCTTCTTTTGCCCCCACACATATTTAATATCTGAATTTTACATTGATCTACATACATATTCTCAAAAGAAAAGCATTGAGTGAATTGCGATAGTAGAAAAATAACTGAAAGAGATCAGGAAAATTGGCAGAATATTATTATAATTTTATTTGGACTGACTCTAACTAATTTGTATTATTTACAAAATAAATAAATGATACAGTTCGTAAAACCAAAACTAAGAAGCTTTAAATACATTTATATTTCTCTATCTAGTGAAATTAGAAATAACCACTCGAACGCTTTTTGTCGGATTATGGCACTATTTCCAAAGCCTCAGATTGCTTTGCTGCCACAATGTGGCAAATATCATCTAGATTATTTAAAATGTTTTAAAGTTAACGATTTTATAATATTACTTTTGTAAATCCTACAAATTTGTTATAATAGACAAAAGATAGGTGAGTTCATTGGCTATATAGAGCTATAATCAGTTTGTATGTCTCCATACTCAAATTCGGAGACATGATTTTTTTATTGTGGTAAATAAAATTTTTCTTTAGCAATCCGAGAAAAAAGTTTTAAATGTTCCGGTCGCCCCAGTGGTTATGCAAACTAATACCCCCTTACTCATAATTGCGGTATCCGCCGACTCATCCTTGGTTTTGTAAAGTTGGCCTTAAACCTGGTTTAAAGCCGTTTTAACCATGCACACGCTAAGATAAATAATTAGTCAAATTTTTCACTGTTACATCGTAATACGAAGCCTATTAGTAATACTACGATTATGAGTAATAGGGAGAGTTACTTAAAAATAAGATTCATCTTCAATTATCCTGACTATCGTGATATTTGATTAATATATATGCATATCTTTACTTTTTTTACACAGGCATGTTTTCTTCATTTTTAATTATTTAATTTTTCTATAATAACTTTTGTCGTATAACTTAAATTCAAATGGATTAAATTTCTTTTTTAAGTTTCATGTTTTCAATCAAGATAAACCAAGCTGATCAACCACTCCTGTATGTTAAAACACCTTAACAAAAGTGTTTCACATCCAATGAGAAGGGCAATATATACAATATACAACGCTATAAAATGTTTAAGTATAACATGTAATATTTTTATAAAATGGTTACAGTTGGGAATGGATCAAGCTGATTTATACTCCAGAATTTTTTATCATTTATTAAATCAAAAATCGAGTTCTAGAAGCACAATATTAAAATTCGAGTTAGTGAATCATTAGCAAAAACATTAACAAAGTAAACATATTACTCAAAATAAACACGAGAATAAATCAAACGTAAACATCATTGTAATAATTCTTAATAGAATAAGAAAAACCCATTCCTGAATTAAATCCCTGGCAAAAATACCAGTTTTCCATGATGTGAATTACAGTAGGAACGGTACACAGTATCCACACCCTCTCTTCTTCCCCTTTAGTCGTCTAATTAAAAGATCACCCGAAGCAATCAAGAGAACGTTTTAAGAATACTGATTTAGACTTTCTTTGGGATGCTGTGGGTTACCTAAAGGATCTGGGTAGTTCCTGTTTTAAAAGTATCTAGTGATCATCTCGGTTAAGATGAAAATGAATAATAACACTAAGGGTGATTGAAAAGAGGTAAAAAGGATTTATCGCTGTTATTACGGTGAGGTGCGAACTCCCAAGGAAATGAGGTTTGGAAAAAAGGTTTTATTTCCTCGGAAAAGTATTTAAACTGAAGTATTAAAAAAATTGATGAATTGTTGACATTTTTTTAAACAACCTATCCTAATTTCTGAAGAATACTTGTCCCAGTACTTACATATAACGAATGTCTCTGGACAAGACATGAGACATTATTACAAATGTAAACAATATATTTTTTTATATTTTCAATAACATCTCTGTCAAAGAAAATTATTTATTTATAAACTTACATCGTAACATTCTTTATTACTTAGAACGAAAATTGGTTGATGGGTAAAGTGACCATTTTTCTATAATTCACGGAAAATTTGGTGGAGGGTTCAAATTCTGTGAAACAACCCGTTCTAAGTGCGAATCACTTATGTAGAATGATGGGATTTATTCACAGAATACGTAAACCATTTAAGGACCCTCAGTCAATACAATTACTTAATTAGAAGTAAACTGGAATGAGGAAGTTGTTGTAATCCATACTAATGCATTATGAAAACACTGTAGACTCGTTTTATAAAAAAATACTGTAGTAATGAAAACTATAAAAACATTTAAACATTTTGACAACTTCTGAATCCTCAAAAATAATCAATAATTACCAGTTTTGGTGTAATCCTTTTGAAGTCGCTTCACCATCGTAAAAATATAAAATGGTGGCTAATATTTATTATCCATCAAAGAAAGTTTGATTTGTTTCGTAAGCCCAAAATGGTGGCCTATTTTTGTTGTCAAATAAGAAAAGTTTTGCCAGCTAATGAGAACCTAATTTGAATTTAAAAAGTTTTTTTTTCGATCTTAATATTGACTGATTTTGCATAAAGGTTAAATTATCCAAATGACATTTAAATGCAATAAAATATATATTTTATTGCATTTAAATGTCATTTTAGACCAATTTTGAAAGTAAATTTGTTTTGACCACAAATTTAAATGATTTACAAAGTAAGAATATCACCCACGGAACATAATGCAATGTAAAATGTTTACACAATATCTCAGTAAATGCTTCAAAACCTAAGATGCAGCCTTGAATTACATATCATATAATTTCACTGACATTTAATGTTCAACGTTAACTAAGGTAACGTCCAACATGAAGTTAGATACGAATTTGAAAACTGGCTTCATACCTTGATTTCTAAAGGCGGATATTTGAAACTTTGTGCTATCACCGTTTTTGAAAAGAGAGTAATTTCAACACTTAGCAACAGTTAAACCTTACATATTGTTATTACTCCATTGAGAAAACAATGATCTTTATGACCAGAGATCCAACCGACCAAACAAATGCGATGTGTATTAAGGCTTATTTGTTAGTTGATGGTTGTTAGTTATTTTGTTGCCATAGATAGCATACAGGGTTGACACCATCTGTCCTTAATTCTCCATTAATAACAATCACTATTATAGGGTTATGCGGGATACTTCTTGTCTATTTATAAGTGTAAAGTATCTCTGAATGTCCTCTCCAGAGATCTTTTATTTATTACTACTGGGGTCAGTAATCTCCTATTTTAAAAATACTTTAGATTATTGAGATCTCAGTGACTTATTGTCGGATCATTATTTACAATTAAGGCTTACGGAGGACTGATGTCCTTACTAACTGGTTTTGTCTGTCAGGCTCCCGCACTATAATGACAGAACACCTCTGCACGGAGAAAAATGTTATTCGAAAAAACGACCTTTTTAATAGTAAAAACGGCTAAAAACTGGACTGAAGTTCTTACGAACAAATTAACAGTGTTTTAATGTTTATTGGCGAGAAAATGTAAGAATAATTTGTTGGTATACGTACGAAATTACGTATACCAATTGAAACCCTGTTAATTTGTTCGAAAGAACTTCAGTCCCGTTTTTAACCGTTTTTACTATTAAAATGATCTTTTTTTCGAATAACATTTTTCTCCATGTGCCTTCGGTTACCTTCGGTTACTTTCACGTAAACGAGACAATGTCACCCGAATGGCCCATAGACACTAAAGCAATATGAGAACAACTGATCACGCGCTATTTATGATACATTACAACAAAATACCTAATGTATTATATAATAATATTGCAATAATGATTATATCTAACGAAACTATTATTTTTCAATTATTGTTAACTGCATTTATTGCATGTTGACATTATACAGAAATTTTAAAAATTAATAATAAAATTATAACGGATTTTTCATTGTATTCTCATTGTTTATTCACCACGAATATGCGATATTTACATGGATTTATCTATCTAACTAGTTTCCTTTGTTGGAAACATGAAATTAAGTGACTTTCAAATAATTTACGGTTTTTTAATCACTTATCTCGAGAATGTACGGAAAAAAAACACCAAAGTTAATGTCAACTTGTCTTCCCAATTATGAACTTACTCCAGTGGTAAACAGGTTAGTGGGTTGGCAGTTACCAGTTAGCAGCTCGTTAGGAATTCTCATCTCCCTAATGTCTCGATTAATTCACAGATTCGTTAATCGTTTCACTAACATGGTTGAGAATACGAGCGAACTAGCTGATTTTAAATTAATTCAAATATTATTCTACTTATTTAATAAACAGAATTGGGGTTGAAGATTTCTTAGCTTAGGGTGTTTTGATTGATGATCAAATCAAAGATTCTTGACAATTAATTTTCGTGATTAGTCTCGTTAGAGATGGGAAAGAGGAGGTGAGGAAGTACCTGGCTATTCAGGTCCAGTAACAAAACACGGCTAAAGCCATTTAAATCAACGTTTCAACTCTGAATGGCGGTCTTACACCAGGAAGATACTGAGGGTATCTACTTCTGAAACGTGCCGCAAATATACCTTATATTATTTTATGATATTATTTATTTTTGAAATAACACAAACCAATCAAATAAAAATTAAACCCGCATCCTCCGGATCGGTACCTGGCGATTCAAACACGGCTAAAGCCATTTCAAGCAACGTTTCAATTCTGAATGGTGGTCTTACACCAGGGCGATACTGAGATTATCTTGCACTCTGAAACCTGTCGCAAATATACCTTACGTTATTTTTTGAAATTATTTATTTGTGAAATAACACAAACCAATCAAATAAAATTTAAACCTGCAACCTCGGGATCGCTAGTCGAGAGCCTTACCCCTAGCCTAGACCACGGAGGCCGTCATTATATGACCGTTATGCTAAAAAAGTGGTATCGGATTACATAAATAGTCATAATAACAGAAGAGTATACATGTGGGCAGTATCAATTTTATTGCACGTAATGTAACGTGTACATGGTCCCATCTTATCTGACTACCCCAGTGGGGAAATGATTTGACAATTAGTTACTTGTAATCATGACTATGTTTAGTTTTCATGTATATTTTTTTTGAGGGATATTTGTATTTTCTCTGTGATGAAAAAAATGAATTTAATATTAAATATGGGCATACGAACTCACTAGCTTAAAACTCGGATTTTTATTTAAGGCATGCCTGGTAAATAGTAATGCGAAAATACTAAAAAGAAGTTTGATGTTTAAAGGTAAGGTATTCACCGAAACATAATTAAAGTAAAGAGATAAAAAACAATATATATAATTAACTAAGCTTACCTATACTACCCATTGGACAAATCCAATTACAGAATGGCTTTTCCCTAAATAAAAAAATAACATCTATTTCTTCATGAAAACTAAATTACCTACCTAAAGAAGATCAAATATTTTATAAGGATAGTAGTAAATTGAATGGTTTTCTCGATATTTCCTAGATTTTCGGCATTCAGAAAAAATACTTTTGATAGTCCAATTTATTGTTATCTTATTTGCGATATTTTGCCCTCTTCTCACGTTCCCTAGACCAACCAAAAGTAATTAGTTCCCTTTGTACCATCACCTCGGACGCTAGTTCACATTTCGTCGTCTTACAAGACAGAAGTTCCTCTAAACCGCACTACTTTACCAACCGCTCATTATTCATCTCTCCACTCGCCCTAATCATTCAGTTGTCAACGGTGAAACCATGCTAGGAACATCGATATAAAATCATCGGAATTTACGCCTTTCGCTCGATATTGTAAAGTTATCGATTTCACTGTGCCACATCGATATAAAATCATTGGAATTTAGGCCTATCGATTCGATATTGTAAAGTTATTGATTTCACTGTGCTATCCTGGGCCCCTAGCATACTCGATCAATAAGGATTGTATCGATAACTTTCGGTAACTTATCCTCATTCCCTAGCATGATTGCAAATCACCAACGAATAAGTGACAGTTCACTATGACTAAGTGTCCGTAATACATTCTACATCAACTGTTGTTTTTAGGTTAGTGATCTGCAGTTGTCCTAGGGAACGATGAGAAGTTACCGAAAGGTATCCTGTCAAATCGTTATCGATCGAGTGTGTTAGGGGCCTAGTCAACCTTATCCTATACTAAACACTGCCTTCCTGGAGAGAGAACCTACCACATCAGAGCTGGGGAAAACAGTGGTAAGTCATTGATTCCAATCCTTTATTAAAGTTTAATCAAACGCTTGATAGTCCATCAACATTCTTTTTAATCATTTCATTAAACTCATCACACCCGCAACACCATTAATTTTATTTTGTAGATCAATTTTATTATTGGTATTTTAAATTACTCATATTCTAATTTATTATTTATACTTCTAAAGATGTGGTTAGGTACCTAATACAAGTTAAAAACCTTCTGGGCGTTCAATAAATAAATTAGGTTCAATTTTGTTGAAACTGTCAAAAGAAATCACCTTAGTTAACCACTCGAGCGCTTTTTGCCACATCTTGGCACTATTTCCAAAACCACGGATTGCTTTGTTGCAAAAAATGTGGCCAATTTAATTATTATTATTTTTATTAAATCGACTATATAATATATTGTACATTCAAAATATAACAAAATAAATGTTCTCTAGATTCTTTAAAATGTTAAAGATTTAATAATATTTTTTTTTATAAATCCTACGAAATTGTGAAAATAGACAAAAGATAGGTGAATTCATTTGCTATATAGAACTATCAGTTTGTACGTCTCCATAGTCAAATACGGAGGTATGATTTTTTTAATGTGGGCGGAAAAATTTCCTTTAGCAATCGGAGAAAAAAAGATTTTAATTGCTCTATCGCTCTAGTGGTGTTGTGCAAATTATTGTCAAAAATTGTCCCAAATTACCAAATTACACAGAATCAATCACCTATTGTTTGAAACACAAAAACAATTATTAGCTAGCTGAAAAGGTAGGTACTACAAGTTATATAGATAAAACTTTGAATTGGAAACTAATTCAGTTTCTGAAAAACGATACTTCTGGAAAAGCTTATAAATCAGGAGATTAAGATTGGAGGGAAGTAATTTAATTTCGGAAACGTCTAATTAATTAATCCCTTCTTTCGTTTGAGTTGATACATTTAATTTAATCACCTCCTTTATTTGAGTTAATACATTTGTTTATTTCTCAAGTCAAAAGGCTTCGCAATTCACGTCAACCTCTAGGTTGTTATTTTTCTTACTCAATTCCTGTTTTTCTTTCAGTTGCTCTTCCTTGGGAAGCACTTCCGTTAAACGAACTTGTAACTTTTTCAGTTAAACTTTCATAAAAAAAGAAATACACGAGGCCGGTTTTCTTAAATAAGGCTGGAAACGCTCAAAAGGAACCGGTTCCAAGAAATTATAATTTAACCCTGGCAACTTTGGGTTTTATGACAGTGTAGGCTGGGAATGTTTATAGTCTCATTTTGTGTCTAGTTTATAAAGAAGTTTTACCGCAATTAACTTTGATTGTATTATTGTGAATTAAAAATTTAGGGAAAACAAATACGAGTTTCTAGGAATAGCTGCATACCACGTCTAACTTAATAATAATCTTAATAGCTTCAGAGCATTTTTATTGCTTACTTGAATGCAGGTATATATTAAAGCAAGTTTTGAATGAAATAAATCGATATTAATTTTTAATTTAAAAAAATTTATACGGGGAATAAGCGATCTTTCTCATCGGAACCTCCCTGTATAGTTGCAAGCATTTTGGAACTTTAATTCTCAGCCGATGGTCAATGGGTCTTAAGGTTACATTTAGTACGGTCTACCAATGAAAGTCAAAATTAACGTTTTTCTCAATTAATCACCAACATTCAAAATTTCACTGAAACATCTTTCCTAATTTGTAATCAGTCGAAGATCATTATATTTTATACACTGCAGTATATAGGTGTATTTGAAGATGTGCGAAATCAGGTTCTTTATGTATCTACTTATCATTAGATAAAAAAAAAATCACCAAAATATACTTCAAGATAGTGCTTTATTCACATAGTATAAATCTAACATTTTTTATAAATTACATTTGTGTTGTCTCGGTTCAGACTTGAAAAAAAACTCTTCCTGACTACCTGTTGATTTATGTGTAGAAATAGTGTACAAAATTTCGAAAGAATCGGTCAAGTAGATTTTGAATTATGATCACGAACGAACTTCAAAAATTTGTTTGCGAGAAAATCGATTTAAAGTTTTTTATACTCGAAAATCCGGTCGAAAATCGAAAAAGGCTAGTCGCTTGAAACGCTGTATTTTCGTTAGTTTTACTCCGATTTACTTGAAACTTTGACAATACTCTCGACATGTTGTGTGTACAAATGTACATTCAGAAAAAAAAAACGATTTTAAATCCTTACCCCCCCCTAAGCATTTGGCCACAAAATGCGGAAAATTACATTATAATGAATAGTTGCATTTACTTCTTTGTGATTAGATATGTATTGTTGTCGCACATACACAATATCCATCAATTATTGTTATCGTTATTCGATCCATTTAACAATCATTTGACTAAGTACTTGCCTTAGTTTAATCAGTGATGAAGCACGTTGGTCGTAAAATCCACAAAACATATAAATAAAGAAAAAATACAAAAAATGATACCTGACATTAAATGTATAAAAATGTTGGTCTCCGGTAACTTTTATTATTTATTTAAATTTATTTTTATTTTTTATTTATTTTTATTATTATTATTTTTTAATTCTTCCACGCGTCGTAACTGGTCACTCAGCCGAGTGGAGGTCCATCTCCTCACCCCGACCATAACGGCATAAATTGCTAAGCCGTAACCCATTTTTAACTATAACGCAGAAAATATTTCATTTTTTCACCTGCAAACAACAACTTTATTTTTATATGAGAAAGGCATTGTAATAAGCGGTATTGATGAATTAAACACTAGTATATATTGAATCATTTGGCGGGTAAGAGGTAACCCGCCGTAGTTCAATGGATTAAGAGCACCTGACCGGACATCAGAAGGGCGCGGATTCGAGTCCCATCGGCGGCATGTATCTTTTACAATGTGGATGAGTGTTTCAGGCTGATAATTATTGTTTATAACAATATATATATATATACCTTTTGTCATAATGTACATACCTATAGCAACGCGCAGTAGAGCGTATCGGGAATATGGTGCTGCGTAAATACATTATGGCGAAACGTACAAAAAGGTTCATTAGTTCTCCCTTTAGCCACCTGCACATAAAGGTTTATGAATCTGTACAACTTCTACATAGAAACTTATTTGATCTTCCTTTTTCTAAATCATAAAACTTATCGTTATTCTAGCCAACTATTAATCCACTGGCTTACATTATCGCCAGTCTTGCCAGAGGGGAAAATGTAATACTTGTCTAATATAAAATAAAGCGCAGTACCTACCTAACTATGGCTGGCCAATTATTTAAAGGTAACTTTCCTCATTTAAAATTTATACGGGGAATAAGCGATCTTTCTCATCGGAACCTCCCTGTATAGTTGCAAGCATTTTGGAACTTTAATTCTCAGCCGATGGTCAATGGGTCTTAAGGTTACATTTAGTACGGTCTACCAATGAAAGTCAAAATTAACGTTTTTCTCAATTAATCACCAACATTCAAAATTTCACTGAAACATCTTTCCTAATTTGTAATCAGTCGAAGATCATTATATTTTATACACTGCAGTATATAGGTGTATTTGAAGATGTGCGAAATCAGATTCTTTATGTATCTACTTATCATTAGATAAAAAAAAAATCACCAAAATATACTTCAAGATAGTGCTTTATTCACATAGTATAAATCTAACATTTTTTATAAATTACATTTGTGTTGTCTCGGTTCAGAGTATAAAAATCATTTCATTTTGAAATTTTTTTCCATTTTTTTAACTTCATTGGAGAAGCAGTAATAAACTTCACAAGTCTTTACATAAAATTAAACTTTTTTGTATACGGAAAAAATTAAATTATCATTTAGTACAATAATTACATTTTAAGAAATGATAGTATTTTATGTAATTTTTTTTTCATATTACACTCCTTCCTGTACACACTTTGTATTTGTGTTTTTAATTTTGAATTTTTATTTTTTGAGTGCCATTCATCTATTTATTTCATATTTTTATTATCTGCGTTTTGAAGTATATAATAACTGTTTTAAAACGCTAACAACATTTCATATAATAAGAATTAATAAAAAAAACATAACTAAAAAAAAATCATGGATGATCTCTGACCCCGACGTGATTTGAACACGCAACCTTCTGATCTGGAGTCAGACGCGCTACCGTTGCGCCACGGAGTCGGTATTGCAACAAGAACAACACTTGTAATACAAGTTCTAATAAATAACTAGTCACACTTTACTGATAAGAATTCGACAATTTTTATTATCGATACTAATTAAATTCAAGGTGAGATACCTACCTAATTTTGTTCGATCTGATAAAAATTCAGTAGGAATGAGCGTTAAGGTAGAAAGTATGAAGCAGATAATCTCTCAGATTAATGAAATTTGAACAGTTTTTGTATTTAATTTATAGGTCAATGCAACTACTTCCAGCTCGTTACGTCATTTCCACCACGAATGAAGCTCCTATGAGATACTTAAGAGCGATTGACCAGAGGCTGAGAATAAAAGTTTAAAAATACTTGCAACTGTACAGGGAGGTTCCAATGAGAAAAATCGATTATTCCCCGTATCAAATTCAAAATTTAATATCGATTTATTTCATTCAAAACTTGCTTTAATATATACCTACATTCAAGTAAGCAATAAAAATGCTCAAAACGCACGATGATAAATTATTAAATATCGTGTACTTCTTGTAAGTATTTTCTGATCAAAAGTATTTATGATTTTTCAATAATGTCTACACAAAATAAGTGTGTAAAAAAAATTATATATTTTAGTTTGTAAGACCTTAAATAACTAGAAAAATTAAGTAATTTTTGTCACCAAAGACGTTCATGGATTTATTTTTTAATGATTTTAATTTAACTAAAATTAAATTTTTGAAAACTGTGTTTACCAGATAATATATTGAATTATTTTGTTGTATGATTATATAATTTGAAATTTGTGTTGTTTAATAGAATCTATCGTTTGAAAATTGAACAAATCTGCCAAAGACCAACCTTAGTATATTAAAAATACACTTAGCTTTTCAAAATTTTAAAACTGCGTGCACCAGATAAAATAACAATCTTTCAAAATCAATTTTTATTTTTTTGTAAAAAAAGGAGGCAATACGTTTGATTTTGACATTTGATTTAAAATGGACTAATTTCCGGTATTCTATGGTAACACCCTCTTAACTGTTAAAATATCAATAAAATTTATTTAAATATTTTCACTTGTGGAAAATTGTAAAAAGAACTCTTGCAAAGCCGGGTAGTTGGATGGTAAATAGGCTAAATGGGGTGGTCGCTACCTCGGTGGCTGAATTTCACACTCACATAGGATAGTTGTGCTATAAATCTAACGGTTTATAACTTCTTGACACTAACAAAAATATTTTTGAAATAAATTATTTGTTAAGAGAGGTCACTTAAATGATAAGTAAACATTTGTACAGATGTATATGCAGCCAGTGGCGTGCGATCCTAAAATCGGTGCCCTAACCTTAGGAAACAGACCATAAATATAAATTAAAATGTAAAAGAAAAATCCGAAAAATGTCCGGCATATTTTATATACACGTTATAGTATAATATCTGAAGTATCTTTGAAAAACATTTCAATTGAAGATATTAATAAATAAGGTGCTATGCGGATCATCTGACATAAAAAATTGGAATGTTTTTAAAAGGTGATATGTTTTCTCAGGTAATCAGGGAGATATTTTTTTTTGCAGTATTTTGAAGTGAAAAACGCGATGTTTGCCAAAAAAACTTCGGTGAATTTGTTATTAAAAAATTGTAAAACTTGAAAAAAAAACTCTTCCTGACTACCTGTTGATTTATGTGTAGAAATAGTGTACAAAATTTCGAAAGAATCGGTCAAGTAGATTTTGAATTATGATCACGAACGAACTTCAAAAATTTGTTTGCGAGAAAATCGATTTAAAGTTTTTTATACTCGAAAATCCGGTCGAAAATCGAAAAAGGCTAGTCGCTTGAAACGCTGTATTTTCGTTAGTTTTACTCCGATTTACTTGAAACTTTGACAATACTCTCGACATGTTGTGTGTACAAATGTACATTCAGAAAAAAAAAACGATTTTAAATCCTTACCCCCCCCTAAGCATTTGGCCACAAAATGCGGAAAATTACATTATAATGAATAGTTGCATTTACTTCTTTGTGATTAGATATGTATTGTTGTCGCACATACACAATATCCATCAATTATTGTTATCGTTATTCGATCCATTTAACAATCATTTGACTAAGTACTTGCCTTAGTTTAATCAGTGATGAAGCACGTTGGTCGTAAAATCCACAAAACATATAAATAAAGAAAAAATACAAAAAATGATACCTGACATTAAATGTATAAAAATGTTGGTCTCCGGTAACTTTTATTATTTATTTAAATTTATTTTTATTTTTTATTTATTTTTATTATTATTATTTTTTAATTCTTCCACGCGTCGTAACTGGTCACTCAGCCGAGTGGAGGTCCATCTCCTCACCCCGACCATAACGGCATAAATTGCTAAGCCGTAACCCATTTTTAACTATAACGCAGAAAATATTTCATTTTTTCACCTGCAAACAACAACTTTATTTTTATATGAGAAAGGCATTGTAATAAGCGGTATTGATGAATTAAACACTAGTATATATTGAATCATTTGGCGGGTAAGAGGTAACCCGCCGTAGTTCAATGGATTAAGAGCACCTGACCGGACATCAGAAGGGCGCGGATTCGAGTCCCATCGGCGGCATGTATCTTTTACAATGTGGATGAGTGTTTCAGGCTGATAATTATTGTTTATAACAATATATATATATATACCTTTTGTCATAATGTACATACCTATAGCAACGCGCAGTAGAGCGTATCGGGAATATGGTGCTGCGTAAATACATTATGGCGAAACGTACAAAAAGGTTCATTAGTTCTCCCTTTAGCCACCTGCACATAAAGGTTTATGAATCTGTACAACTTCTACATAGAAACTTATTTGATCTTCCTTTTTCTAAATCATAAAACTTATCGTTATTCTAGCCAACTATTAATCCACTGGCTTACATTATCGCCAGTCTTGCCAGAGGGGAAAATGTAATACTTGTCTAATATAAAATAAAGCGCAGTACCTACCTAACTATGGCTGGCCAATTATTTAAAGGTAACTTTCCTCATTTAAGTTGAGCTGGTTTTTTCTCACCAGGTCCGGGATTAGATCTGGCCGTTTATGATTGACGATTTGTCCCGGGAAGGGTTATCATTTTGTACCATTCTTTGCTGTATTGTTGGGTGACCGTATTACTCTGAATGAATTCTTTATTTATATTCTTTCTTTGGCCAAAACCCAAAACATGAATTTAAAAAGAAACAAAAAACTATCTACCTTTGCCACAGGGGCCACAGGACCTCCCAAGTTGTTCGCTACGTTTGGTGATTTAGCAGGGGTGCCCGGGTGGATGGGATGATGGGATGATGATGAGAGACTGGTTGAAGGAGGCCTTTTGATATCTCCAGCAGGACTCTTTTGGTGTGAGGATTGGATTCATACGTCCATTACACCTGGACATACCGAGTCTTAAATTCCTACCAATTACTTTTAACCCTCATACTATTTCCTTCCCAGAACTTCCTCTCAGTCCTTTTCTAAAAAGACCCTCCACAAAGCATCGCCAAAGATGGGGGGAATTATTTTCCCGTGTGGAGCTAATGTAAAAACATCCGCCCGATTTACGATCAATTTGTGTTTACAATAATAATTATTTAAAAAATAACATATTATATTATATTTGCGACACGTTTCACTGTCGTGGATACATTTATTAGCCCTCTGGTGAAAGATCACAATTCAGAATCGAAACGTTGCTATAAATAGAATTGTTTGGTGACCAGATCTGATTTTTCTCCACCTTCCTCTTTCTGTCTCCCTCCCCTCCCTATTACCTTCCGCCTCCCAATAGCAGAAACAAACGTATAAATAATTATTTTCGGAGCATACTTTGCGAGTTATTTCTATCGAGGGAGTTTCAAATAATTACCGTTTTGGCGTGGGGAATGTGTAGATACTATCTTAAAGAATAACTTATATTTTTTAAGAACTTAAAACTTCAAACGTTTAAGGAAAACATGTAAGAAATCGGTAGAAATTGGCAGAGCGGCCCCTTAATGGAAAAAATATTAAGACATCAAATAAACCCAATCCAAAAGCATAACACCGGGTGACAATTTTTGTGCCATCCTGTATTATAACGATATCATAAGCAATTCTATTCAGCGAGTAAATAATACACAAATTCTATAGAAGGATGCGCTACTTTGCATTGTATAAACGAATTGTAAAGAATGGCAAAAGATTCATATTGAATTCAATGGCTCCGTCCATACGCCACCCGCATAACGAGCTAAGCCGCGACAACTAGCTAGTAAATGAATAATAATTACTTGAACATTGATGGGAATGCCCGTACCTACAGTTCTTTTACCCCTTTGCTGGTTCTTGCGGAAACATTTGTTACATTTTTTAATGAATAGATAATATTAGCGAAATTCAATCGAAAATCTGAAACAGAAAAAGTTACGGTAAGTGAACCCAGAACCTTCGGCTTTCCGGGCCGCAGGTCTATCGATTGAGCTATTGTGTCCCTATCCGATTCAGTAATATTTAACTGAATCGTTCTCCGACTGAGAACTAACAACATTATCTTACTTTTCTGAACGCATATTTTTATGTTACAATTGAGGTATGTAAAAGCAAAGGCAGCAATCTCCATTTCGGCCAGATTGCTGTGTTTGCTTTTCAAATGACATGGAGATTAATGTCTTTGCTTTTACGTACAATATTACATACAAACATTGTATACACATATATTACATACAATATTTGTATGTAATATTATACGTAAAAGCAAAGATAACAATCTTCATGTCATTTGAAAAGCAAACACAGCAATCTGGCCGAAATGGAGATTGCTGCCTTTGCTTTTACACACCTCAATTGATAAATCATATAATTTGCAACGTATATATATGGAAATAATGTTAATCGAGTGCTTATGACCGCTACATTAAATGAACTGCGGGCAACGATGAAATTACTGACGAATTCTGAAACAATCATCGTGTCTATTTAACGGCGGCCTGATAATTCAACAAAATGACACTTCGTCACTCAATTGTGATGAAAAAAAATCTGGATTAAATAGGTTACGTGTTTTGGGCTATTTAAAAAAAATGGTATTAATGACTTTCCAAATGGATGTTGGAATGCCACATCGTTGAGTTGTCAAGGAATTAAAGCTGAATACAAAACACAGGGAGTTCTGAAATAGAATACATACTAACACCAAATGCAGAAATTATCACACTTCATAACGCTACATATTTGTATTATTTACTACATAAAGAGGTATACAGGGTGTAATAGGACGTATCCGAGAGATTTTAACCAACGATTCCTGAGGTTATTTGGTGTAAGAAATGGGCAAGTCGTTTTGCTCTCCGATGACATTTTTTTCTATTAAAAACGAAAAAAAATGTTTTACAATCACACGTCGCCACTGGCAATTGTGATTGTCGTAGTCGCGAGACAATGCACGTGCACGTAGCGTGTACACAGGAGAAAGGGAGCGAACGCGCGGTAAGGAGAGCAAGGGAGCGCACTACCAATCTGCGGGGGGTTGGCTACGGGGTGTGGAAAAATATTTAAAAAATGTTTTCAATTACAAAAAAAATTTCACCAATGATACACAGATGTTTTACTCCAAATAAGCTTAGGAATCGCTGGGTAAAATCCCTCGAGTACGTCCTGTTTCACTCTGTATAATTAATTTAAAAGCTTCATATTGTTAAAAAAAAAATCAAATTTACATTTATGTAAATAAAAACCTTAGCATGCGAGATTCTAATGAGAATATTATTATCAAAATTCTTAATTAAAGAAAAATGTATGTCATTAAATATTTAATAGATTAACAACTCTCAATGAAAATGTAAAAGGACCAACACTCAGACCCAATGAACTCACATTTCAATATCTAGAATTAAATGAAAATGAAGCCAGAAAATAATTTTGCAATTGAAGAAGTTTAAGAATTTCTAACATAATCCTCAATTTTTCTAAATCTATTAGTTTCCCTTACTACTAATAAGAGAAAGATTCCTGAGGTGACTGGGGATTCCATAGAGAGGTCATCCCATAATTGGTTAGGTAGGCATTGTAGATAAAGCTGGGTAAAGCAGATGCGAGAAGAGAATGGCCCAGTAATGGAGCGAGCCGAACAAAGTGCCGCAAGATAGGGATGCCTGAAGGCGCCTTGCCGAAGCAATGGTCCCCCGACCCGATTAGGAAAAGGGATCATAAATTTATATTCCTTTAGAACGGCTTTTAAGGTTTAAGGGTTGACGGTAATCAAAATGGTAATAATTATTAGTAAAATGATAATTGCAGACTCTTGTGAACAATTCATTTTGGCGTTTTTCATAATCTTAATTTCAAGGCGAAGCATCACGTCGTGTAAAATTTCGTAAACCAAAACACCCCTTAAGTAGATAGCGGTAAGGTTTAAATTCCCGTTTAACTCCCCCCTCCTCTTTTGTTCTATCCAAGAAAAAAAAACATCGCTAATGAGGAGTGTTCAGACATTTTCTAAAGAATTTAATTTTCCACATTACACAATAAAACCATAACCGAAAAGAATGAGATTTTTAAACTTTAAAGCAGTTTTTATAATAGACCGACTTTTCTTTTTCTGGGCTTAGATTGGTAACTTTTTAGTGATTGAGTGATAAATATTATGCGACGGCTATAGAAGACCAGGTTTTGTTAACCAAATGCAATTTCATCGGAATGTAAGGTTTTTAGACTGCCGTAAAGGATACTGACTTTTCATCCCGCCAGAACTCGCATGGGCGCGATGCGTTATGCGTTATTACGTGCTGTCAAATCGGAACAATCAAAGCTCGGAAAATGAATTGTCATTGAGATAGCGAATATTCTTAGGACAAATTGTATACTAGGCGCTCCGCTGACGAGGCGACTGAAACCAAACTAAAACCGGCTGGTTTATATGTCTTGCACGGAGAAAAATGTTATTCTAAAATACGATCATTTTATTCGTAAAAACGAGACTGAAGTTCTTACGAACAAAGGCTTTCAATGTTTATTGGCTGGAACATGTAAGAATAATTTGTTGGTGTACGTAATTTCGTAAGTATACCAACAAATTATTCTTACATTTTCCCGCCAATAAACATTGAAACCGTGTGAATTTGTTAGTAAGAACTTCAGTCCCGTTTTTAACCGTTTTTACGAATAAAATGATCTTATTTTAGAATAACAATTTTCTCCATGTGATTGGTCAAAAAGCTTGTTTAACCATAGACGAAGAATAATCAGCTGCCAGCTGGCAACTAGCAACAGCCGGCCACGGCAATCAGCAGTGCGAGTCGCGAGTCACCCCTTGCGTTACCATTGACCAAGGGCTTTTGAGTGATTGTGTAGTGTGCGGGCCATCACATTGTCATTGTCAAAGACAGTTGCCAGTTGACAGTTTTTAGTTGCCTCAGTAAGCGGATCGCCTTAATCCCTTCTTAGAAATAAAAAAAAAATAATGTCACATAAAATATATCATTCATGATGAAGTAAGTAGGTATTTAATTACGCACCTACTCACAAATTTCATTATTCTAGAGGAACTCGTTTTTACTAACTAACTAACCATCACGCCGTTTCCCCGCAGGGGTAGGCAGACAGGACGGACCGCCAAACAACTCGGTATTGGCACACACCCCTTGCCTTATTCTAGAGGAACTCGTTTTTGATTTATAAAATAATAAAAATTTGAAAAATAGTTTTTGTATGCGTGGTCTACCGTTCCCAGAACTACTAGTTTAAGTACCTACATACAGAATGCATTGTAATATTTTTCTGTTGGAAACCCATTGTTACGGAAAATGGACGACACCACCGCTTCCTAGTTTCACCGATAAATGAAGAACGCACATTCAGAATTTTCCAATAGATCCTATCCATTGTACGGAACATCCTTGTATTATGACCTACATGGAGCTATATTTTCATGAAGAGAAATTGTCGTAAGATAAAAGATAATACAGCTGTCAGGTGGCGGCCATTGGGCCGCAGCGCCTGGCGGTGATTTATGGAAGCGATATATTATTTTTAGTTAGACACCTCGCCGCACAGAGCGGCGGCGCTATCCGTTATGCTTTTTAATAAACGCGGCAAATGAATAATGAATCCTCAGGGCTCATTGGTAATTGCTAGAAATTTCTAGCGAGTGCGGTGCAGCAAAATTAAAAGATTCTTGTGCAACTGCAATGGCGCGGTGAAAAGTTTGACGTTTTAATATTCTATGAGAACACATACCTATGCAGCAGTGTTGCCATCCAGTGGGTTTTCAAGACTTTCTAAAAATACATGGTTCATAATAAAAAATAAAAAAAACTGAAATTAGTTTTGATATAAATCGTGCGCTTGGAGGATTAATAATATTAATTTGTCCAAGACCTGGCCAGTTTTTATTTTTATTTATGTCTTGCAGTACCTAATAGAACACTTTTGAGATATCGTCACTCAACAGATAATTTCCTAGTAGTGTGATATGCACCGATATGACAGAAATCTATGTCGTCAAAATTTACAAGAAAACTTTTGAATCCTGGGCTCCAGTCAGGCCAATGAAATTCATTTTATTTTCAGAAATAGTTTTCGCCATAAGTAAGGGAAAATTGAGCTTACACATGACACGAAAGCATGCTCACAACACAATTACATCGATTTATTTCTGCAGTGAAAAATATAGTAATAATATTTTACATATCTAACGGTCTCGGTGGCCAGAATGTTCAGTGGAAACTTTTTAAGTGTATGAATATTGAGTACAAACTTTTCATCGAATATAATTCCTCACATAATAATTCATCATGTCTCGAAGCGTCGAAAACTGATGTGATGAATTATCATGTGAGGAAGTATCGTGTCTGAAATTTACTATGGGAATTCAGACGCTGAGATCTCATAGTCCGATTAGACATGGAACCAACGGTCTCAATAAAGGATCTGGATTGGTTATGTCCTGCTAAGAAAAAATATATGGTAAAAAGGAAAATAAACCCCCTTTCAAATAGTTGAACATCTTAAAAGGTACCTACCCCATTGAAAGTGTAAAAAAGTACCTACCCCATTGAAAGTGTAAAATGGTGCATCTAGTTTTAGTTTTACAACTATTCATCTAAGGGGGGGTTTCTCACCATCCTCCCAATAGCTTATTTATACTACAACGAATATTATTAAAAATAAAAATAAAATACTCGCAGTGGTTAGAAAACTCGGCCAACTTATCCAATATGTAACCACTATTCATAGGTTCGAGTACCGAATTATAAACTGCAGCTTAATAAATAAATAAACCGTAAATCGTAAATCGAAAATATTTGTTATTAGTGTAGATAAGCTATTGGGAGGATGGTGAAATCAATACCGTCATATAATGAAATTATAAATGAAAATTAGTTTGAAATATATTGACATTTAATGCAAGGCAGTCTACAGAATAAAGGAAGCGCAGTATGATGTAGAAATTTCACTGTTTGATATCCCGAAGGGCTCGTAAAAGAAACAAATGGATAAAGAAGCAAAAAACCGACGGAATTGAATTAGACCAAAAAGACAAATGGCAATGGGTAGGACACATCGGACAGCCGATGGAAAAATCATTCAGAAGCGTCAAAGATAAATCAAGAAAGCTAAAGACTATGCCGAAATCCACTGGATCATTGAGATTAAATGAAAAATTCGGTTTCGTGACAACTCCCAAAAATAACTTTTAAATACACATTTAAAAAGTCAATAAAAGTGATGAAAAAAGGCCTATAACCTAAACAAACGTAATATATTGAACCAAGTTTTTTTTCTCACTTTTAATAACTTTCCAATGGAGTGATGAAGTTGCACATTGTTGAGTAGTCAGGTCATCAAAAAATTCCACTATTTAAAACAACTTTATTTAGGATAATGCATAAACACAATGCAAATCCCTTAAATCACTTTTAATTTTTACTTATTTTGTAAAATATTTATAAATCAAACAGAATTGTGTAACAATATTCATTATTTTATTTCTTCTTTTCTTTTAGAATTTTATTTTACTCTGTTATAGTTATGTAATATGGCAGATTGGGATTGCACTATCCTACCAGACCTGCTGGAATAAAAACTTAAATAAAATTATGAATTGTCAATCATATTTAATATATAAAAAATAATATTTGTTTGTTTACTTAGGATATATAGTACAAAATCTTTAGCCTCAAAAGGACCCGTCAAAGATGTAAAAATACCAAGCGTATGATTCTGATAAGTTACTAATCATTTAAGGTGAAGACATTGAATTTCTTTGGATAGAATATTTTTAGTGATGCTAATTATATGGAATCAATATATCTATATATTTTATATCGAACATTGATATAATATAGAGTTTAGTAAAATACCTTTTAGTAAAATGGTTATTTTTGCTTTGTAAATTATGAGGTTTCGTGTAAATCTCTTTGTAATATTATTATTTATTCTCTTTGCGTTTGAATGACTATAAGAGGCGTGTGATTATCATACACGTAGGATTTTAAGAGGCGTACATGACTTACTTTGACCAGTGCTTCCTAACATAATTTAGAATAAAACTTGTTAATGAATTCGTCAAAATTGTCACCAGAAATCACGGAAAAAATTGGAAAAAATGGCGTTTAGTTTTTACTACAAATAAATTCAAGAATCACTGATGTATGTCAGGCACGTCTCTTAACACCCTGTATATAAAATAATTTTTGTCTAATCACAATGTTATAAAACAAACGAAAGAACACACGTGAAATTTCAAAAAGTTTGATGAAAATATAACACCACTAACAACGCAAGATAATAAACATAAACACTTTTTGCTTTATTTATTTATATTTCGTGGAAAACAACAAAAACCAACAATAATGATGAGGAAATCGTGATCAACACCATACAACAGCCTGCAGTCCAACTCGGAACAGGAATATCTAGTGAGGAGGACTGAGGATAAAATACTTCACTTTGTATTCTTAATTTACTTAATATAGTATTTTAATTTTAATTTGTATTGTCATTTAATAATATATTTTATATATTCACTCCAAATTATTAGACAGACTTCAAACATGAATTTATTTGTACAAAAATTGCTGAAAAATACTACCAATGTAACTTGAATTACTACAATAATTGTAATCATGAACATATAACATTTCATCACAATAATAATCATTTCTTATTTTCTTACTCTATAGTATCTACTTACTTTGATTTTATATATTTTAAAAATACGCATTTTTTTATATTCTACTATGTTATTTTATTATGTTATTTTATTTTCTTTTGTATTCTTTCATTTCTTTTACATTATTTTATAATCTTTTGTATTTCATTTGTTAATGAAATAAAATCGACCGGGCATGGTGGTCGAAAATTTCTCAAATTATGTAATTTACAATGCTATAAACAAAAAAAAAAAAAAAAAATATATATATATGAGAACCAAACACACTGTTCATCAGTCAATAAAAGCAATTAACGTTAAAATGTTTAGTAAATTTTAAAAACTAATGTTGTCCAGTAAAAGTCTCGTTTAAATTTACCCAAAAAGCCCGGGTATCTCCGCAATATTTAAAATCAATAGCCAATGACTCATGTATTTTATATTCGCATTACAGAGATAAATCTTTTTCCAATTCTAATAATTGAATGGTGCCAATTTCGCCAAAAGCAATTCCGCTTTTCCAATAGCTGGCTCAAATATTCCAATAATCTTTGGAGATGTTCCGTAAAGTGTTAAATGGCACCTCCGCGCCTGCACTGCCACAGCTCTCAAATCAAATGGCGCCATAACTCATCGAGTTTGAGTTATAGAACGTATCAAATTCCCTCAAAGTAATGTATTATTCCGGAATACTTTCGTGTTAATAAGATTGCGTACCCATGTTAACTCAAAATATTACTTTATGTAATACTATATATATGTTATCTAATATAGATTTGTGATTTATATTATATCAGTTAGTACTTATCTAGAATTAGATGTGTATGTGCAGTAGGGGCGTCGCGTCGGTACAGTAGGTATTGTGGATACAAAAAATATCTACATTGGTTCGATCGTTCTTCTTTTGACCTCCTGCATAGATAGATAAGTTAGTAAATTTGTACAGAATAACATAATTATATTAGCAGGCGGTCAGAATGGGAATTATCGAATGAGCGAACTTTAATTTTTTTTTTAAGTTTTTTTATTCCAAAAAAAAAGAAAATAACATTTTCACTTACTTAACTAGAATTTGCATAACATTATATTATCATACAACATATTATCATACAATATATTACAATACTATTCATTTACTTTCAATATTATTCACTTTCACTATATTGTTTTTTGTGAATAAAAATGAATAATTTTTTTTTAAATTTACACTAACTTTTTTCGTTTTTAATATCAACTGGAAGGCAATTATATAAATTGTCCCCCTCATAACTGATAGATTGCTTACCGTAGTTAGTATGAATAGTGTTTAAATGTATGTTATCGTGTTGTGGTGTAAAATGTTTGTGTACTTGGGACGTTTTAATGAATTTTGTGTTTGTATGTATGAGTTTATTATTTATTTTGTATATAAGGAGACATATATTGTATTCGTATAGTTTTCTTAATGTTAACAGTTTTTATTTTTTTATTTTATTTTTATTTTAAAAAGAAAGACAAACATTCCCGGGTTACGAATAACCCAACAACATTTGAAAATCTCCTACTACCACCACACTAAGCGGAAGATATTGCTTGTGTTGTGATGGAGGACTTAGCCAGCCGAGGGATCGAACACGGAACGCCCGAGTGAGAGCCAAACGCGATGCCCACACAACCACTGACCGGTTTGGTTTCCAAATATAGTTTTTTTGTGGATGTCTTCATGTATGTTTCATACGCATTTCCCCAGATTTCAATTAAGTAATTTAAATGTGAGTGTACGAGACTATAATATAACCTTTTTAAAAATTTAATTGGTAATAGATAAGATAATCGGCTAAAAGCGTTGATTAAGGGTGTGATTTTATTTTTAAGATCTTGGATATGGTTTTTAAAAGTTAGATAGCCCAAAATATTTTTCCTTTATCAGGATTTGCAAATCATTCTTATCAATTTTTAAGGGTACGTGAGGAGGAATTATCTTACGGGTTGAGCTTAAAACCATGTATCCTGTTTTTTTTTATGTTCATTGTTAGGATATTTGATTGGAGCCAACCTCAAATTTTTTCTAGGTCACTTTGTGCATTTTCTAGTAAGATGTTTAGGTCTTTACCCCAGTAGAATATTGCAGTGTCATCCGCATACAGAAAAATTTCACAGTAATTTCAATTAATTGACTTTCAGCGACTTTTTCATTAATTGATTATTTTTCATCCAAAATATCTACATTAGCGACGCCCCCGACTGCACAAATTAGATTGTAGACCTGTACTTCGCCCGAGTTACAATATTTTCTTTTGTTTTTTTTTTCTAATTGAACAATTATTGAAAAGTGGGACAAACATCAATTTGGGAGGCGGGAATGGGTACCGCCGCCCCGGGAACCATTTATTGGATAACCAACACCTCTGCCATAGGTCACCCCAAGTGGTTCGCTACGTTTGGTGACTTAGCAGGGGTGCCCGGGTTCATGGGGTTCATTGTCTAGGTCTTGGCGGCGGATGATCTAGACACATTGAACCCCAGATTCCTCAAAAACCCTCATACCTTTTTCCTTCCCAGAACTTCCTCTCCTTCCTTTCCTTAAAAATACCCTCCACACAGCATCCCCAAAGGTGACATAGGCCCTGAGGGAAATTATTTTCCTCAGGGCCTCCTGTGTGGACCTAATGTAAAAAAAAAAAAAAAAAACAAGATGGCGCCTTGTCTTTTGTCATTAATAATTGCAATATTGATTTATGGCACCACATTTGGTTCATTCTTAATAGGCATAATACCAAAAAATAATGTTAACCGTGAAAGAATTAAAATTATTTAAACTTTCAGATAAAAAACTTACTTCCGACTTGACTTTTATTTAAAAAAATGTTAATGGTATTAAAAACTGCCCCTATTTACAAAGTCCAATTATCTTCCAAATACTTACAAGAACTAATCGATCTAAAATTCTTTTTAATTCCAGTAACAATATCATGACTGAATCATTTAGATCCTCGCTTGTACCTAGATTAAACGAAGTTGGCAATACTTTCTCAGTTGTAGATGTGTTCATATGCACGGAACATGGTTATAAGAAGGCTATTATAACATACCTCAATAAAAATAATCAATGTTAGCACAAACCTATTCTTCTGGATTTTGGGATGTTGCTCGAATGTTGTTGGGTTATTTGTAACCCGGGAATGTTTGTCTTTCTTAAAAAAAAAAAACAAATTTAGAAGTTTAATAATACTTAATTCACTATTAACGATTTTTTCATATTTTTAAAATTTCTAGCTTATCTTATTGAAGACCCCTGGTATCTGTGAATTCGGTGAATTCAGAGTAGTTATTCTTATTCAAATATTTCAGGTGCTTCCTAATTATAGTGATAATATTTCTAGAAGTTTTACTTATATACAAATAGTTGTAATAGTTACTTGAAAGCTTTGTTGCTCATGATTGCTATATAACGCCTATCTCGTATAACTTATTCAAGGTGGTTATATAATAGATTTGAATTATATAATAATTTTAGGTATTACTTTCATATTATGTTATACTTCATTGAAACGCTCTGCAGAAAATTAATGGCACGATAAAGAAAAAAACAGATAAAAGTCGTGTAAAATTATTTGTTCTTACGGAGATTACTTCAGTCTAGACATATTCAAATAAATTTTCGTCATGTAACTCAACAAACAGATAAACAAATACCCTTGTTGTCTCTCAGCCTATCTCAAAAACTTATTTTCGAAATATATTTTCTTTCTAAACAATATAATAAAGGCCGGTATTTCAGTTGCGCTTTAAGCTCGGCTTAAGAGATATTTATGATCGTCACGTTTCTATCGTGTAGGAATCCTGAAAACTCAATCCGAATCATAACATTCCTGAGTATACTAAAAAAACGCTAGTAAATGATACAAATAACACAGCAAAGTGTCCGAATGCTGGAGAGATGGATTAATTTTAATATTTCAAAACTTTATGGATTGAGGAGGAAATTATATTGTCAACTAAGTATAGATGCATTGGTCACAGAAAAGGCTGTACAAAATTCATTACAGGAGCCCAAAGTTAAAGAATTTTAACTGCTTCCGTGCACGAATTTTCTGCTGCAAATATTTTACTAATAAAACAACACTAGAGATTTAACGTTTACTGATATATTTTCTCTTGCTCATCATCAAGTAGAATGTATTTTTATATATAGCAGGTAAAAACTATGAAACAATGAGCTATGCTATCACGTAATTTACCAAGCTTGTTTCTTTCTACGGAACATCTCAGTCGAGGCAACTTGTTTTAGCTCGTAACGTCACCAACATGATCAAAGGACCATTAGAAAAATCTTTTACTTGTAAACAAATTGTCCGTAAAAATCATATTTATAATTATTTTCGAATTTGTATTAGCGACTAATCGGTGGTACTTACTACTTATTGACGTTGTCTCTTCTCTGAGAACCGAGCAATTAATAAAACATATTTTTACAAATATAAAATGTTTCGAATGTACTAACATGTTTCGATTAGGTATGCCCATCTCTATTTTAAGTTCTGCTACAACCCTATTCCTTAAAATAATGTACGTGCAAATATAAACTGATAAATCTAATTGAATAACTCACGGCCAAGATAGCCGTGAGAATGATTTCCCTTCCATATTTCACGTTTATACGAGTGTGCACAAATTTTAATCTCAAAATACGAGGGTTGAAAAACGCGTGTAAAATATGGTTAAAGTCACGCCTTTAAATGTTTTAAGTGGTGTACGTGATAAGGGCGGCGGAGGTTGTGTAGGGATGAGGAAAATTCGCATTTTCGGATTCAGTAAAACTCAAAACTCGGAATCTGAATTTAAAAAAAATCTATTTACATAAAAAAATATATATTGAAATAATCAACGCACGGTTATTGAAATTTGAAAAAAGTGCCACTTATCGGACACTGTGTTCAGGGTGCATTATCCGATTCGTTACCTACATAATATTTTTACAATGTACTAGTTTAGTTTTCTTCTTGTTACGTTTTTTTTTGTCTTATTTTTAATCTTAATGAGTATATATTATAATATTTCATCAAGAAGTATCAAAATTCTTCTTCAAGGAATGGAAGAGGAGGATAAGGATGATGATCACATAGACGACGTATTTTTAAAGTCAATTTTTCTAAATTTCACCATTCGCGGAATAAAACTGAATTCAATTAGTAAATTTTCTTGTTTTTCTAATATGTGAAAATGAATGTTTCCTTGTTTGTCCCTTATGCGGTGCCTAGAGCATTCATCCGATTGTGATGAAACTTTGGTGATTTGTTTTGTACATGATTGTGAAGGTTTCTATATATATAGTGCAAGTGAGCTCTAACGTTATAAAATTATTTTCTATACCATTCATACGATTGTAATGAAACTTTGGTGAGTTGTTCAGTGCACCTCCGCGAATGTTTCTGTATATAATAGGGAGCTATGGCATTATGAAATTTGCATTAAAAATACAAGAAGTGGCGCGCGAGTGTTTGAAAAATATATGTATTTCATATAGTTTAGCTGCGTGGAGGGGTGGGGGGAGGAGAACGGAAAATTCAGGATGGGGATACGCAGGAGGTGATGTCGCGGAAAAGGTGGAAGGAAGGTGGAAGGGAAACTCGACGCAGGGGAAAGGGAATGAGATGCGAGAGTGGAACGGGGTGCATGGGAAAGGACCCGCTGGGAAAGGGTGGGGAACGAGGGAGAAGTACAGACGAGGACTGCAAAGGATACATAGCGGTAGGGGATAGCAGGGAGTACATTTGGATATTCCACACGGACAACTGTGAGGAGGGTGCGTATTTCATATAGGGAAAGTAGGGACGGGAAAGGAATCTGAAAGGGGGAAGGGAATGAAGGAGAGGGATTTTTGGGAGGGGGAACGTGGATGGGGGAAGGCGGGAAGGTGCAAAGAAAGCGCGGGGTTGAAGGGGGGGGTGGGGGGGGGGGAGATGGGGGTTACAATTATCCACATCATAGAAATATGTACGTATTAAATATTGCATGCCTGTTATAGTTTAATACATTTATTTCATATAACATTGCAATGCAATTTAGCCTAATATATTTTTTTAAAACTGGTATTTCGTTTTTCGTGTTAAAATATACGGATTTTGATTGCCCAAAACACAAAAATTCGGATTTTTCGAAATTCGGATAATTCGGATTGGAATCTCTAGAGAGAGGGCGCACGTGGGATAAAGAAGTATCCACACAGGGTGGATGCGGGCATGCCCTGGTCCATTCTGATTCACATTCCCTGCCACCATCTGCCTGTCATAAATTAACAGCCTACATCTCTTAAATATTCATGAAAAATCACAAATGAATGCTGCAGGGGAAGGGTTTGGTATTCACGGCATTGTTTTCTTTGCGGGGTTTTCGTAGTTTGCATTTTTAAGTGTACCAGTAGAGGTCGACGCCCTGCATTCTCGTAAATTTATTTCAATAAATTCAAAATTGACAGTGAACATAATATAAAACCAATGCACCACTGCTTACGAAAAATAGTACAATTTTCTTCTTCGTATGGTTGGGGATAGTTGTTGGAGGTCAAAGTGCGATGCTAAGATTATTCAGGTCTCCGTGGTCGAGGGGTATGATTCTCGACTGGCAATCCGCAGGTCACGGGTTTAAAGCCCGGCGTGCGCAAGTAAATTTGATATCATCAATTTGTGTTATTTCACAATTTATTCATTAAAAATAATATGTCGAGTGTGATATTCTCACTATCGCCCTGGTTCAAGACCACACGGAGAAAAATGTTATTCGAAAAAACGATAATTTTAACAGTAAAAACGGGACTGAAGTTCTTACGAACAAATTAACAGGGTTTCAATGTTTATTGGCGGGAACACATAAGAATAATTTGTTGGTATACGTAATTCCGCACGTATACCAACAAATTATTCTTACATTTTCCCGCCAATAAACATTGAAACACTGTTAATTTGTTCGTCGTTAAACTGCGTGCACTATCCGGAATTATAACGTTGCTGAAATTCCTTTAGCCATGTTTGGTATTTATAGCCAGATACTCCCCCACCTTCCACCCCACTACCTTTAGTCTCACAACATACCCCATTTGGGGATGCCATAATCTCACTGGACCCAGACATTTGGGAGTAGTTGAGACTCGTATGCGGTATTTACATAAAAAAGTCGCTTGGGAGTCACTTGGTTCAGTGCAGATGTGCCCCCGGGGTAGGGTTACCAGATGACAATAATTTCCCTGCCATGTCCGGAATTTTAGCTGTCTGTCAGGGAAACAGGGAAAATTAGAAAAAAAATAGAAATTATCAGGAATTTTGAAAAATTAGAATTAGAATTATTACTATTTTCTAATAGTCAAAGAATTTTGAAAAATTAAAATTATTAGATACTATTAGGAAAAATAAATTTAATAGAATTTTGTGTGCAACGGAATTTACAGGGATCACGGATTTTCTGGCAGAATTTAATAAAAAGACAAAAAAACAGTATTTTTTTATTGTATAGGCGAAATTTCCAGAAAAATTCACAACCTGAACTAGCCACCCCCGACCCTCAGGATAGATGGTGTACACTGGGTGTCATTCGTACCGATAATGTGGTAAATTTATGTTTCCTGAATTTCTCTAGCTACCCCCCCTCCCCCCAGGATGGATATAACTTATGGACCAGTTAAGTTTACAGGAATTTTTATGCGAAGTCAGGGATTTTGTGAGGAAAACTCATTTTCGGAGGTCTGGTAACCCTACCCCGGGGAACCGATGAAGGGGACATTCTTCTACGATGAGTTCTATTGTTTGAACACATATGTCCACATCCACCCAATTCTGAACCCTTTGGGCACTATTTATTTCAGGCATCATGTATGCATAGCAGCTGTAACTGCACCGGATGCAGTTATATAATAGTACAATGAATGGCTTTCATGGTCATGTAGTGTAAGGGAAGGGTGTCGATTAATTAGAAGAAAAAAAATGTTTTGTGAACACCTCATAATGAATACAATACGTATTATATCTACGAGTGTTAAAATGAAATCTAACTGTGTTTTGTCACATTTTAGTAACAAGTTGTATGATTTTGAGCTGAAAGTCTTTTGGTAACCTTTACGTTTAGTTGATTTCAATGCATTAGATATTAGTCGTTAAAATATAATATGTTATATAGTTAGTTTTAGGCGATCCGCTCACTGAGGCAACTGAAAACTGCCAACTGGCAACTGTCTTTGTATGACAATGTGATGGCCCGCACACTTCAAAATCACACAAAACCCCGTTGTCAATGGTAACGCAAGTGGTGTCTCGCGATTAAACATTAGATTTATAACGTTATAATTTACTGCCATGAATAATTTTAATTAAATAAACTTGCTACCTACTCAATTTCCAACGGGAAACACGCCTTTCCAAGCTCTAAGCTATTTTGGAAAGAAGATATCTGTAAAGGCAAAAAAACCCTTTCTTACCCTTTTAGATCTCAAAAACAGAGACAAAGGTCCCTCCGAAAAGGTTCCGTTAATGTATAAGTTTGTAACGTTTTTTTCCTTAGAACTGTTGTCAAGGAATTTGAGTTTGACATACATTTAAAGTCTGTCGTATTAGTATTGGCCTTTCAAAAATATTAACAGTATTATTGATCTTCCTACTGTGTAACAATAACTCTTCAAGTTCAACAACCCTCCCCGTATAAGCAAAATTATTGATTTTCTTTTCCTCTCCATCAATACTATGCCAATCATTTGCAAACATTTTTTTCTAATGAATTAAGCTACCCTTTTCCATTAGTCATTATACATATTAGACGATACTTTTTCCTCTCTCGCTCGGTTCATTCAAGTAAAATCCTCCTCAATCTATGGACCTTTGTACGTCTCGAATGCTCTTTACTGATTGGTTCCATGAATACTAATTTGTAGAGGGTAGAAAAAGGTCTTTGTTTTAAAAGGCTTTCATGGGGAGGATTCTTTCAAAAGGTTTAATTACGAGTACCTACCGCTTTGTTCAATCAATATGTTGTACAAAGGACCACCACATCAATGGAGTCAAATGAGAAGCGGAACATTAAATACCATATACAAGAATTAAGTGGAGATAACAATGTTTACAAATTTTACATCGTTTTTATAACCCAAATTCTAACAAAGAACACGGAAATTATTTTCATTATGTTGCATTTGTTTTAAAAAAAAAATATATATATATTTGTACCCTAGCAATAACTCTTTTTGGGAAGGGAGGAGTTTATAAAACTTAAATGGGAGGTAAAAGAAAAATCAAAATCATAAATTTCACAAGCACAATTCAGTGCCAAAATAAAGAATAAAGGTAATTATTACAAAGAAAATATAAAAAAAATCTTTAGAAAAAAAACAAGAACAAAAAATAACAAAATGCACAGATAAAAAGTACATATAATATACTTTATCAAGGCGTAGTCGAGGGGGCAAGACTCTTGATTCCCAATCCGAAGGTCGCGGGTTCGAACCCGACGTGCGCAAGTATTTTTTTTTGTTTAACCCAAAGTAGAAGTTTCCAAAAATTACGGTTTTTAAAAATATATATAATTTTTAAAAATAAATTAAATAATATTATTGAAAACGAAGATAACAATAAAAATTTCAATATTAAAATATGAAGATGAACAAGACACAATAAAATAATAAAAAATAATCGCAACTGGGACTCGTACCCAGACGTTTCCGGGACGTGCGCTCCACCAATTCAGCCATTGCGTCCTGCTATAAAACCGCCATAATTGTCAAAGTCATATTTCAAAATTCAGAATTAACAATATTATCTTCGACTAATGTTTTTTTCCCATATTATCGGCAGCTACCTTTTTTCATTACATCGATGGGAATAACCTACAATAGTTAAAAAGAGAGTTTGTCTTTTAAATTAAATAATATTATTTAATAATAATAAAATTAATAATATTATTATTTAATTTTATAGATTAGTTAGGTACTTATTTACATTTTTGATGTAAAATACTTTCACATGTCCTTTGGGAAAAGAAAAGTAAAAATAAAAAAAGGGAAAAGTGAAAAGAAAAATACACTAACTGGAAATTATAACTGATAAATTGTAACTGGAAATTTGACTTCTTGGAAAATTGACCTGTTATTGTATTAAATAGACATGAGTTTCGTTTTGAAAAGTAACGAAGGGATCTTTTTTACATATAAACAGAAAAATTAACAACAAAAATCATGTAACAAAACGGTCAAAATCCGGGGTAAAGTGCATTAACTTCGGGAGGTGATTCTACATGATAGTATAAGTAAAAAAGATAAATAACATTTTTCGAAATTCCAACTTCTAGGGGTACCTTTTCGGTAAAAAGATAAAATTACTCCGGCGTGTACAGCCAACACAATTTTTTTCCGCTGTTACGATATGTAACAATCATAACCGCCAATGTCGGGCCAGGATAACTCACAGCAAATTTATCGGGCAAGTTTGTATCTTACACTAAGGATTTTTAATACGTACGTCTTTTTATGTGAGAAAAAAAGAATGAAATTTCGGAAAAAGTTATTTGGCTTTTTTACTCCTACCATCACGTAGAATCACCTCCCGAAGTTAATGCACTTTACCCCTTGACATCCTGTATAATATTTAATTGCGTTCTAGAATTTTTTTAAAAAGTTTTTCGACTCCTAAAATCTTTCAGGCTTCCCAATTTTCGTTTCTGACAAACAAGAACTACGATATTATTGTTTCTCGTCCATTAGCTAGTTTGAATATTATGAAAATCTACATCCTGTACTCTCCACAGATCTTTCCGTGACCATTCATTTAAAGTGGTGGCAATTTTTGTCACAACTTTCGTGATGAGAGCCAATATTTGCCAGCCAATGACATCAAAGTTCTAATATAATAATAATAATTATTTTTTTCTTACAAAAATATACTTAGCACAGCTCTTTGTAAGATGAGGTATAAATACCACTAAATTCGTAATCACATTTAATATTTACGCTCAAAAACGTCCGTCTCGTTTTAAATTCTTCTTCTTTCGGTTTCCTCTTCTATCCGAGGTTTGCTATCATCAACAACTCCGTGGAACTGCACTGGTAACATACAGTAGGTATTCATTCTAAGCCATGAAATGCGGTATTTTCTTTCACCAGCACTTTCATCAATTAATCCTTGGACTCTTTTTAATTCACAAATTTAATTAAAATTGTGTATAATTGACGTTTAAAAAAACTTTGGATTAAAGTAATGTTAAAATTTACTGCAAAAAGACATGCCCGGTATCTGCCTAATCTCCGCTAAACGGTCTGGAATACAGACTCTACTTGGTTGGTTGGGATGGGGAGGAGATGGGCAAAACAGATAACATTTATTTAAAACATTTCATGTTCCCGCTACACAAATGTTGGTTTAATTAAAAGCGACCTTTATTACGGCTCAGGCTTCACATTCTGCGGTAAATATGAAAGCCTCGAGAGTAAAACAAATCCCACGAGTGTAGATAATAGGGATTTCTTATAATTCGTAATCGCGAATGAAAGAAGGAATGGATTGCTTCAATAGAATATAAGTTATATTTAAATAAAGATGACGGGCGGCGTGGATTTGATTTTTATACAAATCGATGATGAAATGTTGCATACTTTCATAATTTCAACACAAGAAAAAGGTTACAATTGCTTTCGAAAAACTCAGTGAAAAGTCCGGTCAACGCTGGGGACTTCTGCTAGTTTAAAATAAATTTGAATGTTTTAATGAGACTATTTCTCAATTTAACTTCTTGTTCTGCACGCTTAATACAAAATTAGATTATATACTTTTTACTTCTTCAAATTTCGCAAATTCACTTTGTGGCACCATTTTATTAATGACAAATTAAAACACTTTGTTTTTACCACGATAATCTTTATTTTAACAAATCGACATGTTTCGAGAACGATGTTCTCTTCCTCAGGACATAAAGATTCTTAGGATATAAATACATAACTCAGGACATAAAGACATAACGGACATAAAGACATAACTTAGGACATAAAGACACAACTTAGGACATAAAGACATAACTCAGGACATAAAGATCTTCCTCAGAACATAATTTTGAGTACATTTTATGTCCTGAGGAAGAGAACATCGTTTTCGATTTGTTAAAATAAAGATTATCGTAGTAAAAACAAAGTGTTTTAATTTGTCATTAATATACTTTTTACTTTCGGGATTTTCCTACGACATCTCTTTGCTCGATTATAATTTAAAGAAGAACGCTTCAAAACTTTAATTTTCTAACGTATTTGTATTTTATGAATATAAATACCTATCTTGGTGGCAGTGTAGGTATTTGCGTGCCTGCACGTATTAGCATATTGTGATACAATGAAGGCGTGCCTGCACGTCATTAGCCCCTTCTAGTCTTTGAAAGGCACGAGTTGGACAGATGTGAATAAGTATCAAACAATAATTGACAAAAGGATTTCAAGGATGAAGCACCTTCCATGGCATCATACCTCCCTGTCTAATATTTTATTATTTCTGATTCATCTTGTTTATTCTCAGAATGGATTCAATAAACTAATTGTTTTAAACAAACCGGGGGCGGTTTTAAATATTCTGTTTCGCAACTACAAAGGGTGTCGTGCGTCTTGTTTGAAAACGAAACTGCCCCACAACGATATGTCCCACTGCCCCACAACGATATGTTCCACTACCCCACAACTGCCTTACAAAGATATGTCCCACTGCCCCACAACTGCCCCACAACGATATGTCCCAATGCCCCACAACTGCCCCACATCGATATGCCCACTGCCCCACAACTGCCCTACAACGACATGCCCCAATGCCCCACAACTTTTCCACATCGATATGCCCACTGCCCCACAACTGCCCCACAAGGATATGTCCCACTGCCTTACAACTGCCCCACAACGATTTGCCCCACTGTCCCACAATTGCCCCACAACGATATGCCCCACTGCCCGCAACGATATGCCCCACTAACCCAAAACTGCCCCACAACGATATATCACACTGCTCCACAACTGCCCCACAACGATTTGCCGCACTGTCCCACAACTGCCCCACAACGATTTTCCCCACTGTCCCACAACTGCCCCACAACGATTTTCCCCACTGTCCCACAACTGCCCCACAACGATATGCCCCACAACTGCCCCACAACGATTTGCCCCACTGTCCCGCAATTGCCCCACAACAATATGCCCCACTGTCCCATACCTACCCCATAAAATGATTTCTGATAATTATGTATTACGAGCGCCTTATATATTTCTTTTGTGTCCAAAAATTTTATATACTTTTTCTTTTACTACTTCGAATACACTTTTCTTGTATATTCGATTCTTAATTGATTCTCAAACCTAGTACTCGACTGTACAATATATTATAATAGAATTTGTGAATCTTAACGTTATTCAAAACTATATGAATCAACATGTACCTACCTACCTAAAATGTACGAAACCTCTCAATTTGACTGTCCTAGAACGGGAGACCTTCCTAGTTGGACAGTCAAAGCTTCCTTAAACTGTAAATGTATTTTGATGACAAATAAATAAACAAACTCGGTCTCATCAAACACTCCTTCACTTCTTGTTTTTTACACTTCACATTCATGCATCGTCTGATTCACATTCTACTGTTATTCTGGAATGGATGTTGTTAATAGTCCTCTACTGTGGTGCTCTCTGCCTTCTCCTACACTGGTTGGCTACACGGAGAAAAATGTTTTTCTAAAATACGATAATTTTATTTGTAAAAAAGGTTAAAAACGGGACTGAAGTTCTTACGAACGTACGAAATTACGTATACCAACAAATTATTCTTATATGTTCCCGCCAATAAACATTTAAACCCTGTTAATTTGTTCGTAAGAACTTCAGTCCCGTTTTTACGAATAAAATGATCGTATTTTAGACCGTTTAAACAGTTCTTACGAATAAAATGATCGTATTTTAGAATAATATTTTTCTCCGTGTATCATCAGCGCCTGGAACAAGGATGTTTATTTCTGGGGCAATTCACTTAGTCACTTAGATGGTTAGGGTTTCTCGCAAGCAATTGTAATATTTGTATGAGACGGATTATTGAATGGTTGATTCATACGAATGCGATAGTTAATTATAATTTACCCTTCAGATTCTTCTACCTTATCATGACCTTGATATTATGACAGGGCAAGAGTTACATAGGACAATGTTTCACAATGAGTTGATTGGGATTGATGTCAATTCTCGAGAGTGACCATTTGAAGAAAAATGACATTAAAAAATATGTGCGTGACAGTATCAGCCAATTATTCAACCTTTAAATATATATCGCATCAAGATCAAGTCTTATCTAGAATTGTCTCCTCGCCATTCAATTTTCCGATTTTGAACCCTATACAATTTTTAAATTTCAAATTTGAATAATTTTCATGTATGAATTCACCTTTTATCTGTCTATCTATTGAGACGATGGCCAAGAATACTCTTGAAAAGTGAAAACAATATTAATCGATTAAAAAAAAAAAAAAAAATATATATATAAGCCACTCAAATAAGAGTATCGCTTTAATATTATTTTTATTAATTTGGGAGGCGGGAATGTATACCGCCGCCCCGGGAACTATTTAATGGATAACCTCTGCCATAGGTCACCCTAACTGGTGCGCTACATTTTGTGACTTAGCAGGGGTGCCTGGGTTCATGGGGTGAGGCTTGTTTAGATCTTGGTGGCGGATGATCTGGACACACTGAACCCCAGATTTCTACCCAACCCTCATACCTTTTTCCTTCCCGGAACTTCCTCTCCTTAAAAATACCCTCCACACAGCATCCCCAAAGATGACACATGCCCTGAGGGAAATTATTTTCCTCAGGGCCTCCTGTGTGGACCGAATGTAAAAAATAAATAAAAAATAATGAGAAGTCGAAGATAGAATGGCAATCCAAAAATTAGGTGTTGATTTTTACGAAATTCGTAAAATTGCCAATAGCTCGAAAAATAACTATTTTTTACTAACGTCAAACCATCAGCCCTCCATTGGATAACATTGATTTTTGGGACACCATATTTTACTCTCAGTTATAAAGCATTCCCATTTATTATTTGTGTGAAAGCACCATGAAAACATATTAAATTACTGTATTCTCGGTACCATAAGCTTTATTATATATTTATCTTATAATAACTTAACTACATAATACTGCGTAGCCTTCAATGTATCTCGCGCGCATCGTAACGATTTGAAAATAATACATCCCAATTTAAACAACATAATATTATAAATCTTAATTATAATTTAATATTATCCTCTGTGCTATCCTTTTTATCACAAAGTACTTACGGCATAAGCCCCGGGTTAAATGGAACACAATCTCTGGCTACCTGCATTATCGCGTGGGTATTTTAAGGATTCAGTTAAGTAATGAAACGGGTAATATATCCGTAAACCAGCTTTTACCATTGTCTAGTAGCGCCAGTCTGTTTATTGTGAATTCATTAACTGTGTGTACGTTTGTACGAAATTAAAGGAGACAATCTTTCTGTTTAAATACGGTGTATTATTTAACGTTTCTGACGCACAAGTTCGCAGCGTTTGTACGAATTATTGAAACCTAAATACAATTATTGAATGAAGATAATATTAGCGAAAGTCAATCGAAAATCCGAAACAGAAAAATCAGAAAAAGATACGGATACATCTGGGACTCGAACCCAGGTCCTCCGGCAATCCGGGCCGACGCGCTATCCAACTGCGCCAACGTATCCCTATCCGATTCGGTCATTTTTTAACTGTATCATACTTCGACTGAAAACCACCAACATTATTTTCATTTTTCTTATCGCATATTTTTATTGGCTGCTACCTTTATGTGTGATTGCAAGATTCAACTCGAACTAAATGCCCTCTAGATAGTGTCAGGATAAATTTTATCACTTTTTATTAATATGCGACATCTATTGACTTTATCTGCAAGTACTTTGTTGAGTATATTATATTCTACATGGCATTGTACGAGCTTAGGTTTCAATAATTGTTTTATTTTATTTTTATTTTTAACTTTTTAACTTAAAGAGTTAAACCTCAAATTATAATATTTTAATTAATGAAGATAATATTAGCGAAAGTCAATCGAAAATCCGAAACAGAAAAAGATACGGATACATCTGGGACTCGAACCCAGGTCCTCCGGCAATCCGGGCCGACGCGCTATCCGATTTTTCTGTTTCGGATTTTCGATTGACTTTCGCTAATATTATCTTCATTAATTAAAATATTATAATTTGAGGTTTAACTCTTTAAGTTAAAAAGTTAAAAATAAAAATAAAATAAAACAATTATTGAAACCTAAGCTCGTACAATGCCATGTAGAATATAATATACTCAACAAAGTATTACATACTTCCTCGTTTGGCCATAACTCTAATACTAATAAATGAAATAAAAATACACACCAATTTAATAAGTTGTAATTGTGGGTTTATCTCACAACCTCGCAAATAAAAATAAAACTTCGGGGTCAACAAACCACTTTGAACTTTTTTTAAATTAATGTGAACCCCGACCATCAGGTCGCATTAGTATTTATTATATTATCTATCTGCATTATTTTTAACTTAAAAAAAAATTATTTAACATTTCTTTTTACATATTTCAACATTTAGTCCCGTTAAACTGATTTATATCATTTCTCCAAACTTCGCAAAATCACTTTGTGGCGTCATTTTGAATTAAATTAAAACAAATAACTTTGTATTAAACCACTATTATATAATCACAATTACCTACATGTTTCAAAACCGATGGTTTCTTCGTCAGGGTAGTAATGACATTAAATAACAAAAGAAACATAGACAAAAAGAAACAGACTAAAAAGAACTACGTACAAAAATATTATAGAGAGAGGTGATTAATTAATGAAAAAATATCGTAAAAAACAATTATTTAAAATTAAATATAAAAATTATTTTAGAATATGAAAAATTACATTATATAAATTATCAAAACATAATAAAGATGTTTAAACAACAAAAATAAATTATTTTAAATATAATTATTTATTAGAAAATAAATTTAAGAGATGGCTATTTTAAAAAAATATTTGGTTATTAATAATATTTGATTTATATCAGTTTGTAAACCAGTTCTTTTAACAGTTACTTTTTAGAAAATTTAAACAGGTATATAAAATATACACATTATTACATTATACATACATTCACATATTTTTACATACAAAAAATAAAGAGCAGAGGAAAAACGAAAGAAAGAAAAAGAAAAAAGATTATAATAATGGAACAAAACATTATAAACGAAAATTAGAAAAACGGAGGTTAGTACAAAAAAATTCTTTCACATAACCATTTTTTTAGCGTACATTTCCTTCTGAAAGTCAATTCACAGCTTTTTAGTGAATTGGGTAACATGTTGTAAATTATTGGTACGAGGTATTCTAGAGTTCTTTAACCGTATTTATTTAGGTATCTGGGAATAACAAGTCCACCGACAGCTATATGAGTTAACCTATTGAACTACCATCCAATGCCAGTTATGAGTAACCTCTCAAACTACTCTCTAGGGTATCAAAGATATTTCTAAAGCAAACCCTTGAAAGATCAGGGGATGTTGTCCCAATAATTGAAGAAAATACACATTAAAACCAATTAAAACTTAATTCACCATTAAGTCATAAATATAACATCAAAACTCCTTTGTTTTCTACACAACAAATATATTTACAAAGAGAAAAAAAAAATTATTATCTTCGCGGAGAAGTAAAAAAAATACAAATTTATTATTCAAGAAAACGAGATGTCTTCCTAGAAAGGAAAAAAAAACTATTACAAACGTTTGGTGGTTTCGTACTTCTTTTCACACTTCGTTTTCTTTTGCAAACAAATAACATCTCTCCGAACTACTCCGAAACACTATTTCACTGGAAAACAAAGATTATGATTATGCTCGTGTCCATCAACTATACTTAGAAAACCTAACGATTTATGCAATAGATTCGCCGGGATTCTCTTTATCACTATTAGGGGGTTTCCCACCATCCTCCCAATAGCTTATCTAAAAATAAAATACTCGCGGTGGTTAGATAACTCGGCCAACTTATCCAATATTATAACCACTATTCATAGGTTCGAGTACCGAATTATAAACTCCAACTTAATAAATAAATAAACCGTGAATCGTAAATCGAAACATATAAGATAAGCTATTGAAAGGATGGTGAGAAACCCCCTTAGTAAAATAAAAATATTTTAAGGTGAAGATAATTTTTATAATATTTTACTCAGGAAACCAAGATTAAATATTTAAATGAGACTTTATTTATACGGTAAAACGTTTTAAATAGTAAATTAATTCTTGGAAGGTTTAGTTAGTAGGCAAAGAGCCCGGATCGTATTTTCGTGGTAATAAAATTAATTCTACTAACTGTCCGAATCCTTTTAGGATTAAGGACACAGAAGTGCGGGAGTGGAAGAGGAATGTCCCTAGTGGTAACAGGCTTGGTGTAGGACTTTAGGAAGAAAGGATTAAGAATTTATGTGTTTGGATTCCAACAAGAAAATGATGGGTTTATTACGTAGGCATTGGTTTGTTAATTGTTGAATTAATACCTAGTAGAATTAATAATATTCGAGGTATTGTGAGAGTTTTGATACAGGTTTTCGTGAAATATAAACTTAAAGGGTCTTTATAAATCTAGAAAATAACATAAAACTATGGTTATAAGTAAGTGGTATTATATTTTAGTTTAGTCAGAGTGTTAAAGTAAACGAGGTGTTGTGGAAGATATAATACATTTTATTTACATTTTTAAATAAGCCATTCCATTTTGAGGGGTGGGAACGGGTACCGCCACCCGGTGATCCGTTCATTGGATAACCGACATCTCTGACATGGGTCAACCAAGTGGTTCGCGTTGATCGTGTGATCCAGGTATTGGCGGTGGTGGCGTCAGTGAGCCCAATTGGGAAAAGTAGGTTTATGGAGACCCTGTGACATCTCCAGTCCTATTTCGATCCAACGCTTGGCAATGGGAGATATGGATTTCGTACGTCCGTTACTCCTGCACACACTGACCCCTAGATCCTACTCACCCCTCTTACCTTTTCCTTTCGTAACCTAAGAGTAATAAAGATAAGTGACAGTTCACAATGACTAAGTGTCCTTAATATATTCACAATGACTAAGTGTCCTTAATATATTCGACTTTGAAATGACTTTGCAAAAATGTATTTTCGGTGTCGCTCTGAATGTAGAATGAATCTTTTAGAGCATTTTATCAGCCTTTGTAAGTTCATGTGGTACTATAATGGCGGTGATACGCAGAAAACGCGATCTTCTCACTTAGTACCCATCTGGATTATGCTTTGGTTCCTCTAATCTTCCTATAGCTGATTGAAGACATTGCTTATCTAAGAGTTGAGGTTCATATATTGGTTGAGTCGTTAGCCATTGTGAATAACGTGTTTTTAATAAATTTAGAATTAACTTGCATTCTGCAATGAATGAAAAGAATGCAAGGCCGATGTGAGCGTCATAAGTAAGATTAAGAAAGGGACGCTTAGATGGTTTGGACATGTAAATTGAATGAATGAAGAAAGGAGTGTCAAGAGAATATATGTCGCAAATGTGAATGGTAGAAGAAGTCGAGGACGCCCGAGGAAGACATGGCACGATCAATTGAATCAGGTACTTTAGTCGGGCCATATCAAGAGTCAGAATAATAGAAGAGCTGTATGAAAAGATGTATGAATGTGAATGAGGCGAGGAGTGTATGCCAAGACCGAGTTTGGTGGTCCGTCCTCCCTGCCTACCCCTGCGGGGAAACGGCGTGATGGTTAGTTAGTTAGTTAGTTAGATTAACTTACCTAGGTTCACAACGTTAACAGATAAATGATTACCTTGTCACCTAAAAAATAGCAATGTACAGTGTTGTTATGTACCCACGTATGAGTACTAATTACTTCTGATGTTGATATCATCATGACGATGTGATGATTAAATTGATGATTCGATGATTTAATGATTTGACGCTTTCATGGTTTGATAATTTGATGATTTTCTTAAAGTCAGTATGTCAACAATATTTTGATAGCAATCTTTTATTTTTTACCTAAATAAAAAAAAACTTTTGGGTATTGTTTAAAACGGAAAGCTTTAAAATATATCAGCTAGTAACCAAGTGGACAAATGCGTTGGATTCCCACCCAGGTGGCGCTAGTTCAATCGTCTGCTAGATTAGTCCTCCTTTTTTCCCTGTATTTCATAAATACCGGGCCCGGTCAGTCTAGTGGTTTATATGGCCTTAAACCATCTTTCGGCGGCCCCGACTATACAGTACATATGCATTCAATAAAAATATTTTTCTGTTAAGAAATAGAAGAAAGGGAGAGAACATTTACGTTGGTTGAGAATAGGAATAGGAGTGGTGTAGGTGTGGAGAAGCCGATAAGAAACAAGTTTAAATTGGGCTAGGTACTGGATAAATTTCGTCGTTACGAAACGATTTGCCGGCCTCTGTGTTTCTTCCCTTCTACAACATGGGTCCCTTCAAGCCCCAGGTTCGCTCCTTCCTTTCCTTCCCATTGGTTGGGCATTGGTTTCCGTTTTCTATATAAATATCTAGTTAATATATTCTAATTTCTTTCAGTAAAATCTTAACTAAAAGTAAAGATAAAATAACCTGACTAAACTAAAAAAGTAAACCCTTACATTAATTAATACAAACATAGATCTATATATCAAGTCTCCACTCCTATATCCATTTTGTTATTAACACCTGTTCCTGGAAGGGGTGAGCTTCAGTTTTAGGGAGGAGGATAAAAAGGGGGAGGGGAGGTGCGAAATGGGCTATCGTCCCAATAGCCCATTACTTTAAGGGGTGCAAATCACGTGATCGCTTACAAAAATATTGTAAGCGCCCACCCGAGATGCGCCCCCAAAAATAAGTAAGTAAGTAAGGTCCCAGTAAGCCTAACGGTTAATTGGGACCTACTACATTAATTTCACGATCAAACATGATTTAACTAACAGAACGTGTATTTTATATTTATTATGAACGAAGTGTTTGCTCTTAATTATAATATTGAACAAAGGGCCGTGTTTGAAAAAGGCTTCGACGCCGCTGTATAACGCCCCAGGACATAGAAATAATTTCCATATTGCTGATTCCATAACAGAGTAAATATGTTCACTCAATGTTCCATTAAAAGACAACCTAATGGGGAGATTAAAAGATCGCGAACATTCTTTAATGTCCCATAAATATTCTTCACAGCTTTGGGAATGAAGTGTAAAAAAACAGACTGAGGGAATTAAGGTTTTGTAAATAGTGAGGAATAAAAAAAATCATGAATAATCTAATAATGACGACATTGCGTGTTGGGGTTGGATAAATTAGGCAATTAGTTTAATATTGGTGGCTACTTGGTTCGCTACAATTGGTAACTTTCCAGGGGTGCCCGGGTTCGTGAGGTGAGGTTAGTCCGGATCTTGGCGGCGGACGCGTCTGCTCACCAACTGCTTGGCAAGCCGAATCGGGAGAGACTGGTCGAGAAAGACCTAACCTCGACCTCTCCAACCAGACTTTCTCGATCCATCGCCATGCACCGCGGTGGGAGGAATAGATTCATACTTCCGCCGTTCCTGGACATATTGACCCCCGGATTTGAACCCACCCCCAAACCTTTTTCCTTTCTCCGTTCGTTCCCTAAAAAACCGCTCTCACAGCATCCTCAAAGATGACACTTGAGGGCCTGCCGTGTGGAGCTGTAAATTTAATTAACATACTTATGGCGAAAATACTATAAAATGAAATATTATCGTAGTCACTTGTATTATTTATTTAATGTTTGTATTTATCTTATAAGTTTTTGATTATTGATTACAAATTTAATTAGAACGTTATTTTTTGCTGTAAATACTCCTCCCATAAACACGAGCTCTTAGAGCTCAACTTATGGAGTAGTAGAATAATTATGTATAATTGTATAACTTTGCACAATGTAATCACCTGTATGTAAAATCTTTTTCTTATTAATAAATAAATAAAAAATAAAAAAAATAAATAAATATTCACGAAATTTTCGAAAAGAATTAACCAATTATATTATTAACAAATAAATATATCATTAAATTTTATATTCCCTCAACAGATTCCAGAAAAATCAGTTTTAAAAAATATGCTTAAAATTAAAGCAAAAATGATGCAAATAGGTTCCGGAGAAAAATTTGGACAAAACGAAATTTCACAAATTCTTTGATCATTTTTTTTACTTTGCTGAATAAATCTTAATGTAAAAAGTATCCTATTTTAACAGGAACAGTAAAGCTGCTCTTAGCCAAATCGCGTTTTAATAACCCCTTTTTTTAAAACCTTTTTATAACATTTTTACAACGCTTGCGATCGTTTAAATTTTTGTTTTTGTAAATGGACATAGGTCCACGTGGTTTAAATAAACATAGCATAGTTCTATTTCGCAAAAATGTTTGTAAAACCTTTAACCTTGTGCCCTTTACATGTATATTACAAAGAAATAGAAAATTCTAACAATTTCTTTGAACAAATTTTGAAATGCTTTTGTTTTGCGCAAACCATAAAGCAAAATGATTCATAAAAAAATTGGTTGGTCTAGGAGAAGGATGGGACACGGAGAAAAATGTTATTCTAAAATACGATAATTTCATTCGTAAAAACTGAAGAAATTAACAGTGTTTTCATTGTTTGTTTTTGGTGTGTTATGCCGTGTTGCGCTACCTCCTTCTTTAGCCGACGTTTCGGACAGCGTTGCAGTGTCCATCATCAGGGCAGATCGGACGATGTGAACATGTGACAACGTATCCAAATTAACAGTGTTTTAATGTTTATTGGCAGGAAAATGTAAGAAAAAACATTGAAACCCTCTTAATTTGTTCATAAGAACTTCAGTCCCGCTTTTAACCGTTTTTACGATTAAAATGATCGTATTTTAGAAAAAAAAAATTCTCCGTGGATGTTCGGAGATGGGTAGATACATACAATGGTTGCTAATCCAAGGTTGTCCTACTATACTACTTAATATTTGTTTATTTATTTTTTTATTGTTTATTGAGGCATTTTAAGTAGGTACATAGTTATGTATGTCCTAATACAATCCTTATATAGATATACACATAATTAAGGTAACACATTTACAAAATATCAATCACATATTAACGTAATTTAATTTTAAATGTTTTTATGTTTTCTTCTAATTTTATTTCTTCTGGTAATTCTCCAAATATCTTCAACGCTCCGTACATCAACGAGTTAATCAACGATTTACTGAAGGAAGAACAGTACGGCTCAACATAAACATGTGTGGGATTGCACTCACCTCCCCACATTCTGGAATAAAGAACTTATGATTATTATTATTATAAACATAAAATTATTGGCCGGGAAAATCTTAAATCACCAATCAAAACTCAGCGGATGCTTGGTTAAATTAAAGAGCATTACTTAGAGTCTTCCAGCGGAGGATTACTATGTTTCACTCAGCGCCGGTTCTACGAAATCTGGCGCCCTGTGCAGGAAGTACCGATGGCGCCCCCCCCCCCCCCAACATTTTTTTAAAAATTCAGATAAAAAATTTATATACATATAAAAAAAAAAAAAATTATGCAATACGTTTAAAATAAATTAATATCCCGCCAACAAGAATCAAGAGTAACTTTTCCAAGTGACCTGGCGGTAGCTATCTATGACACTGGACAAAATAATAACATCATAACAAAATATAATATAAAACATGAGGCAGTTTAGTTCAGAAATAATAATATTCTGATCAGTTTGTTTAATATGGTGCCAAATCGCGCGCGAATGGCAACATAAATAAACCAATAACGCGGCGAAAGCGACGAACTATCATCAAAGAGCAACTTGTAATCAACGAAGGGAGATCCGTAGGAGAAGCGATTAATGAACCAATCACAATGTTTGTTGAATTTCGAACGATACAATGGTCGTAAGAGCAACAAGGAAAAATAGGTCTTACGTTCGTATGAAATATATTGTATTTGGAAAAAAATTCCTTGACGTAAGTCAAATCCGTATTTCGTTAAATTTTAACCATCGATGCGCGCGCATTAGGTTTACGCATATGGAGTGAGTGAGTGTTGCCAGCGCATACTAATAATTCCGTATTACGAGTAATTTTTAAACGATTCGGGGAATATTTTAATTGAATTTTAAAACAATATTTATTTTATCACGGCGCCCCTTCGTAGTGGGCGCCAGGTTTTTTGCACGTTTTTGAACGTATGGCAGATCCGGCGCTGGTTTCACTTAGGGTAGTGTAGTAAACGAAAAAAAAACTGTCCGTTAATTAACACCAACTGGTTCAATTCGTAGCGGAGTTAATCCATACAGCGTACGTAGAGTTGAGAGGAAATTTAGCGATTGCTCATTTTGATTGGCGAAAGCGACTAAAAGTGCATTAGAATAAAAGATTACATTAAAATGAACGAGAATTGTAGATATACGGGTGTAAATTAATTAAAATAGTTTGTGGTGACATGTAAAATAAAAGTGATTAATGAAATGGTAAATATGGCAAAAGATAAATACTTACAGTAAAGTCAGTATCTACGCCACAAGAAGATATTACATAATATTACTTCTGGAGGCATGTGCATGATGTCCTGGATGAGGAGATGAATGGGCCTCCGGTTGAAAGAGGAAATATCTGGGGGTCGTGATATCTCCGCGTGCTGTAGGTCGGAATAATAAACGCGAGGATGCTTGTTGATGATATATTTACAATATTTGAATTATACTCAATTTACAAATGAAGAGTATTTACAATCGTAGTAATATTATCCCGACACGAAGACCGCAGATTGCGAAGTTGAAGACTGATGAAGAACGACTGACTCGATTTGGCTTGCTCGAGCCCTTATATAGGCCGGTACGAGAACGGCAGGCGAAATCGTGCACACGCTGGAAGATTCCCGAAATTTCGGCGCAGCGCTACGTGTCGCGTATTGCAGATCTGAGCTCTTTCCAGAAGGTGGTCAAAATATATTGCCTACCGAGGTAGCAGGTAGAGGCGGATAATCAGTGCCGTAACTAGGTAGGCCGCTACGTAAGCAGGTGGCATATGAATCGCTACACTCTTACGTAAGAACTTAAATAACTCTTACGGGAACTAATGTTTCATATAAAACTAACAGTATATTTACGTAGAGCAATTTAGTCAAATTTATCCCCTTGTGAGCTTTACTCCAATACCTTGAACTAGAAATACTATTTATTTACTTTCATTATCTTTTTAGGAGTGCTACTCGTACTGAAAATTACACTCACAGTTAAGATTTAAGATATACATTGTAAATAATAAGAGGTGCGATAAAATAATAAGTGAACAATAAACGAAATGTATTAAACCTAAGAGAATAACTACTCGTATTATACTAAAGTATGTTATTGAGTGCTTTAGAAAATTATTCTGAAAGAATGAAGTTGGTAATTGATCAGGTAAAATATTATGACAGGATACTAAGATACATTAGGTATATTATAATATTTGTGTGTTATAATATACCTAATGCATCAAAAAGGAAATTACACCAATAGAAAAAGATGGTGGTACAGAAAATCAAACAAAATCAAATAATGAAACTTTGAAAACTTGGATGATTATTTTACATATTAGTGAATTTTACATAGGTCTGAAAAGCCAGGTACATCCCCACCTTCCTCTTCCCCATCTCCTTCCCTTCCCCCTTACCTTCAGCCTCACAACATACCCCAATTGGGAATGCCATAGTCTCACTGGCTCCAGACGGGAGCAGTTGGGACTCTTGTGAGGTGTTCACTATAAAAAAACTATACGATTTGCAGTACCCTAATATATACATTTATAGGTAAGCAACAAAAAAATCGATTAGATTATAAAGCAAGCCACCATTACAGAAATACTAATGAAACATTTCTTTAACAATAGCGTAATTATTACACTAATTATTATCAATTGGACAGGAATCGTGCTGCGCTGAAAACAAACGGACAAACAATGGAAAACGGTGAACAAATCTCCTCAGTAAGTGACGCCCAAAAGGGGCCAAGATCTCCTAATATCCCCTACATCGACAAATAATCAAGTCACACGGAAACAAGTATCAACGCGAAGCTTGGATGAGAGGAAAATATAAATAGATTGGGGAAGCCTCCATCAAAAAGAGAAATAGGTGTGACGGTTATTAAAAAACTTTCGTAGTACCTACCTAATTTTAACACCCACTGTTTCGGGTAGTCCTCCACGCTTTCATAACTTCAAATTGGAATTCAGTAATACAATCTTAAACGTGTAAAAATTTAAAATTAGCATAGGCATGCTGTTGGATATCATATTATGTTATTTATATTTAAAAAAACGAGTGTGCTTACTCTTGATCCTACAGTGTGATACAGACAATAGGCCTGCACTGTGTCTTAGACGTACGAAACGTAATTGGCCATGAGAGAAATGTGTGCTCGCACCTCTCTCTCTTGTAATATACGAAACCTAACTCTATCTCTTTCTATCTTCACTAACTTATATCTCCCTCTCAACTTCCGTTCGCCTCGCCCGATTACACTTTTCGTAACGCTCTCGTCACGCATTCACCAGCTTGCTCCCTAATTTGAGAATAAACCAAATAATTGAACTACACAGATTAACCCGAAACGACCCAGTGGAACTGCATTCATACCAGTCACGCAAGATATGCCAATAGATCTATTGTCTATTGTCTTCCTTTACCATATTATCTTCCAACAAACTTCTCCTAGATCAGGGGTTCCCAAACTTATAAGTATCACGCCTCCCTACTGCTTAAAATGAATATGCCCACGCCTCTAACTACTACTCTAACAAACGTGTTCTCTAGTCGCGTGCGGTGCGGGAAGTGAGGTGCAATGACACCAACTTTCAAAAATATTTATCCCTAAAACTAAAATCAAAAACCCCTAAAATCCCACCAAGTACTTGAAAATTCCCCTATTCGGCGACCGGAGTGATAACCGCCACCCGCGCCCGCGCCCCCCTGTACATGTCTTCGCGCCTCCCTAGTGGGGCGCGCCCCACACTTTGAAAATCAACGTCCTAGATGGTCCGTTAGATAGATTATCCGGTCTTAATAAACGGATTGCAATCTTTAGAGCATAGGCGTCGGGTAGGAATGCTATCGTTATTTCAATGGAAGATGCTCCGTGGAACCAGCATCATTGATCCCCTCGGCACCGGTGAATTGTCGGGAAACACGCCAAACGCGTGCCCAGCAATATATACACGGTTGAAATTTGTCACATGAGAACGGGTCGCTTCTACGACTCATTCTTGAGTTCAACAGCACAGCATGGGTCTCTTTAAGACCCATGTTCACTCCTTCCTCTCCTCAAAAAGACCCTCCACACATCATCTTCAAAGATGACATAGGTCCTGTGGGAAATTGTTTTCCTTATTTTCCTGTGCGAAGATAATTAAAAAAAAACTATTATTTTGTTACACCCACTGACGTGACAAAGATGTCCTACGATGTACGAGTGTTCGTAGAGTAAAGAAATTTTAATTTTATTAATGATATTATTTAATATAAAAAAACGCAATGAAAATCCAAATGGTGATCTTAATTGAAACATTGTGGCATTGAAGGTTTTGTGATATCGTAGATCAGAGTTCCGCAAAGTTTTGTGTTGAAGGTACCCCTACTGAATCTTTCCACTAATTTGTGGTTCGGTTCGCGTCACGTTGCGCTCCTCATCAAAGAAATGCTCATCATCACAGATATCACTTGTAGCCATAATGGGGAACGTCTGCAGTGTTTTCTTGTACCCCGGCATTTCATTAGAAAGAGCTTTCAGATTCCGGAAGTAACAGCAGGTTTAAAATGCATATTCTAAAAATACTCATTTCCAAATTAGACAGAAATAAAAGCGCCTTTGGGGAAATTTTATTACGTCGCTGTATAAATACGTTCAACGATCGAGACGCTGTATTTCTGTTCAAATTCCACCGAGAAATGATGAGGGTAAACGCCCCAGATTGAAGTTTTGTAAATGACAAAATAATTATTTTATGTGCATGTGGCCTGAATCGGGCGCCTGCCCTCACTGTCGTTTCGGTCGCTACGTCACTGGTTGCTTACATGTAAAATTATTAGCAAAGATTTAAATTTTATCGTTGTATCTCAAGAAAATAAACCGCCACGATCTTCTTTTGACATCGTCGGACTAGTAAATATGAGGTTTACGAGGTTGAAAAACTTGGCATGTAAATCGGCGTTTTCATTATTTTGCTGGTTTCTATTAATTGTTCGAATGGTTGAATTTACACAACGAAACCAGTTGTTAAAAATGTTTTATGTCCTCGGTTTTACTAGCAGTTTCACGTATAAACATAACATAGTTGCTGTCCAAAGAACAAACATAACACGTAAAAGCTGTCCAAAGAAGCGAAGCTAGCAGTTCAGAATGGAGTGCTGGTACCTACCCTGATGTATGGCAGTGAAGCATGGAACTGGCAGAGAAAGGATGAAAGTAGACTGAATGCTGTAGCCATGAGATCCGTGAGGCGTATGTGTGGTAAAACCATGTATGATCGTGTGAGTAATGTGGAGATCCGAAAAGAATGCAAGGCCGATGTGAGCGTCATAAGTAAGATTAAAAAAGGGACGCTTAGATGATTTGGACATGTAGAGCGAATGAATGAAGAAAGGAGTGTCAAGAGAATATATGATGCGAATGTGAATGGTAGAAGAAGTCGAGGACGCCCGAGGAAAACATGGCACGACCAAGTGAATCAGATACTTGAGTCGGGCCATGTCAAGAGTCAGAATAATAGAAGAGCACGTATGATAAGATTTATGAATGTGAATGAGGCAAGGAGTGTGTGCCAATGTGTGTGTTTGGCGGTCCGTCCTCTCTGCCTACCCCAGCGGGGAAACGGCGTGATGGTTAGTTAGTTAGTTAGTTGCATTAGTTTTATGAGGCCCGATTAGTTTCGCGCCCCTCACAATTTTAGTCAGTAATTTCATCGAATAGAAAGTGATGAAACTAGTTTTGCGAAGAAGCTTCTTCTGAGAAATATTACGCATTGAAAAAAAACTTTGATGTTCATGGTGTCGCTGAAGATTTCACAAAACTGTTTGGTGTCGTGAAATTAATTTCAACATGCATGAAACTGGTTCCGTAATGTAAATATAATGGGACATAATTATCAACAATGGCTCAATTGACCACAAAGAATCTATTTTACATAGAAATTCTCATTTCTACAGAAAATGTAGATTGGCATTGACAGGATATTTGCAATACGTTTGATCCTTTCCCTTTGTAAGAGAATAACTTATTAATTTATGTGAATGCATAATTATTAAGGACAAGTTGTTTCACAAAACGTGAACAGTTCATCAAATTTCAAAATAAAAATTTAAGTTCTGTGAATGTTCTATTCTAATTCTGTAATTATTCTAATTAATGAAGATAATATTAGCGAAAGTCAATCAAAAATCCGAAACAGAAAAATCAGAAAAAGATACGGATACATCTGGGACTCGAACCCAGGTCCTCCGGCAATCCGGGCCGACGCGCTATCCACTCCGCCAACGTATCCCTATTTGATTCGATCATTTTTAACTGTATTATACTTCGACTGAGAACCACCAACATTATTTTCATTTTTCTTATCGCATATTTTTATTGGCTGCTACCTTTATGTGTGATTGCAAGATTCAACTCGAACTAAATGCCCTCTAGATAGTGTCAGGATAAATTTTATCACTTTTTATTAATATGCGACATCTATTGACTTTATCTGCAAGTCTAGGATGAAATATTTTTATTTTTATTTTTAACTTTTTAACTTAAAGAGTTAAACCTCAAATTATAATATTTTAATTAATGAAGATAATATTAGCGAAAGTCAATCAAAAATCCGAAACAGAAAAATCAGAAATCAGAAAGTTGGCGCAGTGGATAGCGCGTCGGCCCGGATTGCCGGAGGACCTGGGCTCGAGTCCCAGATGTATCCGTATCTTTTTCTGATTTTTCTGTTTCGGATTTTTGATTGACTTTCGCTAATATTATCTTCATTAATTAAAATATTATAATTTGAGGTTTAACTCTTTAAGTTAAAAAGTTAAAAATAAAAATAAAAATACTGTAATTATTCCATTACAGGCCAGTTGTTCCATAATACTTAAATATATAAGTCACAGGGCTTCTTGAATACTAACTTTGAATGTTGATGAATTATTAAAATATTGCGAAATAAAATAAATTTGCGAAATTTTTTTTTTCTTGTCCATGTTTACTTTCTGCACAGCTCCAACTTTGTTTTCAGAGTCCACTTTAAGTTCTTGTTAACCGACGTTTAAACTCAAGAGAATTGTAAACCTTGATTTTCTCCACTATCCAACCGCAACAAACAAGTCTCTTTAAGGAAGACTGCTAAATGGGTGAGAATTTTAGCACCATCCTGTACATCATTTAATACTGAAAACCGCCGGAAACCCACTGACGACCTAAATCGTCGCGCAAACTCGGCAATCATTGCTTTACAATGGCCGTAATTTTTCAGAAATTAAGCGATAGGGTTTTTTATAATCGCGTCTGAAACCGCTCGATCACTCAACCCGAAGATTTTAATTAAAACATAAACTCTGAATTAATTGCTCTGCGAACGTGCCTTTATATTTTTGAACGACTGTGACTGTGCCGACTCGGCTTTACAATCCGACAAAAGTGAAATATTTATTATTCGGACAAATCAGGAATGGTTTCCGATTATTCCAGAAATATGGGATCATTTGGGAATGGGATTAATTTAAGCAAATAAATTTCTGAATATATTATTGTGTTGATGCCGTCGATTTTGTGTTTAAGGGGAATGGCTGCCCAGCTTTTTTCAGACAAAGCATAAATTTGGATTTGACGCCAAAATACACACCCAACATTCATAATTTTTATTTTTTGATTTAAGTTTTTATTCCAGCAGGGCCCCTAGCATACTCGATCGAATGTAGGATAACTTTCTATAACTTCTCGTCGTTCGACCGCCAACGAATAAGTGACACTTCACAAAGACTAAGCGTCCTTAATATATTCGACATCATTTGTTATTTTTACATTAGCGGTCTGTTTTTTCTAATTTTACCTCACAAGAGTTCCAACTGCTTCTGTCTGGAGCCAGTGAGACTATGGCATCCCCAATCGGGGTATGTTATGAGGCTGAAGGTAAGTGGGAAAGGGAAGGAGAAGTGGAAGAGGAAGGTGGGAAAGTACCTCGCTATTCAGATCTAGTCACTAAACACGGCTAAAGCCATTTCAAGCAATGTTTCAATTCTGAATAGAGGTCTTACACCAGGGCGATACTGAGAATATCTTCCACTTTGGAACGTGCCGTAAATATACCTCATATTATTTTTAATTAATTAATTGTGAAATAACATAAATTAATCAAATAAAATGTATTAGCGCACGCCGGATTCGAACCCGCGACTTTTGGAATGGGAGTCTAAAGCGTTACCAATGGACTACGCCGGCTGGGTATAAAATTAAATTAAACTAAAATTGAACTAAATCAAAATAAAATTAATAAAAAAATATTATGGGGTAGTCCACCAGGGAGGTCGCCTAATCATCTACGTCCATCGCTCATTTAGTGGGGAAGTGAGCCACTCGGAGCCACGACAATGATGTTGGTTGATTTCCGTGTCCTGCTTTAGAAGCTGGTGGCGAAGTAAGGCTGGGAATGAGTGCACCCTCCCTTCAGTGAACATTGTGTAGGCACTGCAGAACCTCGGTAGTTGCATAAGTTGTCTGTATGCCTTATTGTAGCACACCCTCGGTTTAACAATTATGTTATTTTATTCGGTATTTTGCTGATTTAATACCAAAATATATGTTTTAAATTAAAAAGGCAGTTATTCCTCTTAACGGATAACTTAACTTGCGAAAATAAGTAAATAAATGAAATTCGAATGACAAAACGATGATAATCTTATTTTGACTTTTGATTGACAATACTAATTATTATTACTAGCAGTTAAAAACCTACCCCGCGGGTTTTTGCTGCTAGGCCCTGTAACAAACTTTACAAACGAAGATGGTTTAGCATAAGGCGCGGCGTCAGAGATGTACTCGAAGAAGGGTTCTTAAATATCAACCTTACAGTCGCTAGCATATTAAAAATATCAGATTTAACCGGTATTACTTACGTTGTAATACCGGTTTAAATGTATAAAATTATTGATTTTAATTTATCAGTTGAATATACATATACTAATCGAACGAAAACTATAGCACCGCTCATGAAAACGATAGTCATTTAAAGAATTATATAAAGGTATGTGGTATAAAAAGAGTTTTTTGTTGTCTTAGCAGGGGTGGTCTTGCACGGATTCATGTCGTGGGTTTGTTTAGGTCTCGGCGGTAAATACGTTTTTCCCACCTGAGAGTTGGACTCTCTCGACCCATCGCCTCGCATCGCAGTGGGAGGCATGGATTCGTACGTCCGTTACTCCTGGATACACTAAACCCCAGACTCCTACCTACCGCTCATATATTTTTCTTTCCCAGAACTTCCTCTTGTTCCTTTCCTTAAAAACACACTCCACCCAGCATCCCCAAAGATGACAGGCCCCGAGCGAAATTGTTTTCGTCAGGGTCTCTTATGTGGAGTTAAAAATAAGAGGTGGCATAAACAATATAAAAATATCGTCTTTGCATTCTCAGTACGTCAATATGCATCTTGATATCCTTGTTTTTTATAAATTTAAAATATACAAGTGTAAAAAATTATATTTTGGGATATTATTTTGCTCGCCAGTCGGGTTTCCTAAAGAATCAGTCCCCAAGCAACTGCTCATTGCCCAAGTTGCCCGGGCATCTGCTACTCCACTGAAAAATAGTCATTTACATACGCAAGGCCTTCGAGGATGATTGATGACCACGAAATGGTTTTGATTCCTAAACTCGCCAAACAAAACACGAGTATAATATACACAAAAAATAGAGAATAAATTGAGATTTACAGAACAAAACTTTTGACTTTTGTTGAGCTAGAGTGCTAATATTAACAAAAATGCATTATTGATGTCGTTGTAGCCGAAAAATATATTTTAATTTTTTGTTCGTAAATTTATTTTTTGTATGAAGATTTTCAGGAAATCTGTGCGGCGCACGGCGAAACTGAAATTTCCTGAAAATCTTCATACAAAAAATAAATTTTCAAAAAAATAAAAAAATTATTTTTCGGCTACAACGATATCAGTAATGCAATTTTTGTTAATATTAGCACTCTAGCTCACCAAAAGTCATGAGCCGCCACTGGTCAAAAGGTTTGTTCTGTAAATCTCAATTTATTCTCTATTTTTTCGTATGTGTATATTATACTCGTGTTTTGTTCGGCTACAACGACATCAATAATGCAATTTTTGTTAATATTAGCACTCTAGCTCACCAAAAGTCACGAGCCGCCACTGCTTTTGACTACACATAATATGTTCGATATGAGCATTGTTTTTTTTTTCTTTTACATTAACCTCTCACAGGAGGCCCATGAGGAAAGTCATTTACCCTATGTCATATTTGGGGATGCTGTGAGGAAAGTCTTTTTAAGGAAAGGAATGATATGAAGTTCTAGGAAGGAAACTATACGAGTGGTGGATAAGAATCTACGGGTTCAGTAACACAAGCAAAACTCTGTGATATCGAAAAAGTAGTTAGAAGTTTAAAAAATAGCCAGTCGCCGGGGATAGATAAAATTAGAATGTCTGATATTAAAAAACATTTTGATATCTTAGGACCTATTTTAACTCAATTAATTAATATGATTTTAACGGAGGCAATTATACCAGAGGACCTCAAATGTAGCATCATCCGACCTATCTACAAAGGTGGTAAACACAGTGAAATTGAAAACTATAGACCGATCAGTATTTTACCTGCAATTGAAAAGATCCTAGAAAAATACATATCTATAAAATTAATAAAGTACCTTGAAAAATTTTCTATTATTGATACCCATCAATATGGTTTCCAGAAAAAAAAGAGCACAGATATACTACTTCAAGATTTTTCAAACATAATTAATAATGATCTTAATAAAAGAAAACATGTACTCGTATTATTTATTGATAATTCAAAGGCGTTTGATACTATTGATCATAGTAAATTACTGGAAACTCTTGAAGCAATTGGAATTACAGGAAACTTACATAAATTATTTGTTAATTACTTTGAAAATAGAAAGATTTGTGTAAAAATTTTAGATCATTATAGCAAAAAAAAGAAAGTTTTCGCCGGCGTACCACAAGGGTCCATACTAGGCCCTACCTTGTATATTATATATGTTACTGCAATGAAATTGATTTTCTCTCATGTAAAACATTATGTTTATGCTGACGACACTGCCTTAGTTATTTCACACGAGGATTTATTAATGGCGAGTATTTTACTGCAAATTGACTTTGTCACTCTTCAAAAGTGGTCACATGATGTAGGATTAATAATCAATGCTAAAAAAACGAAGCTTATGCACATAAGATCTCCTCATGCCAATATCACCATAACTCCTAAAATTGTTTCTCATGATTTTGATTGCATCCATAATTCTGTAATACAACCATGCTCTTGTAAAAGTATTGAACTTGTTTCAAAATATGTATATCTAGGCTTAACAATAGATTGTAATTTTAAATGGGATTTACATATACAAAAAGTTTGCACAAGGCTTAGAGCTATAGTGAGCAAACTTTATAGACTGAAGTTTTTTATTCCACTGAATACCCTTAGAATAATATATCTATCATTGGCAGAATCCCTAATAAGATATGGAATAACTACATGGGGACATTCAACAAAAACAAATCTTCTTTCAGTGCAAAATTTACAATATTCCTTAGTAAAATTATTATTAAACAAAGCTGAATACGAACAAAGACATGATGTATCAAAATCATTACTATATAACTCTGTGAATTTATTATCTGTTCGTGCTATATTGTGGTTCAAAATTGCGAATCAGCATACATCTCAATCTGAGTATAATAAAATAGTGGTTCATGTTCATAATACAAGACTAACTGCAAACAATGGACTTGTTATTCCCAGATACCTAAATAAATACGGTCAAAGAACTCTAGAATACCTCGTACCAATAATTTACAACATGTTACCAAATTCAATAAAAAACTGTGAATTGACTTTCAGAAGAAAATGTATGCTAAAAAAATGGTTATGTGAAAGAATTTTTTTGTACTAACGTCCGTATTTCTAATTATCGTTTTTAATGTTTTTTCCATTTTTATAATCTTTTTTCTTCTTCTTTCTTTCGTTTTTCCTCTGCTCTTTATTTTATATATGTAAAAATATGTGAATGTATGTATATATAATGTATATTTTATAAATTCTCTAAAAATTATTTGTAAAAGAACCCGTTGACAAACTGATATAAATCAGTTTAACGGGACTTAATGTTCAAATATGTAAAAAAAGAATGTTAAATAAGGAAAAAAAAAAAAAAAAATCAACATTAAAAAAAAAAAAAAAAAAAAAAAAAGTATGTCCAAGAGTGATGGACGTATGAACAGCTGCGTTGCATGACGATGGATCGAGAAATACCAGCTGGAAGGGGGTTTCCTTAAACTAGCCTCTCCCAATCCGGTCCGCCACGCAATTGATGGGCAGGCGCACCCACCGCCAAGACCTGAACGCACCTCACTCGATGGACAGAGCACACCTGCTAATTCAGCAGTGAATCACGTAGCGAACCACTTTGAGTGGACCTATGGCAGAGGTATTGGTTATTCAATAAATGGTTCCCGGGGATGCGGTACCCATACCAACCTTCCATTTTGGCTGAGTCGTTTCAACATCCGTCACATTTGAAGATCAAATCAACGATTAGTGCAATTTAAATATGTTATCACTCAAAAGCGTCCGCCACACAACTCGCGAAGTTGATCGAAGTTGATGACGAAGTGAGCCGAGTAGTTTGGTCAGACGCTTCGTGTTCGAACTTCGGAACGCTTGGATTCCTTTGACTCGGCGCAAAAGCCGACACAATCGGAAGTTGGACGAAGCGAGGCCAAGTTGCCCGAAGCGAAGTGAAGTGCGTGTCCACTCTATCTACTTCGATCAACTTCGCGAGTAGTGTGGCGATCGCTTAAGGTTTCCCACTAAACGTCGATTATCGACCCGTTTAAGCGTTTGATCAGATTGAATACCATTAACAATTCAATTGTATCCTCTTCCTCTTCTTCATGAACGTCTAATGTAATAGAAATTGAAACAATCGAACTCTTAGCGGCAGTTTGATAAGTCGATGTAGAGATTTTAAAAGAAAACTTTAAGGACCAACTGTTTCGCAGCAATTCACGTATGACATCACGAGTCGCCAAATGGCAATTCCACGCCATTTTGTTTTTCTGATAGTTAAAAGGTCCCAAAAGTCCATTTCAGCTTTTGAACAAATTGTGATCAGTAGAAAAGAACAGCTATCACGTTGGTAAGCTTGTCAGCTTATTACAATTTGATAGAAAACTGTAACGCACCTAATGTCAAAAAACAAAATGGCGCTGAATGGCGACCTAAGCACAATGTATTTTCGTCTCCAGAGTTTTTAAAACTTATCCGAAGACGAAAATTAAATCCATGGTTTTTCCAAGAGGATTTGCATCGACAATAATAAATATTCTGTCAGAACGAACTCGCATATTTTAATGAATTAAGGGAGGTAGATTTGTTCTTAGATCTTGCTATTTTATTCATTGTTTGTGTGAGATGTTATCGATTGTATATACTATACTCCTCAATAAATACATTAACAGTATAAATAGTTTATTGAAGAAGAAGACAACAATAATAATCTAAATTAAAATATGAAAATGAACAAGACAAAGAAAAATAATAAAAAATAATGGTCGCAACTAGGACTCGAACCCAGATCTCACGTCTTACCGGGACGGGCACTCTAACCAATTCAGCCATTCCGATCTATTACGAGACTGTCGTATTTGTCAACTTCATATTTCAAATTTTGGAATTAAGAATATTATCTTTGACTAATGTTTTTTTTCTTTTATTCCATATTGTGCCCGGGTTCATGGGGGTTCATTGTCTAGGTCTTGGCGGCGGATGATCTAGACACATTGAACCCCAGATTCTTACCCAACCCTCATACCTTTTTCCTTCCCAGAACTTCCTCTCCTTCCTTTCCTTAAAAATACCCTCCACACAGCATCCCCAAAGGTGACATAGGCCCTGAGGGAAATTATTTTCCTCAGGGCCTCCTGTGTGGACCTAATGTAAAAAAAAAAAAAAATATATTATTGGCAGCTACCTTTTTTATTGGAAACAAGTTTTCCAAGAATGTATATGTTACCTACGTAGATAGTGTCTCGGATAAATATATCCGATTTTATTTTTATGGAAAATAATATTGTTAATTCTGAAATTTGAAATATGAGTTTTAAAAAACACGGCGGTTTTATAATCAGACTAAGTTTATGTAAGACGTGGGATCTGGGTTCGAGTCCCATTTGCGATCATTATGTTTTATTATTTTTCTGTGTCTTGTTCATTTTCATATTTTAATTTAGATTATTATTGTTTTTTTTTCTTCTTCAATGATATATTACATTGATGGAATAACCTTCAAAAGTTAAAAAAGCTTTTCCTATAGAAAAATAGTTCTTTATTTTTCCAAATATTTCCCTTCACTGCAGGATTTTAATTTCGACAATGCTTTTATTTACAAGAAAGTATGACGCAGGAAAGAGTGCATTAGTTGTGAGAAATGCGTGCTTTCAGAACGGTTAGTGAAACGAGGAAATACTGCAAAACGCGCAAAACATTATTTCAGTTTCCCTATTAGTTGGGAAAATTGTGCTGGCGCCTCCAATATTAAAAGTTCTCCGTCATTTTCTTCGTTTTCTCTGCAAATATTGTTTGACGGAAGACAAAAGGAAGGAAAGAGAAATGAAATGAGTGGAACGGAAGGTTCGCATAAAGTATAAGGGTTTCGGGGAGTATTTCTTTTGCGATTAAAATGTTTTATGAAGATGGAAATATTCTTGCGATATTGAAGTGAATATTAATTGTGCTAAAATTCTTTAATGTATTTATTCTTATACTTTCGTTGGGTTTTGGAGGCTGTATGAAGAATTGAAGCTGGAGAATTAATTTACAAGCAATCTAGAAATTTTTACTGTTGACAACCATAGAAAAGGATTTTGGTATTTCAATGTAATAAAACTAATACCTAATTCAGTGTTCTTAATTCTAAGGCTAGTACAACATTGGTGATATCTCATTGCAAGAGCAATAAAACCATTTAATAATAGATTTACATAATGATCATTTTAGAACTATGAGGGCCGGCGTAAGCTGGGAGTCAGAATGTGTCGCGCGTGCAGACGACACAGGAAATGTATGTGTTTGTACGACATGATTCGTATAAGCATACATTTCCTGCATCGTCTGCACGTGCGACACATTCTGACTCCCAGCTTACGCCGACCCTTACTGTGATGAATTTGGGGAGAGTTGCGCCAGTTTGTCCGCATTAGAAACAAGAATTGCATATCTCGATATCTCTTCGAACATATATCTGTTCAGCTTTAATCCACTCATATTTATTTATTTTTCCTTTGCAGCTTAAATGTGGGAATTATTTCGTCTTCATATATTTTGCAACCGGCGTTTTTGAAGTAAAAGATTAAACTTAGATGTTAGCAACACATAAAATAGCTTTAAGCTTTATTTACTTTAATTATAAAATTGTTCCAATAATAAATATATCAATGGCATAAAATAATATTGAACCATACTAGTACCAACGTGATGTCATCGTTCTAGTGTCCTCTGTCTTTTCCTTTTCATACAGACGTATGCGATGGAAAAGGAAGGAAAGAGAAATAAACGTAATGTAAGTACAAGCTCTCGCTGGCCTAGTACACAAAGTTCTAAGTGTTTCTATACCACTGATGAGAAATGGCTCTAGAGTTAGGTGTAAGAGTTGAAATATAATAAAATCTTAAGTATTCAATTTTTATAAGAAAAACTCTCTTTTTATAACTTTTGAAGGTTATTCCCATCAATGTAATATATCAATGAAGAAGAAGATAACAGTAATAATCTAAACATGAAAATGAACAAGACACAGACAAATAAAATATAACGGTCGAAACTGGGACTCTGGGACTTCCCGTAAGACGAGAGGTTATGTCTGAAGTAGCTTAATTACTAGCATTAAAATTGAAATACGTGAAATGCCCATTGATTCACGATAAATATCTATTTTAAGATTTTGTGCTTTTTTTTTAATTTCCCAAGGGACTGGGAGAAGCTATTTTTGTTTGATGTTTCACGTGAATTTTAACTTCAACCGCTATCTTTTGAAGAAATTATCCGAATAAATAAAATGTATCTGTATTAAGAGAAACACGCTCCGGGAATCTGAAAGCTCTACTTAATTATTAAGTAAGTAAACAAATTCTCAATACTGAGTGCCCGATCAATATTCAAAGGCCTTCTAATTGAAAGGGACTCCCAAAACAGAAAAACGCTTCAATCGGAACCATCTGTATTAAAAAAGTTTTACGTAGAACACAAAACCGTGTGCCCGAGCTTAGCACAACTTTATATGAGCAGACCACAGGGGCGCAATGAACATCCGCATTGTAGAAAAGACCTAGATAACCCAAGTTCCCTTTATAAGCGGTGCTCTTCACACTTAAAACTACCGTCCGGTTAGCACAAGGCTTTTAGTAGAATTTTAAGTTCCCCCATATATGAAGTTGGGGGTAGGAATTTTCCGGCCTGACAAGGAAACCACCCATAAATTTTTTTTTTCTATTATTTCTCAACATAATTTCCACAAAGACTTATAAATTTTCATTATGGTGCTCTAACGCATTGATACCAACTTTATAGTGCGATCCGTCTTCCTCAAAATACCAACTTACTTAAATGACTTCTTTGTTGCTTTGAAATTTTTGTCCTCCGAACCATGTTTTGAGCTTAGGGAATAGATGATAGTTGCTGGGTGCAAAATTTATTTATTTATTTATTTTTATTTATATATTACAAACAATACAATACAAGATGATCCTTTGTCTGTCCAACTGGGAAGGATTCCCGTTTCAGGACAGCCAAATTGTGTTTTAGTACATATTCTTACAATGGAAAGGAATGGCGATTCTGTCAAGTCAAATTTTGAGAACATTAGTAGTTGCATTTGTAGTGACGGGATTGTTTCTTTTTCCTTGAAAGAATCGCCAAGATGTAAATATTTTACCAGGGTCATTTTGGATAACATTAGTAATTTCATACAGAACAGATGAATGGTTTCTTTCGGGAGATAACAAGTCTGAGATTCTTTCCAGGGCACTTTGGAGAACATTTACAATTGCATAGTTAGAATTTCCACATTTGTAATGATAAAATCTGGCAAATAAGATAGCAGGGAAAGCAATACTAAATTTAACTCATTGATTTTAGTCATAGCGAATCTCATTTTAAGTCGACTGCCACTCACGCTCTGGGTTACATTTGGATGATGAGTTAAAATACATATTTCTTGGTAGTTCCTTAATTCCTACTTTCGTACTTCTTCTTTCGTATGGTACAGGTTCTGACTGTACGTTTGTCCGTTCCGTTTCCGTTTCAAGATGGTAACCATGTTGGATATTGCCCGTTTATCTCGCCAGATTTCGCATGAGCGTGGATCCCTCTAAGAACTGTCAAATCCTGCTGTTACATACCTGCCGTAAGAAAGTTTGAAAAAAAACTATCATTGAGATAGTGACGAATTACTTCTTGGGAAAAATTATATAATTCCTTACTTAAAACGAAATAAAAGTTACATAAAATATACGTTTTAAGAATAAGTAGGTAGTCATTTAAGTACCTACTTACATTTCTTAGGATTTAAGAGGAAATTTTGGTTTTGATTTATCAAATAAGAGAAAATCAGAAAGATACTTTTTTGTAGTCGAGGTCTACTTTTCACAGAACTACTAGTTATAATAAAATTGCTCTTTAACATTTATCGTATCTATTTTTTATGAAAATTACATTTCGAAGAATTTGAACCGCATGCAATATATTTTCAATTCAGCTCTACATTTTGTTTGTATCTTGTCCGCCCCTGCCTGCGGGAGTAAATCGTGATCGAAGTTAAATAGCTTCCCTAAGAAGTAGAGTTGGAAAGTTTTTCATCCAAGTTGTTCGCAAACAGGCTCTTCCTGTGGGAGACATAAGAAATTAAGCACGGCAGATATCCCGCTAAAGAGAGAGCGCTGGATCCACACAAATAATTATTCAGAATTGGAATTTGGGACAAATAATTCGATAAGCAGATATAATAAAATTAATTTGTTCATAAGAATTGTGAATTTGACAAGATTAAGACGAAACGGACATGTACAGCGAAATAATACAATGTTTGTGCTTTTCTCCATGTAAGGAAAAGAACATGCCTACAGACTACAGAGGTTGTCGGTTAAGTATTATTTTTCAACAATTTATATAAAATGATATGTCACATTTAAATACATATTTGATTTTTTTCTGTGTAGTCACCGTTACGCCACAGTTTTGACGGACCAAGCTGTCCCCGTAATATGGGAAAATAATGTTTTGTGCACATCGAAATATGCACAATGGGCTCGTTAGCGCTCCCTTGTCACAGATGTCGTTGTAAGTTTTGTAAAGTCTGAGGATAATTAGTGCAACGCACTTATGCACATACCAAGGAACTGTTTCTGTCAATAGGAAGTGTTGAGAGATTTAAGGAAGTAGGTAACGGAATACGATTGGGAAAATTAGTACTATCAAACTTTGTGAGAACGATGACTTTTTAAGATAGTACGCAAATCAATCTTATAAGCATGGAATCATACACACTTTAGAAGTAAATGTCTTCAAACTTAAAGGAATAAGGTTAAAATATATAATAGGTTACACAGATGCACACATGCAGGTACCGAGAAAGGAAGAGATATGATGTGTTAATTTTTCAAAAATGTACATCAACTCTTTTCGTCGTTTAAAAATGTTTTTACATTACACACTTTCAATAGAATATGGCTTCAGTCTAATAAATAAATCTTCTTGAAACAAAAAAACGACATTCCTTATTTCTAAGCGACTTTTCTGGAATTATTTTTATTTATGAATCATTTTATCACAACCACGAAAATGTATTTTAAAATGTGAAACGCGTCTGAGAGCTTCGTTCTGCTGCTTTTGTAAGCCCTGAGAATTCTCCGAGGAATACTAGAAGATAGTGACAACAGAAATAATGTATTGAAAAACTATTTCCATATATCAAAACTAAGTACGAAACCCGGACGGAACGAAATTTATACTGGTTTTAATTAATGTTATTACAAGCACGAAGTTGTTATTTTTAACGAAGAAATTTTCAGATGCTTTGGTTGTGTAAGATATTATAATCGACGTGCTCTACTTTAAAAACATTACGAACAAACCTGGAAGTTTGGAGTTGGAGCACTTCTCGAAGGTTTTTTTTTGGTTTTGTCGAAACTTTTTACTGGAATACTTAAATAAATGTTACTAATTAATTTATTATTTATTTATTTATTAAGAAAAATAAAATTTACAAAAAATTACTTTATATCAAAATATTCCATTTTAAAAACGCAATTAAATCTGTTTTCTATTAAATATTGTATTATTGTCAGGTATACGCATCATCGTTTGATTATGAATCTTCACACAATGAGTTCTAATTTTGAAAATGACACTTAAATTTAGAGCAAATTTGAGTTCATTGAAGCCGAGTTATGCAATACAGACACACAACGAACGGTTAGTAGCTGAGTTGGCATCGCAATTGGATACTACCCAGGCATCGTGTGTTATTAATTAATATTAATTCCTCGGTTGGCTAAGTCCTCCATCCCGACACAAGCAATATTTTCCACTTTTTATAGTAGGAGATTTTCAATTATTTTCAGGTTATTTATTGTATACGATGTTTGTCTTTCTTAAAAAAAAAAACTGAAAAAAAAGAATTGAATTTTTTGATACTTTGTTTTTGCGGATGTTCTAACTTAAGTGTAAATAATCTAGTAACAAAAACTCACTTACGATACATAAAAAATAAATAAAACTCAGTCGAAGGATACATAAAAAAATAAATAAAACTTTAATTTAATAAAAAATTTAAATTAAAATTTTTATATCGATTTATTTCATTCAAAACTTGCTTTAATATATACCTACATTCAAGTAAGCAATAAAAATGCTCAAAACGCACAACGATAAATTATTAAATATCGTGTACTTCTTGTAAGTACTTTTTGATCATAGGTATTTATGGTTTTTCAATAATGTCTAAACAAAAAAGTGTGTAAAATAATTTGAAATATTTTAGTTTGTAAGACCTTAAATAATTAGAAAAACTGAGGTATTTTTGTCACAAAATACGTTCTCGAATATATTTTTTCATCACCCATCATTTGTTATCTAAAACAGTTTTTAATTTGATACAAAAAATGGTACCTACAACATTTATTTGTATGTTTCAATATAAAAAAAAATATGATCTCTGACCCCGACGTGATTTGAACACGCAACCTTCTGATCTGGAGTCAGACGCGCTACCGTTGCGCCACGGAGTCGGTATTACAATACGAACAACACTTGTAATGCTATGAACTTTTAATTAACTTCTTCACGTAGAATTATTAAAATAAATCAATAATACGAAATTATATATCGACCATAATTAAATGATTACCACAATGAATTATTTAACTACATTCTAGAGTCGAATTATGGGTACTACTTTCTCGAGTGCGTTATCTTAATCATGACTGCAGAACGCCAACGAACAAACAACAGTTACCGACAATATCGATAAATCCTTTGTCGACCGACCGTGCTAGGTACCCTGGCATCGTGATATTTTCCATCTGAAATTTACTGATCAATTAATTACAAAACGCAACGCCATTTTCATCATGAGCTATTAACGTTTGAGATATTCATTTATTTGTCGTATTGCTGGTTCACATTTCCAGTAATGGATAGGAAAAAAAAAGTTGCTTGAAGTAAACAGTAAATTTATGTGTCATGATTGTCAATTGCTATGACGATAAAGGTGAAAACATCCATGCATACAATGATAATAATAATAATAAAAACATTTATTTCGCAAACAGATTTTTACAAATTTACATTTTGTTTAGTTATCATTGCTTTTATTGACAAATGGGTCACTGATTTCTCCCGGAATGCAGCTGGTTTTCAGAAGTGCCTTTAATATAGTACACATATTGTAATATATAAGAAATAATTGAATCAAATCTCTAAAGTAATACACGTAGCTAATATAATACAAAAAATATAATTTAAATTTAAAATAAATTATATTATCACAAATAAGTAGGTATTACGTTGATTTTAAATTCTGTCAATTCAGATGTTGTGCGGTTGAATATGCAGTCATCTATTCGCCGCAGACTTCTTCAAGCGCTGCGCTGCAACCTGCAACGAAGTCGATATTGGAATAGACAGCGGTGGTACTTTATTTCAAAGTTTTGATGATGAATAGCTGAAAATACTCTAAAATACAGCAGTTTTATGTCTGGGGAGAATGGTAGTCGAGTGTGTCGAGTAAATGGTCTCTTTGGCTTGTTCTCTCTTTGAGTCACGAGACCACTGCGTCTTAATTTATATTTATATCTGTCAAACAGATATAAATAATAATCGGATAATTGGTAGAACGCATTTTTGTGAAAAATCACCGCAAGGGAAATAGACATTGGTGTATTTGATTCAATTGATTAAATACCCAGGAAATTTGGGGGAATAATACGTAAACTATTGTTATATTTTTAAATACCCGAGAAATTTGGGGGAAAATCACTGCAAGCGAAATAGACGTACCAAGTTGGTGTATTTGATTACACAGGAAATTTGGGGGAATAAATACGTAAATTATTATTATATTTTTAAATCCCCAGGAAATTTGGGGGAAAATAACCGCAAGGGAAATAGACATATCAAGTTGGTGTATTTGATACATTTGATTAAATACCCAGGAAATTTGGGGGAAAAATACGTAAACTATTGTTATATTTTTAAATACCCAGGAAATTTGGGGGAAAATCACCGCAGGGGAAATAGACATATCAAGTTGGTGTATTTGATACATTTCATTAAATACCCAGGAAATTTGGGGGAAAAATAAGTAAACTATTGTTATATTTTTAAATACCCAGGAAATTTGGAGGAAAATCACTCCAGGGGAAATAGACGTATTAACTTGGTGTATTTGATACATTTGATTAAATACCCAGGAAATTTGGGAGAAAAATACGTAAACTATAGTTATATTTTTAAATACCTAGGAAATTTGGGGGAATAATACGTAAACTATTGTTATATTTTAAAAATACCCAAGAAATTTGGGGGAAAATCACCGCAAGGGAAATAGACATATCAAGTTGGTGTATTTGATACATTTGATTAAATACCCAGGAAATTTGGGGGAAAAATACGTAAATTATTGTTATATTTTCAAATCCCCAGGAAATTTTGGGGAGAAAATCACCACAAGGGAAATAGATATATCAAGTTGATGTATTTGATTAAATAACCAGGAAATTTGGGGGAAAAATACGTAAATTATTGTTATATTTTTAAATCCCCAGGAAATTTGGGGAAAAACTACGTAAAAACTATTGTTATATTTTTCAGGTCCCTACATGCAAAGAAATTAGTCCTGAGGAAAGACAAGGAGAAATGTGTTTTATCGTCTCTGTTTTTTGAATAAATTTCTCGTATTTTTATATTAATTTCTGTTTTTTATTCTTTCCAGAAGTCACAGCTATGGTCGAGCTATGAAAGTTCTATGGGCCTGGTGGCCCCTCTTCTTAGCAGGTAAGATATATCTATTTACTTAATTACTTATGTAACTATTTTTCACTGGACCGCTGTTTTCATTATTTGTGAATCTTTGAAAGGTATTTTGGCATCAGAGCATTTTGTGTTAGTTACACAGTGATATCGACCTTCACCGTTTCATACGTATGAAACTGGTAGCTTTTACGACCCATGTTCTCTATCTTAACAGAAGAGCTGTGAAGTTATTATTTACCTTTTACAGTAATTTACAATATTTCCTTCGTTACTTGGAATTTTCAACGATGATATTATTACCATTATAACATAGCTAGGAGTGAGGAGTTAATATATGTTTACTTCCTGAAAAAACTGCGATTCCTTTTTCGATTACAATCGACTCTCTTGTATCTGTTGAGTTAGGTTTAAATATACTATGAGAATTGAGTAAAATTTCCTATGAATGTATGTACTTTTACCAATGTAGTTACGATATTTTTGATTTGAAAGTCGTCTACGTTTTCAAGTTTTATCGGAATTGGAGACAGGTTCCCCGGGGAACGTATTGACGACATGCGACGTTTCGAAAACGATATCACGTATCTTCCTTAGGGAGAGATCCACGTTGCAGGTTTTACGACACTTACGACACCTTTACGAGATACCAAATATAAATTTAAAATTGACGTTAATACACTCCCGATATTCAATATGATCATTTTCAATAGATATGAAAGTTTTATATAAAAAAATAATGATTACAGATGTAATTTAGAATGAGACAGTTGACGATGAAGTAAAAAAAGGTTGGTTCTTATCATAATTGATAGGTAATAAATTACCGTAGACCTGTTTCACCATTTTACATTAAGTAAACATTTATACTTACTCAATAATACTACTTGCACAAGGTAAGTTTTGACAAAACGTAACATTTTTTTGAAAAAAAATATCTGAATAAACACATTTATACTAACATAAAAAATTGTAATTTCGGTTGTGTGTCTGTAACACTGGTTCAATGAACTCTAGAACTTGAATTCACTTTGAATTTAAGCGCCTCCGCCCACTGAGGCAACTGCAAACTCTCAACTGCCAACTGTCTTTGTATGACAATGTGATGGCCCGCACACTTCACAATCACACCAAACCCCGTTGTCAATGGTAACGCAAGCGGTGGCTCGCGACTGTCACTGCTGATTGCCCTGGGCGGCCGTTGCTAGTTGCCAGCTGTCAGCTGATTGTTCTTCGTCTATGGTTAAACAAGCTTTTTGACCAATCAAGACAGAGAAAACAGCAGGTTTTAGTTGGTTTTCAGTTGCCTCGTCAGCGGAGCGCCTCAAGGTCATTTTCAAAATTCGAACTTTTTTAAAAAAAAATTTTTTATAGAGAATACCTCACAAGAGTCCCAACTGCTCCCGTCTGGAGCCAGTGAGACTATGGAATCCCCAATTGGGGTATGTTGTGAGGCTGAAGGAAAGTGGGGAAGGGAAGGAGATGGGGAAGAGGAGGGTAGGAAAGTACCTGGCTATTCAGATCTAGTCACTAAACACGGCTAAAGCCATTATTAAGCAACGTCTCAATTCTGAATGGTGGTCTTACACCAGGGCGATACTGACAGTATCTTCCACTCTGGAACGTGCTGCAAATGTAGTATATATTATTTTTATTAATTAATTGTGAAATAACACAAATTAATCAAATAAAATTTATTTGCGCACGCCGGGTTCGAACCCGCAACCTTCCGATTGGGAGTCAAGTGTTGTTACCACTCGACCACGGACGGTCGTCAATCGAACTGATTGTAATAAAACGATAAATATATTTTTTTAAAGATTTCTTTTGTAAAACCTACTTTAGTAGTACCTAACTAACTGTAATAAATTATTTGTACCTATATAATAATTAGGTACATATATTTTTTACCACAAAATTACTTTAATAAAAGAATCTTTATTTGAAAAGTATTTTTGCGTTTAATCTTGACGAGTTAAGTCGGATTTCGTGATTTTCAATTTTTTTAAAGTATTTACAAGTGGTGCGCTTTTTCTATTTTCAAGAATGCATTATTTACTAATTAGATTTACTCACGTAATATCCCATAATTTTTCACGGGTATGCGCTGGTTTTAAAATAAAAGAGCAATTATTTTACCATGTACTGTTTTTTAAAATATATAAACAGCTTTTTTTTTCTTTTTTCTTCAGCAAGTTTTAAATTTGTTTTATTATACTAATATAAACAGCTGACAAAATATTAATTTAAAGATTTAAATAGAATGTTAAGTTGTTGGAATTGGCACAATATACTTAACTACATAATACGAGTATTAGAAACGTGCTTAAGATGATAGACTTCGCTTTTCGGCCCATACAAAAAGGACGCCCGGGAAAAAATACATTTCTACATCGAAAATTGAACAAAATGAAAATATTTTTTTATACTGCCTTCTAGAGGGTGAAAACTATGTCGGTATGTTTTCGAATTTACGATGCGTTTCGTATTAACGTAAATATTCACTGTCAAACATGTACGATTTATAAAAAAAAATTATTTAAGGAAAAAGTGCTGCTAACTCAACTCTCATAAAGAATTATAAAATTATAAAAAGCTACCGACGTAACTTCTTCTTTCTAAAAAATATATATTTTTTAAAATTTCAATTTCGTGTAAGTTTCGGTGTAGAAAAGTGTATTCTCCATAAAACCCTTTCCGAGCGATTTCTGTAGGTAAATTTGAGCGTTGTCTCATTCGCACATTTCGCATTCTCATGTATTAAAAGTGTGCGTGAGCTTAATGTGAGCAGGACAGAATGACAGACGCGGGTGGTCCGCGTGTGGTTCAAAGTCTAGCCTGTATTATCATGTCTCCTTTATCATGTCCTATAATATTTCATATGAAGTACCATTCACCCTCTATAATACAGTTTTTTAAAGAAAATTAAGTCATTCCTTTTTAAACGAAACACGATTTTCTTTGAAGAAGTGTTTTTAGAAGTTTTAATAGGCCAAATTTAATTAAATAAACATAAAACACGACTTGATGTAGTATTGTTGTCAAGCGCGTAAATGTTATTGCGAAAGTCAAAAAAAACCCACAAACAAATCAAGAGAATAATTTTAACGCTTGTCAGAACAAATCAAGCGTTGAATTCCAATGTTTTTTATGTTCAATTCTTTCTTTTAACGGACAAGTTATTTGTTTTCCTTTATTTCTAAGATCACTGTATTTTAAGTATAAAATTTAGGTATAAAATCTTGCCTTCTTGATAATATTCAAATTATAAGTTGGAGGTTTGAGAATTTTTTCATGAGAATAGATACGTACAATCTAAACATACATTACAACTATAAGCATATTACAAAATGAAACAAATACTTTGTTTTAAACCACTTTATTTTGATTTATATTGGTCGACCGGTTTCGGTTGAACTCAACCTTCTTCAGGACAATAATATATAAATTAAATCATAATACAGAGAAATAATGTCAGGTAAACAAAGTAGAGAGAGAAAGCATATGGGAGAGGGAGAGAACATCATAGACTGGTTGGTGGAGGGGTGGAAAGAGGGGCAGGGGGAGGGGTAAAGGAAGGGTGGGGTTACACAGGGAGAAGGGAAACCGGTCAACCAATATAAATCAAAATAAATTGGTTTAAAACAAAGTATATGTTTCATTTTGTATAATGTCAAGCCACAAAGTGTTTGCTTTCTTCTTCTTTTTTTTAAAGTTCTTTATTCTTAGAATTGTTTGTTACACTAAATGAGGATTTTTCGACCACCACGCTAGGCAAATGCCCGCGTTATGGTGGTCGATTTTGTATACTGTACATTTTTTTCATTCATTGTTTTTATTTCTTGCTAGAGCAATTGCGATGAGTTACAAAACTCATTTTAGGACAGGAGGAACTTACAATTCATAGGTAGGAGGTAGTAGTTACAATTTTACAAAGGTATTTTGATATCATAATATAAGTTTTACATTCAGTACAACATAAAAATAAAAACAAAGACAGGTTAAGTAGAACAAACAACAAGAGAAAACAAGTAAAGAGAGGGAAAAACTGATACGAGTATATAAGATAGAACAAAAAATGACAAGACGATTACATATTTTCATTTTTAAATGTAGTTAAAAAATATTCTTTTAAAGCATTGCTTTGCAATTTTTTATTATGCTGGATTATTTTGTACGTTTCTGGAAGCGAATTATATAGTGTATAGGCAATATAGTTCAGAGATTTTATCCCATATTTTGTAGTGTGTGTTTGAGGAATGCGGATTTTATTGTTATTTCGAGTATTGTGGTTGTGGATGTCTGGATTGTAAATTGGCTTGGTGTTAGTATGAGTTGATTGTTGGGTAATTTGTAGGATTGTGCTTGTGATTTCATGTTTAGGAAGGATTGTGATTGGAATGATACCGGAAACTGAATAGATGTCTCTGACATGAGTGTCCCATGGAAGTCCATTAACATAAGCAATATAAAGAATGTGAGAGAATATAAAAAATAATATATAATATTAAAGAATATTAAAACAATTTAAGGAATATTAAAGAATACAAAACAATATAAAAGAATGTAAACGACTATAGAGTAATAAAAAATAATATAAACATATTGTTGATAGATAAAATTAATAATCACGTTCTCTATATTTGAGTTAATTTTCAGATCTGTTTCAGCTATATTCCACTTTCATGTTGTTGAAATGATAAGATTTTGTAATGGATTTAGATATGTCTAGTGACGTATTTCCTAACCATCTGTTCTTTTATACTTTCCTACACCCAAACATTTCGCCCAACAATTTCGAAAGAATAAAAAAAAATACATTCCTTTATTATTTGTTTTTACGTCTTAATCTACACATGTATACATATAAATGTATAATGATAGTTTTGTTCCATTTGCCATTAGACTCGCAGTTGGATAGAATAATGTCTGGTGTGATCCTGAAATCATTGAATACAATATTAGCCACTCTAAATCGAAAATTTGAAGCAGTAAAATCAGAAAAAGATAATGTCGCATCTAGGAATTGAACCTAGGACCTTACCCTTGCCGGGCGATTCTCTACCACTAGGCTAAATGGATCCAAATCCTTCCGTCATCTTTAACTGTATCCCAAAGAACTACTAACATTATCTTCATTTTTTTAACGCATATTTTATCAACTGCTATCTTTATGTACGATAGCAAGATTCTTCTCGTACTAAATGCTATCTAGAAATTGTCATGGATAAATAAAAAAATCAGTCGCTATTATTGTCTTCAGTGAATAAATATTACAATATGAGAGTTTACTCATTAATTTTTTATTTAATTTAATTTTAATTTTTTATTTATTTTTATTTATCTTTTATTTTTTATTTTTTTTATTTTATTTTATTTGAAGTACTAAGTACTCATTAAGTTGAAATAAAAATAAATATGTATTATGTGATTAAGTCGGGTCTCACACCGCATGGTATCGGAATAAGATAAAAAAAAAATGTTTAAAAAAAAAGACAAACATTCCCGGGTTACGAATAACCCAACAACATTTGAAAATCTCCTACTACCACCACACTAAGCGGAAGATATTGCTTGTGTTGTGATGGAGGACTAAGCCAGTCGAGGAATCGAACACGGAACGCCTGGGTGGGACCCAAACGCTATGCCCACTCAACCACTGACGGTAAGATTAGATAAATTTATCAGACTATATATTTGAATGTGGATGAAGCCAAGCAGTGCACGACTGGAGAGAACTGATGCGACAGCAGAGTGGAAGATTCTCCAGGAAGCTTGAAATATTAGATATACCTTTTAAAGTTCGGAGAGAATTTTAAAACCAACTTTACCTGTGTATTTCCTCCAAAGCAGATTAAAATCTTTCTCGAAAATGTAAACTGAACCATAGAAAATACTGAAAATTCTCCAGATCATTAAATACCAACCTTTTAACTTTAAACCTGCGCGAGAGAATTTAGTTTCGTAACAAAAAGTTTGTTTTTTGGTTCGGAGTTAGGTTACACGATTTCTTTACTCGTACGTTCATTCTGTGAGAATAAAAGTAAATAGAAAAATTCTTTACACAACCTTTCAGCTTACAACCAATGAAATTTTGTTAACTCACCGAATTCAATTATTTATCCGCACTGCTGTTTGTAATCCAATATAAATTGTTTGTTTCTAAAACGAAGCGAAGCCGGAAAAGGTCACAATTTTCCGTTCAAACCAGACACGGCTGCGTCCACGGCTAAAATCAGTTCGGTTTGTGTGAAAATACACGTAGCTTTGTTACGCTAGTGAGGCTATTTTCTTTAGGAAACTCAGCAGTTTTCCGACCAAAGATCGTGACCGCACCTAAGTTGGCTTTTAGATTTAGGGACAGCGAATTGCGTCACTTACATAGATTACATGGATAATTTATTTGCACGTGTTTCGTTATCTTAACACGGTAATTACGCCGCGATTTTATTTCACATTCTCACCAGTTTACGACTCACACTAGAGAACAAATAACAACGAATTTTAAAACTCATTACCATTTCTGCAACTATTTATATAAATGCAACCACTCTACTCTAACACAAACACATTTTTCTTTCGATTCTTTTATTGTAATTGTCATTTTTAAACTAGGTATATTGGCATTTTTTTTTTATGATAGCTAATATTTTTATTTTACGAATATCCAGACAATATTCGAAAATCACCTGCTATCAACACAATACGCGGAAAATTTTGCTCTTATCGTAATGAAGGACTTAGCCAGTTAAGAACTTGAACTCACGACGCCTGGGTGAGATACAGACGTGATTTCAACTCAGCCACAGCCCGGACATTACTTTACTTACTTATGTTTCTTACACTACGTTCATTTTATTTAATAATTTTCATGTAAAAAAATACTTATTTATGTACGCCCTAGTGGGCTTTTACATGAAAATTTTACACATTGATTACAGTAATTAACAAGATAAATGCAGTTGGAATAATTGTTAGAAAAAACATATGTATTTAATAAAATTTAGTGCAAATTATATGTAGTCGCAAAGATGCGAATCATGAGAAGTGGACTGTAATCAATGTTTTAAGATTTGATGAAAATAAAATATACTGTGACACAACTATTGGGTTGGGATTTCAAATGCTGGAAGGAATTTTGACTTACCCTGATTTCCTAGTCTTCGTTCTTGAGAATTATGTCACTGGTTATCTCTTGCACAATTGATATTATAAGCACGATGGATGAACGATCACTGCACAGAATGCACATAATATCTTCCGATAATAGTCGATGTTGATTGCACACTAAAAAAACAGACTCATTGAAAACACATGTACATAGTAATTCTCTCATATCGTATTGTTCACTAGTGGGTAGTCAGAAGGGATATAGGTATCTTAGTGGAAGGAAAAAAAGTGGGTAGGTATATATATATATATAAAACATAGTTGCGTCAACATTAGCTATATGTATACTAAAACTATGATTTAATATATATATACAATATTAATTATGTGTGTTACAAACCAATAAAACAGCATAAATGAGAATGTAATTTACTCGTGAGGTATAAAACATTATAGCAGAGATTTAAAAAATAAAATAATAAGAGTTTTACCTATAAAAAAAACTAATACAATTTAGCAATATATATTTATATATAATTAAATAATTTGACCTGAAATAAAGCAAAGTGCAATGTATAAAAGCTAGTTAGCAGGTGAATAAGCATACAATTATTTGGGTACATTATATCAAATATAACAAAAAATAAGGATATAGTTCACTCGTAAGGGTTAGAATGAGAGAAGATGTTTTAAACGAATAAATATAATAAAAGTTAATTATTAGCAGATAGAATCGAACTTTTAAACTTGCATTTTATTTATTTATTTATTTATACTGGGTTTTTACAGATGTTCGCATTTACATGAGAACAATCCAGTTATAAAAACTCAGTTATTGTACAAATAGGGACATACAATTACAAAAAATGTACATTTACATACAATTAAATACAGATACATACAATTAAATACAGATACATACAATTAAATACAGATACAAACAATTAGAAAAACAGAAACATCACCAATAAAAAATATACAAAATTATATACAAGCTCACTCAAGTAACAGATATTACAATGAGAGGCTAGAGACATATGAAACACTAGAGGCATGCATACAGAGACAAATGACACAATTTAATTAGTTTAGCATATTTTTTAACAGCGACAGAACTTTTTTTCTGAATCCGTACAAATTATCGACAAAAATATCTACTTCAGCACACTCTATCTTGTTATATAGTCGACACATCTGGGTCAGAGGGCTAAAGTGAGCGATATTATTTTTAAATGTATTCAGGTGAAAAATGTTATGACGTCTTAAACAATGGGAATTGGGAACATTTATTTCAATATTGCTAAGACATAGTGTAGTATCAAGATGGCCGTGGATGATTTTATGTAAACATATTAGATCAGTCAATTGCCTTCTAGTTTTGAGTGTATCAATCTTGAAGTAATCACGACGTACGTCGTATGATCTAAGATGGTCATGTAGTCCACATTTAAAGGACAACATTCTTAGCATTTTTTTTTGGACTGACTCTACAATGTTTTCATATTTGCAGTAATGTGGATTCCAAATAGTGCTTCCATATTCAAGTTTTGCATGATTGTCAAAACTAAGGCTAGCTTTTCACTTGTAAGTTTTTTCGTAAGTTTACGACTTCTGACCAATGGGCATATTGCATTTTGAAAATCCAATATGCTTATTGGCCAGAAGTCGTAAACTTACGAAAAAACTTACAAGAGTAAAGCTAGCCTAAGTATATCTATAAGTTCGCAATGTTTATTTGTGAGGCTATGAATTCTAGGAGTTGGTGATTTAAGCAAATTAATTTGTGTTGAAGTTATTGTTGCATTTAAAAGTATCTTTTTTTTAAAGAAAGATAAACATTCCCGGGTTACGAATAAACCAACAACATTTGAAAATCTTCTACTACCGCCACACTAATCTTTACTATGAGTTTGTCTGGCAGGTATATTAATGCAAATTAGTTCCAACCAATTAGGGCTGTCAATCAAGGTTTTTATAATCTTTAATAAAGATAGACAATCAATCAATAATAATAATGTTCTTATAATTTCATTTAAATTAGTAATTTATGGTTAAAAAGTTGGCAAACCCAATATTTTTTAAGTGTTGTTATATTGGAAAACGTTTGGAACCAGCAAAATGGTGCAATATTATATAATATTTTTCCCTTATTTTGAAATGAGTTAAATTTTGTTAATTTAAATGCCTGGTGGAGAAATATCAGATATGATAAGCGTTTTAACTGTAATACACCGTCATCATGATTTTTTGACAAGAATTTTTTTGCTCACTTCTATAAATTTATGAACACGGAGAAAAATGTTATTCTAAAATAAGATAATTTTATTCGTAAAAACAGCTAAAAACGGGACTGAAGTTCTTAGGAACAAATTAACAGTGTTTCAACGTTTATTGGCGGGAAAATGTAAGAATAATTTGTTGGTATACGTACGAAATTACGTATAAATATTGAATTTTATTAAATACGTAAGCGTTGTTTTCTTACAATAATTGATATACGTACGAAATTACGTATACCAACAAATTATTCTTACATGTTCCCGCCAATAAACATTGAAACCCTGTTAATTTGTTCGTAAGAACTTCAGTCCCGTTTTTACGAATAAAATGATCGTATTTTAGAATAACATTTTTCTCCGTGAAGAATTTTGATATATTTACGTATATATCACTTATGCATATTGTAGCATTTGAAGTATATTTTTTTGTATTTTTAGGAGCTCTCTGCATCTTTTTAGTTTCCTTAGCACTTTCAGCTTAAATGATCTTTATATAATATAATGATCTTTGAACTTTAGTTATTTTTTTAGTCCTAGCGCCCATGACTAGTGCCTCAATTGCCAAATTATTGTTCCGGCTCTGTTTATATACCTGAATGATATGAGTCACAGAATTGCTTTACCCAAGGTAAACTTTGAGAGAAGTCTGATAATATAATAATTTCATTTTGTAAGTATAATAATTATGTAAGATTATGAATCCCACGACTGGAGACGTGATCCTCTCCTTCATTGTCGCACCAGAGTAGGCAGAGATATGACACCACTTGGCACGTTGCGAAGAGTAATAAAATTTGACCCAAGCTCTGAGATTAAGCGTACGTGATCTCATACTCTCGAGTACCAAGTGTACCAGAGTACTAGCTCCATTGGTTTAAAACAAGGCAGAGAAACCTGCGCTCAAAATAACTGACACCTTATGATTTAAGTTTGTACTAGAGTACGATTGGGAATACTGAAATTATTTAAAAACTAGCATAGTAAAAATATATTTTTTAAATTTTACAGAAGTTCATGTATGAGAATTTTCAGGTACATGGAGCGCTGAACCAGATTACAGATACAGAAGTTTGATCGAAAAAATAATTACTACACTGATAAAGTAACTAATTAACAATCACGCTGTAGGCAAAGAGGATGGACCACCAAACAACTCGGTCTAGGCATAGACTCCTTGCCTTATTCACATACATATCTTCTATTATTCTGACTCTTGACATGGCCCGAATAAAGTATCTGATTCACTTGATCGTGTCATATCTTCTTCGGGCGTTCCTGACTTCTTCTACCATTCACATTTCCATAATATATACGACGGCCAGCTTAGTCCAGCGGTAGGGCGTTAGACTCCCATTCCGAAGGCCGCGGGTTCGGACCCGGCGTGCGCAAATAAATTTTATTTAATTGATTGGCGTTATTTCACAATTAATAATTAAAAATAATATATCGTATATTTGCGGCACATTCCAGAGTGGAAGATACTCTTAGTATCACCCTGGTGTAAGACCACCATTCAAAATTGACACGTTGCTTGAAATGGCTTTAGTCTCGTTTAGTGACTAGATCTGCATAGCCAGGTATTTCCCCACCTTCCTCTTCCTCGTCTCCTTTCCTTCCCCACTTACCTTCAGCCTCATAACATACCCCAATTGGGGATGCCATAGTCTCACTGGCTTCAGGCGGGAGCAGTTGGGACTCTTGTGAGGTATTCACTATAAAAAAAAAATAAATAAATAAAAAAAAAAAATATATATATATATATATATATATATATATATATATATATATATATAAATATATATTCTCCTCACACTCCTTTTTTCGTTCATTCGCTCTACATGCCCAAACTATCTGAGCATCCCCTTCTTAAAATGTTTAAAGCATTAGTTTGACAATTAAAAACTAATTTATTAATTGCTTATTGTCTTCTTTATGTATTATACCATCGTTTAAAGCTTGAAACCAGTAAAGCAACTAAAAATCCAAGTATAGATTTTTTTAATTTGTGGTCTCGTGAAACTATTGGCAGCTCGTCCACCAATATAGCTGAAAATGGATTTGCACCGTGTTCACTCACGTAGTGCTACCGTGTTCACGATCCACCTTCTCGAAAAATATCAAATTATAATATAAGTGTTAACCGAGTTCTTATTTGATTTAGAAAAAATCTTGAATACCCATACGTGAAACAACTTTAAAAAGGATATTCGCCCAAAAATTAGTTAGTTGAGAATTATCGAAGAAAGCAAACACTTTGTGGCTTGAAATTATACCAAATGAAACAAATACTTAGTTTTATACCACTTTATTTTTATTTATATTTGTCGACCGGTTTCGATTGGACTCAATCTTCATCAGGACAATAAAATAAACTAAATCATAATACAGAGAAACAATATAAGGTAAACAAAATTTAGGTAAACAACTTAGAAACAATATAAGGTAAACAAAATAGTTTATTTTATTGTCCTGATGAAGATTGAGTCCAATCGAAACCGGTCGACAAATATAAATAAAAATAAAGTGGTTTAAAACTAAGTATTTGTTTCATTTGGTAGTTGAGAATTCTTACATCCAAAGAATCGATAGGTACCAATGTTCAGATAAAACGCAAAAGTTGCAATAATCTAATTAATTACCCCAATTTAAAGTTGGCAATGAAACGACGCCGCAATAAGGTTTTCATTACCCGACCGTTTGTGTCTGTTGTCGTTTTCGGTGCCAAGACTCTAACTGAAGACCCCAAGGCAAGAAGTTGTTAACTTACATTGAAGGCATTCTGAGATATTTAGACTTTTGCGTTTTGCCTTATAATTTTTTACTTGAATGTCATATACAATGTACTGATCCTTCATGGTGTAGTAAACAAACCAAATTTACATTACATCTAGTAATATTAAGTAGTTTTGCAGTCTAAAAGTTAAAATAAACACGTTTTCTACAAAAAAATGTAGTTAACATGTTCATGCCATCTAGATATCTACAGGGATAGGTGAGGAAGATACAGAATTGAAAGGCAAGAACATGTTATATTCTTGTTGTCTTATTTAATCAAACAAATTAAACATTTTTTAAAATATTATAAAGTAACTAAATAATAATTATTATTGAAAAGAAAAGGTAGCAGAGCATATGAGTAAATTTTTTTTTTTGACACTGAAAAAATCCACAAAAAACCTCATCCAGGTATGGTAACAATTTTTGGATATCATTCCATGTGGCCGCATCGATTTCTTTGTTATCTCTCACTTTTGATGACAGCATTGGAAGATTCTCTTCCAGTTTTGGTGGACTACAAGATTTAAGACTTTTTTATAATTAACGTAAGAATCACCTCTCATCCTAACTAACTAACTAACGAACACCATCACGCCGTTTCCCCGCATTAGTGAATTCGCCGGCCAAGTAAACTAGCCCCGTGTCATTGATGCTTTATTTACCTGGCAGGTTAACTAACTATCACGCCGTTTCCCCGCAGGGGTAGGCAGAGAGGACGGACCGCCAAACAACTCGGTCTTGGCACAAAGTCCTTGTCTCATTCACATTCATACATCTTCTCATACATACTCTTCTATTATTCTGACTCTTGACATGGCCCGACTCAAGTATCTGATTTACTTGATCGTGCCACATCTTTCTTGGGCGTCCTCGGCTTCTTCTACCATTCACATTCGCATCATAAATTCTCTTTACACTCCTTTCTTCATTCATTCGCTCAACATGCCCAAACCATCTAAGCGTCCATTTCTTAATCTTACATATTACGCTCACATCAGCCTTGCATTCTTTTAGGACCTCCACATTCCTCACACGATCATACATGGTTTTACCACACATACGCCTCAGGGATCTCATTTCTACAGCATTCAGTCTACTTTCATCCTTTCTATGCCAGTTCCATGCTTCACTGCCATACATCGGGGTAGGTACCAGTACTCCATTGTGGACTGCTAGCTTCGCTTCTGTGGACAACTTTTTGTTGGCTCCAACGGCGTTCAATCCTCCATTAATGGCGTTACCTGCATTCACCCTTCTTTCGATATCCCTATCAGCCTTCCCATTTCTCGTAAACATACTTCCCAAATATACAAACTCATCCACCTGCTCCAAATATGCTCATCCTAGCGTCCCGCGCTATTTCTCTTGCTCGCCCTCTAAGCTCTCTGAAACAAATTAATAAGCATTACAATAAAAAATGCTTGACTTTTAGACAGAAAAACACTAAAACAAAAATGCTTCACCCACTTTCAAACTACTCCTAACCTCAAACTACTTTATGGACAAATTAAGATAATGCTAATGTTTTATACAGCTTACCTGATTCTGTGATCAATTGTTGACAGATTTTCACCATTTTTCACCTCTGGAACTCATTTTCAATGATTTTTAAATAAAAAAACACGCACTGCAAAACTTTTGAAAACGACCAAGGTAAACGTCAAAGTGAGTGAATAACATGTTAACTACAGAAATCTCAACCAATGTAGATGGGAAGAAGTTGTTAATTACAGAATTACGGCAAGAACTTGTTATCTTTGTAGTTAACAAGTTCTTGCCCTAATTTTATCAACTTAATGTCACAGAAACACGTAGTTAACATGTTCATCACATTGATTTAAGCATGTTCTTGCCGTTTTTAAGCTCTGGCATGGTGTTCATTGGAAAGAGCGTATGCGAATTAGTTTAGAGAGCATTCTAACTCATTTTTTACGAAAATGTAAGTTAACAACTTCTTGCCTTGGGGTCTTCATTACTAACCCTAGTGTGCATTAAACCAATGCCTTGCTCCATTGGAGGCTTGCGTGCGCGAGTTATGTTTTACGTTTAAAATGAAAAGTTTTTGGCGCCCAAAGCCTTCGTGCTCCGTAGAAGCCCCAAATTGGAAACCTACCACCCCACTACTATGATTCTGTATACAGCCTCAGTACTCAGTACAGAATTGCTCCATTATTTGTACCTACGAGCGTTGGTAACAACATCCACCTACGCCGTTTATTAGAGTGGTTACGTAATAAAGTAAATCTCAGAGGTATTGTATACACTCACTTAATAAAGCAAATCTCTAGGTAATTCATTTTACAGTTTTCAATGCTTCGCTTTCCGATGAATTAATCGAAACTTTTATGGTAGATTCAGACTGGGTCGACGTACGTGCCCATCGCTACGCCTAACAATATCTAAACTGCTTAGCAACCATAGATTTTCAATGAAAATTTATGTTTTAGACTCACATTGGCCACACGCATCGCGACGTGCGATGTCTGTGGCCATTTTCATAGAAAATGTATGGGTTGCTAAGCATTGTTTGAGTAGCGATGCGTACGTACGTCGTCCAGTCTGAACCTACCATACGATGCAAGTACCTAGAAATTTAACAACTTTTTCGTATTTATATATTCTCCCATTTTTTACAATAGCTCAATATAGGAGGCACTGAGGAAACAATTCCTTAGGGCCTTTTCGTTGTTTGTTTTTGGGGTGTTATGCCGTGTTGTGATACCTCCTTCTTTAGCCGACGTTTCGGACAGCGTTGCAGTGTCCATCATCAGGGCAGATCCGGCAGATCCGACGGTGTGAAGTTGTTGTGTTAAGCGTGTGCTTATTTACTTGGAAGCGATATTGTGTCGTCAGCTTCAATCCACTGGATCCACCATTTAGAATAGAACAGTTGCTTAAATTATCATATACTTACCAACATTTCTCTTTCCAATCTCCTCCCCTTTCCACGACCTCGAGCCTCATTACTGTCCATTCCTAGATATTAGTTTAAGAGCTTATCCATAGATGGCACATATCTACCGATAACGCAGGGAGTGAGACTTTAATAAATACTATAGCAACCTCAAGGTCAGGGTCCAGAATAATTTTACTGCCTGCTAAATAAGCCACCAGAGCGCATTGTTGTCTATCACAATAAAGTTCAAAATGTTTTGTTGACCTCGAAGTTTTATTTAAAGAGTTGTGAGACAAATCCGAAGAACAATAACTTACTCCAAGTTGGGGAAGCAATAGTTTCACAGGCTCTGGTGAACCACCGTAAAAACAATTAACCACCGTGCAGACATATAATTTTAATATTAAAATTAATTACGACTGCCGACACCCCTGAATTTTCGAAATTGACCGTTAAAAATAAATCCGTGACCGTTAGACGTAAATCTCTGAGGTATAGCATGGTTACTTTATAAACTAAATCGTTGTGTAATTTATTTTTATAGCTTTCAATGTTTCGCTTTGCGGCGCTCAGCGAACCGTGGATTTACTGGGCGAGTAAAATTTCATTATTTTGTTTTGTGTTTCGCAAACATAATATACAAATGTGTACTATTAACATTAATATTTTAATTAATTACAACCGTTAACACCCTCGACTTGTTGAAATTGACCGACCATCGCGCGTCGTCAAGAAATGCCAACTCACTGTGTATTCTGTCAACAAATTAGTATTGTCGACAATTTTCTAGTGAATTGTAATATTTTTCCCACAAATATAAAGTGTTATTTAACTTTCTTCTTTATTGCATGATTACTATCTTGTACTGCCAAGTTTTTAGCGTTTTATTTCTAAGTGAAAAATTAAAATTGTTTCTTAAAATTGTGACCAAATTAATTAAATGAAAAAAATCGTTTCGGCATTATGTGTCATCTTTTCACCTTTTTTTCCCATGATAATTTCACAACTCAAATTTTAATTTGCAAAAATATTGTGATGATAAGCAGTTACGTCTAGGAATTCCAAAAAGCTTCTTAGTAAAGTTTTATGATATTTTGTTTTATATTATATATATTTTTATTACACATATACATTTGATTTACAAACGTACACATGAAATACAAAAACAAAACGTTTAGAAATTGTTACATAGTTAATACCCAAAAAATACAACAATAAAAAGATCATTGTTATATTATACTAGACATACTAAATTTGTTTATCATGTTTATAAGTCACCACAAGTGCTTCGATGTTTTTGGTGACTTAGCAGGGGTGCACAGGTTCATGGGGTGAGGTTTGTTCAGGCCTTGGCGGCGGATGCATCTGCCTACTTACTGCGTGACTGTGCGAGATGATTGGGAGAGACTGATTGAGGAAGATCATTTGGTCTCTCCAGCAGGATTCACTCGACCGATTCCTTTGCACCACAGTGAGAGCGATGGATTCACTTTTGGACCCACTGAACCCCACACTCCTACCTACCCCTTATACTTTTTCCTTCTCAAAACTTCTATTCCATCCTTTTCTTTAAAATATTCCCCACACAGCATCCTCAAAGATGACACAGGCTGCGAGGGAAATTATTTTACGCAGTGCCTCTTGTGTAGAATAAATGTTAAAATAAAATCAATGGAACTTATTATTGGAAAAAATACTTAAAAACATAAATATCTTCACATCACTTATTTGGACCTGTTTCTATCCTGAAATGATGTATCAATAAAGATATTTTTGCGCTACTTTTTTCCATTGCTTCTCCCATTTTTATTACTGCTGTTTTATTTTTATGTTAAACACTTCTTATGTTAATATAATATCTTCTCGTAAAAATCCACAGGGGCCAAATTGGGATCATTCAACCCAATAAATACATAAAACATTATATAAGTACAAGCCGAAATTCTTCATAGAATTTTATACTTTCTCTCGTCAATGTACATATTGTACATACACAGATACCTACAATCGATGAACTTCTCTGGAGCTTCCATACTTCGAGATCTTGCGTGAAGAGTTATTAGATTTGAAACTTGACTGAGACGTTTAACGTACCTCCATAGTAACTCGAGTTTACTAATTAAGATCTAAGTTTAATATTGCAGACCTACGTCAGGTCATGAAATTGAGATGAAACCAGGATTCAAAAAGTTTACTACGAAACTACGAAGTTTACTTAAGCAAACACATGAGGTATTTGAACTCAAATGTTAATAGTTTCTAGGGGGATTTACATTTATGATTCAAGGCATGCAAGCACGGAGGAAAGCTACGTATTATTTGTAAGATTGATCCATAAAATTTTGCAAACTTAATTAATCCCATATCATTTCGCAAGCGCCAATTAGGTGCAGTATTTTGAGATTCTTCTTCTTAAGTCGCTGGTTCCTGGACATTTCATGCTCATATTGGGTTGTAGCACTTCATTGAGAATGCTGGGCTTTGTTCTGCGCACTGCAAGGAATTTTAGAGATACCCGGGTTCTCATAATTCTATTCAATTCCTTAGTAAGGAGTAGACTTGAAAGTGGGTCGGTGATTTGGAGTCCACACCAAGTAAAATATTCCCTCATGTGGAGAGAGTTCAGAAGAAATTTCTGAGATTTCTGTACATGAGGGAGTATGGTTATTATCCGTGGCTCTATCCTACCGACTTTCTTTTGGGTATGCTTGGAATGAACTATCTACGGATCAGAAGGGATGTACACATTGCCACGCATTTCTTCAGATTGATTCGTGGATGGTTTGAAAACTCGGCTACCATGGAGAGCATTCATTTCTATGTTCCCGATGGTTGTCTTCGCTACCGACAGCATAGATTGTTTTATGATTGACCGGCATGACCATTGGTAAGTTTGCAAGTTTGCAAGCACTGCAGGCCGGGAGAGCAATCTTGCTGTTGAACAGAATTAATTCGGATATCGACATATTTAGCGTCAGTGAAGCGGCCTTTAAAAGGCAAGCTTTATTAATACTTGAATAGTTAGTATCCTTACCACACATGAATTGTAATACAAATGTATTTTAAAAACGACTTAAAATATCAAATTTTGTAATGTTTTTAAAATAATAAAATGAATTGAAATTGAATCGTTCCTCATTGGTGACCCCTACTCAAATTTCCAGGGTGAACAAAGCACCTTTACTCCTCGCGGTTCTACACTGCTTGGAGAGTGTATGTAGCGATACTTGGTCACTCCAGCGGATTGGTGACCTTTTAGGGAAATAATTTTCAGCAGGGTCTGTATTATCTTTAGGGACGTTGTTTGGTGGGTGAAGAACGGGCGTAGAAAAAATGGTGTTAGGTGCAACCGGAACTTAAACTCGGTGTGGCGTATGCTACCTACCACGTAAGCTATTGTAACAATATTTTGAATTTATTACATCTCTACCAAGTAGGTACCTACTGTTTGTTGTTTTTTATTTATTTATTTTTCTAGCAAATTTTTAAAACAAAATAAATCACCACTTACTAGAGAAACATCCCGTGTACCGAATTTTCTTAAATTTTAAATTTAAAATTAATCTATAGTTATCGTAGTTATACTATACTGAAGCATCACTTTTAAAATCTTGTCATTGAAAACAAAATTTTATTGTTTATTTGACGTAATTGCTTTTTAAGATAAAACATTTTCAGAGTGTTAAAAAAAATAATTACCTATTATTAACTGGCGCATTTCTCGAATACGTGTTGTTCATAACCAATAAATAGTAATATCCTTAAATTCGCCGAGATTTATGAGAAGACTATACCTACTCTACATGCAAGTACCATAATATCAAAGCTATTTAACCCTCCTAGGAAATGGGAGAATTGTGATTAAATTCAAAACATTTTGTGTCTTAATAATCGTCGGAGACATTAGAAGGAGTTACAAATACCCAAGTGGATGAAGCCAAATTAAGATGGGTTCAAGTCACAGCCATAAATGCGCAAGAAAACACAAATAACTAACACCACACATAATTATTTGAACATCCCCTCACTTGAGGATGAAATTATTTTTCTGTTAACCATTTTATTAGTACATACGTGTAAAAAATATATATTTTACTTTATATGGCGGTATAAAACTAAAACTTCACTACGTAAACAACTTACGTACATATAAATATAGGTGCAATGCTAAAGACTTTTAAATAAGGGTTAAGATGATACCCGGTGGTGCAGAAATAGATTTTACTAAAATATTGCTGTCACTGTTGCTCTTACTCCACCGGATATTGAGCGAAAGGGACAATGCACTGACTAAAATGGAGGTTTTGTATTCCCCACTTTTCTCCTCCAAAAGTGGACTGATTTTCAATTTTTTTTTTACCAACTACATAAGAAAAAACTATTCTATGTCTGTACGTTTTGCTTTTTTTAAAAAAACATTGTCTGGTTTGTATACTGAACATCTTTTGACGGCGTTTAAACCAGTCAATTTTATTGATTTTTGGAAGGTCATAACTTCTATAAAAAGTAACTTATAAAAAAAAACAAAAAGTACCGACACGCTAGTAGTTGATATCTATTTTATGCAAAAACAATATTTTCTCTAGGGTTAAAATCCAGAGAGATAAATAGGGAATACGTTTGTGTGGAAAAATCACCGCCGGGTATCCTCTTAAGGTACTGATGACTGAACAGCAAATAATGAACCAGTAGCCCACACAACGACAAAACATGTTCGTATCACACAATTCACGTAATGTAATTAACGCAGAGTAGATAAACAGAAAAAAAAGTGACTAACTAACTGACTAACTAACCATCACGCCGTTTCCCCGCAGGGGTAGGCAGAGAGGAGGGACCGCCAAACAACTTGGTTTTGGTACACACTCTTTGCTTTATTCAAATCCATACATACTCTTCGATTTTTCTAACTCTTAACATGGCCTGACTCAAGTATCTGATTCACTTGATCTTGCCATGTCTTTCTCTGGTCTCGTGCCATGTCTTACACCAATTACATTTGCATCATATATTCTCCTTATACGCTCCTTTCTTCATTCATTCGCTCTACCATCCATCTGAGGGTTTCTTAATTTTACATATTACGCTTACATCAGACTTGTATTTTTTGCGGATCTCCACATTTTTCATACGATCATAAATGGTTTTACCACACATAGGCATCAAGGATCTCATTTCAACAGCATTCAGTCTACTTTCATCCTTCCTCTGCACGGAGAAAAATGTTATTCTAACATACGATCATTTTATTCGTAAAGACGGTTAAAAACGGGAAGTTCTTACGAAAAAATTAACAGGATTTCAATGTTTATTGGCGGGAACATGTAAGAATAATTTGGTGTTAATAAATAATAACAATAAACATTGAAACACTGTTAATGTGTTTGTAAGAACTTCAGTCCCGTTTTTAACCGTTTTTACGAATAAATTGATCGCATTTTAAAATAAAAATTTTCTCCGTGTGCCGGTTCCATGCTTCACTGCCATACATCAGTGTAGGTACAAGCACTCCATTGTGGACTGCTCTGCAATGGAATGGACATTGTGGACAAAAAATCTGACAAGCACTGCATTGTGGACACAAAAAGTGACAAACTTAGAAATAAGGACTAGTTAAAATTCTGATATAGTTTTTAATTATTTTTTTATGATAATTAGCCAAGCTATTATTAATACAATTTTCATGTCAAATTTTCTCCAAAACTCCGCAACTCTTAATAAGTCCGATTATTTAGTACGGTAGCGTCCCGCAGTTGAGCCGGACTTAGAAATTTCGTCAAGTTAATATAGTATCGCATGGCGTACCAGGAATTTCGACATTGTATTCAAATTAGTTTCTAGCCCCGAGGGTTTTCTTGCCAATTCGCAGGGCTTCAACTCTGGCGATTATTCTCAAAGTTCATTAATTTAAATAGCTAAGGGTCAGACACGCCATATCGTGCGAAGATGTAAAGATAATAATATTGTTAAGAAGTGTTATTTTACACATTCCGTATTTAATTACACGAATGTCGGTGATTTCCGCCTAATGAATATTTACTCTACGAATGTTCTTACTCTCTTGGTTAAAAAAATATTTTATACTATGTAGGTAGACATTTACGTACGATTATTTTCTTTTTAATTTGCGAAGGGATGAGATCTCCTACAATTAAAGATTCTTTTTGATTTAGGCACCTAAACGATTTTTCAATTATTATAAAAGTATTATTAATGGAATCGAGTATGTTTAGAACATATTTTCCTACCAGATTTGTTCTAACAACGATCGTCGTTAGCAGTTCTCATCTTTACCAAGAACAACATTTACTGGCATGCAGCGAGTTGAATATTTTACACAGCACAAGAGTTGAAAGCGACCGAAGCCAGTGGGAATATTATGTCATGGTGAGATGAAGAAGTAATATTAGATGGGGATGGTAAAGGTGAAGATGAAGGTTGGGAATACCTGGCTGAGCTGAGCTACCTTCGATTCTAAATAGTGGCCTCTCTTCTTCTAAAGGCGATTCTGAGAGCATTTTTATGTAATCCCACAAAAGTTCAAGTAAGTAGAACTATTCCGTTCGCAAATTGGGGAATAATTTTGGATCTATCAGGATCAGGTCAAGATTCGGCAGGGAATGGAAAAGGGGTAGACGAAGTTTTAGAATAGTATGGAGTTATGAAATGTAGTCACTAAACATGGTTTAAACCATTTCAAACAACGCTGTAGTGGTTCCATTATTTCGATATGCCAATAGTTTATCAGGGGTGATATTTTTCACGGCGCCATACTATATCCAAAATAAATGAAAAAATGTATTTTTCCAGCTACTTTTATAACTGCTTTTCCATTGTGAATGGAAAACAACTTATTTTTATTATTTTTATCAACATTTTTGCAAATGCCAGATCGTTAGAATTTTAATCAAGCACATCGACCTTTTGTAGGCTTTAGAAAAGCTTGCTTTAATATTATTTTATTTTGGAAATATTCAGAAACATTTTAAATTACTAAAAGAAAATATATAAATAATAGCCGTTGCTTCTAGATCAGCCCTGTTCCGAGTAGTACGAGGTTATTGAATTTATTACTTATATTTTGTTCGAAATAAGTTTTACAATATAAGTTAGACTTTCTGAGTAGAGTACTTATAAGATAAAACCAGATATAAATTAAATAGCAAACATATTTCAGGTTTTTATAAGCCTTTTTACGAACTTATTTATGTTATTATAGTTGATTATTCAAATACTTACAATAAAATTTTGGCGTAACCTTATTTAACCTCCTGTATATATATTATTCACGTTTATATTAAAAAAAAGTTTATTTCGTACGAAAAATAACATACACCTACTTTTAATATAACCACTCAGTGCGTAATATGATTAATTTATTTTGTTTTTCCTGTTTAGTACAACATGGAATTTTTCAAGAACCCAGATTCATTTCTCCAAAATATATCTTTACATAGCAAATCTAAATATTACATAGGTCGTGAGGTAAAATTATTTCACAGTATGGAGTTAAAATGAAGAAAAAAATTATTGTTAAAAGGCTTGCTTCTAAAAAGACCAATGTCTGTTTTAAATATACATTTTTTGCGATTTTGCCTCGAAATTGGGTTATCTTCCAAATTCTAAAAGAGCCTTTCGGTATCGATGAAGGATTTTTCTATTTTCGGGGGCCAAAATTTCACTAGAAAATCGCTCTGCCTATAAAATAATATTCATCCTATAAGAGGCAAGCCACACATAAATTACATACATCGCGATCGTATGAATTGCTATGGAATTATTATACGTCATTAAGTCATTAGATACTGTTATTTTATGGTTAGGAATTTCTAAGGTAGTATTTATTCTATGAGAAAAGAGTGTTTTAAAAATAAAATTAGTTGAAGTCCCCCTAGTTGCTTGGGGTTTAGGTACGCAGTGTTTTTTGAAATCACATTTAGATAGCGACTTTTTCTAGCGAAAGTACTCTAAAATATGCCTTATTTGAATGCTGTGTCAGGTGATCTAGATCGAAGAAATTGTAACTTATCTAACGTAGAAGTCAAAACATTATTTCAGAATTTTTTAAGCCACGAAATCAATAAACAATATTCTAATAAAAAGACATGTAACTTAGAAATGTTTAAAAAAAAAAAAAATCCCTTAAAAATAATGAGTCGATTATCAATAAACAAAAAATATTAACCTACAGCCCAATATTAAGTCTCTTCCCATTCGGTGTCCATTCTGTCCCCTCTTACTCTTCATCAATTCCTAGCCACGCCCCCACCCCTACCACAACACCTACTGATAAATTGTACCCACCCACTATTTTGTACTAAATAAATCAGTGGTTGTAACTAAGTTATATTGTTTCATTTAATTATAAAATGGATAACCACAAAGTGATAGCTCATTTCAAAAGTACAAATAACTTTGTTTACATCACTTTTATTTATACACAATCAACATTTACATTTGATCCTGATGATGTGAAAATCGTTCACGAAACATGATGATTGTGTATAAATTAAAATGATGTAAAAAAATTAATTTGCCTTTTTATTAAATAAATAATGCCATCACAAAGTAAAATCTTTCCAAAGAAGTATTCTTCGAAAAATTTAACAATATTTATTCCTGAGCGATTTACAAATTTGATATATTCACCTCTAGCATCAGACATATAGACAATATACCATAAGATCCTTGAAAAAATATTATAAATTGCTAGCGAAATACGACAAAAATGAAAAAAACAAAGCAAATATAAATATCAATGACCAGTCACTGGCTGAATTGGCATCGCGTCTGGGTTCCACTCAGGCGTCGCATTGTGAGTTCAATTCCTCGACTGGCTAAGTCCTCCATCATGACACAAGAACATTTTCGGCTAAATATGGTGGTAATAAATTTCTCTTTCTGAAAAAAAACTGCTTTAATTTAAAAAGGTATCATTTTTTGTATTTTGTATTTTTCGTTTCTTAAATGTGCGTGAGTTTCAATTACAGTCTATCTAAGATGGATAAAAATGGCGCGCAAACCGTCTCAACACAACATAAATAGACCAATCTTGTCAGTTCCCGACTCTATTTGACAGTTAGGGCTCGAAGTTCTGTCATCTTCGCGAATAACTTATTCATGGGTGATTTCGTTGATGTCTCGCGTATAAAAAAGTGGTCCAAATTCAATATTGCCGCTCCGTCAAACAATAAATTCGTTTATTTGCTCATCGTAATATATTTCAGTTATTTAAAACGTAAAACCATACTAGTCTTAACTGCATGGAAGTTGCGGGCAGAAGCTAGTTAAAAATAAACATGGTTTTTCAAAATTTAAAAAATGGCTTAACCATATAAAATAACAATCTTTCGAAATCAATTTATGTTTTTTTGTAAAAAAGTGTCATCAAGAATTGGAATAAAAAAGGACAAATTTCCGCTATTCTCTGGTTATACCATCTTAGCATAAACTCGCGGATGTAATCCGCGTAACACAACCGAAATTAAAAAAGTCAGGTAAAACAATTACTACGTTATGAGCATTAGCATCGTCAAGCGTATACGTTTTGAGATTTATTCACTCACATCAAAAAGATATTTATAACACAATAGCGCTCGCCATACAATCCCATGAGACCCGCCAGACGTAAAAAGATCATGTGTTATAAGCGTGGTTTGAATCTTCGCTAATCGGCGTCATTTTTTGTGACCGCTAGAAAAGTTAGAAATCAGAAAAATTTGCGATCCCCCCTTCGCCGTAAACAGGAGAGGGGGTCATTTTGAATACACGGAGCATGCACGGAGCCGTCAAGTTGACATATCCAGTACAAAGAAATGATATTCTCTCGACTGCTTCCGATTTCAACTGACCCCTTCTCCTGCCGTAGGAAGAAATATTTTATAACGTAGTGTGTAACGTAGAAAAGATACTTATAACACAGTATCTTTTGAGTCTGTACCGTGCTTAAGTCTTCACACCCCGCAGGCAGATAATAACGTAGGTATTTGTGAATTCAAAATCTACCGATTTCTACATTAAAAGTATGCACATATTTTCATTTTGATTTAGTTAAAACTTATATAATTTGGGAAGATATAAGAAGTTGAAAAAAGTCATTATAAAGTTAAAAAAATGATAATCCATAAATTCTTTCTTATGGCCGTTGTTCTCAACTTTTCGATCGATCAATCCGAATCTTCGAACAGCTAAGTAATTTGTTTAGATGTTCGATTCGCCTTTTGGGCGGAGAGTTGCGTTGGGAAGAGCGTATTTGTGCATTTGAGGAAAGTTAAGCCAAGATTTCGGCTCAACAGTTGATCAGTAGAATTGGGAACAACGGCCGTTAGTCCTTACTAGGGGGGCCTACTATTATCCTCCTATAAACAGAAGAAAAAATGCACGAGCAGAACTGTTAATTGTGGAAAAGAAACCAAGCAACGTTCCCTTTTTTTTTTTTTTACCTCGTTCCTTTGGTTTAATTTAATTTTTGTTTTAAAGTTAAGATGTTCGTCGATTAGATGGCAGTTAGTTAAAGTTATTTAAAATACACAGTAATTAAAAGCAATAAACGATTTGATTATTTAAGAGCTGACAGTAGGTATAAACATGATGGTTAGGATTCTTAAGTTTTTAACTCTTATGAGCTGAGTTTTTGTAGCGTTTAATTAAAATATCCTTCGAATAGATATTTTGTGTGAATAACCCACGTTCATAAACAAAGTACTACGCCAAGCACTTATTTTCGTCCTTCCATCACAGTGAACTGTAAGAGCACGTGTTATTAATCCGTCTTTACTCGCAAAAAATCTCTTGTTTCTTTCGCAGAGGCAATTATATTGACGCAAAACAATAAATCACTCAATCACTTATCCCCTTGGAGCTTCACTTAATTCGTCAATCGCTTTGTTCCGAAACAAACACATTTCAAGCAAACAATGATAAATGTTTTACTTGGATGTCTTGTATTACTGTTTGCATTCGCTTCCAACTTATTTCATAATTTAGCCAACTCCCCACGATTTAGTCCTTCCAATGAATAATGTTGGAAGTTTTAACAACGACTTCCATGTTTAAGATTTCTGACGAAAATCACAATGCTAAACGCTGGTGATTCTTTAATCTACGACTCTACATTATATCATTTTATCGTTATAAAATGGAACGATACATTATTATATAATAACAAAATTAAGCTAAAAGAACAAATGAACTATCATTTTTTTAAAATGCAGATAAATTCTTTAGATTTAGATAATGATGAATTCAAATTAATTTTCGTGAAATTACATCACACTCTTTATTATAATTTTTGTAAATAAAAAAAGACACATTCCCTAGAAATCTTCATTTACTTCAGTAATAAATTTATTGATGGATATTATCTGTACACATTATACATATGTGACTTATTAATTTTTTTTACAAAATTAAGATATTTATAATATTTGTTAATTTCAGCTGAGCAGAGCGATGAGTGCAATACTCTCTCTGACATATGAAAGCATATATCTTAATAAATTACATTATATGAAATTGAATTTAAAATAAAAAGGTGAACATATTTAGCAATATTATGATCTCCGGTAGCGTTGACTCGTGCCTTATTAAGTGTTTGTCCCGTAAAATCATTATTACGATCAATTTTTGAAAAGACCAAATTTAAACACGAAACAAAGAATTGGATTGCAAGCATAGCACCTAAGACTATTGTATACATCTGTAAAATCAATCGCACTTAGATATCATTATCAATTTACATATAACTTAACCCAAATAAAATAAAATAAAATAATGTAATCCTGTCAAATCCAACACACAAAATTATTATTTCAATATCTGGTTTTATATACAGATTTTGAAATAGGTAATAATTATTATTTTACGGTTGTAAAAATGTGGCTCATGAATGAGGGCTATGTATCTGTAAAAAATACAGAGTAAACAGGGAAGAAAAGGAAATATATCGTAAATACTTCTTATATAAATGAATGTATTTTTTATTCTGACCTTATAAGTTTTAATATCACCTGGAAGGCAATTATATAAAATGCCCCTTACCCTATTGCTTACCGAAGAGCATAAATGGTGTTTAAATGTGTGTTATCGTGTTGTGTAAAATGTTTGTATGCTTGTGGATTTTTTAATGAATTCTGTGATTGTATGTATAAGTTTATTTTTTATTTTGTAAAATTTCACAAAATTACACTTGAGACATATTTTATTTTTATTTATTTATTTATGAGAAAAAAAGTTTTACATTACAAGTGAACATTATGTAAAGTTATACAAATTATTCATCATTATTCTACTACTCCGTAAGTTAAGCTCTAGGAGCTCGTGTTTATGGGAGGAGTATTTACATGCAAAAAAAAAAAAAATATTCTAAATAAATATGTAATCAAAGTTATTTAATATAGCTATACAAACATTATTTAACATAGCTATACAATTTAGGAAAAAATATGTTTTTGAATTACAATACCAATATACTATATATTTTAACTTTCAACATTGATAATACAGATTAAGAAATGGTAAACTGAGGGTACAATATATCATTATCTAATTTCAGGGATTTAATTTGCTTTTTAAATTGTTCATATTTCAAAGTTTTGGTTACACTGATTTTGTTTTTGGACAATAATATATTGTACCATCTCACACCTAAATACAAGTAGTGATGCTGAGCCGTAGTCGTTCTAAGCATAGGGATTGTTATTAAGCCATTAGTTTTGAATCTATTGCTTATGCTATCTGAGGGGTGAATTTTTTGGATAAAATATTCCTTATAAATTTGATATAAGGCGTTTCTCTTATACAATTCTGTGACAGATGGTACATTAAATTCCCGAAATATCTCAAAAGTAGAGAAGTCGTATGGTTTCCTAAGGATGATTTTTATAATTATTCTTTGAATTGTAATTATGGGTTGTAATGAAGCCTTAAAGGCCCCTCCCCACCCAATAATGCCGTACTGCAATAAGGACTGAATTAATGCATAATAGACAATTTTAATAGTATTCTTGTTTAAAATGTTTCGTACGTTATAGAAAACATAGATAAGTTTTCTTATTCTTTCTACGGTGAGATTAATGTGATCTTTCCATTTAACATTTTTATCTATTAAGATTCCAAGATATTTTACACTAGATTTATGATTTAGCTTAGCACAGTCCGTATTACATGTACCGTCATTTGCACAATTTTTGGAATGAATTGTTATGTTAATTAAGTTATTTGGCACTTCTTCTTGTAGAGAGAAGGGAATATAATATGTTTTTTTCTGTGTTGAGTGATAATAAATTGTTATCGAACCATTTTTTTATGACCTTCATGTCTTGATTGGCTGCATTGGTAATATCGTTCCATGTCTCTTTTTCGATAATTATTGCAGTGTCGTCAGCAAAAGATATAAGTTTACCATTAAGTGATAATTTAAACATTTGGTTAACGTAAATTATAAATAATATTGGTCCAATAACAGTCCCTTGTGGAATTCCAAATTCTAAAATTTCATCTATACTTAGTGAGTTATTTAATTTTACTTTTTGACTTCTTTGAGTTAGATAGCTTTGTAGCCAATACCTTACCTTACCAGTAATACCGATATCATTTAATTTATTAATTAATTTTGAATGGGAGATACTATCAAAAGCCTTAGGTAAATCAGTAAAAATGCCAAGGCATTTGTTTTTTTTGTCCAATGCATTGTATATTGTTGAGGTTAGTTCAGCAATGGCATCATGAGTGCCTAGTTTCTTTCTAAAACCAAATTGGCTAGAACTAAGTATTTTATTATTTTCAATATGCGTTGCGTTTTTACGATTTTTTCATAAATTTTTGCAATGTTTGAAACAAGAGATATAGGTCGATAATTTGATATTTCTTCAGGGTTGCCTGATTTAAAAACGGGTGTTACAATAGATTTTTTATAAATAGAAGGGAATATTCCACTATTTAAACTAGTATTTATAATATGTGTAATTGGAATGCTTAATAAATTGTTGTATCTTTTCAATATTTCCACTGTGACTCCATCAAATCCTGGTGCAGATCCACCTTTTAAATCATTTATAACATTTTTTATGTCATTTGTTGTTACTGGTTGGAAAATTGACAGATTATTTTGTTTAAGACGGTCCTTTTCGAAATTATCTATTTTATAATTTTCCTCGATCCGTTTAGCTAAATTTGGTCCGACGTTAGCGAAATATTTATTAAAGGCATTAGCACATTTTGTCGGTTCCTTTATGGTGTCAATAGAGTTATCTCCGATGTGAATTTTTTTAATCGGAATTTTTTTGTTTTTTCTACTATTTATTTGATTTATTGTTTTCCAAATATGTTTTACATTTTGTTTAGCCAGGTTAATTTCATTTTTGTAAAAGTTTTTTATTTTATTATTTTATTTTGTTATTTTTATTAAAGAGGTTAATTTATTCCTAAATTTTTTATAATACGTGAATATTTTTTTATCTAAGGGAAATTTCTTTGTCAAGCGATATAACTCTTCTTTTTTTCTAAGAGACACCACTAAGCCATGTGAGATCCATGGTTTTATTTTTTTGAATTTTTCTTTAATTTTTATAGTTTTAATATCAGTTGATGTTGTTATATAATTGCAGAGAATATTATCAAAATTATTTGCGCTTGTTTCAGCACATGTAGATTCCAATACGGGTCGCCACGTTTCCGTACTTATTTTTATACTTAGTTTATCATGGTTTAGTGACTTTTGTGTATAAATTTTGCTTTCTGAATTTGTGTGATTATTAATATTAATTTCTTGCATAGAAATGCAAGTATGATGGTCAGTAATATTATTTTTTAATATTATCGTAAGTAGTTTGTCGGAATCTTTAGTGTTACACCATATGTGATCAATGCATGATGGACGTTGACCCGTAATTTCTCTAGTATAATTTTTTATACATAATATAAAATTATATTGTATATTTATTGCATATAGAGGTACAATCTACAGACAAGCAACCATGTGCCAAAACGACCCATTTGTTGTCTGAACTGTATGCTTTATTAGGTGTTTATTAGGTAACCTAGTGAGGCAGTCATCGGAAAAGCACCCTGAACCTAACTTTATATAGATAAATAAATAAATGATAAAAAAATCATTAAATTCAAATTTAATGTTTGTAAGTGCTGTACAACTGAATTCGGTTGTTATGCCAGATTGTCGTTTGTCCACCGAACTCAATCAAAATTAACCCTTCTCTCATATGTTCGTTCGTTACTTCCTTATTTAGCCGCATGAAAAGATATGTGTGTCAATCTGTGGTCTGTACATTAAGGTAATGATGATATGGAAGATAAAGCCGGACGATATTTGAAAGCCCTTAAAATTGTCCAGCAAAACGGAATATTTATGGCGTATGTTGGGGTCATGTGATTTGAGTGTACTTCAATACGCTTTCAGAGAACTGTAGGAATATTTTATTTATTTATACGTACGCATATTAAACAATATTTCTTGCTGTTTCAAATTCGAATAATCTTCTGGAAAAAGAAAAACATTTAAAAATGTAAATTGCAATGGATCTGAATAGGTTTAGGTACAACTCGATGCTTTTCGAAGGAAATTGACTCTTCGCTCCAGTTCACTTCACTTGAGAAAATAAAGCATTTACTCGGAAAACGGACAGATCCTTTTAATCGGGCAAAAAATAAGCAATATTAATATTCACACCCAAGAGCCTGATTAAATTTTTTCTGCTTTTGCTTTTCTGCCATTTAATTTTAAAACAATACTCGTACCTATTTGTTTAAAATAAATAAAAGTAGGAAGCAGTTCTTGAAACAGGGTAAACATAATTTAAAATAAGCGTAGATATTGGCAGATCACAGCATTCAACTGGTCAGTGGAAGATATCGTTGTTAAATAAGCGTAGTGCCTACCTACGGCAGATCACAGCGTTCGTACGGTTAGTGGAAGAAACCGCTTTAAAATCAGCGAAGTATTGGCAGATTGTAGCGTTCGCCCAGATAGTGGAAGAAACCACTTTAAAAAATAAGCATAGGTACTGGCAGATCCGGCGTTCGTCCGGTTAGTGGAAGAAACCGCTTTAAAAAATTAGCGTCGGTATTGGCGGATTGTAGCGTTCGCCGATTAGTGGAAGAAACCACTTTAAAAAATCAACGTGGATATTGGCAGATTGTAGCTTTCGCCCGGTTAGTGGAAGAAATCGCTATGAAAAATCGACGTGGATATTCGCAGATTGTTCGCCCGGTTAGTGGAAGAAATCGCTATAAAAAATCAACGTGGATATTGGCAGATTGTAGCGTTCGCCCGGTTAAAATGGAAGAAACCGCTTTAAAAATTTTACGTAGATATTGGCAGATTGTAGAGTTCACCCGGTTAGTGGAACAAACTGCTTTAAGAAATCATGTCTTATTTGATAATTAACATTTTTAGAAATTTAAATCAAGTTAATTGGTTTATTATACTAAAATAAAACGTAGTACTGAATACGTGGTGAACATTTAAATTTAAAGTAAAATTCCTAAAGACAGATTTCGGATTATATCGCAATTATTTAAATAATTTCAGATATTTCCACTCTTAGGCTCCAAGCTAATCAGTATAAGCAAATACCAGCCTTTGTTCCGTGCTTGACAATGGGGCCTCCACTTTACATATTTCATAATTGGAGTTTGAAAAATGCTGGCTCATTGTTTGTAATATCCTTGCCTAAGTGAATCCTTTTACCTTTGTTGGTAAAGTCACCAACATCGCTGTTGACAATGATGTACGTAGAACTTAGACAGTTTCCAGGTAGACCTCATGTATTGTTTCGCGGGATCATCCTAAATGTTAAGTGGAATTTAAACTATCACTGTTCACACTGGTACTGTGTAAATAAATACGCGACGAAAATTCAAGAAATTCATGGAGTATTTTGTTAAATTAAACCCGAAATGTATGGCTACCAAGTAAATTTTACAGAATCGTGCTTTCTTATATTATTCATTGTGAATTCAATTCAGGAACGCACTTACCCAGAGCCACTGGACTTTGGTAAGAGAAACGAGAAGAAATATTACTGGAAGTACCTAAATAGGAAGTATTAAATTTGACCTTATGGCCTTTTATGGCCTCCGTGGTCGAGTTGCAAGACTTTCGACTTGTGATCTGGAGGTCGCGGATTCAAATCCCGGCGTGTGCAAATAATTTTTTTTATTGATTTGTGTTTTCACAACATAATCATTTAAAATAATACATATAAGTTATATTTGCGGCACCAGAGTAAAAGCCACTATTCCAGAAAGGAAAACACTCCTAGTATCTTACATTTTCCCGCCAAGAAACATTGAACCCCTGTTAATTTGTTCTTAAGAACTTCAGTCCCGTTTTTAACCGTTTTACGAATAAAATGATCGTATTTTAGAATAAAATTTTTCTCCGTGCATCATTGATCAAAAGGTTTTAGCCATGTTTGGTGAATAGATCTGAACATCAAGGTACTTCTCCACTTTTCTCTTTACCCTCTTCCCCTTCGTCACTTACCTTTAGCCTTACAAAATATCCCAGTTTGGGGATGCTATAGTCTCACTGGCTCCAGACGGAAAGAGTTGGAACTCTTATGAGTTATTCTCATAAAAAGGCAATAACTGACTAACTATATTGCAAGCTATCTTACTAATAATTTCATTGTAACTGTGTAACTCCGGAGCTGGGAAAAGCTTTGATAAAAAAAAATAGAACTGATTTGTAGGTCTCAAAATTGTTTTTATTAATTAATAATTCTATGTTATTTGAAATACGTATTTAAAAAAATATTTTTTGACATATACCCATGTCGTAATTCTTTAAGTTTTCCTTTAAGTTTACTAATGATATTTGGAAAGGCAATGATCCTGAAGCAAATATATTTAAAAAAAAATACATCTTACTTCACAAATCCAACAATTATAACATCCCTTCACGGATCTGTGCTAGTGCTTTTATATACCCAACCAGAAAGAAAGAAAAGTTTCTCATCAGTAAATTCAGTCACAGAATCGAATATCTCCATCCACAATGAAGCAGATCCATATTCTTTCAACTGATTAAAGTCTCCAGTAGATAGACGTAGACTTCTCGGCACGATACACGCATTATTATTCAGGTCTTTATCATTTCCCCTTCGGAGATTTCCTTTGAGACGACGAGCTGCATAAGAACTGCAATGCCTCCCGCCTAATGCACCCTTCAGATTTGAGCAAAAAATGCGCACTTGCATAATGCGACGAGACCCGCATATTAAAATATTCAACAGACAGTAGTGTCACGTGACGAATACGCCATAGTACAAACAGAGTATTATGCGATCCTCTGCCGTCTGTGACATATACAATGACGTGTATGACGTATACCGTATACGATGTATACCGTATATTCCGTGTACTGTACACGCCACGCCGGTCCCATGCAAATATGTACGTGGATGTTACAATATGGCAGGAGTATGCACTCTTTGAAACATAGTATGTAGGTCCTCATATTCTCGAGTATTTCCAAATTCATATCATTCCCGCGGGACGTTACTTTGACAGTAGTTATTTGCGCAGAGATCTGTTAGGCATTATTTGTTAAATGTTGGAAATTACTAACTATATTGCAATAATCTTTTTATGTGAATACCGCAAAAGAGTCCCAACTGGAGCCAGTGAGATGGCATCCCCAATTGGGGTATGTTTTGAGGCTGAAACATAGTAGGGACGGAATGGAGACAGGAAAGAGATTGGTGGGGAAGTACCTGACTTTTCAGATCTGGCCATTAAAATTAAAGCCATTTCAAGCAACGTTTAAATTCTGAACGGTAGTTTTACGCCGGGACGATACTGAGAGTATTTTCCACTCTATAACGTGCCGCAAATATGTCTCATATTATTTTAAATGATGCAATTGTGAAATAACACAATTTAATCAAGTACAATGTATTGTGAACGCCGGGATTTGAACCCGCGGATTTGAGAGCCGTAATCCTCAACCACGGAGTCCGTTAAAACATTATTAAATGAAACAATAAAATTGTTTGTACAACAACAGCTTACTTTGTTTAAAATTACAACACTAAGATGGTTCAAATGTTGTTTACAAAAGTACTGTGGTCCAGATGCATATTTTACACATGGTATGTCTTTTTTATCAGATCTAAAGTGTCAGACAGATAGATGCCTTTGCCGAGAGATTGACAACTACTGTGACGTCATTCGACGTAGAATTCAATTACGCCACTTAACTAATAGAATTTACTTAGTTATTTTTCTCCTTGACTACCCAATTTGTATAAACATTTATTTTTATTTTTTATTATTAACTTAAGAATGGTACAGGTTAATTCATACTGGTCTTCAATTAAAAGCGTTTGCTTGTAGATGTAAGAAGAGTTTACATTTCATATATGTTCAATTAATATTTATATATTATTATAACAGTAATATTTTTTATAGCTTACCATTGACAGCACGGGCAGTAATCATAACAATCTGTGTTTGTAAACGTAAATAAGTATGTCAGTCTTAAGTACCTAGTTTTAAGATAGTTATAATATACGAGTAAAGCAGTAATGTGTAAATACAAACTCTGTCAAAAAAAAGTATAGTGGTAAGTCACAACTTATAATACTTCTGAGAAACTAGTTATCAATCTTAGTTATAAGCTACTATACATACTTGTGAGTAACTAGTCATCAATCTTAGTTATAAGCCGCTAATAAGAAATCGTCTTAATCTAGGTCTACTGATCAACAAACACTGAAAAAAAACTTAATGGTGATCAACAAGGCAAACCCTTTGTAAGAATAAATAATGATCTCACAGACTTAGTCATCAATCTTAGTTATAAGCTACTACTATACATACTTGTGAGTTACTAGTTATCAGTCTTAGTTATAAGCCACTAATAAGAAATCGTCTTAATATAGGTCTACTGATAAACAAGGCGAAAACAAAACTAATGGTGATTAACAGGGCAAACACTTATGTAAGAATAAATAATGCTCTCACAGACTTAGAACAAACTCTGTCAATAAATAAGTACAGCAGTAAGTCACTACTTATACTACTTGTGAGAAACTAGTCATCAATCTTACTATACATACTTGTGAGTAACTAGTTATCTTAGTTATAAACCACTAATAAGAAAGGCCAAAACAAAACTAATCAACAGGGCAAACACCTTTGTAAGAACAAATAATGTTCTCACAGATTTAGAAACGATGTTCAACTTTGTATACCTTGGCTCGTATATAAGTGACGAAGGAGGTTAAGAAAAAAAAGTGACGCCAGGATAAAATGCAAAAGATATGTAGTGACAGAGGCATTACGAAGACCACACCAAGATGAGGCTCATCCGGGCTTTAATTTCCCCTATTTTTCATGGACATGGACACTTAGAGCCAGCGAAAGAAAACGGATAGACACTCTCGAAATGTTCAGTATTCGAAATGATTAGATCACCCGAAAAATGCTCAGGATCCAATGGACAGCCAGACGCAGCGCCGGATCTGTCATACGTTCAAAAACGTGCAAAAAACCTGGCGCCAACTCCGAAGGGGCGCCGTGATAAAATAAATATTGTTTTAAAATTTAATTAAAATATTCCCCGAATCGTTTAAAAATTACTCGTAATACGGAATTATTAGTATGCGCTAGCAACACTCATCTTTCAGATGCGTGAACCTAATGCGCGCGCACCGATGGTTAAAAAATAACGGAATCCGAATTTACGTTACGTCAAGGAATTTTTTTCCAAATACAATACATTGGATACGAACGTAAGACCTATTTTTCCTTATTGTCTCTTACGACCATTGTATCGTTCGAAATTCAACAAACATTGTGATTGGTTCATTGATCGCTGCTCGTACGGATCTCCCTTCGTTGATTACAAGTTGCTATTTGATGATAGTTCGTCGCTTTCGCCGCGTTATTGGCTTATTTATGTTCGCCGCAATTCGCGCACGATTTGGCACCATACAGCTCTGTCAAGTCAAGGTAAGAATTTTAGGTTATAATTCGATTTATATTCATGCATTTAAAGATAAAATGGAATCCAATTAAACAAACTGATCAGAATATTATTATTTCTGAACTTAAACTGCCTCCTGTTTTATATTATATTTTGTTATGATGTTCTTATTTTGTTCAGTGTCATAGATAGCTACCGCCAGGTCACTTGGAAAAGTTACTCTTGATTCTTGTTGGTGGGATATTAATTTATTTTAAACGTATTGCATAAAATTAAAAATATATATATATATATTTTTATATGTACCTACATAAATTTTTTATCTGAATTTAAAAAAATTGTTAGGGGGGGGGGGGGGGGGGGGGGCGCCATCGGTACTTCCTGCACAGGGCGCCAGATTTCGTAGAACCGGCGCTGGCCAGACGCATACATTGGACACCTTGCTCGCCAAACTGAGGACTCCAATTTGGAGAAAATAAAAGTCACTGGCTAAGTAAAGCGGTAGGCAGAAAAAGCAGTGGAAGGTCACACGGAGAAAAATGTTATTCTAAAATACGATTATTTTATTCGTTAAAACGGTTAAAAACGGGACTGCAGTTCTTACGAAAAAATTAACAGGGTTTCAATGTTTAGTGGCGGGAAAATGAAAGAATAATTTGTTAATATACGTATGAAATTACGTATACCAACAAATTATTCTTACACGATGCTCCTAAATTTATTATTATTATTAACACTTCAAATTGGAACAATTGTTTTACGTTATTTTTTTTTAGGAATGCGTTTTTAATACCGTTATCAGTTCAAGCATTCTCCAGATTCTTTGGTCGCCTTTCCTTTGGTATGCATCCCTCTGGTATTTATTTATGCATGCCACTGTTTGCGCACCCCTGCAGTATAGAAGCCCGCATACCAAACACGACCCGCCAGTCTCAGAACTAGAATACGGGATAATGTAATGACAGGGGTACTCAGAATGTCATTACCAGCTGTAATACATACACAATGAATATCATTAGCATCTGGTTTCAAATAATAATAATTGATTTAATTCAAATTCACATCTCGGTCCAAACATTACTAAATGGTTATTAGATTTAGATAGGACGGATTAGACAATAAGTATTTTAATATTACCTAAAAAAGTAAAAATTATCATCACCTGCATTTTCCCTGAGAGTGACCATGGCATACGTATAATATTCGTATACATCTACTAGAAGTAGTTTTACTAAAAAAAAATAATAACACAAATTACATAAGATTAAAAAAAACTAAATAAATTATAATTTAAAAAAAAAAATCTGACCCCGACGTGATTTGAACACGCAACCTTCTGATCTGGAGTCAGACGCGCTACCGTTGCGCCACGGAGTCGGTATTATAATGAGAACAACACTTGCAATGATTTAAAAAACTGATCTCATTGCACTGATAAGAAATCAGCAATTATTATTATTATTGATTAACAATATTAGGAAATTAAATTCAAGATCGGTACATTTTAATTAAATTCAAGATCGGGTAGATACATTCTAATTAAATTTTAAGTCGGGTAGAAACATTCTAATTAAATTCAAGGTCGGGTAGATACATTCTAATTAAATTCAAGATCGGGTAGATACATTCTAATTAAATTTTAAGTCGGGTAGATACATTCTAATTAAATTCAAGGTCGGGTAGATACATTCTAATTAAATTCAAGATCGGGTAGATACATTCTAATTAAATTTTAAGTCGGGTAGATACATTCTAATTAAATTCAAGGTCGGGTAGATACATTCTAATTAAATTCAAGGCCGAGTAGATACATTCTAATTAAATTCAAGGCCGAGTAGATACATTCTAATTAAATTAACGAAGGGACATAATTATGCGACACGAGCGTTAACTAATATCATGGCTATTTGATGAATTAGCCAAAAACTTTCCAAAAACGAAGATGGTACCGTGAACTTTTTACATGAATACTTTAGTGCATGAACTTTCTTTGGTCAGTCAACGCAACTATTTTTAGCTCGTAATATCATTCCTATAAAGAACTATACTATTTTTGTTGCAAAAATAAGGCAAGGTAGTTTCAGTAATTGATTATTCGATTAGAAACAAATATTCAAAATCAAAATTACAATCTACTTAAAATTCAATCATAATATTTTTTCTGTGTTTTACTATATCTATTATATTTATTATCATGTTTACCTATATATACCTCTATTTTTTAAAGTAACTTGGGAGGTATCACATTTCAACAAGTAGGTACCTAGGTATATGCAGTTAGAATTATCGGAAAACAGTTAGAAGTATACGACTATTTCTACAGTGTCCATAGTTTTTAGTTCTTTTAGGTTCTAAATGACAAATAAAACAATGTGTTGCTCTGGAGTATAAATAAACGAAAATTAAAGTTTATTTGTCATATAGAGATTGTTTTTATAATGTTTTAAAAATATCAGCCACACAACATAGTGTAACCAAAGTAATGACCATTGGAAGGAAAAAAAAGAATCGAAAAACCCACAAGAGACCAAAATTTTGTAAACATTTTTTACTTCAAATAATGTCAACGATCAACCATAGTAATGACATGGTAATGACATTTGAAAAAAACAATAGAATAAAATAAAATTCATAATTCAAATATAAAGGAATCCTAGATATTTCTAGGTAGGTAGGTGGGTAAATAAATATAAAGGAATCCTAGACATTTCTAGGTAGGTACTCTTATTCCTTTACATATGTATAAGATAAAATAATAGTATGTATAAGAAGATATTAAATATATAAATAAAAAATAAAAAAAGCCTTTTATATCTTGCAATTAGGTATGTTACAGAGTTGTGAAAAGTAAGAAAAAAGTGTAATTAATGCTATTTGCGAAAAATGTAATACAGAAATCTTAAGTTTTTCATAAGCAAGAACCCCTCTCTCAGGCAAAGGTGAAAGCCTCCTCAAAAAATTCATTTATCTCTTGTTTTGTTCGTGGGGTTAAGCATTTTTTTCTGTTTGTGTCACTTCTTGTATTTTTGAGGAAGTTTAGAATTTCTTCTTCATAGGGTTTTGCTCTTGATCTTCCACGGTGACCAGCCGGGTTGGAAGATGAGATGATGTTTTTTATTGTTGTTTTGTTTTTTATTGTTGTTGTTGTTTTATTCAATTTTTTTTTGTTTTATTTATTTATTATTATTATTATTTTTTGTTATTATTGTTGTTTACTGTTGTTTTTTGCATGTTACCTGTGTCAGAGAGGGGCGGTAGTTGCTAAGTTGTCGGCAATAAGATATTATTTTATTACTATTCCTGAGTTAGCTCATGTGTCGCGTGTGCTAATAATTTGAAAAAATACGCATATAAAATTTACAATTTTTGGCGAACATAATATAACTTTAAATATTTATTTTAATTCTATTGAATCACTAACAAAATATATCAATATTATATAATGACCTGCTTCCTTAATTTCTTTTTAAATTTAAACATGTTTTCAATCTCAGTAATTTCATTCGGGGTTTCGTTGTAAAGTTGGACGACCTGGTACATAGTGATATCTGGATGCTTGCTTTCTTCCTTGTTGGTTTAATGATACAACATCATTGGATTCACTTTTTTATTTAAATGATATTTTTACATTTGATAATCAAGTTAATTATCAGGAACTAATCAGAAGGATAAATTTGTAGATAATAAAACACAACCAACCAAGGTGACGCGCACAACAGAACGGCGTTCCGATCGTTGTCTTTTGTTATATTAGCTGTCGCTAGGTTACTGATCCAGTGTTTTAAATTATAAATGTTTTTGGTTGTTCAGTGCAATCTACACACTTCCCCTCCAGTTGTTAAACGATATAAGGGCAAAATTGACCATGCTTTGTAGGGCACATTACACAAACATGTCGCTTAATATTTTGTGGCCCAACCATATATATGAAAATAATAAAAAATTCTAAATTAAAAACTCAAATAGTTGTAAAACATGAATACAGAACTATAAGTATGGTATCTTCAAATATCTATATGGTAAACAAAAGTAGTATTTTTTAACTTTAGTAAGTTTAAAAAATTATTTCTAGGAGAATGCTTCGACTAGATTTATTTATGTATCTATATTTTAAAAACAAATGTTTTCATCTACAAACATTTCGTTTGGAATAAATATTCAAAGTTACTTTGACTATGACACAATATTGTATATCTAAAAATAACTGGATTCAATAAAACTTATATATTAGTATTTCTTAAAAATAAGGTACATGTTTATGAGACGCTATAAATTTTACAAAGCGTTTGATAATTAAATTTTTTTTTTTTTTTTTTTAAACTGTTTACTGGAGTGCGTTATTGATGAACTCAACATATTTATTGAGTTTTTATGTAATTACAGTAAATTAGACTGGGTAGTGTATCATCCAGAGTAGACGTATTTGTTTTCATTAAAACTTATCGCTGTTATTTAAATAAATAAATATAATACATTTTATTATATTTAAACATTCACACGTCTCCGTAAACACTTGAAAAGAATTATTACATAATATAAATAAGAAATTTCAACGACATGTTCAATCAGATGTGAGTGCCATTATACATCTGAATGATCATGGTTAAAATAACTAAAAGTAAACATATTTTCACAGTATATGATTTAAAAACTTATTTTTTAGTTTAGATACAAAGTTTGTTTAGTAACATTAATATATCTCTGAGATTTTTTTAATTTTTTTTTTATAATTTTTAATCAATTTAGTATGATTTAGATAAGATAATTATAATCGTAAAAAATAATAATGCCTTTTTATGTTTTGAACTGTCCCAATCTGTCTGGAAAATGAACTTTTCGACCAGATCTTGTGGTTCTGTTAATTTCGGGAAGTGGTTTTGGGAAAATTGTAGAAATTGGAACATTTTTTTCTACAGGAACAAAAGCAGGCTTTAGACGGTCTATCGTGACGCGTTTTGGTTTTCCTTTTACGGTAATAACGAATGTTTTCTCATCACGTTCTTCAACTTTGTATGGACCTTCATATGGATTTTGGAGTGGTTTTCTTCCACCATCGGTTCTGAGAAACACATGTGTAGCAGTAGGTAGATCCTTATGGACAAAGAATTTTCCTGTACCATGTGTACTGGCCGGAGTCGATTTGATATCTTCGAACTTTCTTTGGAGACGTCCGACGTATGTATCGGGTTCTTCTCGAGGAGTTGCTGTGAAGAAATCGCAAGGTAATTTTAGAGTTCTACCGTAAGTTAACTCAGCTGGTGAGCATTTTAGATCTTCACGCACTGTCGCTCTCAGGCCTAGTAAAACGAGTGGAAGGTTTTCAACCCAATTCTGGTCTCCACATGCCATAAGAGATGCTTTTAAAGTACGATGCCATCTTTCAATCATGCCGTTGGCTTGTGGGTGATATGCTGTTGTTCTCAAGTGTTTAATTCCAAACTTTTCTGTGAGTTTTTTGAAGAGATGACTCTCAAATTGACGACCTTGATCGGTTACTATGCTGTCAGGGGTTCCGTGACGAGCAATCCAATGGGTTGTGAGTGCAGTGGCGACTGTTTCCGCTGTCATGTCTTTCAGGGGAATTGCTTCGGGCCATCGAGTAAATCTATCAATCATTGTTAGTATATACTGGTACTCATTGCACTTCTGAAGGGGTCCAACTAGATCGATATGTACATTACGAAATCGATCCTCTGGTAATATATACGTTGCTAATGGCGCAACAGTGTGTCGAGAAACCTTAGCTTTTTGACAATGAATGCATTGTTTGACAAAGTTTTTTATGTCCTTTGTCATGTTAGACCAAACAAATCTTTGTTTAATTGTCTTTGTTGTTCCCGAGATGCCAGGGTGGCAAACATTATGTACACTTTCAATTACTTGATTTCGCATGCAAGCAGGTACAAACGGTCTGACGTGACCTGTAGATATGTCGCACCATACTGAAGTTTCAGTACCAGGCATCACCATTTGACGTAAGGCGAGGGCGGTGTCATCTTTTGCCTTCATAAATTCGTCATCTTGACACTGCGCTTTTCCCATCTGCCTATAGTCAATAGAAGTAGGACAATTAATCTCCTCTATTCGAGACAGTGCGTCAGCTACTGTGTTGAGTTGTCCTGAAATATGTCTAATGTCCGTTGAAAATTGTGCTATATAATCTAACTGTCTTTCCTGGCGTGGAGAGCTAGAGGCACGTTTCTTGTTAAAGGCGAAGGTGATTGGTTTATGATCCGTGTAAATTATGAAATTCCGTCCTTCAATATGATTTCTAAAGTATTTTACCGCTTCATAAACACCAGTAAGTTCACGGTCAAAAGTACTATACTTTCGTTGCGCGGGTGTGAATTTTTTTGAAAAGAATCCTAGCGGTTCCCAAGCGTTTCTGTTGGACTGTTGTAGTGAGGCTCCCATAGCTACGTCACTGGCATCTACCATTATAGCTATTTTTGCATTGGGATTTGGATGTGCAAGTAAAGCCACGGTCGCTAGGTTTTGTTTGCATTCCTCAAATGCTTCCGTCAGTTCTTGATTCCAAACCAATATTCTCTTGTCATTTTTCTTGTAACCAGCAATGCAGTCGTATAATTTTGTTTGAGTGTTAATTGCATTGGGAAGGAATCTTCGGTAATAATTCAACATGCCTAAAAATCGTCGCAATTCCTTTGCTGTTTTAGGTAATGGAAAATTTATGACGGCTTCAACTTTTTCTTTAATAGGTGACATTCCATTTTGGGTAATTGTGTGACCCAAGAAGTTGACTGTAGGTTCACCAAAATGACATTTGTTTATGTTTATTACTAGGTCAAATTCAGCCAGGCGTTTAAGTAAAGAATCTAAATGTATTTTATGTTCTTCTTCATTTTCAGAAGCAATCAGAATGTCATCTATGTATACAAAGCAAAAATCCAAGTCTCTAGTTACCGCGTGCATGAAACGTTGGAAGCTTTGTGCTGCGTTAGATAAACCGAATTGCATGGATGTAAACTCAAATAATCCAAACGGTGTGATGATGGCTGTTTTTTGTACATCTTCTGGTTCAACTGGAATTTGATGATATGCTCTGGTCATATCTATGGTACTAAAGATTTTTGCATTTGAAAGTTTGTGTGCAAAATCTTGTAGTTGAGGTATCGGGTATTTGTCCGGGATTGTTTTAGCGTTCAATCGTCGATAATCACCAACAGGACGCCACTCTCCGTTGCTTTTCTTCACCATGTGTAAAGGGCTGGCCCAATTGCTTTTTGATGGCCTGCAAATCCCTTGTTCCATCAGATACTTAAATTCTTTTTTCGCTGCCTCTAATAGGGCTGGTGATAGTCTGCGGGCACGTTCCGTGACAGGTGGTCCTTTTGTTTCGATGCAGTGAGTCACAGAGTGTTTTTTTGTATCCGGTATTTTCATAATAGGCCTCATCAATGTAGGGTATTTGCTCAAGATGTCACGAAATTTCTGTGACGAGGAAATTGTAGAGATACCAGATGTAGGTCCTTTATACGTTGTTCCTTTGATCATTAATTTTGTTGATTGATCTGTGATTGTTGCCTTTCGTAAGTTTACCGTTAGGTTAAAATGGTGGATAAAATCTGCACCTAGAATTGGTCTTGATACGTCAGCAATAATGAAACGCCATTTCAACGCACGACGTAGTCCAAAGTCGAGTTCGACTGTTCTCGTGCCATAAGTCTTGATGGGGTTTCCATTGGCTCCATACAATGTAGTTGGGCAGTTGTCGGAAGTGATATTATTTTTGTTATACGACGGTTTTTTAGGCATTACTGAAACGTCCGCGCCAGTGTCCACCAAGAATTTTTGTCGAGTTTGCAGTTCGTATACGAAGAGACGACATGTGTTACTCGGAATCTCACATGTCCCTACTGAGAGGTTCCGCTGTTGTTTTCCGAATTCTTCGTTTTAAAAGTACAAGGTTCGTAGCATTTGTATGCATGTTCTCCAAACCGTCTGTGGAAATAACAATATCCATCAGGATCTCTTCTAGGTGATCGACCGCGAGACCCAGACCTCGGTCTTCTAGCAGGATTCTCTCGAGATGAATTCTGATATGAATTATTTCGACGAGGGCTCTGATTTCGCCGTCCGCGGAAGGTTGAAAAACTGTTATTTTGAGATATTTTCAATTGTGACACTTCGTGTGTTAGCTCAGAAATTTGTTTTTGTAGCTGAAGTAATATTGAATTTTCTATTTTCTCGGATCTTGATGTGCTGGGTTTGTTATGTTGATCCATTGCACCACATTCTGTTGATGTATAAACATCTGTGATTTTGTCGGCAGCCAATGCCAGTTGGTTTGTGTTGTTATCAGGAAGAGCTGACAGGATTGCCTGGACATGTTGGGGTAGACGCTGTAGCCAGAGTGTACGTACTATTGCACTCTCTGCTAATGTGGGTCCAGCTAGCTCCAACATATACCGAAGAAGTCCGGAGGGCTTTCGATCTTCCAGTTGAATGCCCGTTAAAAGTCGTGTAAGTCTTTTTTCAGCAGAATCTTGTAGTCTGTCGATAAGTGCAGTTTTCAGTTTTAAATATTTGTCTGATTCAGGTGGCTTCGTGACAATATCACTAACACATTGTAAGGTTTGTGAATCGAGTGCTGCGATGATGATATTGTATTTTGTAAAGTCTTCTTTAATACATGAGTTTGAAAATTGAGATTCGGCTTGAACGAACCATAGCGATATGTTTTCTTTCCAACATGGTGGTAATCTGACTGAGACATGGTGGATGTTTGATTCATTACTAGTTCCGCTTGATGATTCCATTGTAATTGAATCTGTAATTATCTTGTTGCTTGATGTTTGTAAACTTGATTCCGCTGTTTGCTTCGAGATGAGAATATTTTCTTAAGTTGTCATGGCATTATTTCAGATATTGACAATTCAACGCATATAAGGCGGTTACTTTAAAAAAATATTCATCAGCAAAAAATTCGAAAAAACATTAAATTAAATCACATTAAAATATACATATTTAAAATTATCGATAATTTATCAAACTGATTTGGGATACCGTCTATGCATTTTTCTATAAATCATAAGTCAGATGCATGTGATATTATCTGAGGCGCAAACCTTTTGAAAATCTACTAATTTTAGAACATTTTTATTAATATTAAATTATTTCAAATTATATTTTAATAATAGAACAATTTCTCAAAACAGATAATAATCATTGACATTTAATTCAAATTTTAAATTTTGAAATTAGGTTACGTAAAAATAATAGTCTTTTGTTTAAACATTTACTTGACTTGAAACGAATTCCTAATGGTCTGCTGTCTGTGATGTTTTTTTTTTCTCAGCAAAACGTCTCTCGTGAAGACAGATTCGCTGCGATTGGGTACTGCGTCATGAAGTCTCCTTGTTGTGAAGCTCCGCTACGATTGGGTACTGTGTCATGAAGTCTCCGTGATGTGAAGCTCTGCTGCGATTGGATACTGCGTCACGTCGGGGTCACCATTTTAATGATACAACATCATTGGATTCACTTTTTTATTTAAATGATATTTTTACATTTGATAATCAAGTTAATTATCAGGAACTATTCAGAAGGATAAATTTGTAGATAATAAAACACAACCAACCAAGGTGACGCGCACAACAGAACGGCGTTCCGATCGTTGTCTTTTGTTATATTAGCTGTCGCTAGGTTACTGATCCAGTGTTTTAAATTATAAATGTTTTTGGTTGTTCAGTGCAATCTACATTGGCAAACTTATTTTCTTTGAATTTCTCTTCCCGTGTCCCTTCATCTTGATTTGTTCGTGGGGTTAAGCATTTTTTTCTGTTTGTGTCACTTCTTGTATTTTTGAGGAAGTTTAGAATTTCTTCTTCATAGGGTTTTGCTCTTGATCTTACACGGTGACCAGCCGGGTTGGAAGATGAGATGATGTTTTTTATTGTTGTTTTGTTTTTTATTGTTGTTGTTGTTTTATTCGATTTTTTTTTGTTTTATTTATTTATTATTATTATTATTTTTTGTTATTATTGTTGTTTACTGTTGTTTTTTGCATGTTACCTGTGTCAGAGAGGGGCGGTAGTTGCTAAGTTGTCGGCAATAAGATATTATTTTATTACTATTCCTGAGTTAGCTCATGTGTCGCGTGTGCTAATAATTTGAAAAAATACGCATATAAAATTTACAATTTTTGGCGAACATAATATAACTTTAAATATTTATTTTAATTCTATTGAATCACTAACAAAATATATCAATATTATATAATGACCTGCTTCCTTAATTTCTTTTTAAATTTAAACATGTTTTCAATCTCAGTAATTTCATTCGGGGTTTCGTTGTAAAGTTGGACGACCTGGTACATAGTGATATCTGGATGCTTGCTTTCTTCCTTGTTGGCAAACTTATTTTCTTTGCATTTCTCTTCCCGTGTCCCTTCATCTTGATAATTATAAGTTTGCATTAATTACGTGACTTCCTCTTTAAATCATAGCCACAGTATTGCAATGATGTTTTTAAGCAAGGCTGTAGACCTTCTACCAATGGCTTTCCCTCCACAGACTGTGTACTGATTCTAACCAATGTAAATCCTAAACGAACAAAAATAATGATTTGAAGAGTTTGAATACTTCTAGCACTAATACCTTCCGTGGCAATTCAAATGACCGTTAAAAGAGGATGAAAAAGCCCCTGTCTCCACGGGGATGAAAGGTTTGAAGTGAAAGGAGGCGGAGGGTTGATTAAAGGGAGAAATTATGCAGCTTCACGGACCTCCCCAAAGGGGCGCCAAATCGAGACAAGGCATGTCTTCCTTAAGGGTGTAGATGTAGGTGTAGAAGTACACTTTACCAGAGTAAGGTATTTCGTTATTTTATGTCTCACTCGAAAAAGGTACTTTTTATTTATTGACAGTCAGCACGATAAAATGGGTGCTTTAAAAAGATTTTCATATTTTTTGGGTCTTTTTCTCTCGTTACGCAACACGGTTTTTGCTGTAGAATAAACAAGGGTAAATATAGACAATGCGATTGTGCGCCTAGACGTTTTAAGAACTTTTTTTTTTTTAAGAAAGACAAAAATTCCCGGGTTACGAATAACCCAACAAGATTTGAAAATCTCCTACTACCACTACATTGAGTGGAAGATGTTGCTTGTGGTGTAATGGAGGACTTAGCCAGCCGAGGAATCGAACACGGAACGCCTGGGTGGGACCCAAACGCGATGCCCACTCAACCACTGACCGGTCGAACCACTATTTGCGGTAAATGCTTTTTACTAAAAGTTTTTAAAATATTAAGTGACAAAACAGAAAATCTGCGTGCGAAACTCCAAAAAAACATTGTTTTTTCTTATTTTTGAACCAAAGTTTCGCAGTGATTTGATGTACTCATCCTCAAGGCTATAGATCCATGCATCGTTCATTTTTCTAAGCTATCGAAAATATTTGTACATGAATAAGAAAACATATTTAAACCAGAAGCACTGTAAGGAAACTGAAAACACATAGAACCAGGAATATTTTTGTACTTATTTATTTACAATGGATACTGTGCTACATTGCTATGTCGATTTTGACCTCAAAATATATTTAAATTTACGATATCAGTATTTTTGAAAACACGTTAATCATAAAGGACTTCACTGGAGCCAACATTAATTCGAAAAAAAAACCTTTTAATTAAAGCAGCTTTACAAAATTTTGCGCAATTTATTTTTCAATTCCAGTAGACATTCATGGAAAACTTCTCAATAGACTTTGATTTCCTTTGAACCCAGAAACTAACACCCATATGCATAGTCGGTTCCTCGAGACCTCCTCCACTCGACCTTAGTCGAGGTCACCTCAAGGAAATCTTAAAAACTCCCTTGAAATCAGTATGTTCAGTTATGGCTTCACCCTCCAGTGAGGAACCTCCAGTGAGTCGAGTTGAGGTACCCATACTCGCCTCCCAAATTGGACTGCTATGAGAAGCTGCCACATAGGCGGTATTAGAAGACCTCGGTTTTTGGCACTCGGTGTTAAATTTAAAAGTGGCAAGAGGACATTTAATATTGTATCTTTTCTAAATCGAAATCTTCTTCGGAATTCCACATCATCAAAATATTCCAGCGGATTTTCTGCATCCCGTAAATACCGCTTTATAGGACGATATTGGTACAAATCTTCATAAAGGTGGTCAATAAAATCATGGAAATTATTCATTATGCTAATTAACCTCAGAAAAAATATGGAAAGCGCTGTTAACAAGCTTTGAGGAGGCCTCAAGGTAGATCGCGACGTACCTTGAGTTTGACAGTTCATTACTCGACTCGACTGAGGAATTTGCTCAAGTCGAGGACAGTTTTTTCAGTTCTGCATACCGATTTTATCTTTGAGGTTGAGTCGAGTCACAGTCGAGTGGAGGAAATCTCGAGGAACCGACTATGCATATGGGTGTAAGTAAATCAATAAAACCGCCCTGAAAAGCTTCTAATTAGAGCTTTCGGAGTAGATAAATAATTGTTATCGCGAAATACATTCTATTAATTTTATAATTATAAATAATAAATCATCATTCCAGGACAAGCTAAACAGATAAACTGGGTTGAATTTATCATCCGATCCTCCTTAACGTCCTTCGCAGGAAACAATTATAAGTTTGTTAACAAACAACAATTATTTCAGACGTAAGGCCAGTCTGAATTAATATATTCCAGGAATGACCACAATAAAGACGGAGTCAACTAAAATCTGGTCTTTTATAAAATTCTTGTTTACGAAATCAATACGAATTCTTTACGCATTGTTTTGGGATAATTTTGTGAATAATTAAACCTGGGTTTGAATGTCAACCGCAGAGTCGTTAGTCATAGCTCGTAGCTAATAAATATTTAGTACTAACGAGGCATGCATTCTGTTCAAGAATGAAAAAATTAGAAAAAACCGTATAGTAAACTTTCGCAAAGCATTTATAACTTTTTTTATACTGGCTGCATGTCGATATGTTTTTATACTGGCTGCATGTCAATTTGTTTTTATACTTGCTGCATGTCGATATGTTTTTATACTGGTTGCATGTCGATATGTTTTTATACTGGCTGCAGGTCGATTTGTTTTTATACTTGCTGCATGTCGATATGTTTTTATACTGGTTGCATGTTGATATGTTTTTATACTGGCTGCATGTCGATATGTTTTTATACTGGCTGCATGTCGATATGTTTTTATACTTGCTGCATGTCGATTTGTCTTTATACTGGCTGCATGTCGATATGTTTTTATACTGGCTGTATGTCGATATGTTTTTATACTGGCTGCATGTCGATATGTTTTTATACTGGCTGCATGTCGATATGTTTTTAGTCTCAATTTCTATAGATTCGTTGAAAATTTATGTATTATGCATTGTACACAATACATTTTTAATAATAATTACTTTCTAAAATATAATATATACAGCTCCATTTTCCGTTCTAACGGCGGAATAATGTAAAATATGTACGTAGGTATCTATATTATTTACTTCCAAAAAATTGGTGCCTTGGTGAGCATGAATTTTATGTAAGAGGGCTAAATATAAAATGCACCAAGTCTCGCTGGTTTCCCCTTTATATCCATCCTTATAAAAATGTATGGTGTGTTTATGGGAATTATAAGGGTTATTTATGATACGTGAACCTTGCAATAACCGCTGCACAGCGATATGTTAGGAATGGTATAAATAAATAAAGCACCAATGCAAAAAGCACCCTTGCAGACATTTTTTAGAAAGAGCAATTTATTACGCTACTAACACATTTTATGCATACTTTTTTATTGCAATTAACATATTTTCAGCCCTTTGAAAATACCATTAAAAGGTTTTACTGACAACGTTTGGAGTAGCTTCGTTTCTTTCCCATAATACTTTATTCGGCTCGCGCTTCGGTTCGCAAATGTACACGCAGCATTAGAGGAAAAACTAGTAGGAATATCAATTTCAATAAACCATTTTCAAAAATTATTTAAAAAAAAAACCAATAACACCTAACATTCTGACGTTAAAAGGGTATTATTACCAGAGAATACCGTAAATTAGTCGTTTTTAAATAAAATTCTGGAGGTATCGACTATTTTTTACAAAAATGATAAATTGATTTTAAAAGATTGTTATTTTATCTGGTACACGCAGTTTTAAATTTTTAATATACTAAGGTTCCATTGGTCGTTGGCTGATTTGTTCAATTTTCAAACGATAGATTCTATTAAACAACACCAATTTCGAATCATATAATTATACAACAAAATAAATGAATACATATTCCAGTCAACACAGTTATCAAAATTTAAATTTTAGTTAAATTAAAATCATAAAAAAATAAATCCGAGAACGTGTTTTGTTCCAAAAAATACCGCAGTTTTTCTATTTATTTAATCTCTTACAAACTAAAATATTTCAGATTTCTTTTACACACTTATTTTGTTTAGACATTATTGAAAAATCGAAAATACTTATGATTAAAAAATACTTACAAGAAGTAAACTTTATTTAATAATTTATCATCGTGCGTTTTGAGTATTTTTATTGCTTACTTGAATGTAAGTACATATTAAAGCAATAATCGATCTTTCTCATTTGAACCTCCCTGTACAGTTGCAAGCATTTTTAAACTTTTATTCTCAGCCGCTGGTCAATCGCTCTTACAGTATAGCTGCGACAGAAATGGGTAGGTTTCGTTGGGCAAATCATCCACACATCCTACCCCATTTTAGTCGTTAGTAAAATTGTTGAAAGAATTACAAAATGAACCAAATGACTGGTGAAATAATTTGAGAATGGACGAAGAGACCCACGTTGAGCTGCTATGTTTAGTTTCTACGTTTATTGCGAAATATGATACCGTTATATATATAAGCGGTATCTCCCCACGAAAGACTCTCAGCTACCTAAGGTATTTAATAACACATAACCAACAAACACATCGTTACGATTCCCAGAAATTGATGCCGGCCGGCTTCAACCATCCACTCTAACTCCAATCCCAATAAATCGCTACAATCTCCCGTTTACACACAACGATACATAACAATCTGATCGTAACGATAAATTGCTACAACTTATCGTAGCGTGTAAAGGAGCCTTGTATTTTAAAGATTATCAAAACATCCGTGAAGCAGTCGCAACCATTTCGGAACATAAACGGTTTCCAACAAACTGCTTCATGTTATTCTTCTCACATCTAGTCTCCACCCAAGTTTGCTCCTTTTTACCTTTTCCCATTTCTACACCATTATGAGTAGAAAAAATGATCAAAAGTGTTTGATTAATGTGACAGTATCATATCTTTTAGCTTCTTCTTATAGAGCCTCGACCCAGAGGCTCTCACTGAAAGAGATCACGTGCATTTAGTTTTAAGTTAAAGCTTTTAAACATTTTGTGTTATTTATTTATACTGGGTTAAGAGTAAAAAAACAGTTATTAAAACTCAGATACACAAATAGGTACAAACAATTACATAAATCTAATCAGACAAATTATACATACTGTACACATCTAAATAAAGGTTAAAACCCAAAACAAATAATAATAGAGATTTATAACAATAAACAAAAGTTCATTCTAATGACAAATAATGCAAAGGGACACAAGATACAGAAGAGACACAAGAGACACAAGGGACAAAAAGGACACAAGAGACCCAAGAGATACAAGAGATACAAGAGACACAAGAGACACAAGAGACACAAGAGACACAAGAGACACAAGAGACACAAGAGACACAAGAGACACAAGGGACACAAGAGACACAAGAGACACAAGAGACACAAGAGACACGATATACACAAGAGACACAAGAGACACAAGAGACACAAGAGACACAAGAGACACAAGAAATACAAGAGAAAAAAGAGACCCAGGAGATAGAGGAGAAACAGAAGACACAGGAGACACAGGGTACATAAGAGACAAAAGAGACACAAGAGACACAAGAGACACAAGAGACACAAGAGACACAAGAGACACAAGAGACACAAGAGACACAAGATACACAAGAGACACAAGAGACACAAGAGACACAAGAGACACAAGAGACACAAGAGACACAAGAATCACAAGAGTCACAAGAGTCACAAGAGACACAAGAGACACAAGTTACACAAGAGACATAAGACACACAAGAGACACAAGAGACACAAGAGACACAAGAGACACAAGAGACACAAGAGACACAAGAGACACAAGAGACACAAGAGACACAAGAGACACAAGAGACACAAGAGACACAAGAGACACAATTAGAGACACAAATGATATATAATTATTCTCATTGTCATAAATTCCTTGTTATATGTATTACCTGTAAACATCATTATCATCAATTATTACTATATTATATGTAAATTTCATTATCATAAATTCATTGCTGCATTAACTGTAAACCTCATTATCATAATTATTATATAATCAGTAAATGTACTTCATTACCCATATAATCTGCATACTTCACCCGCCATAACACAGGGACATCCCTAGCATGGCGGGCGAAATAACACAATATGTACACTATGTATAAAATTCTTTAATAAATAAATAAATAAATAAATAAATAATATATAGCCACGCAGCACGTTTTTTTCTGAATCCATATAGATAATCGACGAAAATATCTACCTACTTGATATTATTACTGTTCTGAAATTAATGTTGTATTTCATCTTTGTTTCAGGTAAGGGCTCAGTAATACCCGTTTACGCACCATGGTCTGTAATCTAGGACTATTGGCAATATCTAGGTAAGACTTTTTTTAAGCAGTCAGGATCAGAACTCTGTTTTTGTTAGTACAATTGTTAGTTATCCACTTGCGCACTTCACTCCTTTCTCCGTAAATCCACTCTACTTCTCACCACCTAAACTTAATTTTTCGAATATTGGTTACATCAATTCTGCATTATTTTCGAATGCTCTCATTTGTAATTCGAACATACTCTCCTATTCACAGTAGGCATGCCACAAAGATTTAATTTCCTCGGAATTCAGTTTATGTTTTGCATAACTTCAGCCATGGAAAGGATATCCGTACTATGGACTGACGAAAAAACATTGCTAATAAAAAGAACGACAAATCTACTTCATTTTATTTAATTAACAACCAAAACGCAAATGAAAGAGGAGATATCGGTGGGTCGTGATATCTCCGCGTGCTGCAGGTCGGCATAACAAACTCGGGAGAATGATGATGATGATGTATTTACATAATGCACTATTTATAAATGAAGGAGTATTTACAATCATAGTAATATTATTCCGATACGCGGGCCGCCGATTGCGAAGTTGTGTTCACTCGTTGTGTTGTAAGCACTCCGTTGACTGAGACTGATTAAGAACGACTGACTGACTTGGCTTTCTCGAGTCCTTATATAGGCCGACCCGAAAGTACACGGAAGATTGATCAAACAGCACACGCGAGAAGTTTCTCGATATTGCGGCGCAGCGCTCTGTATTATGTGTCGCAGATCCGAGCTCTTTCCAGAAGGTGGTCAAAATTATAATGCGTAGCGAGGTAGTAGGTAGAGACGGCTGTGTAGTAATAATCAGTGCCATATAGGTACCGATACGTAAGTAGGTGGCATATCAATCGCCACAAGCCTTTCAGTCTTTCACGAAATACTTTTATACGTCTAACTGAGCTCACTTATATTATTAAGTGTTAATAAATAATTTAACTCTCTGTAAACAAATCAAATATACAAAATAATGTAATTACCGTATGAGCACGTGTAATCGATGTGAGTAATCAGAATTCTAATCATTGAATGCCTCGGCTCCGATTGAAACGGTAGGAATTGATTAAAATTCCATTAATAACATGGAAATAGGATTACATCCCTGAGCTAATAAAACAATACTACCTAATCCTTACGATTTCCATCTAGAGCAATTCAATTAATTAAAAATAATATTATGATTATATTTCTCATGTGAATGAATGCTAATAATGATAATTTATTGTAAAATTAATAGCCCATCGTATTATTAAAGACATCGTTAAGGCAAACAGTAATTCGCTTAATTTTGTTTAATGTGGGAGCGATTTGGAATCTTGAGTGAATATGAATAAAATTCTGGAACATGATTGTATCTTATTTTATTGACGTGGAAAGGCTGTGTTAAAATAACAGTGAAGATCATTAAACATTTTCAATTGATTTCTTAAACAATTAAGTATTCCGTTAAATTGTAGTTGGCAAAATACTACGAAGAACTCCAAGGATTTCAGGGAATAACCGTTCCACACAAACACAAATTTATCTTATCGCCTGTAAAGTGACACGATACCTGTTTCCTACAAAGTTATGTTTTGGGTTTAAGGTGATATCCGGCGGTGATTTTTCCATTCATACGTATTCCTTATTTATCTCTCTGGATTTTAACCCTAGAGAAAATATTGTTTTTACATACAATATATAAGTTGATTACTAGCGTGTCGATACTATTTGTTTTTTTTTGATAAGTTACTTTTTATAGAAGTTATGACCTTCCCAATAAAATTGACTGGTTTAAACGCCGTCAAAAGACGTTCAGTACACAAACTAGACAATGTTTTTTTAAAAAAAGCAAAACGTACAGAAATAGAATAGTTTTTTCTTGTGTAGTTGATAAAAAAAAATTGAAAATCAGTCCACTTTCGGAGGAGAAAAGTGGGGAATACAAAACCTTGATTTTAGTTAGGTATTAGTAGCCCGAGGTGCATTGTCCCTTTCGCTCAATATCCTGTGGAGTAAGAGCAACAGTGACAGCAACAATTTAGTAAAATCTATTTTTCAAATTTCTCCACCACTGGGTTTCATCTTAAGGCCTAAAATAGCGAACTAAACTAAATAGATCAAAACAATCATAACCCTCTCCCAGTAGGTAGGTACTTGGTGAGCATATATAATAAAAGTACGTCGTAAACTAAGTAAGCCTTAATTAGAAGTCTAGTTAAAAAACAAATAAAAAAGGTAGGTTTATAATATAAAAGTGCCTAAAGATGCTGGTAATCGAGCAAGATAAATTGACAATTATTGCCCATTGCCAAACAATAATTGTATTGGCAGTCAATTAAATCTTGCAGGGCAAAGTGTTGGCGCCGTCATTGTTGTCATGTAATGTATAATACTGTAAAAGACAAATCCATAAAACAAAAAATGATCTCTTACAATAACTCCAACAAACTAGTAAAAGCTTTAAAATATGGCGAAATTTTTTAAATATTTAATCTCGTTCGAAATTGTGCGACTTTTGGGTAGCGGGTGTAATGAACGTAGGTGGTTGAGACGCACATACATATTATATAACAGAACAAGAAGGAAATAGATTTGACCCGGCAATATTGTAACCAAGCGAACTCACCGGCATCAAGGCAATACGTTGACAAGAATAGAGAATATACAACAATCTTGCCCAATCATGACCAGCTATTGTTACGGGGTTTCTCTGGTCGCCAATTGTCAGCTCCAATGGCCGACAACTGTGCCAGGTCCAGCTAGCCCCAAAACAAGCCCCAAAGCTAGCTCAAACGGGAGCAAAGGGCGCCCTCTATCTCAGGCGTGGGTTGCAAATGAATGCTTCCAGAACTCCTTCCTCCTCGGTCACCTGGGGAATTAATACTCCACGAGATTCTCCTGCCGGAGCAGATTGACAACAAGATATGTTTAAATAGATTCATGTATTGACAATTCAGAACACAGTATACAGGTTATTTCAGTACAGGGCTATACAAGAATGCATGTTACACAAACCTAGCTAAAGTGTTTATACCTCGTGATCTCTGCATCGAAACTCTCTGAGTCATGGTTTTACGCGGGACCCTATCGTATTTTTACGGACACATTGAAAAAAAGGGGAAATCTGGTGATCAGCTTACATGTGTGGGGGCGAAGGTCTCAGCTTCCGGCACGTTCGGCACTCTTCCGGGGTCCGCGAACCATTATAACACCGATATTTGGCAAAACCGATTCTACATTCCAATGCGGACTAGTAGTAACATTGCGGCTTATAAATCAATTCGGCTCATTTTGCGATTCAAACGGCCATTAGACTTTCGCGGATCGGATTTAACGTCCGCCGGCTAACATCTCGGCAACTTGCGAGAGCCCGAAACAAAGCGTGGTTCTCGACTGTGTGTACGTGCGTCCGAGGTAGGGAGCAACTTTCGACTGGCGGGCGGCCGGAATGCCGTGGGGAGTAGAAGGGAGGGGAAGTAGGGGATGCAGGAAACGGTGGGGGACGGGACTGCTGTGACAAGTTTTAACCGGACGCGGCGATTGTTGTTAGGTATGATTCTACCAGCTATAGGGCGTTCCATAACACTTCCCCCCGCGCTTGGAAAAAAAGCGACGTGGCAATGGAGCTGTAGGGAAAAAAATCCACTTATGCTTCCATCGGGGATTTGAGAGGTTCGTTGCTTGAGAGTTGCCTAGCTAGAACATACAGTTTAAGTTGCAGTTTAGGTCACAATGTTTGTAGGGAAAGGGTAGGGGTACATACAATGTTTGGAAAAGACAACTTTGGGAAAAGTACATGGTGTAGAACAACATACAAGGATATGCAATTGAAAAACAACAATACATGGTTATGCAATTGAAAAAACAACAGTACATGGTTATGCAATTGAAAAACAACAATACATTTGTACAAGAGCAGAGAAAAAAAATGTGACTCTAAGGTGTCATTGGTCTGGGAGCTAAGTTTGCGAAGCGTGGATTTGTTTGGTTTCGGAGAATTTCGAACAAAAGGTCGTGATTTCACAGATTCTAAGGATTACATTATCACTGCAATCAGACCCATTTGAGATAACACTCAGGAGTACACTTAGGCCTTAGAAAACACTTGATTTTGTCGAAGACGTTGAAGTTCACGAAATGGAGACTGTGATTGCTGAATCGCGACTATGGTTACAGAGGTCATTGAAGAGAAGAGTCCAGTATCTGCAGGCATGCCAGTACGAATCCTAAGTGTTATTATGGTACACACGGATCGTATATAATAGTTATTGAAGCATAATGTAGCTCAAGATAACTTGTATTGGTACGCATTCAGCGAATACTGGAGGGTCAAGGTAATAATGGTTTACACAAGACGATATTTGCGTCACTGCATGACAGGCAAGAGACGACAAAGTTGGCATTGATAGCATGAGTAAGAACAAACCTAGGAGCTAGCGTGCCCAAAAGGTAGTTCAGATTGTCATAATGTATAGTGGGACAACTCAGCTTGCTGTGGCATGACAAAACAACATACATATGGGCGGTATGGTTTGTGCTTTCAGAAACAAATGCGTAGAAAATGGCAGCAGGAGGGACCTTGTAACCACAGCGCGTGCTGTCAGGAAGTGAAGCTCAGCTTGGCTGTTGGTGATGACATCCGCCTGGGCTTCTTTTTAAATCCGGGAGAAATTATTATTAGAGCAAAATTCTTGAAGTTTACCTGCCTAGGGACCAATGAAGAAAAGGTTTGGAGAGAAACAAAATGTGTCCAAATAAAGAAATAAACGAGGTTTTAACCAACCGATCCAGAGAGTAACGAAGAGAGAGATTCCTAACTAAATTGTGATTACATGAACATTATCCTTTACCAGGATGGCTTGGCGTTTGCCGAGTGACAATATGTCTTGGTTAAAAAACAACCGGCCCTCTACGGCCTATGTTAACATGAGATGGTAACATTTTCGTAGAATTTCAAAGAACAAGACAAGGAATCGTGAACTAGTCACGGCAAAGGGAAACCAATTCATGAATAAAGGTTGTCAAAAGGAGACAGACGGTACGCCAAGTGCATATCGTACATATCCAACATTCATGAATGTGTTTTGTAGAATTGAGAAGAGAGAAAAACAAAAAAATGGTGAGACGTATGCAGAGATTGAGGGGGAAAACCTGTAGATAACCGGACAATTACCTATTCAAACTCCAAGTGAGGGCGAAATATGGTCGACGACAGATTTTTCACTTCATAACATAAGTCTGAGAACATGGGGGATGGGAGGGAGGAGTGCAGAAAGGAGACGAGTTACGAAATTTGCTAGAGACTGGACTAATTTCCAATTCAAACTCTATGTGAGGATGAAACATAATCAACCAGCAGATTTCCTGACTCTTTACATTTTAAAAAAAGATGAGGAGAAATTTGAATACACCTTATATCAAAGAGGCTAATCTTTCGCGTGTATTGGGCAAAAGATTAGGAGTCATTTTAAAAACTTCTACATGATTGTGAGAAAAGACAGACCCTCGCTCCAATTTCACAAACCTGGGGGTTTTCTTATTCGTTCCCCAGACAACGAGTTAGGTGGTTTTGTGCTCAATCGATTAACTCCCACAGCACTATGCCCCATAGTTAGCAGTGAAGCTACTAACTAGTCCTTTTGGGATAGTAGATATTCCTGGGCTTCTTTCCTTTTTGCAAAGAAGTAAAAAACAGGAAGTCCACGGGCATTGGCGTTGAATAACAACAAAGGGTTGTGGACTACATCTCTTAGATCGCACACAAAGGGTTTGATATTATTTCGTTCGCACGACTCATGGTAAGTATTTTGACGTCTCCACGTATAGTGTACAAAATATGCAAATACATGCAAGATATAACTCAATTATAGACAGAAGTCAAAGAGTTTATACAATGCCTCTTAAAGAAGATGGCAAAGCCGATATTATGTCGTTCGCACGAATCGCGGTAAGTATTTTAACGTCTCCACGTCTCGTGTGCAAGGGTTGTACACAATTATACATAAAAGCGGTACTCATGACAAATAAATGACACACGACCAAAACAGGGTGGTACTCATGACAAATGAATGACACACGACCAAAACAGGGTTACGTTTAAATACAACACAATAAACGTTAACAATGGTCGTTTTGACACAATTTATAAAGATTTGTTAGATTAACTAACTCCGTAGCCCAAGAGCGTACGATAGAATAACAAGGAGGTAAGCAATTTATGTTACTTTATTTGTTATAAGGGCGGGGTGATGACAGGGTACATTCCTGTTTACACCATGTGACAACAACGAGAACGGACTTATAGTTTTACACACTCTTCGTTGTGGCAACCTACAGTGAGGAAGACCAAGGAAAGGGACCAAATATGGTTTTACATACCCTTTGTGCAGTTACAAACCTACCAGGTTATGGCGGAACTGGAGATGAATGCCAATGTTTGTAAAACGATGATCAAACAAAACATTGATGATTTACGTTAAACTGCAGTTATTTATGTACGGAAATCAAGGTTGCCGTTATTAACCTTTTCCGAAGGGGTTGAAGCATGTAATACAAGACATACATGTTATAATAGTAGAGAAAAGACAAATCGAGGACTTCTTATAACAACAAAAGACCGAGTATTTGGTTTTACGTACTTTAGTTGAAATGAGCCCATGAGGATTTGCATAAGGGTGGAAAGACCAATTTAAAGGTTTTTCCTTTATTTATATACATATGATTTCAAAATGGACGTGTCAAAATCCAATTTGTTAGCAAAGAGCTCGGGTAGGACGCCATCAATTTTTAAGAAAAATTGAAAACTACTATGCACAAGGAATGTGATTATGTGAGTAACCACTTATCTTTACCATGATAGGTAAAAATATGGAGCGTGTTAAAATGGTTAACTAGTCCTGGTTCGTGATTTAAAACTTTGGAGTTTACCAAATCCGATTTTAGAACGACGCTCCAGTACTTGCAGAACATAATTTTCATGGAAAAAGAAAAAAATTGAAGAGATTCCTTCCGATATGATGAAAAACAACAAACAAAAATGGTGAAAATTACAATATTGCATGACATAGCAAAGCGTGCCATGGCATGAACGTTGCGTAGTGTGAGGGGTTGAGAGGCAATGATTGGGTTCATGACTTCCCAAACATTGTGACTCGAAGGGTGTCTCTGCTCTAAAGTGATCAATTTTAGAACAGGTGAGAAAAGAGAAAAAAATAAAAGGACGTGTGAAACAAAATTACGGTGGTTGCCAATTCAAGAACATGAACGGGAGCAAACTACACCGTGGAGTGTACATAAATTTACAAAAGTGATTTTTTAAACAATATTCGTTTTATCAACGAAAGGGTGGACATGTAATTGACACTTTACACGCCAGCCATTGCAAGACTTGATGTGCTTACAAAAGGTTGTGGTGATACACACTGGATCATTTTAAGTTTGCTGAGATGGTGGGGGCAGTTTTACTTGACTCCTCACTTCCAGACTTTACAATATCCTTAATATGGTAATTACCAATGTGTTTACCAGACGAGTCAGACAGGGAGTACACTAGATCTGATATTTTTCTTAGAACTTTGGCCTTCACGAAACGTGGTGCCAGCTTGGCAGAGAAATACATGGCTCCTTGGGAAAGTGTGTTGTTCTTTCTCCAAACTATGTCTCCTGTATTGAAGGTGACATGTTTCCTACGTAGGTTATATCTGTCCGCACTCTTTTGATGAGCCAGGAGCAGAGCATCAGTGACTTCACTGTAAATGGCCGACAGTTCTTCCAGACGGTGGGCATAGTCCGCGGTGGGGTTGCTTGTGGTGGCAATTGACGTCGGAAAGTTAGTGTCCCTATGTAGAGAGCCATGGACAACTTGTTCCATGCCGTGTTTTAAGAAGAAAGGTGTGTAACCAGTGGCCAGATTGACAGTGTTGTTCATAGCAGCCTGAATTTTATCTAGGTTTTTACACCAAGTACGTTGATCTTTATCAACTAGAATAGCCAGAGCTGTGTTGATTGTCTGGTTATAACGTTCGACAGTGTTATTTTGGGGAGTGTACAAGGTATTATAATAAATGTCCTTGATTCCGTATTTGGCAAGAAATTCTTTGAATTCCTGGGCAATAAACTGTTTTCCGTTATCAACAATTACGGTCCTGGGTGTTCCGTAAGGTATAAAGATGTGTTTTTCCAGAAGTTTGATGATGGCGGACGCGTTGGCTCTTTTTAAAGGGAAGATCCAACAGAATTTAGTGAAAACATCCACTACACTAAGTATGTGCATGTGTCCGGCATAACTTCGAGGAAAAGGTCCGACGAGGTCCATTGACAATGACTGTAAGGGTCTGTCGGCACGTTTGGGATTACCCATTAGGCCGGCAGGTGCTGCCGTGCTATGTTTATAAGCTTTGCAAATTTCACATTTAGAGATGTAATTGCGAACTTGCTTAAAGAGACCAGGCCAGTAATACTTCAAGGAAATCTTTTTATACGTCTTGAAATTTCCTGGGTGTATGGAGTCGGGAGCACTATGATTGTCAATAATTATTTGTTCTCTACCTTCGAGGGGAACGACAAGCTTCCACGAGTAATCTTCGAGGATGGATAGTGGTACCTTGCAATTACGGTATAGCTGTCCTTCTTTTATGATAAAATTAGGAAACTTTTGTTGATTATTTTTACAACCTTCAAAGATTTTCAAGTACCATTCCTCTTTTGTAGATGGGGGGGGGGCAATTGTGTCAACATTTAATGAGGCCAGTTCAATTCTTGAAAGAGCGTCAGGGACAATATTGTCCGCGCCTTTACGGTGAACAACATCAAAATTGTACTGAGACAAACGGGAGGCCCAACGAGCGAGTCTACCGGAGGGATTGCTTAAAGAGATCAACCATTTCAAAGTACTATGGTCTGTGACTACAGTAAATTTGCTACCGTCTATGTAACCGCGGAAATGGTGAACAGAATCCAATACAGCCAATAACTCTTTTTCGGTAATGCCGGAGTTTTTCTCGTGTTTATTTAATGCACGGGAAAAATACGCTACAGGGTGTTCGCCGTCAGGGAACTCTTGAGTAAGGACTCCACCGATTCCTACATTGGAGGCATCCGTGTGGAGGGTAAAAGAGAGTGCAAAATCCGGGCAATTCAGAACGGGAGCTTTTTGAAGAGCATTTTTTAAAGTTGTAAACGCTTCTTCCGCTTCAACAGACCAACGGAAATTGCTGACACCTTTACGGATGCCGGTAATTTTATTTAAGGGGGCTGCAATAGTGGAAAAGTCTTTGATGAATCTCCTGTAATAACCTGCAAGTCCAAGGAAACCTTTGACTTCCTTCGCGTTTTTGGGTCGGGGAAAGTTTGCCATGGCTTCCACCTTAGCCGGGTCTGTTCTTAGACCTTTTTCGTCGACAATGAATCCCAAATAACGTAGACGAGACTTACAGAATTCTGACTTCTTCAAGTTGATGGTTAAACCAGCGAACTTGAGTTGTTGAAAAACCTTCTCCAGCATTAATAGGTGTTTTTCAAAGGTATCGCTGACGATGATAAGGTCGTCAAGGTAACAAAACAGGCTGTTATCGACTTCAGGACCGAAAAGTTTGTCCATCAGTCTTTGCAACTCGGCGGGGCTGTTCTTTAGACCAAAGGGTAATCTTTTAAAATGGAACATTCCCCTACCAGGTACAACGAAAGCAGTTTTTTCGCACGATTCTGCGTCCAAGGGTATTTGCCAAAAAGCTTTGCTTAGATCAACAGAGGAGATGAACTTGGCATTACGCAGCTTGTCTAAGGTTGCGTGGACGTAAGGTAAGGGGTACGCATCGGCTTCCGTGCAAGAGTTTAAACGTCTACTGTCGAGACAGAAACGTGCAGAGCCGTCTTTTTTAGAAACCAAAAGGGTTGGGTTGGTCCATGCACTTCTGCTGGGAACCACCACACCCATTTTTAACATTTCATCAAGTTCATTTTCTAAAAGTTTAAGTTTTTGGGGGGCTAAGTTGTAATAACGTTGCTTTATGGGTGGGCCATTGGTTTTAATATGGTGTTCAACCAAATTTGTCAAACCTAATCCACATTTTTCGAAAGATATTGATTCGAATTTGTTGACCATTTCCTTTAGTTGGAGAGCTTGGTCCGTGCTTAAATTTTCGTGAGGTATTATTGTGCGGATTTCACTAATTTGAGCAGCAGTGGAGGTTTCGCCAGAGGTATTAAATACTTGGGGAGCAACATTAAAAGCCTTCCAGAAGTCAACGCCAAGGATGAAATTCTGGGATATAGAGGGCACTATTAGAAAATTGATTGTAACTATTTTATTGTTACAATTAATTGGTAGGGCAAGGGCACCGATGACTGGCTGGGAAACATTATCCGCAGTCGTCAGGTGTGTCGATTGGGGCGCAATTCTAAAATCACTGTTAACAAACGGCAGGTGAGCATTGTTGCCAAGGCAGCTGACAGATGCACCACTATCAAGTAAACCCGAAAAGGGTACATTGTTAACAGAGAAAAAAGCATAGGGTCTCCCATCTTAAGCTTGTTTGCAACAAACCGAAGAAACATTTAAGGTCTGGTTAAAATATTTAATGTGTGATAACCAATCAGTCCATTCTTTAGACCTTGGTTCAGAATGGGTGCCTGAGAGGTTATTATTTAGTTTTTTGGCCTCTTCGTGTAGAAATTTGGTGGGGGCTTGGAGAAGTCCACCTGAGTTCTAACATCGCTTGGGTTTTGTAACCTTTCAGTGTTGTGCCTTGATTTTTTGAAAATGTTGCGCAGTTCGTCGCGCGGAGGAGAGCGGTCCCTAGAGTGATGCCTCTTGAAAGTTCGGGGTTCCTTGGATTCCAACAGCCTCGCCTGCTTGAAACAAGTAGTGTCCAGATGGCCCACTTTTTTGCAAAAAGAGCACACTTTTTTGTTGTCAAATTCTGGCTTCAAACCAGACGAGCGGCTTGGCACCACTATATTATTAGGCATATTCTTTATGTTTTTCTGTCGTGGTACGATTCCAGAAGGAGACAGACTTCGTTTAACTGGGCCAGGGATGCAATTTTTTGTGAGGTAATGATGTTCTCGTATTTGCTTAAAAGGCCATCAGTTATGACTGGTAATAGTTCAGCTTCCGAAACAGGATGTGAAAGTTTGATGTTAATGGATTCAACCCTTTCTATGAATGATGCCACGGGTTCATTTACTAGCTGTTTGATAGATAGTAAAGATAATTTGATCCGGTGCTGGGCCTCCGTCTTTCCGAAGCTGGAGATTAGGGCAGATCTGAGTTTATTCCAGTCCTTGCATTTAGTTTTTTGAATGCGGTGCCAGGGTATTAATTCTGGGGAGATGAGTTCTATAAAGTTTTTCCGTAGAATCTCGAATGGGATATTTTTAATTGTAGCCGTTTCTTCAATACGGTCTATGAAATCCAGCACATCGGAGACGCCATTATATTTGACTTTCCAGGATGATAAATCGTAAGTTTTATCTTGTGTCAAGGTGGGTGTGATGTCCTGTTTTATCAATACTTGCGGCATAGGTTCTTTGTTAGGGGCAAGATTATCCAACATTTGCGTAGCTGAACGCGAATTATTTTCGCTTGAGGGAGCGAGGTTTATTTTCCTAATGTACTTTTTGTTGAATAAAAGTGCATATGCTTTTAATGTAGATTTGGATTTGCTTGATGGCGAGAGTCCTCTATCCTTTAAAGCAGTTTGTAGGAGTGCCTTGGATAAGCTGTGCACGTTGGGAATTATGCCCAGGTTGGATGACGCGATAGCTTGGTTATTATCCATTGTGAGTTTCCCGGGTGGTGAAAAAAATTTGGCCAGGGGTTTCCTTTAGAAAACGCAAAATTAATTTTTGTGAGGCACTTTTCACTTGGTAATCACTAATTGGCACTTCCAAAATAGTTATAGAAAACTGTGTTTCACACTACAATTTAGTATACATGACACCAAAATCTTTGTCGAAGGAAAGAGGAAGTGAAAAAAAATTTTGCGTGGAAAGACCTTAGTAGTAAAGGTTTTTTCGTTTCACTGACCACTTTTGGGAAAATTGTGAAATTCACAAGTATTTATTTATTTTTTTGAAAATTTGGCCAGGACTGACCCTTAGAAAATGGGTTTTTTATTTTCCACAAATCACTTTGAACTGAGAAAGGCACTAAAATTCACAAAAGGCACTAAAATTCATAAAAGGCACTTTTCTGGCAAATAGGGGATAAACTTCCGGAAGAAAATAACTGAATATGGAATTTGATACGTTAACCATATTAAAATTATTTTATTTATTCATGGGACCAATCATGGGTTTTATTATTATTTCACTTTTCACTTATGTAAGGAAAAAACACAATTCACTTTTCACTTATGCTGAAAAAAAAATTTACGGTACCTACAACATAGAATGGGAAAGAAAATCATTATTTTGTCCATTTGGTGGAATATAAACTGTACCAATTTGACAGACAAGTGGGCCTATTGGTGTATTGTGCAGAAAAAAAACGTAGGTGTGAGATTTCTAATCAAAGGATTCACAAAATGATTGTAGTTCCAGAATCAAGTTTATAAAAATCATTTTCATTGCCAAATCCGATTTGGTTATAAGAGGCGTTTTGGTTATAAAAACCGCATAGCAACAAGTAATTGTTTTGTTCGACGGGTTTTTTCCGTTGGATTTTGGCGCGAGACAATGCATTTGCGCGCGCAATCTAGAGAATAGGTATCTACTGCGTGAACACTTGCCGTTGGTGTTGGCGCGAAGTTGACCGTAGCTCGGTAAACAAAGGGGTTACGCATGCGCAGTCAATTTCGCGGTCAAAACGGTTGGTGCCTTTTTGGGCGTCCAAGATGGCCGTTATTCCAACTGCGATGTATGGATCCGACTTACACATAGATTTCTGTGGTTTTTTCACAGAATTCACTGTTCACTGGGTGCAGAGTAACAAAAGCATAATTAATGTTTACAAAACAATTCCTATGCGGGGAGGATTTCGACAAGTTTTCATTCCGCATAGCGACCGGGATAGAAAAAAAATTCGGAGCCCCACGTTATGGTGCCAATTGTTACGGGGTTTCTCTGGTCGCCAATTGTCAGCTCCAATAGCCGACAACTGTGCCAGGTCCAGCTAGCCCCAAAACAAGCCCCAAAGCTAGCTCACACGGGAGCAAAGGGCGCCCTCTATCTCAGGCGTGGGTTGCAAATGAATGCTTCCAGAACTCCTTCCTCCTCGGTCACCTGGGGAATTAATACTCTACGAGATTCTCCTGCCGGAGCAGATTGACAACAAGATATGTTTAAATAGATTCATGTATTGACAATTCAGAACACAGTATACAGGTTATTTCAGTACAGGGCTATACAAGAATGCATGTTACACAAACCTAGCTAAAGTGTTTATACCTCGTGATCTCTGCATCGAAACTCTCTGAGTCATGGTTTTACGCGGGACCCTATCGTATTTTTACGGACACATTGAAAAAAAGGGGAAATCTGGTGATCAGCTTACATGTGTGGGGGCGAAGGTCTCAGCTTCCGGCACGTTCGGCACTCTTCCGGGGTCCGCGAACCATTATAACACCGATATTTGGCAAAACCGATTCTACATTCCAATGCGGACTAGTAGTAACATTGCGGCTTATAAATCAATTCGGCTCATTTTGCGATTCAAACGGCCATTAGACTTTCGCGGATCGGATTTAACGTCCGCCGGCTAACATCTCGGCAACTTGCGAGAGCCCGAAACAAAGCGTGGTTCTCGACTGTGTGTACGTGCGTCCGAGGTAGGGAGCAACTTTCGACTGGCGGGCGGCCGGAATGCCGTGGGGAGTAGAAGGGAGGGGAAGTAGGGGATGCAGGAAACGGTGGGGGACGGGACTGCTGTGACAAGTTTTAACCGGACGCGGCGATTGTTGTAAGGTATGATTCTACCAGCTATAGGGCGTTCCATAACACTATACAGAAATCTTGACGGAAATACCTTGCCGGCAAGAAATTGTCGTAGAAAATTATTCCTTTACCAGAGCCTTTAGACTAAGGGTTGGGAACAGAGATAAATTTGCGCTCAAATATCTCGGGGTAAGGTTTAATAACCTTAAAAACGAAATAGATTACAATCTTCGTTGTTTGTTTTTGGGGTGTTATGCCGTGTTGTGCTACCTCCTTCTTTAGCCGACGTTTCCATCATCAGGGCAGATCCGGCAGATCCGTCTATGTGAATTTGTTGTGTTAAGTGTGTGCTTATTTACTTGGAAGCGATACCGTGTCGTCAGCTTCAATCCAATACGAGCTGGTAGGTATTTCAGAAGAAAGTGAACTACTTTGAAAGGGAAATTTTGAGAAAGCGCAGCATTTACGTTAGCCTGGGGCCCCAGGCTAACGTAAAACGGCATAAAACCCCCAAAACACGCAACGAAAATGCTTTTGGCCGTGAAAATCTAAAAACGTAACGAACTGGGTTGTTTCAACTCCAAAATAACGTTCGTTAAATTTGAAAGCTTCACTCAGTATTCCCCGCCGAATCACAATTTTTACGTCTGCGCATGCGCCTCCCATTACATCAACGCTAACCGGTCGAACTCGGCTGATTAAATTTCACATTATATTTCCTTCAAATTTTCGTTGAAATTTCTTCTAATGGAGGTTGAAACAACCCAATTTTTCGGTGAATGACGATTTGAAAAAAATTCATTCGTGAAATTTTCTGAAACAACTGGCCCTAAGTTGATTTTTACAGAATCTTCATATTTTTAACCGGTCTCGATCCCCGGACAGCCCCTCAGCATACTTATATACAATATGTCTTCGGTTTAGGGAAAATACGGTATACCTACTTACACAAAACATAAGTCCCCGGAGGAGTGTGCAGAGAGATAGGGTGTACCGCCGAATAACAAAAGTATAAAGTATAAGGGTATCATTCAAATATATCAAGGAAAAAAACTGTTGTCTACATATATACTTTATATACCAGGGTATAATGTACAAAACTCATTTGACACTCAAAGAAATTTATAATTAAAGGTATTTTTGAAGCCGATTTTAGGTTTGTTGGTAAATAATGTACGAAAATTTTTAATTTTCTAATAATTATATGTCGGGGGATCAACTGTAGGGTTAAATGACTGTATTTTATAATAAAAAAAATCTCCGCAGGGCTATGGCTATACACAGACGACTCACCCCCTCGTTGGTTTTGTTTACAAAATAATTTTCCGCAATTTTCGTCAGGACAATAAATTTGTAAACTATCATTAATATTCCTAGCGTGTTAGTATAACGAAGCTTTAATATTAACGATTTCATAAATTAAGCACATTTTGCGAAATTCGTGAAAACTCGCAAATTCAGCGCAAATTTCATCCCGAGCCTCCTGAAAGCCATTTGCTTACTATTACATCCTTATCGGTTTTTGAATTCCGGACACGCTCTCGACTGGAGCAACCTTGCGATCTTATTTTCGGGTTAGCAGATGTCTGGGTTTGGGTTTGTGGACCACGTCTAGATTGTATCCCAAAAACACGGAGTTATCCAGTTTTCCGTCTAGATACCATCGCATTATACCCTCATACATTTTTCATAGCAGTGAAACTGGGTGTTTTCTTTCAATTTTCGTCAAAATGAAGTCGAGTTCCGAAAATGAACTTGTTTTTTGAGGAAATTCTACTCTGTGAATGAATGAACATAAATGTACTCAAAATGATAAGGTTACACGGAATAAACTTGTTTTACTATGAAAAACGTTTTTTCAGATGTCAGAACGAATCATGGTTATTTCATAATCATTTTGAACACTCTTATCATTGGTAAAACGATATATCTATACGAAATGTATGCTTTTTTGATTTATTTATTAAGTCAAAAGAAATATACATAAAATAACACCAAGTAACACATTTTTTTAATTAAGAACATTTTGGTTTTGCTCATTAATCTTGAGAGCAAACAAAACAAAACAAACAGGAAGAAGATTATATATGTTTATATCCTCATAGCCTATTTTTCTTTTGCCACACTCTGTCTTTGTTGAATTATGATAGTTATTGTGAAATATAAACTTACATGCCTAAATATTAAAGAAAAAGATAATACTGATAAATCTAAACGAAACCCGAGTAACACGACACAGAACAAGACACAGAACAAGATACAGAACAAGACTCAGACAACAGAAATATAAACTTAAATACATAAATATTAAAGAAAAAGATAATACTGGTAATTCTAAACGAAACCCGAGTAACACGACACAGAACAAGATACGGAACAAGACACAGAACAAGACACAGAACAAGACACAGAATAAGACACAGAACAAGACATAGAACAAGACACACATAACAAGACACAGAACAAGACACATAATAAGACACAGAACAAGACACAGAAAAATACACAGAATAAGACACAGAACAAGACACAGAACCAGACAAAGAACAAGACACAGAACAAAACACAATAATTAGATAACAGTCGCAACCGACTCGAAGCCAGAATAGGGACGGAGCGCTATTGTGTTTATAGTTTCTTTTGATGTGAGTTTTGCGTCTAAGGATGACGAAACACAATTTTATATTGGAAATATAAATTGCCCGGTTTGCCAGACTTTTGGATCACGAAACGCATCGAATTCTTCGAGTTCCTCAGGCCTCGTTTACTTACATTGTCTTATCCTTTTCTATCGAGGCCACTAAAGTATTAAACAGGTCTACCGTAAGGATTTCGGTATTCACCTCTATGAATACTTCGCTTAACCTCCCATTTCAGGGGAAGCGAACCCATGGCTTCATATACTATGCCAAATCATAATTCAATTCTTTGTGTGTCAGATAAGTGATTCAACAACGCCGTTAATAATCCATTCAGTGACTTTAGTAACGCAAGTCACAAGTAGGGCGGAAAAAAAAATAGTAATTTGAATTTATTTCAGTAGTTTCCGGTCGTTCGATGATAGAGTGTTGGAGGTCGAATTGAGCAATTTGGAGGTGAAAAAATGGAACCGATTTTTTCGCTTCGTGTCTCATCTAAATATAATAAATTAATGATGTTAGTTCTGAATTCTCGACAAATCAGTCCCAATTTTGAAAACGGCAAGTAAAATAATTGCATTAAAAGTATTTTATATCATGATAGGTGCAGTGGAGGTCCGTGAGTTTTCAGTGAACTAGAGTGCTAAGATAGAAAAAAAAACGCCACTGGGAGGTAAGTACTTTATGGGTATCTGATTTCTCCAAACAAGCTGTTCCAATTATGAAAATGTCACTTAAATTCAAAGTTCTAGAATTCATTCAACCGGAGATAAAGTCAGAGTCACAACCCAAATTAGTAAATTTTTTAAATAAGATTTTATATCTAAAAAAAAATATGGATTTTGTGTTTAATTTAATTTTTTTTTTTTAACTCTACAGTATCTCTTTGGAACAAGGAAGGAAATGAACTGTGTGATAGTTAATGCTTTAAAATAAGCTTTTAGAGACTATTTTAACCATCTTTTTGTATTTTTGGAAAGTACTGGAATTTTAGGATTTGGTAACTACACACAATACCTACAAATAAATCAAGAAACTCTTCAATTATGAATAGTAGTATCTCATCAAGATAAATAGATAATCTCAGTAGGTACCCTGCAATAATATATTAAAAATAATATTTTCGTAACTTCGGTTCAACAACCTCTGGAACATTATATACTATACTCATAAAAGTAGGTACGAACATTATTTTATTAATTAATACTCGTTTTTTTATTAATACTGTATTTGTTTTGTTTAAACGTCGAAATTTTTCAACTGTTTATGGTGTTCGTTCAAAAGGTAAATTTCTGATTGTCTTCTGAGGCAAATATTTACGAAAAGTGTAATGCGTGACGGGCGAGGCGAACGGGCTGTATCACACTATAGAAGCAAGAGAGAGCAGTGCGCGCGCTCATTTTCTTTCTTCTTCCTCTCATAGCCAGTGTATGAAGATTATTCGTAATTTCATTTCATTCTTGAACAATTTTATAAATACAGAGAGAGCAGTGCGCGCGTTCATTTTCTTTCTTCTTCCTCTCATAGCCAGTGTATGAAGATTATTCGTAATTTCATTTCATTCTTGAACAATTTTATAAATACAGAGAGAGCAGTGCGCGCGTTCATTTTCTTTCTTCTTCCTCTCATAGCCAGTGTATGAAGATTATTCGTAATTTCATTTCATTCTTGAACAATTTTATAAATACAGAGAGAGCAGTGCGCGCACATTTTATTTCTATCTAGAAGTTTTACTTCAGTCGTGTGGTCGAAAGCACACCCATATTTTTATTTATTTGAATACATCACAATAGTCCCGACTGCTCTCGTCTGAAGCCAGTTATACTATGGCAACCCTAATTGGTGTATGTTGTAAGGCTGAAGGTAAGAAGGAGATGGCGTAGAGGAAGGTAAAAATAATATTTGGGTTTTTAGATCTAGTCATCATACACGGCTTATGCCATTTTAAGCAACGATGAAACGTCTTACACCAGGGCGATACTGAGAGTATTTTCCACTCTGAAACGTGCCGCAAATATACCTTATATTATTTTTAATGAAAATACAAATCGACCAATTATCTGTGCACGCCGGAATTTGAACCCGAGACCTCCGGAGCGCCACTCGAGAGCCTTGCCCCTATCAATTCCTACAATTGTAAAATCCCGTGATTTTTCACCAGTATTGCAAAAAAATTCTTACTTTGTCGGCATGTCATTGGTTCTCTCCCCCTGACCTTATCGTTTATTCCGAGGTTTTCACAGCGGGTTCCCCGTTATAGTCTTTCCGGGACCCCCGGCTGGTTCACACTCTCTTACACGTGTAATGCGGAGGAACAAATACGTGTGGCGGGGCAGGAGAGTTCAATAAGGCTTCGTTACAAGCAAAGAAACATCGACTAAGAAGAAATAACGTGCCTGTCCCACGTGGCGCTGTCAAACGATCCCTGTTACCGCTAACGTATTACGAGGGCGGCGAAGGTTAACAATGTTAGATTTTCGATTTTATTTATGGGGTCAGTAGTTTTAGAGGTTTTACGGTTATTGAAGAAAACAAAAAAAACCTAACCTAGCCTAACCTGGCCTAAGCTAAACTAACTAACTAACTAACCATCACGCCGTTTCTCCGCAGAGGTAGGGAGAGAGGACGACCGCCAAACAACTCGGTCTTGGCACACACTCTTTGCCTCATTCACATTCATACATCTTATCATACATACTTTTCTATTATTTTGACTCTTGACATGGCCCGACTCAAGTATCTGATTTACCTGATCGTGCCACGTCTTCCTTGGGCTTCTTCTACCATTCACATTCGCGTCATAAATTCTCTTTACACTCCTTTCTTCATTCATTCGCTCAACATGCCCAAACTATCTAACTCTAAATCATCTTGGCCTAAGCTAACCTAACCTAACATTACAATCAATCATGTAATAATTCAAAATCACATAAATCAATCATGTTATAATACCTAACCTAACCTAACCTAACCTAACCTGGCCTAAGCTAACCTAACCTAAACTTACAATCAATCATGTAATAATTCAAAATCACATAAATCAATCATGTAATAAAGTTGTCCAAAGAAGCAAGGATAGCAGTTCACAATGGGTTTTAGTAGTAACCCTGAAGTATATATAGCATTGGGGCATACATCTATCAGGAAGAACGTGTTCACAATGCAAGTAATTTTAGAGATTCCCGGGTTCTTGTAATTGTATTCAAGTCCTAATGCTTATATTTGACTTGAGAGTATTTCGGAAATTTAGAGCCCACACCAGGCTCCCTAGCACAAACGATCGATAAGGATTGATAGGATAACTTTCGGTAACTTCTCATCGTTCCCTAGGACAACTGCACATCGCTAACGTACAAACAACAGTTGATGTCGAATATGTTAAGGTCACTTAGTCATTGTGATCATTGTGTCCTATCGATCGTTCTCTAATTATAAGGATTGATAGGATAACTTTCGGTAACTTCTTATCGTTCCCTAGCATGAATGCAGATCTCCAACGAATAAGTAACAGTATATATTAAGTGTCCTTAATATATTCGAATTCAACTGTTGTTTGTACGTTAGCGATGTGCAGTTGTTATAGGGATCGATGAGAAGTTACCGAAAGTTATCCTATCAATCCTTATCGATCGAGTGTGCTAGGGGGCCTGGTATAGTATTCCCCCATGTTGAATTCAGAAGAAATTTCTGAGACTTCTTCACCTGAGAAAGTATAGCTACCACCCGTGGCTCTATCAGACTGAATTTTTAAATGAAAATTTGAAAATGAACAAGACACAGAAAAATAAAAATAATTGTCTCGTTTTGACTTAAATTCATCGCGAAAATACAGTAAATCTGGCATTTGAATATCAGTAACAATTGCCTCTACCGTGTTTTCACTACGCTGCTCGTCCCTGTAACATAGTCAAGCAATGCGCCATAAACACTAAAAAAAAAAAAATAAAAAAAAAAAAATTAAAAATTAAATCATAAAAATTCACCCCTCAGATAACATAAGCAATAGATTCAAAACTAAAGGCTTAATAACCATCCCTATGCTTAGAACCACCACGGCTCAGCATCACTACCTGTATTTAGGTGTGAAATGGTACAATTTATTATTGTCCAAAAACAAAATTAGTATAACCGAAACTTTGAAATATGAACAATACAAAAAACAAATTAAGTCCCTGAAATTGGATAATGATATATTGTAACCTTAATTTACACTTAGTTTACGCTTAGTTTAATCTGCACTATTCAATGTAAAAATATATATATATATGTATTGTTGTCTTTCAATAAAAATTTCTTTCTAAATTGTAAACCTATGTATTATTTATCTTATAAGTCTTTGATTATTGATTACAAATTTAATTAGAACGTTATTTTTTGCTGTAAATACTCCTCCCATAAACACGAGCTCTTAGAGCTCAACTTATGGAGTAGTAGAATAATTATGTATAATTGTATAACTTTGCACAATGTAATCACCTGTAATGTAAAATCTTTTTCTTATTAATAAATAAATAAATAAAAAAAAAACAATCGTGTTCACGACATATAGTTATAAATTTTGTAAGTTTTTCTGATACCTGAGCGCCGAGAGCCGAGGTACGTGCGCGTGGTAACCATGATAATTTTCCGAGCTTCTGTAAGTATTTTTTTGATAGGCAAATTTTTTACGAATATTTTATAAATACTTTCAGCTTCGCAAATCTTACAATTATTTTATCGCGTGATTTTTTACGAATCTGCTCTAATATTTAATATTGATATACGAAAGAATTATGAGAGTTTTCGAAGAACAGAAATTTCTCAGAATATAGTAATATCACGTAGGTAAAATTCGTCGTGATATTAATTTCGTTCATACAATTCAGTATTCAAGTGGCTACGTGCGATAAAAGTTGTATAATAATGTATGATGTCATAAATCCGAGCCATACATATTATTATTATTTCGGGAATTATCCGTTATCTGAGAAGAATACAAGCGAATTTAATTTGATCCACACACATCTCTTTTTGCCTTCTTCCGAAAAGAATGAATAAATAATTATATATTCATCCCATCGGAATGACAACTCCTGCGAATTGTCGTGGGCATGTGGAAAGCTACTTTTAAAGCCAGTGGATGTTAACCCCTTCTAGAAACTAAAAATTGAAAAAAAACAAATTTAAAAGAATTTTTTTTATTTTTTTTTTATCGACACTTTCGTCATAGATTCTGCGCTCCTATGGAATTATTGACAAATAACCGATTTTGGGTTCAAAACACGTAGATATTCCAAAAATGCTTCGATTTTAAATGCACTGCAGACGTAACCATCCGCCTTGAAGGGGAAAACAAGAAGAAGCTCGCTTGAGTTTCCAACCCATTTTCTTAAAAGTTTTTTTGTAAAAAAAAAATCATATATTTTTTAAAAGGACAAATTTGAAATATTCAGTACCTGACTTAAATAAATACTGCGGGGTTGCCATATGAATAAATTCATTATATAACAACACACTGCCCATCCCTGCTGTTTATAAATATAAAAAATTTATATTTATATTGCATAACTATTCTTATTAATAGTTTTATAAATTTTAACGGCTATAACACAGGGATATCCTTAGTATGGTGAATAAAATATGTATTTACTGTACATTTTTTGGCACGAAATAAAAATAAAATGAAATTTTAGAAGTCAGTGGATCTGCGGCATTCCGTGGTTGGGGTATGTTTTGAGGCTTAAGGTAGTAGGTAGATGGTGTAGGCGAAGGTTGAAAAGCTCTTGGCTATTCAGATCTGTTCGCCAAATACGGTTAAAGCCATTTCAAGCATCGTTTCGTTTTTGAATGGTGGTCTTTCAACTAGGCAATCCGGGAGTAATCTACCACTCTCTTGTATAATTACGTGATATCATTGTCTTCGATGGTATCTTCTGTGTAAATTGTCCACAATCTAAATTCATTCGCCTGATATCGTCCGTATTAACATTGGGGGTAGTGGAAATATCTTACTTTAGGTAAGGTAACTCGCTAAAAGTATATCACATTAAAAAAAATCGGTGAATTTTTTTATAATTTCATAGTTATTATTAAATCCCGGAAAAGCATAGCTGCAATGCAATAACAAGAGTACTATATGCTACAAAAAGACCACTCTAAAACTCCATATATATTCTAGGAATTTTCCACGCTGTTGCAAACATACCAGTGTAATCATTAAAATGTGGAAATTTTTCTTTGATTATAAAATGTGTATTTACTTATGACTTAAGCCTTTACAGTAGAACCTTGATGGAATTTGAGGAGTCAATTATGAAAAAAAAGTTTCGCAATAAAATAAACGTTCAACCGCGTTTGAATCGTTTTATTTATTTATTTCATTCGAAGAAATTAGGTACCTATCATGATAAAAAAAACATGTGTAAATGTCTTTACATGCTTGGAGTTGGTTTTTATGAGTTCAGTTCAACTTTGGATAATTAAAACCATTTTTTAAAGCTTTTTATGCTTATATTCGGTAGAATTACCACGAATTATGGGAAAGGAACGAAGTGGGAAAGTTGCTTAGTTTCTTTCCAATAATTAGTGGCTCAGTGACGATAGACTTCGCTTTTCGGCCCATACAAAAAGGACGCCCGGGAAAAAACACTTTTCTACATCGAAAATTGCACAAAATGAATATATTATTATACTGCCTTCTAGAGGGTGAAAACTATGTCGGTATGTTTTCGAATTTTTGATGCGTTTCGTATTAACGTAAACATTCACTGTCAAACATGTACGATTTATCAAAAAATATTATTTAAGGAAAAAGTGCTGCTAACTCAACTCTCATAAAGAATTATAAAATTATAAAAAGCTACCGACGTAGGTTCTTCTTTCTAAATAATATATATTTTTTTAAATTTCAATTTCGTGAAATTTTCGGTGTAGAAAAGTGTATTCTCCATAAACCCCTTTTCGAGCGATTTCTGTAGGTAAATTTGAGCGTTGTCTCATTCGCACATTTCGCATTCGCGTGTATTGTAAGTGTACGTGAGCTTATTGTGAGCGGGACAGAATGACAGACCCGGGTGTTCCGCATGTCGTTTAAAGTCTAGCCTCTTAAGCGCAGGTTTAGACGACGCACCTATCGAACAGTCAATATCCTATTGATGTGCTTAAGGGGATACACGGCGGTGATTTTTTCATACAACAGTATTCCCCATGTATCTTTCTGGATGTTAACCCTAGAGAAAATATTTTTTTACATAAAATAGATATCAACCTCTAGCGTATCGGTACTTTTTGTTTTTTATTGATAAGTTACTTCTTATAGAAGTTATGACCTTCCAAAATTCAATAAACTTGACTGGTTTAAACGCTTTCAAAAGATGTTCAGTATACAAACCAGACAATGTTTTTTTAAAAAAAGCAATACGTACAGATATATAATAGTTTCTTTTTATGAAGTTGGTAAAAAAAATGGAAAATCGGTCCACTTTTAGAGGAGAAAAGTGGGGAACACAAAATCTCGATTTTGACTATTTTAGTTAGGTAGTACCCCGAGGTGCTTTTCTTTTGGTTCTTTTCGCTCAACATCCGGTGGAGTAAAAGCAACAGTGACAGCAACAATTTAGTAAAAATCAATTATTAAAATTTCTCGACCACCGGGTCTCATTTTAAAACAGGATTTTATGTGCTACCTGGCCCCCTAGCACACTCGATCGATAAGGATCGATAGGATAACTTTCGATAGGATAACTTCTCATCGTTCCCTAGCATGAGTGCAGATCGGAAACGAGTAAGTGACAGTTCACAATGACTAAGTGTCCTTAATATATTCGACATCAACTGTTTTTTGTACGTTAGCGATCTTCAGTTGTCCTAGTGAATGATTAGAAATTACCGAAAGTTATCATATATCAGTTCTTATCGATCAACCGTGCTAGGGGTCCTGAAAGGACATGAGGAGAAACAAATAAAAGCCATATCCATTAGAGTCAATGTGTTTTCACATTTGCGGGAAACACTTTGACCCTCTAGCTCTCTCGGTCCGTTGACTTCGGCGACAACGGGAGAGATGGATTCATATTTTGGTTGGTCACTCCTGGACACACGGTCCCAGATTTTTTTAAAAATCATCATATTGGCAGTCCACTATGCTAGGGGGCCTGGTTCGATACAAACAAGTTGGTAACCGGATACGTTTTTAGATTTTCACGGCCAAAAGCATTTTCGTTGTTTGTTTTTGGGGTGTTATGCCGTGTTGTGCTACCTCCTTCTTTAGCCGACGTTTAGGACAGCGTTGCAGTGTCCATCATCAGGGCAGATCCGGCAGATCCGTCGTACAAACAACGAAAAAAAAAAAAAAAAGTTGTTTACTGTTCTACTTTTCCAGAACTTATAGTACTCACCATATGGCTTGAGGCTTTAAAACTTGTAAAAAAAATCAGAAACTTACCACATCATCGTCATCGTTCAGAAAGGGATCGTCGGTCACACCCAGTGTAAACCATCCATTTCAGGAATCATAAACCTACTACACTATTAGTCAGAAAGACACTCAGTGTAAAAAGGGGGTGGGGGAGTGGCTACAGATGTAAATTTTTCGCTTGTAATATCATGTTTTTTGTCATTTTATTCGATTCTGCAAGGAAATCCGTTATCCTTTAAATTCCGTTACACACAAAATTAAATAATATTTCTTTTATCTTATATTTTTAAAAAATCGTGACAATTTAAAATTTTCCCTGTTTCCCTGACAGACAGCTAAAATTCCGGACATTTCAGGAAAATTCCTGTTATCTAGTAACCCTAGTTGTGAGAGAGAGGAAAGGCTCATCATGAGTTGAGTACACGGAGAAAAATGTTATTCTTAAATACGATCATTTTATTCGTAAAACAGTTAAAAACGGGACTGAAGTTGTTACGAACAAATTAACAGGATTTTAATGTTTATTGGCGGGAAAATGTAAGAATACTGTATTATTATTAATTATTACAACAAATTTCGTACGTATTTTTTTTTTTACTAGAGAAACCTCACAAGAGTCGCAACTGCTCCCTTCTGGAGCCAGTGAAACTATGGCATCCCCAATTGAAGTATGTTGTGAGGCTGAAGGTAAGTGGGGAAGGGAAGGAGATGGGGAAGAGGAAGGTGGGAAAGTACCTGGCTAACATGGCTAGCCATTATTAAGCAACGTTTAATACTGAATGGTGGTCTTACACCATTGCGATACTGAGAGTATCTTCCACTCTGGAACGTGCCGCAAATATAGTATTTATTATTTTTATTAATTAATTGTGAAATAACACAAATTAATCACATAAAATTTATTTGCGCACGCCGGGTTCGAACCCGCAACCTTCCGATTGGGAGTCAAGTGTCTTACCACTCGACCACGGACGGTCGTATAAAGTTTAAGTTTAGACTTACGGAATTCAATACTTCGTTTGTGTGAAATCACTATGAAACAATACGTGTACCAACAAATTATTTTTACATTTTCCCACCAATAAACATTGAAACCCTGTTAATTTGTTCGTAACTTCAGTCCCGTTTTTAACCGTTTTACGAATAAAATGATCGTATTTTCGAATAATATTTTTCTCCGTGTATGAAAACGTCCTTTCAACATTAATTATTATCTCACGGCGATACATCGATACATCTTAGAAATATTTTTCATTCCATATTGACGTAATAACTTCCTCAGAGAACGCATAATCACATATTTGTTACAGATATAAAAAAAACACAGTATCCCAATTCGTCCCTGAACGATCACATTTCGCACATTGAGAAAGACGAAGCAATTAGTCAGATTACATGTTTTAACAAAGGTTTTCTCAACTGTGTTTCATGTACCATGCAACAGACTCAAGAGAAACAATAAAATCAACAGGTGAATGATTCATCATAATGTTCAAATCACCTCAAAATTATCGGTTCAGTTCGGTGTGTGCGTTAAAGCTTAAAAATGTATCAAAATCTCTCGGTATTGGTTTAAAAGTTAGTGAAATTACAATAGATCCTTCCTATTTTGTTTAATTTAAAACAAACCCTAAACAAACTCCCGGTGCAGCCTGTGAAAGTAAATACGGGCATATACTGTGCATGGCAAGACTCGCTGTGAAAGTTCCACTAATTAGTTTACCTCCTCGCTTATTATGTTGATAGGGTGCGCAGCTGGAAATGCCAGAGCCAACCACTGTCAAAAGAAAAACTTCACTATTCGTTGGAAGAATCACGCAATATACGTGCATTAATATTTAAAATGAAATCTCTGAAGAGTTTAGAATAGTTTGCTGCAATTTTTTTTAGCATAATTAATATATTATGAAAAAAAGTGAAAGTCGGGGATGCTGCATGTGGTAACGAAACGAAAGTTGGAAGCAATAAAAAAGCTTAGCGTTGAATGTATGGTAACCGGACAACTCAACAACATGGAAATTCATTACGCCTTTGAAAATTATGAAAAAAATATAGCACATAACCTAACCTAACGTTATCTATATAACCATTTTTTTGTTTTGTTTTTCATCACCTTTAATGAATTTTCAAAGGGGTGTTGAAATGCCACTTTGTTGGGTTGTCATGGAACCTTTTACTTTTATCTTACCTATATATTTATTTTTATGATTACTATTCAAGAATCCCGACTTTTACCGTCTGCCTGAAGCCAGTGAGATTATGGCATTCCTGATTTGTTTATTTTGTGAGGCGTTAGTGTGGAGGGGAAGGAGATGTGGTAGAGGATGGTCTGAAAGTACCTGACTTTTCATATCTGGTTCACTAGGGCGATACTGAGAGTATCTTCCACTCCGGATCGTGCCACAAATATACTATAAATATTATTTTAAATGAATTAATTGTGAAACAACATACATTTATTAAATCTGGATTTGAATCCGTGATCTTCGAATTCGTAGTCGAAAACCTTATCTTTCTACAACGGAGGCCGTTTTATACAGAAAACATAAAATAATATTTTATTGCCAGCAAAAATCCAATAAAAAAATTCTGTAATTTCTAAAACTAATATAATAATACAATTAACAACAACGATAGCAAAAATAATTAAATATGTTTTTGTGGAATCATGGTGGTCGATCGTTAACTGAATTTAAAATTAAATACATATTATCAAAGTAAGAATTGAGAAATTATGTAGCAAGAAACTGATAAGTATATTACGGGTTGAAGAATTGTTGAACTTGAAACGTTGCCAGTACTTGTTTGGTGAAATTCAGGATTGGTTTCTTTGACCTCTGGAGGGCCCACGTACCATTGCGTACTAGCTGGTGGTGGTAAATTAGAATTCTTTTTGAGATCCGCTGGGTTTGTTGATCCTGCAACAACCGGTGGAGATGTTTGTATTGCTGGTCGAACCGTTGCTTCACCTGCTTGTGGAACAATTGCAGGATCAATTGGCACTTTCTCAACTGGTTGAATTACATTCTCCACGGCGTGATTGCTTGGAGGTGGTTGTCCAGCATCTGGCTTTCCTAATGTTACATTCGGATATGTTTTTGGTACGGCATTTGTTTGATTTGGAAATTCCTTCTTTATTGTTTGTATATGGTTTTCGTTGTGTGTTGGACCAGATCCAGTATTAGATTTATTAGATGGTTGCGAATCAGTTTCTGTACCACTTTCTGGACTTGGTTGTGGTACATTATGTGCAGGCTGGTTTTGTGGGACTGTTTCTCGTTTTGATATTGGAGCTGTTTCAGGCCAATGCCAGACACCTTGCGCTACATCTTCAGCGTTTTCTGATTCTAAGGGCTTTGTGTCTGATAATTCACCCAATTGGGCCAATTCTTGCGCTGTAAACAGAGAAAAGGAGAGATCTTAAAAATCATACCATTAATTAGTTATCAACGGGTTAGTGGTCGAGTCCATTGCCCAAGCAACAACTTCAGCTTATAATGAAGGTAGTAGGAGACTTTCAAACATTGTCAGGTTATCCGTCACCCAAGTACATTTGTTTTTTGTTATTTAATTTTACGAGCATATTGAAGAAATATCGTTATTGTCCTCCACAATATTTTTACATAGTATGTAAAACTACCATTTTCCTACCAGAAGTCTTTTTAAATCTCAAATCAAGCTATGTAGGCACAATATATTGATGTATTTCAATGATAATTTAACTACACTTCATAAGTTCGGTTCAAATTAAATTTGTCATTAAAAAAAATTCCTCACTATCCAAAGAAATGCCGAAGATGTGTCCAAAATTCAAAACTAAACAAAATACAGTAGCCACGCAAACCACCATCTGATTTCCCTGCATAATGTTACACTTCCCAATAACACTTCTAGAGAATTATATTTTATAAAAAATGTCATGCAAAGAACCGCACTCGGCGAAAATCAACTTAACAATGAGCGCACAATATACCTACAGACATCGTTGAATATTTTTCATTGTTTTATTTTTTTATTTCCGAATCATGATTTGTTTATTGATAAATGCACATAGCGCTGATAACGGATCGTAAAAATAATGCATTTCTTACAGGGTTTTGCGATAATAGAAATATACCGTTATCTTACTACTTTTCAAAAACAATAAAATCACATTATTTTTCACGAAGCGTGGAAATTTGAACGCTTTAACGACAAAATCTCTCAGTCAACACGGATTTGACGATCGCGAATTTAGTAGGTACAGCGGCTAAAACAAAACGCGATTTACTAAACATGATTTCTGACTAACTAACTAATTAACCATAACGCCATTTCTCCGCAGGGTTAGGCAGGGAAGACGGACCCTTAAACAACTCGGTCTTGGCACACACTCCTTGCCTCATTCACATTCAAACATCTTCTCTTACATACTCGTCTATTATTCTGACTCTTGACATGGCCAGACTCAATTATCTGATTCACTTGATCGTGCCACGTCTTCCTTGGGCGTCCTGGACTTCTTCTACCATTCACAGTAACGTAACATATTCTTCTTACACTCTCTTCATTCATTCACTCAACATGCCCAAACCATCTAAGCGTCCCTTTCTTAATCTTACTTATTGCGCTCACATCAGCCTTGCATTCTTTTCGGATCTCCAGATTCCTCACACGATCGTACATGGTTTTTCCACATATACGCTCCGGGGATCACAGTCCCGTTTTTACGAATAAAATGATCGTATTTTAGAATAACACTTTTATCCGTGTAGGTATGATCGCAGAGAGAGAAATGAACGCTAAGATGGTTTGCAAATGTAGAGCAGAGGCCCTAGCACGCTTGCTCTATAACGATCGATAGGATAACTATCGGTAACTTCTCATCGTTCCCTACGACAACTGCAGATCGTAAAGGAATAGGTGACAGTTCACAATGACTAAGTGTCCTTAATATATTCGATATCAACTGTCGTTTGTACGTTTGAGATCTGCAGTTGTCCTAGGGAACGATGGGAAGTTACCGACAATCGGTCGGTAACTTCATAACGAGCGACCGTGCTAGCACACCAGATGGACGGTAAAAGTAGTTTCACAAGAATACATGACGCGCAATATGACATTATCAAGTGTTATAAGTTATAAACCTTTGAGTAGGGTTATGTCAAGATTCGTACTTGTAAGATACCATAAGCAGGATGGGACGCAGGTCACCAATTTAGCTTTTTTTCAAATACAAATACCGCACTAGAGTCGAAACCGTCTGAACCAATGGAACTATGTAGGTATGTTGTACGGCTGGGGGGACTGGGGAGGCGAAAGAGATGAGAAAGGGTAAGGTTATGAAATATCTGGAAATACTGATCTGATTTCAAGCAACAATTCGATTCTGAATGGTAGTCCTTCACAATGGCGATACTGAGAATATCTACCATGAAAGAATCTCGCTGTAATAGCGTAGATAATAGTACCTAAGGTACACAAGTAATGTTCACCCTACCATGTAGTATATTTTATGACTGTGAAACATAATAAAATATTTATTGATTACACAAAGAATTTCTGATAGTTCTGTGCGTTGCCAACATCTCACACGAGGAAGAAATTGAATAAATCGACATTTGCGCAATTCTTGAAAACGAAATATTTTTTAATATCATCTTCGTGATTAAAAAATGCAACTAATTATACTATTTTAAATATTTTTTATGTTACACCTCATAAGATTGGCTGTGCTGAGCAGGGTTGTGAGACGGGTTAAGGTAGTGGTATAGGACGAGGTTTATTTCAAAGCACGATTCGACTTATAAATTAAACGCTATAAAAATTGAGTCAGAGAAGCGACCAGTTCTAATGAAGCCGACTTCAACAAAGTGGTTGTGCTCGTGTCCATCGAATTTCGCGTATGTGTCCGGTGCACAGAGGATCAATCCGACTACATTAATATATATATTTAGATTAGACATAAGTGGAAAAAATGTTCTTCGGAGTTGGAGGTCAGGCAACCAAGTCTCTATTTCACCACTTTAGTAGATTTAAACCGTCGACCGCAGCTGACGGGTGACATGTCAAAATAATGTGAAAAATGATCAAGCAATTGGCTTGACTAAAAAGACGCGGAGGGTCTGACGGCCGAGCCTTTCGATGTAGTGGCTTCAGTTAGAACGAGTGATTTATTTACACCTCTTCGGGTGAACACGAATTTCGGGGAAATATGTATGACATAGCGCCTCTAAGTATATCTCTATGTCCGACTAGCTTCTTCAAGCGGGCTCCTTATAAATACCCCTAGAACAGACTCAGCATGCCAACATTGCCTATATCTATGCATTAGATACGGCAATCGGTATGTCAGCAACGGGTTGTCAATCAGACGTATCATCCTTTTTAGCGCAGAATCAAGTAGGTTGTTCGGGTATTGTGGAGCTCCAGCTCAGATGTGTCTCCCAAATTCAATTGTTTGATATACTAAGATATATACAGGATTGGCAGCTGGTTACTGTTGAAGAATCTGTTAGCCTTATTTATACACGAGACGACCAGTTTCTTCGAATCCAGATATTCTGCTTTTTTGAAGTCCCAACACTTGTGCTAGTCTGAGAGACTTATTCCAAGCATTTCAATTGAGACTTTATTGGGTAGGATTCTCCTATTAAATTGAAACAGACTGTTACTGATCTCCCTCTTTACCGAAATGTGACACGCTTGATCGGACCAGTTTGGCCCTACTTCAAGCTCGATCCTTGTCTATGTGGTGGTCAACTTTTTGTTTCAAAACTTCTCGATGAATAGTGGAACGGGGCTAGTCAAAAAGATAACATTCGTATAGGTACGGTGCTGTCATCACCAAAACAGTGAATAGATTCGAAGATTTCGTTCGATATACGATAATTGGCGTATATGGAACGAAATCTTCTAATTAAAGATATATTTAATTTATTTTGTATAAGCACATTTACAGTTAAAAAAAAAAAAAATAATATGTACAGTTAAAAAAAAAAAAAAAACTTTACATATTATTGTGTGTAGGTACTATCAATGACCATATATTAATTAGTATAGTATCAGTAAATCTTCATACATTTAACTACCACCAGGTCCAGCATCCTTCACCTACTAAAGGCTCCAAAATTGTTGGCAAAATGGCATTAAAATGGTCAAATATTGGGGCCTTACAAAGTTGTCGAAACATTAAAGTAGAAGAAACGAAACATTAAAAGAGAAATAAAATATCTACCTTAAATATGGTCGAGTTTAACCATAGCTAGCCATTAAAATCCCGAAAATGAACCTAATATACTTAATTTTTTTTTTCTTGAAAAGAAAGATAAACATTTCCGGGTTACGAATAACCCAACAACATTTGAAAATCTCCTACTACCACCACACTAAGCGGAAGATGTTGCTTGTATTGTATGGAGGACTTAGCCAGCCGAGGAATCGAACACGGAACGCCTGGGTGGGACCCAAACGTGATACCCACTCAACTACTGACTGGTCTATGGGATATATATACTGGTCTATCCTTGTAAGGCGTGGATTTCAGTACAGTGGGAAATTAGTCCACTGGAATATTCTTGATAACCGGGCGGGTAAGTGCATTCTTAGAAAGGAATCCAATAAACACATTTCAGTGGGTAAATTTTATGTCAGCTTCTCTCCAAGGAAGGACCAACCTGTTTTGTCTTACAACAGTGGTTTATTCTCATATTCGTACAGTATAAATAAATGTTCAAACAGTTAAACCGTTAACGAGTGTTAAAATTTAGTGTTACTGATAGGAGTCCTTTTAAACGCGGGTTTTAGGACGAAACCTTAAATAGGAGTAATCTCAAAAGACCGGAAGGCTTTTGCAAAATTATCTTATTTGGCAGAGGGGTGGTGAACGTGGGGATGAGTCAGAAAATAATACAAATTGCTTCCTCTACGAGCCTCTCCTGTGTTGTTAACTAAATGTGATATTTTATTTTTAATTACGTTTTGGAAGTTTGACGGGGCTTGAGTATTTATGTAGTACCTACGAGCAGGGATGGCGAATGTATTTCTTAAAATCTGCAAAAGCAAGCATTTTTTAAAATTTACACAACGGTTTGCCACATCGAAACTGAGGTAAAAATTCATTTTCATTTGTGTAGTGCTAGCAGAATACGAAATCTAAAACACCACTAAGCAAGATGATGTCACAACAAAGCTATCAGCGGCATGTCAGTATAGCAGTTGCTCGGGTTTGGTAGATGGTTCCGTCCACACGAAGTCCGCAAAACGCGATCTGCCGCTCCCAATAACAAACGGTGAAAATAGTTTACTGTACGGACTTTCCCATCAATGTTCAAGTATTTAGTAACAGTGTTGTCAATTTATTTCATTTAGAACTATATTAGACTAATCGTGTTCATTAGGTCCTAAAAGTGGTTTAAATTCTTAGCTCCACTTCTCAGTTTTTTTACTACCCTCATGGAAAATATAATTTTTTTTCCCTTTGGTACTTTACCCTCTTTTTATAGTATCCAGCTTAACTTTTTTTTTTTTTTTTTACAATAGCTCCACACAGGAGGCCCTGAAGAAAATAATTTCTCTTCGAAATTTGGGTATGCTGTGTGGAAGGTTTTTTTGGTAAGGAAGGAGAATATATTCTGGGAAGGAAAAAGGTATGAGGGATGGGTAGGAATCGGGGGATCAGTGGTCCAGGAGTGACGGACGAATGATTCCATCCCTCCCACTGCGGTGCATGGGATGTTCCGAGAGAGCCCTGCTGGAGAAGTCAAAAGGTCTCCCTCAACCAGTCTCTCCCGAACTAGCCTGCCACGCAATTGGTGGGCAGACCCATCCGCCACCAATACCCGGACAAACCTCACCCCGTGAACTTGGGCACCCCTGCTAAGTCACCAAACGTATCGAACCACTGGGGGTGACCAATGGCAGAGGTGTCGGTTAACCAATAAATGGTTCCCGGGGTAGCGGTACCCATACCCGCCTATCAAATTGCCTTCTACTTAAAATCGATTTGGCATCACTGTATATTGAATTACTTGATATTTGGGAGCGGCACAGCGCGCTATGCCGGTGTCGTGTGGACGCCAAATGACTAAAAGTAGGTTCTGTGAGTTATCATGTTCAGAAACGAATAATTGTGCATTGTGCATAGAATATTTTAAAATGGCTATTGTATTATCGCCTTCCGCTGATTGTTTTAGCCTACTGAATAAGTGAGCGTAATAAATTTTTTTTACGTTTTTTCATTTGCCTTTTTTATTTATTTTTTTATTTTCTCCTTAGAGTTGGTTGTTTTTAGTGAAGTAGACTGCAGGCCACCGCATTACAGTGACATTATTTCTGTATGCAGGAGAATATTTTTTTTTTAAAAGTGTTTTTATTCCAGAAAAAAATAAAATAACATTTTCACTTACTTAACTAGAATTTGAATTAAATTACATTACATTGCAGTAGATTAAATTACATTATATTATCATACAATATTATTCATTTTCACCATATTGTTGGTGAATAAAAATGAATAATTTTTTTTAAATTTACACACACTTTTTTCGTTTTTAATATCATCTGGCAGGCAATTATATAAATTGCCCCCCTCATAACTGATGGATTGCTTACCGTAGTTAGTATGAATAGTGTTTAAATGTATGTTATCGTGTTGTCGTGTAAAATGTTTGTGTACTTGGGGTAATAATAATACTTGTACTTGTAATATTAACACTAGGCTCCTTTTTGCAAGATCGTGTCGCTCTGTTGGTTTTCAAAATAAAATGAAATAATATGCCGAATGCATTGAGTCGGGCGACCAAAGTAGTCCTTGAGCCGTTTTAAGAGCGACTAAAGTGGCAGGAGTCAGGAATTTCTTTGGAACAGGAATGTAGGGGATATGGGTATCAAACTATACGCATCAACCTGCATGACCTAAATGGCACCGTAAAAAATTGAGGAATAATATCCTTGGCCCCTTTTAAGGCCCATATTGAACGCCTTGACTCGGGAGACCGAAGTGGCTCAGTAGCAGGTGTTTGAAATTGAGCGGTTAACTCCCTAGGCCCTTTGTAAAGGCGTACACTCCTAGCTTCATTCACATTCAAACATAGTTTTTTCTGCAATAATTTAATTTGAAAAAAAACTTAAAAAAAACATACCCCTTTCTTCATCCACAATCAAACTCAAATCGCTTAGTACTTTTACCAATTTTACCAACCGGCAAAAGCTGGTATTTATTGATACCCAAGGAATATTAAATATTTACATAGGAATTTATAATTTTAATTAAAAAGGGTTTAATGTAATGGCCAATTCGACGTTTAAAATAAACATTTTTGAAACAATTTCATGCCTTTATTCAGTTTGATCATTAAACAAATGACGAGCAACAGCCGACCGTCACAAGCCTATGATATAAATTGCAAAACATTAATTTGCAATGGTTTCGAGAAATTCTTAGGTCTTGTTTCGCAAACATTTTCTGACCTTTTCGGCTGAAATTTAAGTGAATTTGAAGATTCCTGTCATGCCATTTTCCGCTCAGTTACCCTTCGAGGGACCAGGAGGGTGGATCGAAAGATAAATACAAACAACCTTAAACAAACAGGACGAAATTTATTTGGAACGCAATGCTAATTTAATATTTATCCGAATGAGGCGCCTTTTTGGAGTAAATCCCTTGGCTTCTTGTTTGATGAAAGTGATATAGGTACGGAACTTTAATAGGGTAGGTACTTAAATAGGAGTTCAAAAACCCGTGGAAAAAACATTCCATTATCTTGTTTAGGATTTTCATTATTTCCATTAGTAGTTCATGGTTCACCGTAGTAACTTTATTTCCATTGTTGGTATTTCTATTTTTGGTACACGGAGAAAAATGTCATTTGAAAAAACGATCATTTTAATAGAAAAAACGAGTATTTTAATAGAAAAAACTATCATTTTAATAGTAAAAACGGTTAAAAACGGGACTGAAGTTCTTACGAACAAATTAACAGGGTTTCAATGTTTATTGGCGGGAACATTAAGAATAATTTGTTGATATACGTAATTTTATACGTATTTTACCGCCAATCAACATTGAATCACTGTTAATTTGTTCGTAAGAACTTCAGTCCCGTTTTTAACAGTTCATTTTTCTCCGTGTTTGTAGGAGATTAGTTAATTATTAATAGGAACCTACTAGTTTCAGTAACGGGCTTTATGTGCGATTTGGATTCTTATATGGTAATATATTTATACTAATTCACTCAAAAGATTATTCTTGCAAGAAAAAAAGTTCATCGTGGTAACTTTATTTCCTTGATTTGTATTTTTATTTTTGGTATGTAGGAGATGTGATATTTATAAATAGGAACCTACTGGTTTCAGTAAAGGGCTTCATTTGGGATTTGGATTCTTATATGGTAATATATATATATATATATATGTAGAATAAGTTTCGTAGTCCTTAGGAGGACTTTTTAACTCCTGACGTTTCAGACAGATCTCACTGTTCATCTTCAGAGGCCTTATGTCTTGAGTTTTGTATCAAACTGATCGCTTACGCGTGTCTGTTCAGTCCAGAAGTCAAGACTTAATTAAGTGCATATCAAATCTTTGGGTAGAAGGTGATTTGACAGTGGAGGGGGTGGGCGATTTGCGTGTAGACACCTGATTGGGAGGATTTTAGAAATGCCGTTTTGGGGGAATTTATATAAGCCAATCTAAGATCCTAGTGATTTCCACATCCCCCGACGTAAATAGTTTTTTCTTATTCAATTCAAAGTTGAAAGAAAGTGTTACTTAAATCATTTGGGCGTATTTAGAAGTACACGGAGTAAGAGACTTTACCAAAAATAAGTCAAAGTCCCTTAGCTTATGTTGGTAATGAAAATAAGAGCTAAACTGTGCAAATTGTGAACTTATCCGAGGCACTAAGTTGTAAACCAATTATTTAGAACGTTGTGATCATTTTAAAAAGTTGTATTCAAAAATATGGGAAAAAATGGTTAAAGAAAATTTTGTTAATTCTGAATCTGACATATGAGATCGACCAAAACAACTTAAAAATAAGAGGTCTCAATTGCCCAGTTGGTTACGGCGCTTCTCCCAGTAAGACGAGAGATCCTGGGTTCGAGTCCCAGTTTATTATTTTTATTTTTTTACAATTTTTTTATAAGAGAATGTGTTCTTACTGGGTTACCCCGTTCTATCATATTGTACATGGTGTTTGAATTAAGTAAGTAGGTACGAGTACCTATATTTAAGTATTACGAGGAAAATTATAAAACAATATTTAGAATAAAACAGTTGTGACCGTTACCTTTTTGTATTTTTCTGTTATTGTTTTTTTTCATATTTGCGTTTACATTTATTTGTATTGTCTTCTTCAATGGTTTTTTACGAGTTTAATATTTTTTTGTTTCTATTCCAATCGAAAAATATGTACCTAAATAAAGATTAACGTTTTTCTCCAATTCCCGATATTGCCAATTTTCTCGGCTTGCCTAAGAAGGTTGTAGCTATAATTGCCATAAATATTATATTTTCTCAACTGGTATTACCGACGGCGGTTGCACAGGTCAAAGGCGCTCCGCTGACGAGGCAACTGAAACCAAACTAAAACCGGTTGGTTTCTATGTCTTTATTGGTCAAAAAGCTTGTTTAACCATAGCCGTAGAGCAATCAGCTGAAAGCTGGCAACTAGCAACAGCCGGCCACGGCAATCAGCAGTGCGAGTCGCGAGTCACCACAGTTGCCAGTTGTCAGTTTACAGTTGCCTCAGTGGGCGGATCGCCAAACTGTGACTAGCAATATGATTCTAGTTTCAAAAGGCAGTTGCCTATTTTCTCCCCTGGTCGTTACGCTTTTAATAACTCAGGTCCGGGGCATACGTCATTCCTATATCTACCTACGTTAAATTGTCGTGAAAACAAGCTTATGTGCCCAAGCAGTAAATTAATTGTTAAAATATGTATTCCTGTAAATGTATTTGACTTGTATATACTCCAGTGTTTTCATTGATAAATAACCAACACACGCAGCCCACTTTACAGGCATGGTAAAAGACTGTAAACTAAAATCCTCTCCAAGATTCATCATTATAAAGCAAGTGTTCACACATACCAAATTGGTGACCCTCGACATTCTCAAATATACAGGTAACCCGGAGGGAAGAGAGAATTAATGACATGAGAATATTTAAAATTCACAGTTAAAAATTTTGCACTACTTTTCTCCTGAAAACTCAGCAATGGAAGAAAAACATGCCGGATCCTTAGTTTCAGAGATTAAGGCTAGGCTACCAGGATAACAGAACACGTAAAGAGAGTGGAACTCGTTGAAAAGGGTTGTTTATTCTGCGGTTTATTGTCTCGGTTAGACCCCATTCCGATTGACGACTGTTGCGGGGGCGTTGAAGACTGTGACTGCAGAATGTGATGAGTTTTCTCAACCTTTATTCTAGGAATATTAGAAAATTTTCCTTATTGTGGGTAACCGTTCTGTCCCCAGTGATCCTTCTAATAGTGATAGGTTTGTTAAAATGTCAATGCGATTAGTTGGCGACCTTCTGTTTTAACCCAGACTTCACGAGCGTTTTAGCTTTTCTCGATTTAAGATGGTTCAGTAAATATTATTTTTCATCTCTGAAATTGTCATCAGTTTAGAGATCTACTAGCAGGTATTCATTATTTTACTGGAAAATATTCAAAACAATTCAAAATATATATTTGAAAAAAATCAAAAATGCGTCTCTTCAGACGCATTTTGTTTCGGTATATTTTCGCTATTTTAGAAAAGCTATTTTTATTAGGCTTCTCTGATCCTACAAATTTCCTCATTGGTTTCTTCAGTAGATAAACCAACATTCCTATGTAACCTACCTAAAAACATTTAAATTCATCAACTGTCATCATTACAAGCGAAAAATTTCGCTTGTGCGATAATGAAGGACTAGGTAAATTATTGAATCCGTAACCATGGAGCGATCTATTTAAGTGCCGGAATTCCGATTTTCTACCGATTTAAACATACACGTCCCTTGAACACTTTAATTTTCTAAGTTCTTAAAAAAATATTTGTTATTTTTAATGATAATATCTGAAGACTTGTAGAGCCGAAACCTTAATTACATAAAATTCCCTCGATAGAAAAAAAATCAAAGTATGCTTCAAAAATTATTATTTACACGTTTGTTTCTGTTATTTTACAAGTTATACGTATGAAAAAATTCACAGTGATTCTTGAAATGCTTTTTAAGGTGTTGAAGAGAGATTTTTGCTCTATTGTAAACGAGTCGTGTTTTATTAAACATTTTCCCAATTTTCGATCGAATTTTTACGTTTTTAATATTGGCGCGCTCTCTCCGACGTTCGTATTGTCGTATCTCTCCTTTTTTTTCGGGCGGGTACTACCAGCCCTTAACGAAATGCATTAAATTTGATTAACAGTGAATATTGACGACTTTAGAGCTAAATTAAATAATGTAAAATAGAAAATATGTGAAATCGAAGTAAGTAAAATACATAATTTTGTTGAAAAAGTGGATGTGAAGTTGGATTTAACGATAGCCCCCAGGATTTAAAGAATTTTCTTGAATCTGTCGGTTTCACTTGACTTCACTTGACCCAAACTTCATTGTCTCTTGTTTTTGTCTTTTGACTTCACTTGACCCAAACTTCATTATCTCTTGTTTTTGTCTTTTGACTTCACTTGACCCAAACTTCATTGTCTCTTGTTTTTGTCTTTTGACTTCACTCGACCCAAACTTCATTGTCTCTTGTTTTTGTCTTTTGACTTCACTTGACCCAAACTTCATTATCTCTTGTTTTTGTCTTTTGACTTCACTTGACCCAAACTTCATTATCTCTTGTTTTTGTATTTTGACTTCACTTGACCCAAACTTCATTGTCTCTTGTTTTTGTCTTTTGACTTCACTCGACCCAAACTTCATTATCTCTTGTTTTTGTCTTTTGACTTCACTTGACCCAAACTTCATTATCTCTTGTTTTTGTCTTTTAACTTCACTTGACCCAAACTTCATTGTTTCTTGTTTTTGTCTTTTGACTTCACTTGACCCAAACTTCATTGTCTCTTGTTTTTGTCTTTTGACTTCACTTGACCCAAACTTCATTATCTCTTGTTTTTGTCTTTTGACTTCACTTGACCCAAACTTCATTGTCTCTTGTTTTTGTCTTTTGACTTCACTTGACCCAAACTTCATTGTCTCTTGTTTTTGTCTTTTGACTTCACTTGACCCAAACTTCATTATCTCTTGTTTTTGTCTTTTGACTTCACTTGACCCAAACTTCATTGTCTCTTGTTTTTGTCTTTTGACTTCACTTGACCCAAACTTCATTGTCTCTTGTTTTTGTCGTAGTTTTTGTTGTTTAAAAGTTCAATATCATAAGCGAAATGTGTTGACTATAATATTACAACCACTGGGTGTGGGTGGATGTAGAGATGGATGGCAAGAAACCGAGCATATTAAGCTTGATTGAATTTTCTCGAATCTCGTGGTTTCACTTCACCCAAATTTTATTGTCTCTTGTTTTTGTCGTTGTTTTGGTTTTTTCTTACGTACTGTACACCGTTATTGGACGGTTGGTATTTATTAACTCCCCGGGCTTTTTTTTTTAACATTAACTCCACACAGGAGGTCCCGAGTAAAACAATTTCCCTCATAGCCTATGTCGTCTATAAAGATGCTGTGTGGTGGGCCCGAAAATAGACCCGATTCATCTGACCAATTTTTTTTAGTGGATAAGTCTAAATTGACAACAAGTTATGTTATTCAGAAGCCCTAAAAGAACCTTTAAAAATGTCGTTACATTTAGTGGTATGGAGTTTTACTCTTATTTCAAAAAACTTAGTTTAGAATCAGTCAAATCTCTACGAAGTCTGTGATTCATTCGAAGATAATTCTTAATTTTATCGTCTTATAATGAACATCTATCTATTTCAACCGGCTTCGAATTTTGAGATGTTATTTATAAGCGAATAAAACGTTGACATTTAAAAAATAACAAACATCTTTTGAGTGGACTGAACAAGAACTGTAAAAGAAATTTGTGAAAAAGTCATTAAAAACTTACAGTATTTATTATAAGTACTGGGCCAACATCATTTGATGACAGTCAACAGATATTTCCGTGAAGATTATTAAATTTTTCTCACTAAGATTAATAATTGCGCATTAAGTTTAATGCTCGCAAAATAAAATGCAAATTAGAACGGTGGAACCGCGGGTATCATCGTTTGCCGAGACGAGCTAAATGGAAGTGCTTACGAATTATTTCACTTAATGGGAATGGTTTTTAATTAAACATCCGGAGCTGTGGAAAAAGGAGAATTTCTCCACCGCACCCTGCAAATCGTTGCAGCGGCTTACCTACACACCAACAGGGTTTATCACAATACATTTTATATAAGTAGAAAGTAAAAAGTTTTTCAAATTTCAAAGAAGATTTGTAATCTGGCGTTGTTGTATGAGGTATGCATTGTGTGGTGGATGATTTGGAAGATATAGTTTTCTCGGTGACCGGTCTACTCAGTGGAAACTTTTTAAGGGTATGAATATTGAGTACAAACTTTTCATCGGATGTTAATTCCTCGCATGATAATTCATCATGTCTCGAAGCGTCGAAAACTGATAAATGGGGTTTTTAACCTTAGGTTAGGTTAGGTGAGGGGGGGGATGGATGTAGAGGTTAATTATTTTTTTTTATAGAGAAACCTCACAAAAGTCCTAACTGCTCTCTTCTGGAGCCAGTGAGACTATGGCATCCCTAATTGTGGAGTATGTTGTGAGGCTGAAGGTAAGTGGGGAAGGAAAGGAGATGGGGAAGAGGAAGGTTGGAAAGTACCTGGCTATTCAGATCTAGTCACTAAACACGGCTAAATCCATTATTAAGCAACGTTTCAATTCTGAATGGTGGTCTTACACCAGGGCGATACTGAGAGTATCTTCCACTCTGGAACGTGCCGCAAATATAACATATATTATTTTTATTAATTAATTGTGAAATAACACAAATTAATCAAATAAAATTTATTTGCGCACGCCGGGTTCGAACCCGCGACCTTCCGAATGGGAGTCAAGTGTCTTACCACTCGACCACGGACAGTCGTCAATGTGAGTCGTTAATGTGAGTGGTGATGAATTATCATGTGAGGAAGTATCGTGTCTGAATAAATTTACTATGGGAATTCAGACGCTGAGATCTCATAGTCCGATTAGACATGGAACCAGTTTTCTCAGAGGTTGAATTGTGTACGACCACAGATTAAATCCTTTTATCTTATTTTGAATTTCGAATGCACACACTTTTGACCCTAGAAGTAAAAGGATACATGGCTAAAATATGGGACAATTAAGTAATGGATATGTAATCTGACTTGGTTGTGTGGGGCATGTGTGGTGCACCCAATTTTGACAATTTTACGAAAAATTTGAATTTAAAAAAAATAATTTTAGCGTTTTAGCAGTTTGATGATTTTAGTGTGATAAAACAAAAGGCCCTACCAAATTTGTTTCACAATAGGGTATTTTTACAAACGAGGGATTCTGTTGAAAATGTATGGAATATTTAAAGAACATTTTTCTAATTTTAATCATCCTAATAAATAACAAAACCTTAACGGCCCGTGGTTGGCAACGACGCCAAAAATGCACGTCAACAAAAAACAAAAAGTCGGGCAACGCTTATGACGTCACACGTCCAAAATATCATTTGGCGGTATTACAAAAATGGGAAACTTAGACTCACTGTAGAAAATTTATTCGTCAACATAAAAATAAAATAAAAATGTCATAACTTTTTTAAGCAATTAAAAAATACGTGGAAATACCCTATTCTGCTCATAGTGTCCAATGTCCGATTGCTATCATAAAATCTTTCTAGAGTATGTATTCAAAAATACAAATAAGTGCCTATGTGTTTGTGGTTGTGAGAGTTGGGTTGTTTTTTGGGGGTAATCCCACAAAACCTTTGCTGTTTTATTTAAGCTGAAATCATAGTATAATAAAATAAATTTAAAACTTTTCCACTTTTAATTAGCTGAAATCAGTTTGTAACAAAAAATGCCCCTCATACAAATACATTATTTGAACACTTTGGTACTTATTTGTTACATGACCAGAGTAAAACGGGATACTGTCAGAATTTTTTTTTATCAGATGGCATATTATATTTTTTAGGCTTGAGTTTTGCTTTCTCGAGCAATATATTTAATATAATTCAGGATAGGTTATTTGCAAATCATTGTAGAGAAAATCTGAGTGTTGAAAGGACTCTGAATTTAATATAATTTTATTAATACATACCAAGGTAATAAGAAAACTCTAGGTTGATTTCCAGCCAGACTCGAAATGGATTTCACAAAATTATAAGCAAACCTACTATATTATTAGCAAGCTTATCACATTTTCAACAAGTAAAAAAGAACCTTTCGGGGAACGTTCTTATTTACTCAAAATTTAAGCATTGTTTATTTGAACATTCGAGAGATTTGTATGCTTTAAGAAGGCTTTTCACCGCACTAAACAATATCTTCATAATAAAAATGTTTATTATATTATTTAGGTTCTACGGGATTATGTTTATGATAAAATGCTTGGAATAAGTAAGCCTGTTATTTAAATTTATCAAATTGCTTTTTGGAAGGTTACTCGTAACGAATGAGCACTCTCTGGGGAATTTTATCTTTGAACCTCTGAACAGTTGTTTTAATAACGAAGATTTGTATTATAAGAGTACTAATAGTTCTGTGAATAGTAAACATTGCGGCTAAGAGTATGTTTCTATTCTTGTCTTACTTAATTAAAACCAAATTATTCTCTGAAATCATGTGATTTATAAGTAGGTACTTAACTACCTACCCTCTTATTTGTAAGTCTTACTAATACTATAAACGCTAAAGTTTGTATGGATGTATGCATGTTTGTTACTCTTTAAATCAAAATTTAATGAATCGATTTTAATGAAACTTTACAATAATATAGCTCATACATCAGAATAACATATATGCTATAATTCGTAACAACCGTGGCCACCAATAACAAAAAATTACCTTGTTTTCAACATATTTAGGTAATTTTTTGTTATTGGTGGCCACGGTTGTTACGAATAATTTTTAGAAAAAAACTTTAGATTCGCCTTAATCACTATAAAAGGAAACTTTTTGCATCACGGCCAGAGGAAAAAAAAGCATTTTAATTTTTAATTGCGTAAAATTTCACTTCACTTCGCGAACCGATATGTCATTAAACCGCCGCCTGCCGCTGTCATTTTGTTATGTTGGTATACCCGATATATTACCGCAACATAACGAGGAGCTAGAAATGACACTACTACGCAATCTATGCAAATTAGGTAAGTACTAGTTTGGCGAAATTCTGGAAATAAAATACAGTAAAATGAATAAAGACCTTCAGGCACGTTTTTTTGCATTCATTTTTTTATGTTAAAAGCTTTACCTAAAAATCTGTTTTGAGCACTAGTTTGGCGAATACTGGAAATAAGGGGAGAGTAAGATGTTTCCGTGGCACCGCCATTTGACGATGGATTTCGATAAATCAACCCAAATAAATCGTATTTTTTTTATAAAAAAATACATTCACTTTTGTATCACAAACCATGTTACACAAACCTAGCGTAGCCGCTAAACTACTTGAAAACTGGGATGTTTTTCTTGCCTTGACGCGAGCAGGCGCTACGAAGGGGGCACTTTCTTTTGTATCACAAACCATGTTACACAAACCTAGCGTAGCCGCTAAACAACTTGAAAACTGGGATGTTTTTCTTGCCTTGACGCGAGCAGGCGCTACGAAGGGGGCACTTTCTTTTGTATCACAAACCATGTTACACAAACCTAGCGTAGCCGCTAAACAACTTGAAAACTGGGATGTTTTTCTTGCCTTGACGCGAGCAGGCGCTACGAAGGGGGCACTTTCTTTTGTATCACAAACCATGTTACACAAACCTAGCGTAGCCGCTAAACAACTTGAAAACTGGGATGTTTTTCTTGCCTTGACGCGAGCAGGCGCTACGAAGGGGGCACTTTCTTTTGTATCACAAACCATGTTACACAAACCTCCATGATTCCAGTGCCTCAGCTAGACTCTGAAGTGATTCTGATTAGAGGTTCGTTTACATTATATTATTTATTCCGTTTTTCACAATTACGCGTTTTTTCATGTATCCCACGAAGTCGGCTACAGTCGTATGCATACTCTTGTTTGTATCAGGGATACCAACATAACAGTAGTTACAGCGGCAGGCGGCGGTTTAATGACGTATCGGTTCGCGAAGTGAAGTGAAATTTTACGCAATTGAAAATTAAAATGCTTTTTTTTCCTCTAGCCGTGATGCAAAAAGTTTCCTTTTATAGTGATTAAGGCGAATCTAAAGTTTTTTTCTAAAAATTATTCCTAGTAACCGTGGCCACCAATAACAAAAATTTACCGAAAACAATAATTGAGGTGTGTAAAAGCAAAGGCAGCAATCTCCATTTCGGCCAGATTGCTATGTTTGCTTTTGAAATGACATGGAGATTGCTATCTTTGCTTTTACGTACAATATTACATTAAAAATATTATATACACGTCTATTACATACAATATTTGTTCGTAATATTGTACGTAAAACCAAACACAGCAAACTCCACGTCATTTCAAAAGCAAACATAGCAATCTGGCCGAAAGGGAGATTGCTGCCTTTGCTTTTACACACCTCAATTATTATTGTTTAATAGAAAACGTCAAAATTTGAAAATGACATTTTGCAAAACAATAATTGTTAAACCAAAATTCTATTTTGGAAAATATTTAAATTAGCGAATTTATTTTAAGTACTCGCCTAATACTTTAAATCGAATCAAGAATTATGGATATTTTAAATAAATAGGTTAAGAATTTTGGTATAAACTTAGGACATAGGAAAAAAAATAGATTACTCGAAGTACTAGTACGAAGTCGCGGGCAAAAGCTAGTTATACATATTTAGGGAAACATTTTTTTAAAGAATTAAATTAAGAATTATACAATTTGTCCAAATAAATGTTATCTTCTCAATGACAATTATTTTTTCCAACTTTCTTTTCTTGTAGATACGTACTGCAATAATTAATATTTCGATTTGATCGCTTATATAGTTGGAACCACCAGCATGCGATCTTTGACAGGTTAAAAAGTTAATATTTAACAATGCCATTCATTAAACCGGAAGCTGAAGATATAAAACAATTCAAAGGCAAAAGAAAAAGTCCACAAAGCATCCCCAAATATGACATAGGCCATCAGGGAAATTATTTTCCCCATGGGCCTCTTGTGTGGGGTTCGCTAGAAAAAAACAAAATAATATTTTTAGACCGGTCAGTTTCCAAGTTGGAATAGCGTTTGGGTCCCACCCGGGCGTCACGTGTTCGATTAATCGGCTGGTTAAGAGGCTAGATTTTGAACACCCGCGTCTGTCATTCTGTCCCGCTCACAATAAGCTCACGCACACTTACAATTCATGCGAATGCGAAATGTGCGAATAAGACAACGCTCTAATTTACCAACAGAAATCGCTCGAAAAGGGGTTTATGGAGAATACACTTTACTACACCGAAACTTTCACGAAATTGAAATTTTTAAAAATATATTTTTTTTAGAAAGAAGACGTCGGTAGCTTTTTATAATTCTTTATGAGAGTTGAGTTAGCAGCACTTTTTCCTTAAATAATATTTTTTGATAAATCGTACATGTTTGACAGTGAATGTTTACGTTAATACGAAACGCATCAAAAATTCAAAAACATACCGACATAGTATTCACCCTTTAGAAGGCAGTATAAAAAAATATATTCATTTTGTGCAATTTTCGATGTAGAAAAGTGTTTTTTCCCGGGGTCCTTTTTGTATGGGCCGAAAAGCGAAGTCTATCATCTTAAGTCCTCCATCACGGCTCGAGCAACATCTTCCGCTTACCGTGGTGGTAGTAGGAGATTTTTAAATATTGTTCGGTTATTCGAAACACGGGAATGTTTGTCTTTCGTGAGAAATCACGGGATAGTCTAAATGAGGTTTTGTCGTTTATTTTCTATATTTTTGACCTAATGCTTTTAATTGGATGAAAATGTAAAATTAGGTTATCGATGTCTCCAAAAATGACGATGTTATGGCGCTTTCAAAGTAAACTCGAGTAAAATGTATGCAATGGTGTCTCGTGACGTCACACGAGTAACGAGATTGGTAGTACCTACCGCCAAACGCAGTACCACCACGTATTTACCATGATGTGACTTTTTTGCCTGTCGCAAATATCAACATTTAGACGGCTTATACAGGGTGCGGCTAAACAGATAGTGCAGTTTGAAGGGCTATATAAAAAAACGGCGCAACGTACAGAAATGAGGTTTATTTTATTTTATTCGGTACACCATGCCGTTTTATGCAACAAGTCCTGAATATGACATCAGAAAGATTATGGCCCCCAGAAGCGATACATTGATGAAGACGATTTCTGAAGTTTTCGGCTGCATTTTGGCACATCTCGACGGGCACAGCGGCGGTTTCCTCCCGAATTCGACCCTTGAGTTCTTCCAAGGCACGAGGCCGATGTTTCAAAACTTTTCCCTTCAGATAGCCCTACAGGAAGAAGTCGCAAAAGCTTAAATCAGATGTGCGCACGGGCCATCCCACGTCACCCCTTAGATAGACGAGGCGCGCAGGGAACATCTGTCGCAATTTTGTCATTTAAACGCAAGCAGTATGGGCCGTAGCACCGTCTTGTTGAAACCAGATGTCTCTAAGATCTGTTTCCTCCGTTATGCACGAATCAGACGGTTCACTAATCGTTCATTTCTGTATTTCATTCGGCCTATTTTACTCGGAATGACACGTCTGAACATGAAATGAAACAAAAGTGCTGAATACTGCCGAATGAAATCTTCAAGTGGACCGATCCAACAATGTTGGATTTTTTCATTCGGAATCCTTCACTCGCGCGCGGAAGAGAGCAAAGTGAAACGTCTGAACATGGAGTGAAATCTCAATCAGTTCGTCTCGCGTCCTGTACCGGAAGGACGCTATCACGTCGCACGTAAAACGTCAAAATGGTATTCGTTGGGCTAATTTGTTTGCTTTTGGGAACATGACTCATAGAAATTGTTGGGTCTCCCTTAATATCTATGTGTTATATATATATTTTTTAATACATATAAGATTATTCATTTGTAGGTAAAAGTTCGTAATAAAAAAAGTAAAATCAAATTGTGTTATTATGTCATAAAAAATAAAAAGGTTTATAAGACGAAACAATACTGTTTTTAAATATATTTTTGTATTTAATTGTGTCAATCAAAATCGATGCATCTGACACGTTTTTCCTTAATATTCGAGGCCGGACCGCGCTGGAAATCAAACGAATTCCAGCGCGCCTGACCTCGCTCGGCGATGCTATGGTGGGAATGGACGAGTGAAAGCTTATTTCTATAGCGCCGTCTGAACATGGAAAGAAACGAAGATGGAACATTAGGCCGAAAAAACATGAACCTTCACTCGAGTGAACTGTCTGATTCCACCATTAGTACTGTCACGCATCGTCCATTCTCCTCGAGAAAATGGGTGGCGATGACAGAACGGCCATTTTCTCGAGGAGAATGGACGAAGCGTGACTGTACTAACGGAGGAAACAGATCTTGGAGAAACGTGTGGACGGCAAAGCCCCGGTTTTGTCCGGTCCAAACCATGGCAACGACTGAAAACGGCACGATCTTCCCGACAGAATGAGACCACTCCCAGGTTCCTACCCCCACCATACGGGATGTACCGGCCTTTCAAAACTGCACTGTCTGTTTTGCCGCACCTTATATTTTCGGTAGGTATATTCGTCGTTTACCGAAAATTCAAAAAGTTCTGGCCTCAGCTTACTCAAACTAATATCTAAATACTTAAAAAAACCATGTAATTTCGTTGCATGAGAGACCACCTCATTCTCAACAAAACAGTTCGAATTTTGAAAATTGAAATTAAAAAAATTTATAAAAACAAAAATTTACAGATAGAGTAACAAGCAAAAATTTTATTGAAAAAATGCAGATTTTTAAATAACATTGATTCATTCATCTTATTTACATTTCTACAATCGAGCTTACGGTCTTGTAATTCAATTAAAAATATCTTATCCACTGTATTGCAGATTTTTTCGTTATTAAAATGAAGCATAACGACAAATATTCCATAATAATAGAAGTTAATGACTATTAAAATTCAATTTTTGCAGCTAGCTTTCAGCATAAAGTATAATAAGGCTTTAGATATTCCGGCCTCTCGCAGAGAGAAACGAACAACAGAGATGTTAATGATCGTCCTCTAATGGCGCACAATTACTATCTCTATTTCTAGGTTAACTGAATTACCGGGGAAGCGGAAAGCAAAAGGGTTTACTGGCCTAAATAACCCTCACTTTACTCCTGGGGAGGGGAGGGTCTTGGTGAATATACGTTATATAGTACAGAGCCGGTATAATTTCCAAGGTAAACAAGGACGTGTCGCCAAAATTGCTGTATTTTAAATTTATTTATTTTTATTATTTTATTTTATTTATTTTTTTTTTTTTACATTAGGTCCACACAGGAGGCCCTGAGGAAAATAATTTCCCTCAGGGCCTATGTCACCTTTGGGGATGCTGTGTGGAGGGTATTTTTAAGGAAAGGAAGGAGAGGAAGTTCTGGAAAGGAAAAAGGTATGAGGGTTGGGTAGGAATCTGGGGTTCAATGTGTCTAGGTCATCCGCCGCCAAGACCTAGACAATGAACCCCATGAACCCGGGCACCCCTGCTAAGTCACCAAACGTAGCGAACCACTTGGGGTGACCTATGGCAGAGGTGTTGGTTATCCAATAAATGGTTCCCGGGGCGGCGGTACCCATTCCCGCCTCCCAAATTGGAGATTTATATGGATATTGTAATGTTTTAGGATTCAGTCAAGAATAGAAAGGAGACTTTTAATAATACACTTTGTTTTTAGCGTACAAGTATAAAATTTTATTGACACGAAATAATACAATCCAAAGGAATTTTATTTCCCCCCAACGGAACTGATAAGTGTTTCTTTCTATGTGGTTTGATGCAGAAGAGGGCAATAATTAGTTTTGCAAACAATATATTAATTTCAATTCCGTTGGAGGGGATGGGAGGAGCCTGCCATCTATCTTAATAATGTCAAACTATTATTGAAAATCTTATGTAAAATTATGACCTAGATTCAATTTCTGACAGATATTAATTATAATTGTAAGATTTATGAAGCTTAAAGGTAAATAATTAATTATAAGTTATTGCTGAATGCCCACTAATAATAACATTTTTAGTCACAATATTTCACGTCACTTAATTAGCTATGTCAGATATTAAATTACATAAATTTCAATAATTTTCTTATAAAACATGTTATTATATGTAGGTACTTTATCGCTCATCGAAAATGTAGGTACTTAAATTCAAAATAAATATGAGTTATAGTTTAATTTTTCTTTCTTAATCTAAGGAAAATAATTTCCCTCAGAACCTATGTCATCTTTTTTTCTTTTATTACATTTTTCTTTATTCAATAAAATGTTAGTTACATGTTTTGAGAATTTTACGACCACCATGCTACACGGAGAAAAACGTTATTCGAAAAAACGACCATTTTAATAGAAAAAACGGTTAAACACGGGACTGAACTTCTTACGAACAAATTAACAGGGTTTCAATGTTTATTGGCGGGAACATGTAAGAATAATTTGTTGGTATACGTAATTTCGTATGTATACCAAAAAAAATATTCTTACATTTTCCCGCCAATAAACATAGAAACACTGTCAATTTGTTCGTAAGAACTTCAGTCCCGTTTTTATTATTAAAATGATCGTTTTTTCTAATAACATTTTTCTCCGTGTATGTACTTTGCATGCTAGGCTAGGATCTTTGCGAATGCTGTGTGGAAGGAACCCGCTATATGAACTAGAGTTACAATCAATCCCACTCCCACAACTGAAATTAGTATATTTCATTATTGAATTGATATTTATTTATTTTGTTTGATTTTACATTTAAATATATACTTAAGAGGTACCTGCTTCTTCTAATTACCCACCTCGTAATTTTTAATGTTATTTTATTAAAAAATACTTGAGTTCAGCGAGTGAGGCACAGTCATTATAATGGCAGGTGAATGAATCGTACTAATCTACCAAATCTACAAAAAATAAATCTTTTGGTCTTTGTATTCTTTACAGCCGTGATTATGTTGTAAGCGTTTTCGTTATAACGGTAGTGTACTGTATTTTTAAATGATTTATTTTCTGTGTTGTAGTTGGGAGTGCCATTCCAGAATATTTTCTTCTTCCAAAATAACTTTTAACATTATTATAAGCAACAATTATTAGCCTAAAATACTCATCCATATTGAAAAAAACCTCCCGAGAAAAGATACATGCCGCCGACGGGATTCGAACCCGCGCCCCTCTGATTACCGGTGAAAAAATGTAATAAGCGGTAATTGTTGAACGAAACACTAGTATGTATTGAATCATTTGGCGGGTAAGAGATAAGTTGTCGTAGCTTAATGGATAGAGCTCTTGACCGGCAATCAGAGTGGCGCGGGTTCGAGTCCCGTCGGCGGCATGTGTCTTTTCTCGGGAGGTTTTTTTCAATACGGATGAGGTTTCTGGCTAATAATTATTGTTTATAATTTTTGTTACCCTTTGGGCTATGCATAAAAAGTCCTGTCTTAAACATTAGTTTATCAATTTAATAACCCAGGTCCGGGACATACGCCATTCCTATGTCTACCTACGTTCAATTGTCGTGAAAACAAGCTTATATGTCCAAGCGGTTAAAAGTTTTAACCTCACTAAAAAACCATTTTCTTAAAATAATTTGTCAGTTTTGCGATAACCCTATTTGAACAGTAATGCATTGCTGTCGGTATATTTTGTTCCACACAAATGTGTCCCTCGAATACTAAAGAGAAGATGTGACATAGAACTATGGCTTAGTAGGGTTAGCTTCCGATGCCGAAATTTGCATATTATTGGACGAAATAGATTCTGAAATAATAGCGGAAGGTCTCTATGAGGCGTGGGTCGTGATATTCTAATTCTATACTACAAACACTGCAGGAACAAGAAGGTAGATATAATGTATATAGATATTGTGGATAGGGTAGGAATAAATTACCTACCTGATAACGCGGTTTATCTGCAGCAGTGTTATGTATAACTTTTGTTAATATTTTATACCTCATTGAAGAAGAAGATAACAATAATAATCAAAAAAATTTTAAATATGAAAATAAACAAGACACAAAAAAATAATAAAAGATAACGGTCGCAACTGGGACTCGAACCCAGAACCTTACGTCTTAGCGGGACATACACCTCTACCAATTGGGCTACTGCGATCTATTATGAGACTGTCGTAATTGTCAACTTCATATTTCAAATTTCAGAATTAACAATATTATCTTCGACTAATGTTTTTTTTTTCCATTTTATTGGCAGCTACCTTTATTATTGGAAACAAGTATTCAAAGAATGTATTTGTTACCTAGATAGTGTCTCGGATAAATATATCCGATTTTATTTTTATTTATTTATTTATTTATTTACATTTGATACATTTAAAGCCAAAATAACAAATAATATTACATAATAAGAGAAAATATTTAAAATGAATACAAGTGTTATTACGTTGTTTTAGGTCGATATTAGTTCCTAGCTAGGCAGATTGCCTGTTCTAAGGAACCAAAGTTATGGAACATATATATATTATATTTATGAATATTTATTATATATTTTTATTTATTATTTTATATTATATATATATATATATTTATTTAATTATATAATAAATATAATATATATATATATTTTTATTTAATATTTATTTTTATTTATTATATATTTATGGAACACCTATTAACTTTTTATAAAAGTCTAAATGAATATTCATTTAGAATTTTATAAAAAACGTTCAAAACGTTCTTATAAAAATAGGAATTTTGTACCTCGTTTACATTCAGCTATTGCCACCGCTACTGCCCGAAAAACTTCTGTGGCAGCGTTAAAATCTCGTAGTCTGCCAAAAAAAGTAAATGTTCGTCTTTTTTTATCTTGGCACCCTTGGGCTATGTGATTTCAATAGCAAAAAAATATACACATTTTGTTTTTTATTTTTCATTAAAAATATGTTTTAGGGGTTGCTATCATTGATCAAAGTTTTGAAAATACGAAACGTTTTGGCAATGACTGCGGGAAATATGTCACTGCATTCCGAATTAAATAAGTCACAGATGGGTTAAACACACCCCTCTCCCGATTCCCGCAGTATTGTAAACAAAAAGAAGTATATATGATTTAAGATTTTCACGGCCAAAAGTAATTGTGTTGTTTATTTTTGGGATGTTATGGCGTAAAGGAGTAATACGGCATAACATCCCAAAAATAAACAACAACAAAATAAGAAGCATGTTTAAACGAGTTAGTTTCGCAATTAAAGTCATTGTGTTTTTGTTCTTAAACTGAATTTATAATCGTGACACAAAATGGCGATTACGAACGTATGTGTAACATATAATAATTTCATGTGATATATAATATAATACATATAAAAAATTTGCTTAAAATAAATATTAGTTTAAATACCAATACCTAAATTTTCGCAGCCCATAAAAAAAATCTGAAAAAACTTTATAATTTTTTCGATATTCGGAAACACATAAAAGGATGCCCTATAGAAAATTTTTCGAAACTATTCTTCATTTGTGTCACCCTAGTGCATGGTGCATACATAAATTCAGCTTTGTACTTTATTAGCATTCCACATCGGGAAATGGAGGACGTAGAACTAGTTATAGCTTGAGTGTTTTAAAAAGAATGTAGAAAAGAAACAACATGCAAACATAAACAGTTAAGCGTGTAAAACAACATAACAAACAAGAGAAAATAAAGTTTGAGGCAAGTTAATAAAAAGATCCAAATAATTCTCTTAAGTTCTAGGTCTATCGTTAAATATCTTCTCTCCGGAATCTTGCCACTACAGTATCATCAACCCTTAGAAATTCGCATCCTTCTCCAGGAGACGTATATACCCAATATAAATTACAAATAAATAAAAATACTGGATGTATTATACTATGTATATATTTTTATCTAATTAAAATGATAATAAAGTGATTTTACTATTATCGAAGAAGTAATTTTTAATCATTCGAAAACATATATCTAATTTGTGCGAAACCCGTAACAAATTGCATGACAAATGAAAGATGAAGGAAGGTACACCAAACTAGTTAAAAAAACAGTTGTTTTTCTGGAACGCAAATAAAATATAGATATTACGAGTATATAGGTATGAACTTTAACTATGTCAAACGTATAAAAAATCTAAAACGGCAAATCTCAACCATTCAAAATTTGAAGCATGAATTTCATCACATTTATGAGGACATTGGCAGTGAACATTACGATACAGTATCTTTATTGAATCCAGGCCTCAGAGCTTTATCCGGCTTTCGACTAAAGACCATTCTCAGAGTAAAAGCTTTCTCAAATCGTCCAATTTTGTTTAGTGAATCGTGGTCAATTTTATCTCTGGGAGAAACGGCGATGAAATGGCCCGGAAAACATGCCACGGTTAATTTTCTATCGACGCTGTTTCCACTGTCATCTCCAGGCGACGAAGGAAATCATGTTTGAACGGAGATAGAAATGGGGAATTATTAACGCGGTATTGTTGAGGGGAAAGGAGGAAATGGTGTGAATTACATCTCCACTCTACGCTTTCTTTGTTGTAATATATATATATATATATAAGCGAGGACGAATGGAATGTACGCTTTTTCAATTATTTCTGAACACCGTGTCGTTATTGTTTATCAGATTAATGTGGAAATATTCTACAAAATACAGCCATGAGACATTCTTTACCATTTTGTGCCAGATGAAAGTATTAAAAATATAAAGATTTGTTCTTCAATCTTCGCAAACTCATTTTATGGTGTCATTTACATAAAGACGTCTTTAATTTTTTGTCTTTTTTGATTTAAAAAAATGCAAATCTTCTACAATTAGAAATTAATTAAAAGCGTAACAAAGTCAGTGTTTTATTTCATTACTGCCATTTTGATAACCAAATCTTTTTCAAAATAATAAAGTGAGTGTTTTTATTATATATTTTTTTAATGTTTACATTTACTAATAAGGTAACAGATAAGGCGCCGTGCATTAATGGTAGAGCTCTCGACCGGCAATCGAAGGGGTGCGGGTTCGAGTCCCGTCGGCGATTTGTATCTTTTTTCGGGGAGGTTTTTTTCAATATTGATGAGTGTTTCAGGCTAATAATTATTGCTTATAATAATAGTTACCCTTTGTGCTATGCATAAATAAATCTTGTTTTAAACGTTTATCAATTAAAAATAATTTACAATGTACTATCGTTACTTAAATTTTAATTTTTATGCTACCGGTTTCGACACATCCGTGTCATTCACTAGCAAACTTAAAACTAAACTTAAAATTTAAAACATTAAAATTTGAAACCGGTAGCATAAAAATTAAAATTTAAGTAACGATAGTACATTGAAAATTAAAACTCTTCAAAACAAAATGTCTAGAAATTGTTACATAGTTAATGCCCAAGAAATACAAAAAAAAATAATTTACATTTACTCGCTAATAATTGTCCAAATTGCCTCTAAAATCATAAAATACAAAATTTTTTAATAGCCTATATTTTGTATTTTAAAGCCAAAATAAATGTCCTGTACGAAGTAGATATTTGACGTACCTTCTGATTATAAAAATAATTTTTTAGTTTGGTTCAGTATTTTGGCCTCAAATCCAAAACTACGTTTTGCATGAAACATTTTCTCTTAACAACGATTAATTGGATCACTTTATAAGCCTAGCTTACAAGTTTTAACAACTTGTACTAATTTATAATAATTAGTCAAGAGCTGTTTTTGCAGTATTTTTTTTCGCTATCATATCAAAGTTTTTAGCAGCGTAGCGCAGTACTCGAGACTCGACAACTGGAAGTGAAAAAAAAGTTTTAATTAACAGAGATGCCTTTGAATGAGACGCACCCTCTCCAAAACATCTCCATTTCAATCCCTGGAAAGGCCCAATAATTTCGATGAAAAGGTCTTTATTGCTGTAAGTTCTTAATCAGATTAAAACGTTAATATATTTTTATGAAAACATAAAACGTTCGTTTGACATGTAATGCTTAATGCTTTACATAAGTGCTGACAGCTATTTTAATGTGTAAACGAAAAACAGGAGTTTTTATCTCATTTCTCGCATTCTACTAGCACCCTTGCTAAGTTACCAAACCTAGCGAATCACTCAAGGTGACATATGGCAGAGATATTAATTATCCAATTATGGTTTCCGGGGCGGCGCGGCGGTACATATAACCGCTTTCCAATTTGACGACAATTTTAATCGGACTATCTAGCGGTACGAAATTCTCATACAGTCATGGGCGTAGCCTGTTGTTGAGCGGTGGGCAGATGGAAAGAGGTCACCCAGCCGAGTAACCGCCTAACCCCTCAACCCGCCCCTTTTTTATGTTTTTGGTTGAAAAAATAAAAAATCAAAAATCACTGGAGACAAAAATTTCTTTCACCTTTTTTTCTTCAAATAATGTCAGGAATCACTGGTTAAAGTAAGTTAATACCTACGTCCCTTAACACCCTGTACATGTACTATATTAAAGACTGCGTACATAAAGTTTAAAAAAAATTAAAAAATGCCAATAATGTTCTCAATTACTTTAAGCCAAGTTTGTCCTTTCTCTGCCGCCGCTCCTTCACCAAACACCATATCTCATTTTAAAGATCTACTTTCGTTTAATTTTGAACTCGGGTCCTTTGAAGAAATTGCGCTAGGAAGACAGGAGTACTTGAACCTCTTTGATGGAGATTCCTACCGTGGAATTATTGTCATTCCTCGTCTTGGCTTTTTTCTTCTGCCACGTCATCCCGTTATATTATTTCGTATAGCATCCTTCTGACATTACTATGCCTTTCACCTTCCTCGTCTTCTATATACAACAATGTGCTAATGGCAGACTATTCAAATGTAAACCGGGAATAATGCCTTAATAATAAATGTAACGTTTTTCTATTCGATCGCTGAATTATGTGGTGTCATATTTTCTTCATTTTTACGTTCATTAATATAGGGTCTTTAAATGAGGACGCTCGATTTTAAAATGTAAATAAAACAAGTTGTATGTGAGATACCTACTCAATTTTATTATTATTTGAAAGTACAAATTTATGACATTAAGTGCCAAATTTAACGTACCTATTCAAAATTTCCGCAAAAAGAAAATGAAAATCTTAATTTTTAAGTAAATTTCTTAAATCAGTGAATTGTGTTTTCAATTACCATAATTTTTTGTTCTTAATTGTATTGTTATTATTTATAAATGTTTCTATGACATGGCGTAAGATCCAATTTGAGAGGCGGATATGGGTAACGCCGCCCCGGGAACCGTTTATTGGATAAACACCCCTGGCATAGTTTGCCCTAAGTGGTTCGCTACGCTTAGTGACTTTGGTGGCTCCCGGGTTAATGGGTGAGGTTTGTCTATGTCTTGGCGGCGGATGCGTTTGTCCACCTACTACGCGGTGGGTCGAATCGGGAGAGTCTGGTTGAGAGGGACCTCCGGTTGGACTCTCTCGACCCATCGCCTTGCGCCGTATTGGGAGGGATGGATTAAAGTCATTCACTCCTGGACACTTTGACCCCATACTTCTACTCATCCCTAATACTATTTTCCTCTATAGAACTTTTTCTTCTTCCTCTCCATACAGCATCCCCAAAGATGACATAGGCCCTAAGGGATTTTTTTCCTTAAGGCCTTTTGTGTAGAGCTAATGCAAAAAAAAATTCATCCAAAATATTAGCATAAATTTTAGAATCATTTTCTTCCTCAGGATATATCAATGAAACAATTCGCCAAATTGTAAACTAAATTCTATTTCATGTAATGTATTCCTCCGGAAAAAATATAAATATGCTACAATGATAACATAAAAAAATTTGGTTTGCTGAGCAAAAATATTACTTTCGTAAAGTAATATAAAACATGTTTACGGCAGACCGTCTGTTATTTTCTACCATTTGTAGTTTTCCGTAGTTTGAAGTTTTATACTGGTAGTAATTTCTACATTGTAGTTGTTGAAACTTGTACTTACTATTCTCTGGAATAAAACAAACAAACTCTAGATAATTGTTTTTATAACCCGCTTCCAGATGGTGTAATTGTAAAAAAAGCTCCAATTTCGAGTTGCGGCTCGTTTGGTCCTTACATACCTACTTTTATCATACTAGTTGTTCTATGAACAGTTAGAAGACTTCAACATTTCGATTCTGAATGGTGGTCTGAAACCAGGGCGATACTGAGAGTATCTTCCACTTTTTGTTTTATTATTTATTTATTGTTTCTTCACATGTTACATTAAAGTTTACAATCCAATAGTCAACCTCACTAGGACACAAGTCTGTGTTGAGGTTTTATGGCCATTTCAAGCCACGTTTCAGTCTCGCACCAAGGCAATACTGATACTCTGGAACGTACCGCAAATATACCTTAGTTTAATTTTAAATTAAAATATTGTGAAACTCAAATCAATCAAATAAAATTTACTTGCCCAAGCCGGGATTTAAACCCGCGACCTCCGGATCGGTAGACGAGAGCTATCTCATATAGATCAACAAAAGCTGATTTTATTTAATTATAAGTAAAAATAATAAAACGCCATTTAAAAACGATTAAATAAAACTGATTTAAACGCCCTCTGATTGGTCGGCGTGTCCTGACCGTACTTACACCGCTTCCTCGCGGATCAGCCGGCCGGCCGCGTGCAATGCAACGAATACGGACAATTTTGTGCTAAGTTGCGCTATGTAGCCTCGCACACGGTTCACGACTGCGGAATACAAGTTATTTCAAAAGGATTAATTTTTTGGATATCTGGCTAAATATTTAAATTGGCATTTGTTGATTTCATATGATTTCGATTGTTTCGGCGGGCTTTGAAAAATGCAAACTTTGAAAATTATACTATGAAGACATTTTATAAAAAATGATAATTTGTTACCAACTAAACATTCTTTAAAAAATTACTGAAATTCCTTACTGGGGACTCTATAATCTCGTTAGCTTCAGAACGTTGGGAGCAGTTGCGACTCTTGTGCGGTGCTGGTATAAAAGCCAGCAGTTACGAGCAGATGGGTGGAGAGCCGTAGAACACGGTATTGGCACAAATACTTTGCTTCATCTATGTACTTTCATGCATTGTCTCATACTCACATGTTAATGGGTCATTTTGAACGATAGAATTTTTCTCACAATGAGCTTTATAACTCATCGGGATTGCAATGTAGCAAAGATAAAATTAAAAACAAAAAATTCTTTAAACTCTTTTTACGTTCATCCATTGTGAACATTTAAACCGTGCAACCGTACTTTTCTTAATCTTGTTCATAATTTTTATATCAACTTTGCATTTTTTTTCGTTCTCCTCATTTATAATGAATCACTTGTTGTTCAGTTCTATCACAAATACGCCGTTAGCCATAAATAATGTTTGGAAAATTCACTTAAATTTTCGTTCGCGACGCAAGGACGTTAGAGGTTTGTAAAAAACGAGTTAAGAGAATTTCATTACCAAGACAGATTTTCTTGTCGCATCCCAATCGGGGAATTTATTTAAAAGTACTAAGTAATCACACTATATCTATTTTTATCGAATCTTCCATTTTCTCATACTGAATAATATAGTTCCCTTTCGTCATAAACTTACCAAATCAGTAAACACTGGAAGAGAGAGAAATAAACTGAAGTTGTTTATTACAGCCGATAAATTGAATGTTTCTCATAATAATCCTTTGTTACGCGAGAAAATAATATCGAAAGGTATTTTACAAGTTTCTTTATGTTCCAATTTGAAGAATTTACTCCTTTCTCAATAGTTGGGAACTTTGGCAATATCATCTTTCGCTTTCCTCAAGGAAGCTCTATAACAATTTTTCGCGGAGTGAATGAAAATTCAAAGGAAATTCTGACGAAATTCGATGCTGTCTGCGTTTCAGTAAGAATTTCGGAACTTTTCGTGCTTTTAATCTAAAACTTTCAGAAAGGTGGGAAGCACGAAGCACGTCAGCGTCACGGCCAACGAGCTCGCAGTCAAGTCAGAGATAAGTTATGTATGACGCGTTCGTCTCATAACCAGGTAACTTAAATGTCCCTTAATTTGATACCCCTATCACCAGGCGGATCGTGAAATATGAGCGGCTTTTGAATATTTAGAGACGAGAACCGAGTTCCCGTTTAATCACAGGAGACCATATTTGTCCCAGCTCACATAGGTCTCACAGAAATCGTTGTTTCTCCATTACTATCATAGTCAGAAATGTGATCTAAACGGTATTGGAAAGAGAATACAACAAACTATATATTGAAATCTAAAAGAAAACCACAAAAAAAATAAAATTTACCCCTTTCTGAAACCAAAGTTTCCTATAGCAATTTGAAAAAAAATTATGGAACTTTGTGAATTTTTTAAGAACTTTTTTTACATGAAAGGAAAAAAAAGTGAGGTGACAGTAAGGTTTATAATTAATTTATCTAATGAAATAAGTATGTGTTTTATTTTTTTTTCATTATCAGTAATTTTAGTTAGAAAAAAAGTAAAGTGAGCCATTTTGAACACTTTTTAAAGATTTCGCAAAAAAAAAATTATTAAAAAAAAATAGTAATTTTTAATATAGAAATTTAAAAGCCTGTTTCATCACCTTTCGAAAACAGTTTTTAGTTTTCGAATACGTTAACAAATGTTCTATTTATTTGGATTTTATTGCAAAGCTGGAATATTTTTAGCCTCTGACAAAATACGCCATTTTTTTAAAGGTTTAATGGAGGACTTAATACTGTAGTCACTGGTAAAAAGTGGTCAAAGGCAGTGAGGTAGTATTCCACAATAGTATTCTGCTAGCAATCCTTATGAATGGCTTTGTCGTTTAGAATAAGCGGATATTTCAATCTCTCGTAGATAACGATGACTTAATAAATGCATAAAAATATTTAAATATAATTGTCCCAAATAAATACATGGATTTATTTTGAACTCGTAACCCAAATAACTACAAAGCAGTGATGCTTAGTAGCTGAGTTGGAAAATGCGTCTGGTTCCCAAACAGGCATCGTGGGTTCAATTCTTCAGCTAGCTGCTAGATACTCCGTCATTGCAAAATCTACATTTTCTGCTTATAATAACGTCAGAAGGAGTTTTTATAAAATTATTATTTTACTAGCTTCTGCCCGCGACTTCGTCCGCAAATTAGTAGGTACTTCAAGGAGCCTATTTTCTTTTCCTATGTCAAATCAATGTTTATACCAAAATTTAAAATATCTTTAATTATTGATTCGATTCAAAGTATTAAGCGAGTACTTCAAATAAATTCACTAATTTAAATATTTTCTAAAATAAAATTCTGATTTAATAATCATTTTCAAATTTTGATATTTTCTATTAAACAATAATTATTATTTGTAATACATATAAAATAGCTAGCTTTAAAAATTATAACCTATATGTTATTCTGATGTATGAGCTATATTATTGAAAAATTTCAATAAAATTAATTCAGTAGTTTTTGCGTGAAAGAGTAACAAACACACATACATCCATACAAACTTTCGCGTTTATAATATTAGTAAGATTCGTATCCCGGTAATGTTCACCTTTCCTTTTTTAAATAATTAATTATTATCCAAAAACTTTCTCTTTTAAAAACACCCAATACCAGAATAGAAAATTTTATTCCCAAAAGGGGGAAATTCTGATTTCACCCACGTAGTTTGCATAGTTAATCAGAAAATTCACTGATTCCATTGTCGTCAAACTAAATTATTTCAGTCAATTATTCCCAAAACGTTCGGTTTTCAAAAGCATCCAATATCAGTTTGAGATTTTTTATTCCCAAATGGGGTAAATTTTGATTTCTCCCACATAGTTTTCATAGTTAAGATGATAATTATAGTGGTGGAGAAACTTGAAAAATGGATTTTACTTATATAATAATAATTCTACGATCCAAGATGATCTAAGCATTGAACCACTGCTGCACTTCATAGAAAAATCGGTGAGGTGGCTTGGGCATGTACTAAGAATGTCTGGTGACCGAATTCTGAACAAAATACAGAGTGCCATTCCAGAGGGTAGACGTCCAGTAGGCCGCCCCAGACACAGTTGGGCGAGGCAACTCCAAAAACTGAGCGAGGAGTGGATGGGTCTGCCATGGACGGAGGCCGAACAATCGGCTCAAGACAGGGACGTATGGAGGAGCCTTGTCGATGCAGTGGGTCCCCGACCGGAATAAGACAAGGGGAAGAAGAAGAAGATTTTACTAAATTGTTGTTGTCACTGTTGCTTTTACTCCACCGGATATTGAGCGAAAGGGACAAAGCACCTCGGGCTTCTAATACCTACCTAATATCGAGGTTTTGTATTCCCCACTTTTCTCCTCCAAAAGTGGACTGATTTTAATTTTTTTTTACTACCTACATAAGAAAAAACTATTCCATGTCTGTACGTTTTGCTTTTTTAAAAAAAAACATTGTCTAGTTTGAATACTGTACGTCTTTTGACGGCGTTTAAACCAGTCAATTTTATTGATTTTTAAAAGGTCATAACTTCTATAAAAAGTAACTTATCAAAAAAAAACAAAAAATACCGACACGCTAGTAGTTGATGTCTATTTTATGTAAAAGCAATATTTTCTCTAGGGATAAAATCCAGAGAGATAAATAGGGAATACGTTTGTATGGAAAAATCACGCCTCCTTAATCAGAATATTCAGTAATTCCGTTGTCATCAAACTAAACTGGGAATTATTTATTTTATTTCAGTCAATTATTCCCAAAACGTTCGGTTTTTAAAAGCATCCAATATCAGTTCGGGAATTTTTATTCCCAAATGGGGTAGATTCTGATTTCTCCAGTGTAGTGAATTTTTCCATTTTTGCCAACAGCGTGGAAAAGTCGTCTCGAGTGGACCCCGCCAATCCTTTCAACTTTACAAAAGGGCTGAGGTCAGGGCCCGCTGGAGGGGTGAAGCTTCAAGGGCTTGCAAACTTAGGAAAGAAATTTCGAAATAATTAAAATCGAAACATTTTAGAAATAATATTTACTAAATGTGCCACTTTGATTGAGCCATTTCATTTTGTTTTGAAAACAGGCTACTTTAACGAAATAACACCTGTACACGTTTAAAATATATTCTGTTATTATGCAATATTATTCCCGTTATTTTTTCTATATAAATGTATCCAATGTAAACAAATATATATTTAAAAAAAATAATTAATAATATTACTTATATTATTGACATGATATGTTTATTTTGCTCCACACAGGAGGCCCTGGAGAAAATAACTTGCCTCAGGGCGTATGTCTTTACAAATTTGTGTATTGTAAAAAAATAAATCAATTTGTTATCAACGAGTCTTAGTTGAACCCAAAAAGGGGGGTCAGTATGTCTAGAAGTAACGGACTTATTATTAATCGCTTCATCCGTGGTGCAAGGTGGCGGTTTCACAATCCCTTCAGAAGACGAAACGTTACGTCCATCGCAAAAATAGTTGTAGGTAAATAACAACATAAAAATCGATTTTTTAAATAATCCAACACAGCGGAAAAATTCTTACGTTGTAAAATTGAACATATTTTCAGTCAGAAATTTCTAGGTTTACATAACTATTTTCAGCTTACAACGACATTTTCGCCCTAAGCTATCGTGCTTTAGAACATCCCTAAAACGGTCATATACTAAAACAAGAGTCCATTTTCTTTGTTCCGGCTTTTTCGACTGGTCGATAAGAAAATGGAGTATGAAAGAGGTTGAATATGGTCGGGAAGTTGACATACGTGGATCATAAAACAATACCAGAGATTAGTTAGAAAGATTGAAAAATCTTGGAGGCCAGTAGGTTAAAATGTTAAGAATTGTACTGGCGAACCACGACGGGTTTCACAATTGCAGCTGTATCTCAGTGGAGAGATCAGTCGCCTTTAATGAAATTTCTGGGCGTTTAAATCCAGGTCTCGAGTAAAACCCATCGTATATCATGTTTTTCCTAGTTGATGGATGCATTTTATTGTATTATTTTATTGAAACTATAAAGCCAACCACAAAGAAATTCGGCTTCCTAACTCACAGGCTTTTATTATTTTCCATTGAATTTTACCCTAAACACAGGTGAATCACATAAATCATGTTAGGACCTTAAATACCCGAAATTGAGAAACTTTCCTATCTTAAATACCAATTCTTCCGAGCGAACGAAAATATTAACATAATAATTCATTTTTTAAACGACGCGTTCCTTCGGGAATTATAGCTCTAGAAATTCTTTAAATAACCTTAACAGGGTAGAATCATTATTCATCCCTTACCTTGTCCAAGGGGTTGGGAAATTATCTGAGGCGCCTTTTTTATTCGAGGACCTCTTCAATGTTTATGATTAATGTCCTGAGTTAGCATTTCACAATGGTGCCTAATCTATAGGGCCTCTCTTTGTATCAAATAAACGAAGAAATACAAGTTTCCATTCCTCTTCTGATATTTCTTTCTTGATGCCTCGTTTTATATCGGGGAAAATAAATTGATGTAAGGGTGTGTTTGCATCAAAGGACTTTCGCAGAAGATCTCTTTTTGACTTTTTTAAGGATAGGTACAACAATTTACCGAACGCTGATTTTCTCAAAGGACTTTTACAAATAAAGTATGTGATATTTTGTATACGCGACGATGCTCAATGTACTCATTCCAAACCCGGACCTCTTACGATAAAGGAAGTTTGTTTTATGAAACCGAAGTTAATATATAATTATTTGAAATATTAATTCCCCTGTTTTATTAAATGAGTATCATATTTTGTTATTCTTAAACCACGTACCTACAAATTGGGAGGCGGGTATGGTGATTTAGAAGAATTATCCGAGTGCAACGTGTGAGGTTTGTCCAGCACCGTTGACCGATAAAGTCCTACGTCAATACGATATTGAGTAAATTCATCATCTATAGTCAGTTCGCGATATTTGTATTTCTATATATTCACGGTCCACAGTTTATGAGAAATGTTCGGACGTATCAGATAATCTTCCGTTAACTGTCAATATTCAGATTGTTTGGAACAATGTCATTCGCACGCAAAATTATTGCGTAATAAACGGAGTTAAACTGACGAAGCTCTTAGAATTAAAATAAGTGGTATACATGGAGAGTTGAATCCCTTCGGACCGATGTTAGTTATGTATTAGTTGGGGCTTGGAGAAACTGTTCACAAAACAAGTTGTGAATAAAGACCTGGAGACCCCTGCTGAATCATCAAACATAACGAACCACTGTGGGTGCATTATTTTGAAGGGGTGTTGGTTACCAATAAATGGATCCCGGGGTGGCGGTACACTTGCCCGCCTTCCAAATTATGTGAAGCGGGAATTTTAATCTTGTCACCACCTGTAAAAGTGGTCAATTATTTTGCCCGATTTTAAATATTACACGTCGAACTTAATCTAATTTTTTAAAAATTTATTAAGTTAAAAGAAATATACATATTTTGCTTTGTTAACTTAACATGCATTGATAGAAAAAATATTAATAATGATGGTTTACTACCTAACACCAAGTAACACATTTTTTTAAGTAAGAAAATTTTGGTTTTGCTCATTAATCTTGAGAGCAAACAGTTTTTTTAAAAATATATTCATTTTATTTTCGGTTGTCAGGAAGGAGGTTATATATGTTTTATGCCTATGTTTCTTTTGCCACACTCTGTCTTTGTTGAATTTGTGTATAATTTATTACGTTGTCTTGTGTAGTTTTACTTGTGATGTTTTCATAAATGTAGTATGTGTGTGTATAAAGCCATTTTGGATTTTGTAGATTAATAAGCGTATGTTGTATTCGTACAGTTTTCTGATTTTCATTAAGTTAGTTTCTTGGTATACTCTTTTGGTAACATATTTATATATATTTTTCCTTAATCACCTTAATTACTTAACAACTCCAACATATATATTTTTAAAACCATCACAATCTACAATGAATAATTACACACAGTCACTACTTTCTATCTTAAATTCTATCAACCTTCTTTACCTCCCTCGATGATCAGTCACATTTGTAAACTTTCATAGAATCTAAGAACAGGCTTGCCTAATGGGCCAGTAAAAACAGAAAAAGATCGAGTCACATCTGGGACTCGAACCCAGGATACATAAAGTATATGTAAAGTTAGCAGCCAACAAAATTTGCGTTACAAAAATGAAGATTATGTTGGTAGTTCTCAGTCGAAGTATGATACAGTTAAATATGACCAAATCGGATAGGGACACATTAGCTCAGTGGTTAGAGCATCTGCCCGGAAAGCCGAAGGTCCTGGGTTCGAGTCCCAGATGTGACTTGATCTTTTCTGTTTTTTATGTTTCAGATTTAGATTGAGTTTCGCTAATATTTTCTTCATTAATTTATTTTATTATTTTTATTTAGTAACTATATTATTTTTTTTTACAATTTTATAAGAATACATATACGTTAAATAGATTTTGATTATATTCATAGTTCTCCTCACTAAGTCATCCTGTGTTGATGAAGGCTAGGTTTAGGATAGATTTTCAGCGACTTCTATGGTTCGACTTCATGTTTTTAGTGAGATTTTCCAGAAACTTTTTACGACCATGTTTTAAAAATGCTAGCAAGGTAGTTCTAGCCTTCCGGTAGTTCCTTAAGCCAAGATTAAATGTAGATATTTTTTGATTTAATTTGTTTGATAGTAAGTGGGAGTTTGAAATACCTTTACTGCTAAAAATTCAGAGCTTCTTTGCCCAAAGATAGAGTTACACTTTGGTAAATTTAGTATCTCTGTTTGGTTGGCTCTGGTTAAGTATGTGAGGTGTTTGCCTGGGAATCATTTTTGAGGTGATGTACCAGCATGATTTTGGCAAAGATCTTCTGTATAGAACGTCAAACTGTTTAAAAATTATTATTGTTGACGACCTTTAGTATGGTCTTTATGGTGCAATTCTGTGTTACTTTCAGTTGTTTTATGTGTTTTGATGCTGCTGAGCCCCATCCTATTATTCCAATTTCGAGTGGCATAAGGCATAGTATACTCTCTTTAAAACCCTAGTTGACAAAATGTTTCGTAATTTTTTGAAGAAGTAGATTAGTTTTGTTAGCTTTTTTGGGGTTAGATCAATGTGTGAATCCCAGTGTAGTTTTTTTTATCAATTTCGATCCCAAGATATATATTTAATGCTTTTGGTTTGTGTTATATGCGGGCAGGAACATTGAGGAAAGATGTTTTGACATTCATGTAATTCGAGTGTAAGCTCGTTCCATTAAAATGTTATTATTTGAGGTTTTTCCTATTAAGTTATAAATAAAATTAGATAATTATTGAATTACCTCCCTGGGTTTTCAGATGTGGTCAACAACACAGAGAATGCCATTTCAAGCAAGGCAACGTTTCGATTCTAAATGTAGTTTTTAGCCAGCTTTCCAGAAATTCAACAGTAAATGAGTTTATGGTTACGTCCTGGCGAGTAATAATCTGGTCGAAATAAATTTATTTGAGCCAGAATTTCATTGTTGGATAAAGGTTTATCCGTTTAGTAAAAGATAAAAATACTTATGCAGGACAATACCTCTACATGTCCCCAAGGAGTGCTAATTGGTCACGCCCAAGATATAATTAGATATGTATAGCTAGGGGTAATGCCTGTAGAGACGCAAAAATAAAAACCTTAAGAGGATACCCGGCGGTGATTTTTCCATACAAACGTATTCCCTATTTATCTCTCTGGATTTTAACCCTAGAGAAAATATTGTTTTTGCATAAAATAGATATCAACTACTAGCGTGTCGGTATTTTTTGTTTTTTCTTGATAAGTTACTTTTTATAGAAGTTATGACCTTCCAAAAATCAATAAAATTGACTGGTTTAAACGCCGTCAAAAGATGTTCAGTATACAAACCAGACAATGTTTTTTAAAAAAAAGCAAAAGTACAGACATAGAATAGTTTTTCTTATGTAGTTGGTAAAAAAAAAAATTGAAAATCAGTCCAATTTTGGAGGAGAAAAGTGGGGAATACAAAACCTCCATTTTAGTTAGGTGTCAGTGCATTGTCCCTTTCGCTCAATATCCGGTGGAGTAAGAGCAACAGTGACAGCAATATTTTAGTAAAATCTATTTCTGCACCAACGGTATCATCTTAAGTTCAAAATGTACATTAGATCGTGTGGCGCCCAAATGATATAATTTGACAGACTAGTGTTTTACATAATAGCCACAGGTTTTAAGCGTTCTGAAATGAATATGAATTTATAATTATGAATACTATAGCAGAGAATGTGGTTGCACTTACGTCAAATTTACGTAATTTTCTTTCTGGAAATTCTAGGCAAGCGCACAAATCTTATTGGAGCAAAAATCAATCTATTTAACAGTCTAAGCGATAAATTTGTGACTCACTTTAACCAGAAACATAAACAATTGCACACGAGTGATGGTTTCATGATTACTTTTATGAAAACCAATCAATTGAGTGATTGCTGTGTGTCAGATGTTTATAAATGTAATATTTTGCTCACTTCAGGAAGGTTAGCAAATAATAATATAACGATTGAGAAAATAACTAACACACTACGGATTTTATTCCATTAGGATAACACGACAGAGGCTGTGGCGAAGTAGTTGTCAACATATTTGATTTCAGTCAGGTTTGGGTTTGATTCTCGACGAAGTTTTATTTTTATTGGTTTATGTAGACGCCTTTTGGGCTTTTACGTATAAATATATATAAAATCAGTAATAATAATAAATATATTACTTATTTTATATATATATAATATATTTTATATTACCATTTGTTATTTCGGCTACTGGCATTATATTATCATTTGTTATTTCGGCTACTGGCATTATACCTAGCTCTCTCATTAAAAATTTAGGCATATTAGATTTGTCAAAGAATTTGTATATAAAAATGCAAAAATCAGTCACTTTAAATACATGTAGGATTACGAAAGATTTTTTAAATATTTATATTGAGGGATCTGTAGGATTTATCGGTCAAATTAGGAAGTCCACCGAGCCGAACCCTTTGATATGAAAATATCTGGAGTCGGTGAATTATATTCCCATTTAATAGTTTGGTAGATTAACATGTTGTTCTTGTATTGTTTTGTATTATTTATACTTATATAATACACTTGCATAACGTGGATTTACTAGATAATCATTTATATGGATTATAAAGTTTAATATCTTTTGAGGATCTAAATATAATATAATATCTTTTCTCAGCAAATTGGTTTAAACAGTAATAAATAAATTTATACACCTTCAAAATTGATATTTAAAATTATATAAATAGGTCGTTTCAAAGTGGTATAACCAAAGTTTGAAAATGACCTTGAAAGCCGAAAGAGCTGTCACAATAATATAAAACATATTCATAATAAAAAATACTTTTTTTTATTATACTTAAGATGGACTGTAGTTACCTACTTAAGTAAACCTTTTTCATTATGTTGAACGTTTAATATTTTAATAGGGTGCACAATATTTTATATTTTAAGTAAAATGATAAATCTCTTGCTGAAGAAATGATCATAAGTCATACATATTTTTCCGGGTACTAAATCTCCTTTCTTATCCCATACATCAGGTGACCTTTCCGGGTCCAGACTCGGAACCGGGAACCATTCCGGGTATAAGTCATCGAGTCACTAAAATGAAGCGGTAAAATTACCAAACTGGTTCTGGAATTGAAAAGGTCAATGATTTACTTTCCCTTTTGCGCGATAAAAAATGAAAATCTGAAGCCGTAAATAAGCGTTTTTTTCCTTTTGCCAATCTGGGTTGTGAAAGGCTTTTTTTATCCAATCCCAGGTGATGCCCTACATCTTTGTGGAAATAATATTTTTTATAAAAATGGGCTATTTTCTGAAATTTGATAAATCTATTCATAAGACCTTTAGGTTCAATTATGCAATAATTATGAAGGGAAATTAATTTTTTTTTATTTATTTGGGGAAAAAACAGTTTTATATACATTTTTTATATATTGTATTAAATGTTTACTTGGTTGTATAAACCAGTGAAGTTTCCGCATAAATGCAACTAATTAAATTAAATTTAATAAAAAAATATTGGTAGTGTATTGAGAGAAAATAAGTAATAAACGGATTAAAAATTTGTACGCACTTAGCGTAATGAGGGTGTGTCTAATGCTAGGGCCGCACCTGCGTTTATCGTCACGAAGCTTCGTGCTATGACACGATACGCGCCATTATCGGTTATCGTCGCGAATATTCGGGCTGCGTGTGGGTTGAAGAATTGCGTTGCGAATGAAGCGATGAAATATATTATATTATAATTATAACCCATCATATGGGATCCAAAAAATGTAAATCTTAAAAAAAAACACGAGAAGTAGAGAAAGTCATCGTCCATAGTTAAACGTCTGGAAATGATTTCGGCCATCTTGGATTAATGCACGATAGTTCGTACAAATTAAAGAAGTCGCTAATGTGACCACAGACTTTATCGCGATAACTTTTTAGTGTCAAAAGCACGAAATATCGGCAGTAATTACTTCGGGATGATAGGCGCACATTCGCCGCCGAAGCATAAAGGTATGACGATAATTCGTGTATGTATGAGACAGCATGTAATTTTCGAAATTTAAATAGGCTTGTCTGCTTTGGGTCTCGTCTTCTTTAATATTCAATTAGAAAGCAACTTCTATCACAGTGTGAATAACCAGTTAAATACTAAGTCATATATCAGCAATATAAATTTACTTGGTGAATGAGTCTATAGATGGTAGACCTTCCGTACTGTTAGAAACCAGCACCGCAACATCAGCGTACAAGAGGAAAAATACTTTAAGATTGCTCATTTTCGCGCCCAAGCCCAAATCTTTCCATTTTTTAATTACAATTTTATTATAATTTATTTATTATTCATTTTCAACGCCCTGATAGGCTTTTACATAATAAGTGTATAATACAGTGATATATATGTAATATAATGTTTAAAAATAAGAAAGATAAACTCATAGCAATGAACATTATAAAAATGGTAGGTATAAAGGTAAGTGAAAATATTATATTATAAGAAAAGAGAAAAAATAAAAATAACTTTAACTGAAACCAGTTTTTAAATAGCAGATGGCATAAAAATAGTAATATAGTGTAGGTTAATATGATAAATTTACAGGTGAGTAATAGGTACATGAAAAAGTTTACAAAATAGATAAACAAAAAAGAGTAACAAGATAGATAAATAGAAAGAGTACAAACATATATGCATTAGCTCCTACATTATAAAAATATGCTACATAAAAATATTATCAAGGTATCTCTTAAATAACAGTAACTCATATTAAACATGACGATATTCTAGGTGAATTTATGTATTTCCAAGTGTGTGAAAGCGAAATAGGTGGATGTATGTGGTAGATTATCCCGGAATTATTGTTATTGAATAATGCAATAAAATAATAATGATTACTTAGCCGATACTGCGTTTCACTTATCGGTATCTCAATAGCAGAACATTGTATTTAAAGAACTGAATCAACATTTTTCAACGAACCTTTCAAGGTCACAATAGATTCAACTTCAATAGGGACTTATTTCAAAGATAACTAAGAACAGAGAACGAAGTTTCACACAATGTTGTAACGCACACACACCGCGTTTAGAACTACGAAGATCGCCCAAACTGCCGAAAGCTATTATTTATGAGATACCAACTCTTCAAACAAGAATCACTTAGCAGGCTACGATTCTTCAAGGGAAATAGCATTAATGATAATGGATATTTTTGTATAATCGTGGTGTTTCAAAGGTAAAAATTAAATACAAAAATGAAATAATAAAAATACGATAATTTTATTAGTAAAAACGGTTAAAAACGGGACTGAAGTTCTTACGAACAAATTAACAGGGTTTCAATGTTTGTTGGCGGGAAAATATAAGAATAATTTGTTGGTATACGTACGAAATTACCGTTAATTACTGTTAAGAGAGACTATTCTGTATATGTTCGGAAGGTTTAAAGTGTATTAATGATTTATTGAGAAACAACACAAATTATTTAAAAAAAAAATTTACTGGGGCTCGCCGGGAATTGAACCCGCGAACTACGAATTTCTAAACAAGAATCTTACGATCACGTAGGCCGATAGCTAGGTGTGCTTCGTGTTCCCGATTAAACCACAACATCTCTCGTTCAACAAAATTAATATCACAACTTGAAATAAAACGATTTTAATTAAAATTTGCCCATGTCACGGCAACCTCACCAGAAAATTTTCAAATCAATTTGATACAAAATGTATTATATTTATGTCGTCGGTACACAGCCTCGGTAGAATTTAATTCCCTTTGCGCACTTTCCCCGAAGCCATCACAGTTGGTTACTTCCCTTACAATGCTTTGGGCTTGATTCCTGGGCGTTTTGCATAATACACTATGGCCTCACTCTCCTGTTAATAATAATACCTCGTGATATTAACTAGTAATACTCACTGTTAACTTGACACCTTCTTCCACACAAAGGAAATTTTGCGTTGATATTACTAGCTTTTACGTTACCTTTACTGGAGGAGTGGAGCTGGCAAAACTGTATCGCTTAAATGTACTTAAGCATACTCTTTACCGCTTTCAATAAACATATCTGCCCTGATGATGGACACTGTAACGTCGTTCGAAATCGACTAAATAAGGAGTTAGCGTAACACGGCACAAAATCTAAAATCATATACTCCATATCTGAAAGATGTCGCTAACATCTCTTTTCGACGGGACCGCTTGTTCATCATTCATTTATTTGTTTTCGTTATCCTGTGAAATGATCTTTTTTGACTTCACGGGGTGTGTGAAATCTAACTAACTAACTAACCATCACGCTGTTTCCCCGCAGGGGTAGGCAGAAAGGGAGGGACCGCCAAATACCTCCGTCTTGGCACACACTCTTTGCCTCATTCACATTCATACATTGTCTCATACATACTCTTCTATTTTTCTGACTCTTGACATGGCCCGACTCAAGTATCTGATTCACTTGATCGTGCCATGTCTTCCTCGGACGTCCCCTACTTCTTATACCATTCACACTTGCATCATATATTCTCCTTACGCTCATTTCTTTGTTCATTCGCTCTACATGCCCAAACCATCTGAGGGTTCCTTTCTTAATTTTACTCTTACGCTTTCACATAGTATTCTATTTTTCTGCCTCTTGAGATGACCCGACTCGAGTACATATTTGATTTATTTCGTGTATTTCTCAGGAGTCCCCCACTTATTCTACCATCATGTTTACTTACAATCAATGACGTTTGGTGTGCTAGAATGCAAATATTTAAAAAAATGGCATTCAAAAACGAAGACTTAAAAACTGAAAATTCCTGAAAATCCTCATACAAAAAACCGATTTTAGAAAATAACGGCTACAACAAGTCACGAGCCGCCACTGGCCTTGACCCGGCTCCATTAGTTTCTTAACCCCAAAGTTTTCGAAAAATGAGTTGAATAAAAAAATCTAAATGTTCTTTAAATGATTTTTTTTTGGTTTCTTTATATGATTTAAATTTCCTAATTTTCCGCTTATGTCACAAGTTTCCAAACATCGTGTATCTTACTAATATTATAAACGCGAAAGTTTGTATGGATGTATGTATGTTGTTTACTCTTTCACGCAAAAACTACTGAATGGATTTTAATAAAACCTTACAATAATATAGCTCATACATCAGAATAACATATAGGCTATAATTTATAAAGCTAGGTATTTATTTTCAACATGACAACATTTGACATTTTCTATTGTTTAATAGAAAATGTCAAAATTTGAAATTGACATTTTGCAAAATATATAATAATGATTGTTATATCAAAATTCTATTTTAGAAAATATTTAAATTAGTGAATTTATTTGAAGTACTCGCCTAATACTTCAAATCGAATCAAGAATTATAGCTATTTTAAATAAATAGGTTAAGAATTTTAGTACAGACGTAGATGGGACCTAGGAAAAGAAAATAGATTATTCGAAGTACTAATCCTACGCTGGCCAGAAGCCAGTATTTTATAACTTCAACTCGAAATAAACTTTCTTGAACACAATCTTAGTAATCAGAATATTGAAAGTTAACACTTCAAATGAAAACAAAAAAATTGTATTCGGTCATAGAATTTTTTAGCTAAGATACTACAGTCATATTGTAATATCAGGCTAAAAGCTTCCATACATTTCGCGGAGCGTCGTGCTTGCCTCTAAGAGAACTCCATACAAAAAGGTATTGTGTGCATACACTCCTAACTCGTAAGGGGCATGGGAAATCCTCAAATGCTCAGTTCCGCAAAGCAAGTTGGCAGGGTGTTTCACTGCTTTCTTTTAAATCAAATGGTTATGGCGACTCATTATGTAATATAAATAATAAATTATTAATTTATTAAACAAATATATAAGTTAAAAAATCAGTTCATATTTTTAAAGTCACACCTAAATTCAAAGCAAATTTGAGTTTCTTGAATTATTGACGGTCGGCGTAGTCCAGGAGCAAGGCTTTAAACTCCCATTCTGAAGGTCGCGGTTCGAACCCGGCGTGCGCAAATAAATTTTATTTGATTAATTTGTGTAATTTCACCATTAAATAATTTAAAATAATGTATACTATATTTGCGGCACATTCCAGAGTGGAAAATACTCTCAGTATCGCCCTGGTGTAAGACCACCATTAAGAATTGAAACGTTGCTTGAAATGGCTTTAGCCGTGTTTAGTGGCTAAATATGAATAGCAAGGTATTTTCCCACCTTCTTCTTTCCCATCTCCTTCCTTTACCCGCTTACCTTCAACCTCACAACATACCCCAATTGGGGATGCCATAGACTCACTGAATCCAGACGGGAGCAGTTGAGACTCTTGTGACTCACTATAAAAAAAAAAAAAAATCGAAACCTTCGAATGTAAGCCATATGCACTAAAACTTCGACAAATGTTATTTTTTAATTGAAGAAGAAGATAACACTAAGGACCAGTTGTGTCGAAAAATTTCACGTTTGATTTTACTTCAAATTGTCAATCACCGCAAAATTGGGTTGTTTCAACCTCCGTCAGACGAAATTTCAACGAAAATTCCATACAAATGTGATTGGAGATCACCTTAATGTGATCAGCCGAGTTCGAACCATTAAGCTTGAAATAAAGGGAGGCGCATGCGCAGACGTCAATATTGTGATCCGACAGGTCGTGGCGGGAATGTCTGTAATATTTTTAACTAAATATGGCTGGACAATTTTTGTACATAACGTAAAGAATGCACAATGGTTAAAACTTCAGAAGTTAGATATCCTCTCAAAGTATATTGTTGTCGAAAATCGTCAGTTTCAGAGATTGAAAATGACGTAAAAACTGGCGAAAACATTGAACAAAATAAAAGTTTTCTCTTATTGACCGATGGTATCACAATAATTGTCAACTGTAATACTTACATTATGAATCTACAATATATAAGAAACCTCTTTTTTATGATTGACATATCCCCGTCAAATTATTTTACTGATTATTTACCTTGAAACCACGGAGCTCCATGGAGGTAGAGGTCCATGTACATGGATACAACTGAGGAACTCCCGATTTCATACAAGATACGAAATTAATAGTATTTTATAATAAAAATCCTTTTGTGCTCAATATATATCTCTATACAAATGTTTATTTATACACGTAAAACTTCCTCGTCATAAAAGTTATAAGAATACGTACACGTAATAAGTCAGTATTTGTACACAGTTGTATGTGGGTAAAAAAAAACTGTTTATTCATTTCACTTGTATGTTTAATTGGCGACTTTAAGAACAATGTTAAAATTATCTGTTCGTGATTATTGCTCCTTTGTACCCATATCTTTCGCATGGAGATAAGTTGGTTTCTGTTTGGAGATAGCCTTTATCCAAACAACAGACTTGTCATAATTTCAGTTGCAATCCTCCATTATATATTTCTCTCCCATACTGCAATGCTGCTAAAACAAGTATCAATATTATAACATATTTTACTTCATCCGTTGGTACCTGATAAGTAAAACAGACAAACTTAATATTATATCAAATAATAACAATAAATGAAAAAAAAAATAAATGAGATGTCCGTCATTCATTGTTAATAATGTTAGTTGCAAATATAGTTATACGATTGTAGGATACCAAATAAACTTTAGTAGATACGTAATTATCGGAATTCGGACTTAAAAAATACTCATTATTAATAATACAAGTAACCTCTAATGTACGACGTTTTATGTTGTTAAACGTAGCTTGTAAATATGGGCACGTTGAATTCATTTTCCATATATTTTTATTTTTTTCTTTCGCACTTTTCCTACGTTGCTTTCAGGTTACATCTCTGAAGTGGTCACATTCCGGAAAATCGGTCTAAAATTAAATAATATACAAATAATACGATTGAAAGTTACCATATTAACTTTACTATGTATTTAATTGACTGAATACGAATAAAAACAACACTCATTCTCAATCATTTACGTTTTATATCGTAGAAAAATATTATCCACAGCAACGAAACAAAATAGCGGTAAAATTCTGACGGCCGTGGTCGGCGTGCGCATGCGCTTCCATAGAAATTTTATAAGTGTTGCCATCATAAAAATATCTCGGTCTTCGAAATAAATAATTCTGCGGAATAAATGCCTGATTCGGCGGGGAACACTCAGTGAAATTTTCAACGTGGATTGGAGTATGATTGGAGTTGAAACAACCCATTTGGTATTTGAAATGATGGAAGACGTGATTGCCAATCAAGTTTGAAGTGAATTAAAAGAATATTTTGATTATTTGAAACAACTGCTCCTAAAAATCTAAACAAAAATAGTAAGTTCAAATTTATCGAACGTTATTTGGAGTTGAAACAACTTATTTCGTATTTGAAATATAGGAAGACGTGATTGCGTGTCAAATTTGAAATAAAAAAAAAAGAATCTTTTCATTTTTGAAACATTTCCATAAAATTTTCCTTGAAATTTCTTCTGACGGAGGTTGAAACAACCCAATTTTTCGGTGAATGACGATTTGAAGGAAATTCAAACGTGAAATTTTCCGAAACAACTGGTCCTTAATGTACCAATTATCATAATTGGAATTACAATTTTAAAAAATACATAAAAATAAACATGATAAAAAAACCTAAAAAAATCATTTTAGATTGGACGCGTGAGTTGATTAAACTTCTAGCTAACATCCCACTCCACCAAATTTTCTTGTTTACGAATATGAAAAAAAGAGGACAACGCAGAAATTCCTTAAGACAAATGAAAAAAAAACTTGAATCTGAAAATTTTAAGACAGATTACAACTGACAGCCCTTAGGGGATGGATGACTGACTGACGTATGTACTGCCAACCTATATAACTTGAATGAAGTACCTATGTATAAAGGTATCACAGTTTTTATGTTTCCACGTCCAAGAGAACAGAATGTTTATGGACAAAAATGTGTACAGACAACGCATGAGTATCTTTGTATTTCTCTGCTTTCATGGAGCAGAGTGTAATATTTCTCATATTTTGCTGTAAGTTTTGCAATGTTGTTTTATTCTTTGTATTTTCTCCTGCTCGTTTCCTGACAAATGATGAAAAATTTTACTCTAACTTACTTACCAATTATATTTTTTGTTTTAATATTTGTGAAAACAATTAAAGAATATGATTACACAAAACGCAAAACCATTTAAACTCATAACATTATTATTTTGTTGCGGGAAGTCCGTAAGAAGGCAGTTTGTTGACAAGACCTCGGTGCCAAACCCGGTCAAAGGCCTTGGAAATGTCCAGCGCAACCGTTTGGGTCTCACCGAAACGTTCCAGGCACCGCCCCCAAACATGCGTCACATACGCGAGAAGATCACCGCACGAACGGTTCCGCCGGAATCCGTATTGACGGTCGTTAATAATTTTGTTCTTCTCGAGGTATGTGAGCAGTTTGTCGTTGATCACACGTTCCATCACCTTGGATAGAACTGATGTGATCGCTATGTGACGGTAGTTGGCCGGGTTGGAGGGGTCACCCTTCTTTGGAATAGGACGTATGACCGCTTTTGAATTGCAAAAGCTTGCAAATGAAGATGTATTGTTATTGTAAATTAATATTATACAGCCTGTTCAAGCAAGAATTTTGTTAACATTTTGTTCCTCTTTGAATATGACAGAAGAGCGTTACAGCGCGCAGGTATTTTAAATTGAAATTTATTTAGCAACCACGGGCATTCAATATTATTGTTAACTAATTTTTAAATGAATAATGTATCTCTACCTTGCAAAAATATGCCTTATTAATGTCCAGATCGGCGTTTTTCAGAAGGTTTCATGACCTGTTCCGCACGATATTAATTAAATACAAATTTACAGCATTTTTGTAAAAAAAAAACATATTTAGAAAATAATATTATGGTGCTTTTTTCTTCAGATTACTTTGCTGAATCTAGATTTAGTTGGTTCAGTTCGGTTCATCTGCTTTCAAAAGCTCGCAACCGCCCTACTGTTGTGACTATAGGAGATCGTTATTTGTAGCTAACAACATTGAAATACTTACCCTTTGTATGGCTGCTTGTTTGTTAGCTTTTATAACGGTTTTGTTGTTAGAGTTGTAGAAAAAGTAAGTTAATACACTGTGCGTGACCTGGTCAATGTTTGAAAATAGTTTCTAACGCCAAAACATCTGTCACGCGAACACATTACACAAAAGAGCAGAACTCAATAATAAATTTTATTTTAAATGTTTGAAATATTATATCAGATCAACTTATAAAAAGATTAAACCGAAAACCGGGCTCCAACAATAGCAATGCGATGTAGTAATAGTATTATTATCTGACCTTACTAGTGATTCCTGTTCTAAGGCGGAATTAGGTTGCTGTGTTGGTGTTACATCATGATCTCCCCAACATCATGTTTGTAGATCTATTCTCCACGGTTTTTGATTTCCTCGTCTTCATGTTTGAAGACCTCATTTTCATGTTTGTTGATTTAAATATCTTCATATTTGTTGACTGTAGATTGTTATGTTGGTTTTACTTTATAATTTTTATGATTTCCTAGTCTGATAACAACGTTGGCACAATCTATTTGTTTTTAACATAACATTAGCTTTCAGTTGAATTGATTTTCGATTTCGCTTTCTTAACCGGGTATCTGCTTCAACTTTGTACTTCTGGTGAGACGAGTGTGGATTGTAGGCGGACAATCGAGATTGCGGTGAGTGGTGGTAGGTTTAGGGTGGCTTAGAATGCGGTCAGTTTTTGATCCTCTAAGAAGTTTTACAGCTTTTGAAGAGCTTTTCCGAACTCTTAAACTCGTATGTCCAGTGAAGAGCGGGCGTAAGAATACATGTTGGTATTGAAGGTCGTAGTTGCACGAATTTAATAAAATAACATACACTGGTACGCATGATACATTTTAGTAGTTAATTTTGTTTAAATGGTTGCGATCAAGCCATTTGAAACTAAATAGTGGAATATTAAATTAGTAGTCCAATTTATTATTAAATTGGATTGGATTATTATTATTTGTTCTCAAGTAACAAAAGTCTTTTAAGATTTTGATTTTAATCCATAACATCATTCTAAGTACTTATCCCACGAAAGTTTTCTCATCTGAAAATAACTAAATATGAAGTTGTTGTGAAAATGCTGGCAGAATCATAAAATATTAAAAAGTTGATTCCCGAACTTGTTCATAAAAATACCAAAAGTAAAATCTATGCAAGTTTGTATCGAAAAAAAACTGTTAATAATAAAAAATATTAGGAAATAAGACGTTAGTTTCCGCTTTGAAGTGCGAATAGTAGATTTTATTTATAAGGCAATTTAAAAAAAAAAACACCTTTTTCGATTTAAAAAATACTCACGAAAAAAATGTTACTGTCACGACCGAGAATCGAACGTGATCTCGTCTATGTAAATGCAATACCGCTAATGAGCCAATAATTTTAAAATACGATTTTTTGGCGTTTTCAGTTGAACAGCACAAGCCCCGTTGATTGGTTCTTTTAAATTTTGAAATTGACCGATAAATAGACTGATTGTACTGGAATTAAAGTCCGAAAAAATACCGCGAATTAACCATCTCCTGAAAATTTTTACAAATTGGTCTTCCACGGTATTGGACTTGCACCGACGATTCTTTTCAATACCAGTGGATGATTGTCTTTACAATTGAGTAGCACCGTGTTCTTACAATTCGTTCATAATGAATAGTGTTCCAAGCAGCAATATTTTATATTGTTTCAAGTCTTATTATAAAATGATTCCTCACAAAGTAACTACAATCAAATTATATAAATTTACTTGTACAAAATAATTATGTTTTATTAACTCATAAACGTATTATTTCTTTGTCCTTTTGGATTTCAAACTTGCTACCTGAGTCGTAAATATTTAATACACACAAATCATTTCATTGTGATTTTCTCTTTTGTTGTGTACTCAATGATTTTTGTTATTGTTCTTGAAGTTGTCAAAAAACTGTTAATAAAATTAAAAAAAAAACGTTTTAACAAAAAACATATTTTCTTTGAGTAACCAACTGTTCCGTTTTGTTGTCTTTTTACAGTCCTAGTTTCCTCGAATATCATGAAACTGTATTGAAAACGATGATAATTCATCATAGAGTATTTTAATTCACTAAGCCTCCGTTGTGGGAAATTACGAAAGTAGAAGTTTAGTAATATTATGGAACCTAATTTTTTAAACGAAGGGCTTCAAACATTTTATAAGGGTCTTATTCACTTTTATTATGGGCTTATGACAAAAAGAAATAAATTTTTTTGTTCTCCCATTTTTTATACAAACTAAGTTTTCACATCCAAGATTCTTGCTGGTTTTCTGTTAATTGATTTAATTTCATTGTTTGGGTAATAATATGTGGGAAGTAATATTATTTTGACTTCAATGGTTAATGTTTGAAATTTGTTTTTTTTATATTTTCACGGATGAACAAAGAAGAATGAGAACTTCTTAGTAAAGAAGCTTGTACTTTTTCAAATGAATTTCTGCTAAAGTTATTTACGTAAAATAACACAGATATTATTCGCCAAACAAGTAAATGTTTTTTATCTTTGAATCAACGGTATCATAATAATATTGTAATATTTCAAAGTAAATGTGTATTCATTAAAAATATATGTTTTTTTTTTTGTTTCAGGTAAGGAAATAATTCATAACTAAGCACGTCTTTACAAAACATCTCTAAAGGTAAGTTCGTAGTAAGATTAAAAATATTAATGTAAGTAAGTACTGTGTATGCTGTCCATGAAGGCCAATTAATTGGGTGTTCTTTACATGAAACTATTGTCCAGGACCCGGGGTCCAAACCACTACTTGTTTGACTGTTGGGCTTACTCGGATTTCACTCCCTGCAGCTTAGAAGGGAGGGGCATACCGCTACCCACTCCTTCAGACTGCCAAGGGATTGTTTTGAGAGTTCTGTCATTTTGGAGAACACAAGTATCTACATTCTGTGTTCCCGATGAATATCTAAGACAGTGTCAGCAGAAACTGTTTTATCTTCCTTCCTGCAGGACCAACCTGTAGAACAGTAGATGATTCTGCCATTGAGGAGTTGTTCATTCATTACTGAATATAATCGATTCTGACGTCGATATATCTTTGTAAAAAGAGCGGCTTACAGCCTAGCGAGTTCTCTAAAATACATATAATTACAATATAAGGCCCTCAAGAAATAGAGCTATCGAATATTTGGTCCAGGTAGAATGAAGGTGATTTGGTTAGAAATAGTAGGGTGATTTACCTTAGGGTTTTAGAGCATTTTAGAGAATTTTGACCAAATTCGGTGCTAAAGAGGGGTTTCTATTATATACAGGTCCTATAAAATTATAGGTACTTGACTAAGCAAAATTTAATACAGATCAGCGAAAGGAATAGAATAGAATAATATATAGTAGAGTATAGAGTTATAGAGTATTGATAATATTGAGAAAAAATAGACAAAAACCCGCTTTTATATTATTTGTATTTATATGGGAATGTATTACGGATTATGTAGTGATTAGTGCTCACGAAGAAAATTAAATGATTGAACTTTATAATTTGTAACGAACATTTTAAAATTTTCTCGTGGTTTTTATACTATTTAAAATATTTTGCGTACATATATAATATACTTATTAAAATAACATCGATTTTGTATGATGGGAATATCGTACACCGGATAGAAAACCGTAATAATTGTAACATAATTATAACTTAGTGCCAGGAGGATTAAACGCATACCTCAATCGACTGCCGACATACAAGTGCTGCAAAGAATCCACAAGAAGTTAAAAAAATCTTAAACAAAACAAACGTTTACGTAAACGATACAAAAATAAATCAAAACAATGGGAAAACGAAAAAAAAGATGCTTTGACTATTGGATACAAGTTTTTATTGATGTTGTCGCGTCGGCATAATTTAAATTTATTAAAAAAAAACAATAACTTTGTATACAAAACTTTTATAAATAATAAAAGTATATTAATTATAAAAGCGGCTTTTATATATTAGGGTGTTAAGCATCGTACTTGACTTACCTTAACCAGTGATTCCTGACATTATTTTAAGTAAAAAACGTAAATAAAATTTTTGTCTCCGGGGACATTTTTGAAGTTTTTTTTTTTACAAAAACATAAAAGTCAGTAGGTATTGGGAAGTTAGGGGCGGGGTGAGGGGTTGATTGGTTACTTGGCTCAGAGACCAGCGACGATATGTGGAAGATTTTTTTTTTCTTTGATTTTGAAGAAAAGGTTATTGAAAAAAAAATTCTCATCAAAAAAGTCACCGGAGACCGAAATTTCATTTACATTTTTTACTCCAAATAATGTCAGAAATCACTGGTTAAAGTATCTTAAGTACGATGCTTAACACCCTGTGTAATAAGCGTGGTGTATACAAAGTTATTGTTTTATTTTAAATTATAATGTCACATCACAAAGTAACTGCTTCATACGAACAAATTTATATTTAATTTATTTTAATTTAATTAATTTCTGCCTTGACACAGATATGGTAGTGAGACAGGCATTAAAAAAATCACATATATAGATTAAATATTAAAAAAATAATGATTAGTATTTGACTACAATAATAACCATTAATATAATTATTAATAATTTTATAAAGAATTTTTAATGTAATAATCATCTAAAACGTCAATAATATAATACCAGAAACAAAATCGGAATGCGAAATAACTGCCATGTGGTATAAAGCATGTAACATAAAGCAATATGTAAGTTTAAAATATTTTATAAATTAACTCAAATGTTTAATATACTAAAATAGCCTGTCAGTGGTTGACCAGGCATCGCGATTGGGTCCCACCCAGGCATTCCGTGTTCTATTCCTCGGCTGGCTAAGTCCTCCATCACAACACAAGCAACATCTTACGCTTAGTGTGGTGGTTTTCAAATGTTGTTGGGTTATTCGTAACCCGGGAATGTTTGTGTTTCTTTAAAAAAAAAAAAAAATAAAGCATTTTTAACAAATTAATAATAAACAATAAAATGAAATTCTCAAAATGAACACAAAAATGAAAATAAAATACCTTATGAATGGTGACGGGACCACTCAACAATGTACAACTTCATCACTCCTTTGAAAAAGTCATTCAAAGTGATGAAAAAAAATCTAGGTTAGATAGATTAAGGACTATTTTTTCTTCTTAACTTTTAATAATTTTTAAAAAGGGTGTTGAAATGTAACTTTGCTGATTTGTCATGGAGTCATTATGAATATTGTGATCATTACTAAGGCTTTACACTAAGTTTTTCCGGATGCCATTCGACGATTATGAAATTTGAACATTAAAAATATGACTAAAATATCCTGAGAGCCGGAATGAATCCTTTCCTGCTAATTTCCCTACTGGAACCTGAGGCAATATCTTAAAGGCTAATCTTGTAATAAATGTCCCATATAAATTCCCATGGAGCCCGCACAATGGGAGGGTTAGCAAATAAAAGGACTAACAATGGGAAACTCCAAGGACAATAGGGAAGTAAATGTCCTTCCCATATCTCTCTAATGACGCGGAGTTATAAACTTATCCCGTCAAATTATTTCAGTGCCGGATCCATTGATATAATATCGAAAAGGGTGTTTTTCTGAAAATCGAAATGAGTTTTAGAGATATTGAGGCTTCAGGGGATGTCAAAAGTTGCGGAAGGCTATATAGATTTTAACCGCGTTTTTAGTTCTCAGAATCATAGAGCCTGCGTTTAAAAACGGCGCTCTACAAATTATCCAATTATTATTATTATTATTGGTCCTCTAGCTACCGAGACGTGCATTATGTACTTCAAGTTACGTTATTATATGTTTTATTACATACTTTTTATAGACTTTTTTTATATACCTATATTATTATACCTATATACATATATTTTTTTTATATATCTTACCTCTGACAGCAATCAATCATCACAATGCGTTTTCGTAAGGGTAAATAAGTATTTAGTTGTAAGACACAATTGTGAATCACAATTATTATAGCAGAATTGAGACCCTAAAAAGTAAAGCTTTAAGTCACTAGTTATCATCACATGTTATCACCGATGACCTAAACAATACAAATGACGAGAGTTATGGACGAAGTACACTCAAGATGTCATACACTCCGAGTACAGTATAACCAAGTGTACAGAGCGTTGTTCGGCCTCCCCTGGCGATGCAGCGCCTCGCAAATGTTCACAGAGGGAAGGGTGCATGCGTTCGCTGCCTCGATGCGCCACAGAGTAGCCGGGACAATTCGGCCCTACCGGAGATCGGAAAACACTCCTGTCCAGGCAACCTAGATGGAAAACTTTCCTTAAAGCCAACCCTTCAAGGCGGAGTATTGCACACACCGATCTGTTCGGCTGATATAAACACAATATTATTAAAAGTCTTAGTTATAAGTAACTATATATTACTCTTAGTTGTAAGCCTCCACACAGCATCTTCAAAGATGACATAGGCCCTGAGGGAAATTATTTTCCTCAGGGCCTCCTGTGTGGAGTTAATATAAAAAAGTCATTATTAATAAATCTTAACTGTAAGAAGTGAGTAGTTATAACTGCAAGTTGTAGGGCAAAGGTTATATTATTATATATGTATAAATTAAGTTGAAGGTTATATTATAAATATGTATAAATTAAGTTGAAAAGCGCCGATTTTCTAAAAAAAACGCATTATAGTCTTTTTTACATTAGCTTTACATGGGAAGCCCTCAGGAAAATAATTTATCTCAGTGCCTACGCCATATTTGTGTGGAGAGTCTTTTTAGGATAGGAAGAAAGGAAGTTCCGAGAAGGGAAAAGCTATAAGGATTGTGTAGAAATCTGGGGATCAGTGGGTCAAGGAGTGACGGACGTATGTATAAATCCATCCCTCCCACTGCGGTGCAATGTGATGATCCGAAAGAGTCCTGCTGGAGAGATAAAAATGTCTTACCCAACCAGTCTACTTCGATCCGGCTTGCCACGCAGTTGGTTGTCAGGCGCATCCGCCGGCAAGACCTGGACAAACTTCACCCTATGAAACCTGACACCCCTGCCAAGCCACCAAACGTTGCGACGATAATGAAAACGATTTAATGCCAAATAATTTTGTTTTGAAGAGTTTTAATTTTCAATGTACTATCGTTACTTAAATTTTAATTTTTCTGCTACCGGTTTCGACACACCCGTGCCATTCACTAGCAAACTTAAAACTAAACTTAAAATTTAAAAGAAGTACATGAATGAATTAGATATTATTAGGTGGGGGTAGTGGGAGGGGTGATTTTGGGGGAGGGAGAGAACAGTGGGCGTGGTCAATATCACATGGGAACATACTCAAAAGGGGAGATTTGCAGGGTGCTATTATTTTGTTAACTAAATTAATTTTTGATTTAATTTTTTTGTTTATTTCTAAAGTTTCTAAAGCGCACAAGTTAAAGTATGAATTTATATTTATATGTTTAAATTTGTTTTTTTTTTTTTAATAAATATAAATATATTTTAATACAAAAAATTGCTAAATAATTTATATTAATTGTGAAGAAATAATAAATATAAATAAAATAAATAAATGATGATGATGAAAATGATCCAAACATTAACATTATTGAATGATTGATGAGAAACTCAGTTTAGTTCGGGCATAGGCCACAACACACTTCTTTCGGTTGTTTTTATGCAATATCTCTTCCTTAGTGACACTAATAAAATAACCCACAATATTTTGTATACCTAATCCAAAAAATGAGTAATCAAAATATATATACAAGAATCAAAGATATAAGAATCGTTGGCCGCAATTACATTGCAATTGGTGAGTTCATCTACCCAATAGTTTGTCAACCAGTTTAAACGTATGACGTAATACTGTTCGCCCAGACTAATAATTGTTTTTGTTGAATGGTAATTTTCCTATTAGACTTCATAAATTGAATCCCTTCCCAGGGTAGATGTAACTAATAATGTTTGCTTAGGGCTGAGGCAAACCCCCTGTATATTAGTAAATCAACGTAATTTGAATGGATGATCGAATTGTATACAGGTAAATCATTTTGAAGAGACTATTGCTTGTGTAGTGGTGGTCTATTAGCTGTATAAAATTAACTGTTATTTAATATTTGAACGCATTTAAGTGCAAATTAAAATAAAAAAATATTCACTGTACAAATAATATATAGAGTACAAAATGTACAGCTTATAGCTACATCCCATTTCTTAAAGTAAGGAAATCTAGTGAAAAATATTTTGGCTTTAATATATAGTCAACAATCGCTGAATCGGAATGTATGAATAAGTTTTAATATACGAAGAATTTATATCCTGTTTTAAAAAATTGGTTGGTTAGTTCGTAAGTTGCCTCTATTATTACTTGAGAACTGGTGAAAAAAATTATTTCATTAAATGAAATAAATAACTTTGAATCAACCACTATTATATATTCACAACTACCTACATGTTTCGAAGCCGATGGTTTCTTCGTCAGTTTAGTAATTTAGTTGGTAATATTAGTAGTAGATAGGGTAGTAATGTCAGGGTAATAATGTTATTACTACCCTGACGAAGAAACCATCGTTTTTGAAACATGGAGGTAGTTGTGATTATATAATAGTGGTTGACACAAAGTTATTTGTTTCATTTAATTAAAAATGACGCCACTAAGTAATTTTGCGAAGTTTGTTTTTAGGTATAAAAAGAGTAAAAGTAAAAGATATGATAAGAATTAACGTCGCTGTGCGTTGAATGGTAAGAGGGGACTGCTATTTGGTGTTCCAAACTATTTGGAAAAACTTTTTTGTAAACTTTCGAAACTATCGATGTGCATAAATTCAAATCGTGTCCTTTTCAAAATGATTCGCCTGTACCTATACGAATACCTATATTAATCTGAAATTTGATTAATAAAATCCAGATTTGCTTTCTGATTTGCCTAACGTTACCGCTTTATAAAGAATATATTGCATTGTACTCGCGTTTTGTATTTGGAAGCTTAAAAATATTGACATAGTTTCATCTACCAGCCTAAAAATATATACTCGTAAACTGTGTGTTTTGAATGTATACCATCCCTGAAACGTTGGCGCTTTCTGTATTTGTTTGTTGGAGTGATTTTGCGCGAAAAACAAAATAATTTTTTATGATTGTAAACATAAAACTAATGCCATGCCACAATAAAACATAAATTATTAAATTTCTATCAAATAACATGCTAAAGAACCAGTGGTTCATAAAGTGTGCGCCGGCACTTTCATTGGTGGTCCGCGGCTTTCTCCCAGAGGCGTTTTGATGTAGGTATAAATAATTTAATAAAAAATTTAATGTTATTAGTTTCATCTGCTTAATCTCGTTTACTTTAATGCAGTTAGTGATATTAAAGTTTTTCTGATCGAAATATGTTTTTTTTTTTTACTAGTGATTCCTGCAAAAAAAAATATTGGCTGTTATAAAAATTAACACTTCACGTAGCCTTTGGCAAATCGTGATTTAGTCTTGGCGGTGAGGCGTGTCTAAGTCTTGACGGCTAATGCGTTTGCCCACCTTTTGCGTGGTGGGTCGGAGAGACTGGTTGAGGGAAATATTTTGAACTCTCCAGCCGGACTCTCTCGAACCATTGCATTGCACCGCAGTGGGAGGGATGGATTCGTGTGTGCACTCCTGGACACAGTTTCAAGCAACCCCTCACAGGTTTTTTATTCACAGAACATCCTCTCCTTTTTCAATTCTCTGAGCATCTTTTATCACTTTATTAGAATCTTTGTTGATGGCGCTTGAATAATGTCATCGTGTTTTCATTATTATTTACGATCACCGGCCCTTTGAGCTTGTTACTGTCCACTTTGTCGTCCCGTATGTCCCATTGTCCCGTATTAGTGCGGCCCTTTGTCCCGTATTGGTGTTCCATTGTCCGACGGGTCCTGATTGTCCCAAGCGGTAGGTGGTGGGGTTATTATTGTCCTCGGATATATTTATGTGACCGGTGAATTTAAATTCGGTACCACAAATAAATTTAATGAAGAAATTGCCAACATAATAGTTCCAGAAATCAGATATAGACAGTGACCTACCTTCCTCTTGTTATGAAGGTCAATTATGCAAAATTTCATAAATCTAGGAATTAAACTTTAGATTTGTTTAAAAATCAAATCCACGCCGCCCGGCCGCGTGCCGTTATCCACGGATAATCTTTTTAAGCAAGAAGATAACATATATATATATATATTTATTAATTTTAAACACGCCAATGGGCATAATATTAGTGTATGATACAGATAAATAAATAATAAAAAAATATTTTTAACTACATTTAAAAATGAATATATGTAATTGTCTTGTCATTTTTTGTTTCTATCATATGTACTCGTATCCTTGTTTTTCTTTCTTTACTTGTTTCTATTGTTGTTTGTTCTACTTAACCTGTCGTTATTTTTATGCTGTACAGAATTTAAAACTTATATTTTGATATCAAAATGATGATTGTAAAATTGTAACTACTATATCCTACCTATGAAACGTGAGTTCCTCCTGTCCTAAAATGAGTTTTGTAACTCATCGGGATTGCTCTAGCAAGAAATACAAACAATAAATTAAAAAAAGATAAACTTTAACGGCCTTACTAAAAAAAAACACTCCGCGGCCGTTAAACGGTGTTTCTGTAGCACGTTGTGTAAAGTATGTACATTTCGTTTTTCAAATTCTTACTAAACAAAATATATGGTTTTGATCTGACAACGTCGCCATTTTACCAGCCTTACTAATAAACTTTCTGAAAAATTTGTACAATGGTCAAACAACCATGTATGAAGAATCCTTACTAATTAAGAACTGACAAAAAATTGTTCATGGAAAGATATGTACATTGCTTACACGGCCAAGGAGGGTAGTTTATCTGTTGTATATATTTGTTCCATTTGTAATTTTCAACGAATTTCGAATTTTTTTTTAATGTCCTATATATTTATTATTTTTTGAGATGTCGTAAAAACAAATACCATTTTAGAACCAAAATTTAATTACCTTTAAGATTTTCATATCTAAAATATACTTAAATGTTTAAAAACTGTAGTATTTTAAGATTCAAACATCAAGTTGGAAAAAAAAACTCACTTACCCCAAACACTTTCTATTAAAACATTGAAATATTTGGAAAAATTCAAAATTAAAAAAAACACAGTCCTTTTATTTAATGATTTCAAAATAAATCTGTCACCTCACTTTTTACTCCTTCAAACAATAAAAAAATATAAAAAAATCTTGAAATTCGCTTTTCATATCCAAAAATTTACAATAAAAAAACTCACGTTTGAATACGTTGCTTGCACATCTTAAGGCATTAATTTCTTTGATACGTTTACTAAAATATGTATTAGACATTTTAGTCACCAAAAAACATCACTTTCAAGAATTTATAATAAAATAAAGATCTTAAAATGCAAATTATTTCTGAACATAACCTATGAACCATTTTCTGACAGCTTAATTTAGAACACATGATTTTAGTGCCACAATTTGACTTAAACTAACAAAAAAACAACACAAATTAATAGCAAATATATTGAATACATGAATATAAGTGCGAATTAGTCATAAAGATTGAAATCATTAACTAAAAGATCATATTAATCAGACAAAAATCCGCGACCGACTTTTTTCCGTAGTGTTAGCGTACGCGGTTATATTTTCGGCAATGCGCAGGCGCATCAATCACACCACCTAGCGGATTATTATGAAAACTCCAATTTACAAGTAAAATTTCCAGCGTTGCCACATGTAAAACACCGTTTAACGGCCGCGGAGTGTTTTTTTTTAGTAAGGCCGTAAGAAATTAACATTATATAAATGGTCGTTAAAAAGGTAAATTTAAGTTAAAATAATATATTATAAGATAAGATAGAAAAAAACGGAAATCAGTTTTTAAATTGCGATGGCATAAAAATACATAATAAAACAGTATAGGTTAATATGAAAAAAATTACAGGTGAGGTTATTTAATTTATATTCATATTTTTATTAGAAAAACTCTCTTTTTTAACTTTTTGAAGGTTATTCCCTTCAATGTAATATATCATTGAAGAAGAAGATAACAATAATAATCTAATTTTTTAAAATATGAAAATAAACAAGACACAGAAAAATAATAAAAGATAACGGTCGCAACTGGGACTCGAACCCAGAACCTTACGTCTTACCGGGACATACACCTCTACCAATTGGGCTACTGCGATACCAGTTGATGACCAGTGGCGACCATTATCTTTTATTATTTTTCTGTGTCTTGTTATTTTCATATTTAAAAAAATTAGATTATTATTGTTATCTTCTTCTTCAATGATTTAATTTATACTTTACAAAGTACATGATACATAAAAGAGAAGAACAAGTTTTTAAATTGTGAACAAATAGAAAGAATACAAAAATATATGTAACAGCGCCTGAATTATAAAAAATTGATAGATACATAAAATATCAATTGTTTCAGCTTATAAGCAATAATTATTAGCTGAAACACTCATCCATATTTTAAAAAAAAACCTCCAGAGAAAAGATACATGACGCCTACGGGACTCGAACCCGTGCCCGTCTGATTACCGGTCAGGTGCTCCAATCTACTGAGCTTAGGCATATTTTAAGTAATGGTAAACTTATATTAAAGATGTACTATATAGTACATTTATATAAATAATAGACATAATATTATGGATAAAAGAATTAAATTGTGTTAAACTAATTATAGATCATTGACTAGGATAGAAATACAGCCTACTATTTTTAATATTTTATAATTACGTAAAAAACAATGTCATTTACTTTTTTGACCCAGTTTTTTTTTACCAAACTCCCACTGAGGGTCAGAGATCTTACAAAATAAAGCTGCCCTTCTGCCAACCCATTCTAAATTTATTCATGAGCATCTAAGTCTCGTATTACTGGAATAAGATATGTAACGATCAGGAGACCGCAAAGCCTGGGGTTATATTATCGTGACACAGTCGTCTATCACGCATAGCAAAATAAGAAAACGTCTCAAAGAAGACAAGGGTAGCAGGCAGAATCGCTTAATTCTATATACTTGTTCATCCAACCTGAGATTCTGCGGTTACAGAATTAGACCAAAAAGAATAAATTATTACTTAACTTTTTTTTAAAACTTTATTTTGATTTTTTTGGACCAATTTAAAGGTGCACGTTATAAGCCGAAACCGGGTTGGTCATTTTTTCAACTTTGGCAATTATTTGTGTGTCAATGACAAGTATTTGATGTTATAAAATCGTTTTTGCTCTACATCTATTTGTATATATATATAAATGAATCCCTGTTTCCCTACGCCATAACTTCAGAACGACTATACCAATTTTCATCTTTTTTTTCAAAGTTTTCTATGATTTTCTAGAAGGTTCTTACGGAAAGAAAAATTAAGAAAATTGCGCGGGAAATTGGATAATTTCAGAAAATCTAACGACTATTTTAACTTCGCACATTTAAAAGTTCACGCGTTTGATATATTTAGAGATATTTCCTGTACTATTCATCCGATTGTAATAAAAATTGTGAGTAAGAGTTGTTGTTGAAATGCCCGTGAACGTTTATATATAGCAATATTTCTATATTCGTGAGTTCTGGAGTAACAAAATTTGCAAAAAAAATTGCAATAGTGTATGAGTGTATTTTATGGAGTTTAGCGGCAGGGAAAAAAGGCGGGACGAGGGAGGGGGAAGGCGGAGAAGGTGGAAGGGGAATTTGTGAGGGGAGATTTGCGAGAAGAGTGACAGCGGGAGAAGGGGGGGGGTGAAAAGAGAACACGGGAGGGGAACGGGACGAGGGTGGGGAAGAGGTGGAGGAAGGGAAAGGGGACGAATGAGAAAGGACACACCGGGAGATAGAATTTCTGTATTTAAGTGGCATTCAACGCATACCGGGTATCAGCTAGTACTTATATAAATATGAAAAATATAAAATAAAAACAATATAAAAAGCTTTGAATAAATCATTTGATGCTCTTAAATTTTAATTATAAGCAACAGATTTAGTTTGAAACAGAAATTTGTCGTATGTATGTAAATTAAAATTTCCACACGGAAAAAAAGGCCTTTACATATAAAAATACATCTATTTGAATTCCGATTTTGTTTTCTTATTATAATAAATGTGTTAATTAAGTGGAATCTTGGAAGTGGTAAGTGGAAATTAATCCACTTCCCGATACCATATCAAGACTCGTTGTCTATTACAATGCATTATATTAACATTATTTTGGTGGAAATCACATACACACACGCGGACATACACGCATGTCTCAATTCAATGACATTTTACTAAACTTAATACAAATGAAATAATAAATAAATAAATGTCTTTCTTATCCAATCCAGATTAGGATCAGTTGGTAGTGTTGTTGACGCCAGTGTCTTGGTAGAAAAGGTTCAATCCTCAGCTCCTTTTTAAGTTTTAAAATACATTTAAAAATAGATCATTTAATAAAAAAAACTATGTTTTTTACCCTTTAATTTTTTACAACGTAATTTTTTTATATTATATCGAAATTTTTTGCGATCTTTATTTTTTAATTTAATGCACAAATAAATAAAATAGCTCTTATTCGTACTAGATAGATATTGGTTACACCTTTTGGTGTACACAGCTTGGGTTTTTTTGCCTTTAATCCAAAATGAAATTTTGCAAGAAAACGTTTCAAAATTACATAGAAATAATATTTTTTTTCGTAATTATTATTCCAGCGTGCGCGTACGTGTTCGCAGTCAAGTCGCTTAGTTCAAATGGAGCACTTCAGATAGAGTGGGCAATCATTTGACTTTTAGAGTAGGACTTAATATTAAAAAAAAGAAGAAAAATAGGCGAAGACTTTTAGATACGGACCACAGTAAGTACTCTAAGTACGTAGTTTCACGGCGGAGGACATTAGAGCAAAATTTTATGCGCGAAGAAGATTAGGCCGAACCAATCTTTGTTCATGCAAAAGAATAAAAATAAATCCTCTTATTCAGAACTGAAATTGGTGAATACATTTTTTAAAATTTTTTACCTGGCGAGATTTTGTTAGGTAAATGTCACTCGTTTGATTATTCATTTCTCTGACGTAGTAATGCGCACGCTGTAGTTATCAATACCCTTTTATATTACAAGCAGGTAAAGTTTTCTTTTTTCTGGTTGCGATTTCAAAAATGAAAATAAACCGTGGTCACCAAGCAAGAGTATATTATTCTTGTAATTTCGGTAACCGGGTAAATCAGTGACAAATGAGAACAATTTTGAAAAGAGGTAAGGTCATTGATGAGCAACAAAAACAAAGTAGGAGACAGAATCGATCCCTGTGGGACGCCAGCGTTTATTGAACGTGAAGGAGAGGTGAATTTATCAGCAACCGTCTGAAGCGATCTCTCCCTCAAAAAGTCAGCAATTTTGACAGTTTCCTTGTTTAACTTTTTTACTTTCTTATCAAAATTTTTCACAAAGTAAATAAAAACCACATTTGCGCTGATGTCAACCGTTATTAGACTCGGTTTGTCCATCGATTTTTATGCATATTATCCTTATTCGTAGTGATATGAGACACACCAAGAAAATATATATTTTTCTCTTGTGAATTTTAAAGTGTACTGTGACCTATTTTTTTTCAACTCATCCGGAGCGATCCGCATGGGAAAGGGACCCTCATAATATATTTAGAAGGGCTGATTACTGAAATCACGCTTTTCCTGAATGTTTTTGAATTGATATAGGTCTGCGCTCATTACATATTAAAACAAGCTTTGATGACGGATTTATTTATATCATCGAAAATGTAAAAATAAAGTTTAGGACCCATGTAGTAGAGTAACCATAACATATTTGAGAGGCGGCAATGGGTACCGCCGCTACAGGAATTATTTATTGGATAACCAACAGCTCTGCCATAAATCACCCCAATGGTTCCTTACGTTTGGTGACTTAGCAGGGGTACCCAGGTTCATGGCGTGAGGTTTGTCTAGGTCTTGGCGGCGGATGATCTGGACACACGGAACCTCAGATTCCTACCCAACCATCATATATTTTCCTTCCCAGAATTTTCTCTCCTTCCCTTCCTTAAAAATACCCTCCATACAGCATCCCCAAAGATAACATATTCCCTGAGAGAAATTATTTTTCTCAGGGCCTCCTGTGGGGACCTAATGTAAAAAACATTAGGGTTAGAATAGGTTAGGTTAGGTAGGTTAGGTTAGGTTAGGTTAGGTAAGGTTAGGTTAGGTTAGGTTAGGTTAGATTAGATTTTCGAAAAAAGTTCATACAAAATTCGTTTTCGATGAACTCGTTTTTGATGGACTCGTTTTCGATTAACTGAACCATATATAAATATATATAGGTAGTATACTAATCTTAACAAATCCAACACACAAACAAATTAAATTTTAAAATTTCGAAATTAAAAAAAAAACGCATGGACCTCATGAAAATGACTCGACGTTTGTTATTAGTTACGATCGATTATAAAACATAGTTCGTTTAAATGTATTATATTACTAATAACTACTATTTCAATACAAGAAGCCTACCTTTTATTTGTTTCCCTTTTTCTCCTTTTTTGATAAAATTATTGTGGTTTCAACATGGTTAAAACACATACTGTGTGAGAAAAAGAGTTTTCTACAAATATTTTCTGCGTATCGGCTGAAAATCTCCAAATGTCGTCTGCTATCAAAAGTTATACCCAAAATGGCGTTATAATGTGCTCACGGCGTGGAATAACTAATTTATATATTTATGTGCTGGCCGTGGAGGATATTAGATTTGTTAAATAAAAAAAAAATATTAATGAACATGGAAAACAAAAGGAAACATATATTTTGGGCTCTAACTGCGCCAAATCTAGTAAAAAAGGTTTTTCAAATAAATTTAACAATTTTTGAATGCGCACATGTTTGAGATCCCTTAGACCTAAATGAAAAAGTTTTGACAGACCAGCCTATGATAGCTTCATATGAGAAAAATAGTCAAAATAACATCGTGAATATCTAGCTTTTCAACTAAATTATTGCACATTAATTGTTGTAATCTATTTAGTGCTTCACCTGCTATTTGCTGATAGTGTTTTTTTTCATTAAACCTTATCGGATATAATATTGTGCTACTTTCCTCGGTACGCAGATACCCAACTTTAAACACACAAAACCAATGTTTAAAACGGTATTTTTCATCCCTTATCTCTGGTGGTCCCATTGAGATGGGGAGATAATTTAATGAAATCAATTCAACCAAGTAATTTGTAACGGTTTAGATTGGGGTAAACCTTTTCTGGTTTCCGTATTTTTCTACTTAGTTATTTGAGTCCTGGTACAGTTGTACCCGCAGCCATTAGCCCTAAAAGCCCGTGTCCTTACCTTACGTCAAAGCCATTAGGGGTTCCGAAATACGTTTTTAAATTAGGGTTTCTACCACATTTTTAAAGTACCATTAAATTCGCAGGTAGAACCCGTTATTTCCCTTTATCCTGCGTAAGGTTTGGAAGTTGGCCTGGTATGTCGGAGATAAATATATTTCACGAAACATTGACTTTCTAAACAGCGTGAATTAAAAAAAAGCATAAAGGTAAAAAAGAGATTTTAATGACGAGCCGTGAATCGTAAGCCTAATGAATATACTTTAAAACAAGGTACAGATTTTTCTTTAATGCTGGAATGTCCTGTTATTTTATACCACAGAAACGTCCCAACTGACCCGCGCCAGTGTGTTGTGAGGCTAAAGTGAGTGGTAAAGGATATAAGGGATATATGTAAAAGATAAGGGCTCTGGAAAGTATCTGTTTATTCGAATTTCAAACAAACTTCTGATACCGTATTGTTTTTCACCAGAGGGCTGAAAGTATTCACCAATTCTATTTTTAACTATATTGACAATATTTTAAGCAAGGTTGAAAGTAGTATGAGCAATAGATAAGGCACCACATTTAAAGTTCCATCAGTCAGTAAATAAAAAAATAATATAATGAAAATCAAAAATATTTGATAATGTATTACAAAAAAACGTAGCGCAACAAAATCTTTGTTTGTAAATTTCTTACAAATCAATAAATGAATTATTCCGCTTATGATATAGTAGGTCGTTCATCTCCAAAAAGAATAATAAATTATCTGAAAATTGTCTTGAAAATTGATTCACAAAACCAATAATAATTTCTTCAAATCAACGCAATTTCCTTTCTTACTACACTTTAAGTTTTTACTAAGTGTGTTTCCCCCAAGTTTGTTAAAATGTTTAATTCAGTTTATTAGGAGACAGCGAAATTTAAAAAAATACATTCCAATTTATATTGAGACATGTAATTTGTTTTATTGTCTTGTGAAATCACCTCTGGGTTTGAAACATAATTAAGCGTGAGACCATTGCATGGAGAAAACGAGATAAAAAAGTATTCCAATATATATTGAACAATGTAATTTGCCTTGTTTTTACGTGAAATCAGAAACGGCTTCGAAAATGTAACCATTGCAAGAAGAAAACGATTAAACAAATACATTCCAAAGTATAATGAGATATTTAATTTGCGTTGTTGTCTTTTGAAAAAAAATGTTGTCTCAAAAATTTACTGAGGGTAAGAGCAATACTAGATTCTGTAGATCCCAAAAAGTACGATGGGTTGTACTACCTACGTGAAGAACGAATGCCAAATGTCAGAACATACAAATTTTTCCCAGAATAAATGATGTTCGAACCAAGAACTATTTGGTTTTATAGTCAATCCAGAGAGAATATTCTGTTCTAATTTTGTAACACCATAACACTATCAAATTGTAACACTATCGTTTTAGAATACTATCCACTTTGTAACACTATCACTTTGGAACACTATCACTTTGTAATACCATCACTTTGTTACACCATAACACTATCACTTTATAATATCATAACACTATCACATTGTAACACTATCACTATGGAACATTACCACTATATAACACCGTAACACTGTTACTTTATTTGATGATGCAAAAACACACCGTTCTAGAGTTTTACTGCTTTAAACAGACAGATTTCAAGCTTTTTATTTGAGATCGCATTAAGTCACAATTAAATCATTTTTATTTTGTCAACCAAAAAAGCCTTTAACGGAGTTAGGAAAGCTTTTTAAAATTTCGTAGATTTTTTATCGCTTTTTGAGTGACATAAAACATCAGCTAATTACGAGTAAAAAAATATGGAATCTCCGCGATGAAAAATATTAATTAAAATTTCTCGTTTTGAAGTAGATAAAATTAATACGAAATTATATTTTGTAAGTACCAGCACATCGTAAGTGAATTTAGAACATTTTTTATCATTCTTAGTAAGATTTGGTATGTACTACACAAGTATCCCATTAAAGCTTAATTAAACTTCGGAGAGATGTCAGATTTTGTAATTTATTTTTCTTTTTGACAATTTAAGTGGTGAAAATTAGCTTTCATAAAGCTGATTTTATAATCTCATACCTGTCTTAATAACGGCAATTCTTTTTTGAGTAGGGTGAAGTTTACCAACGATTGGCAGAATTGAAATATCTTAAGAAATCTAATAAATTTTCTGGGAAAAACAAATGATATTTCGGATAAGGCGCCCAAAGAGCATCAAACATTTTCATTCGTAAACACATGAGTTACTAACGGCCAATTGCACCAATCAAACTGAGCGTCCGCTTATTCAATAGGTGCTTGAGAGTCCTTCGATCAAATGCTCCGTATAAGTGCTCAAAAAATGGATTCCTAAAGATGGTTTCAAAGGACGATATGTAAATATGAATGAGCAATCTAATATTTAAAAAAAAAAAAACAATGTAATTCATAGGCTTAAGCGACTGTAGTGAAAATTTTATGAAAATGTTGTGAAAATATTGTTTTGCTTATTATTTACTTTGTATCATTTATAACTTACCTTTGTATTACTTTTATTGTATTTTCTGGTCTTGTATCATTTTATAACTGACCTATGTTTTTATTACTTTCAATGTATTTTCTTATAAAATTAGAAATTAGTTTTTATAATATGTAATTTAAATATATGTAAAAATATATACTTAGTTGTCCTCTCCTAAACACATCTAAACACATCAGCATCTGCTTTATTAGGAGAGTGATTCAAATGTTTATTTTTATATTAAGTTGTAAATATTGTAACAATTAAATACACGTAGATAGAATGTTAATTAAAAGAACCAGCTGAATTTTTTCTACTTCTATTTGAATTTCGATTTTGTTATCTTGAATGAATGCAAATCTTGAGAGTGGAAAATTAACCCACTTCCCAACATCCGATTGAGCTGAAAGTCTGTAGATTGTTTGTAACAATGTATTTTTCCACATTTTGGTGGCACTCAATCACATGCCCGCAGATATATGCATTTCTTTGAAAGTGGCTACTAACTGGTTAAGAGATTGCCCAAAAACCGAAAATTATTATATAAAAAAAAAATTATATTGGTTTGATTTTTAATATTTTTTTAACGATTTTTTTCTATCAAGGGAATTTCATATACCTAATTACTTTTCAACTTAGCATAGATAATCGTAGATATAATCTTAAAAAATAACAGTTTTTTTAAGAAATTATATAAATTAACTCTTAAAAGGTTTGTACGTGGGTGCCAAAATTTATATTAACATAGCAGCATTCAGCAGTTAATCTATCGGAAAAATGTAAAACGCTTTCTACAAATAATTTTATATGGGTGGATTACAAGACTTCAACACTATTTTCTTTGTTATTATATTATATTCTTCTTCAATAGCTCTGCAGCCCATTTCGAGCCTTGTCCTCCTCTACATGAGCCTCCACCGCCCTCAGTCCTCGGCCGTCGTCTTCCAATCTGCAATATGGAGTAGTCCTCTGGCATTCTTTCTGACATCATCCTCCCATCTCAGCCTAGGTCTGCCCGCCACCTTGTTCGGTGGTCTTGGGCTTGGTATTCGGTGCACGCACATGTCCGGCCCATCTTAGTCTTTGGAGCCTTAAATGGATAGACAGTCTGAGAGATAACATAGAGCTCGTTATTGTGGTGGATTCTCCATGCCTATCCCTCTCGCACCGCTCCTAAAATTCGTCGAAGTACCTTTCTTTGCCGTCAGTATTCCCTTATCACATCCATAGGCTGAGATCGTTCTAATAATTGTTTGAAATAGTAATTATATTATATTTATAAAAAATATGTTTTTTTAAAAATGATTATAATATAATATAATTAATAAATTGCTTAGTCAGCTTTCTTTTAACTTCTTTATTAATTTTTTAAAAAATGTAAGAAACTAACTTATGGCATCTCATCTTATGCATTGTCAGCTTTGAAAATTTGAGCTCCAAAGCTCATGTTGTGTTCTACTTTCAACATTAAGGTTTTTTAATTTAAAAAAATCGAATATTTCGATTTGCATCACTTCATATTGCTCATCATCGCAAGTCACAACCCGAAAGTATCTAAACGCATAGTAATTGTTGTAAACAAAGTAAAATAATATATCTTTGAAGAAGAAGATAACAATAATAATCTAAATTTTTAAAATATGAAAATAAACAAGACACTGAAAAATAATAAAAGATAACGGTCCCAACTGGGACTCGAGCCCAGAACCTTATGTCTAACCGGGACATACACCTCTACCAATTGGGCTACTGCGATCTATTATGAGACTGTCGTAATTGTCAACTTCATATTTCAAATTTCAGAATTAACAATATTATCTTCGACTAATGTTTTTTTTTTCCATATTTATGGGTTCGAGTCCCAGTTGCGACCGTTATCTTTTATTATTTTTCTGTGTCTTGTTCATTTTCATATTTAAAAAAATTAGATTATTATTTTTATGTTCTTCTTCAATGATATATTACATTGATGGGAATAACCTTCAAAAGTTAAAAAGAGAGTTTTTCTTATAAAAATATGATAGTAAAATAAGTTCAAGTACGTAAGAAAACCAAAATGCAAAATTTTTGTGATAATGACCCACTCTCTCTATTTACCATTAAAATCCTAACAAATTTAGTCTAAAGCTCCCGATTTTTGGGTTTTTAATCATAAAACATACACGCTTTGTTAAGGGAAAGTTTTCTAATACATTCTCCGCAGGGCGTACCGAATTGTGGTCCGGCGAGGATGTGGATAATACCGCACACTAACTTTTGATCATAACCCTTCCCTAAAAACTCCGGACTAATTAAACTATGAGTTGTTCTCTTTGTGCGAGAGTAGCTCTAACCAGAACATTTTTCTTGCTTTGAACATGACAGTAACTAGGAGTTGTTACGAGGTTTTGAATAACTGAACTCGGCCGCTAGGGTTTTTACTGAATTTCATCATCAAGTGTTTGTTTTATTTGCGAAAAATATAATGTTTTATTATAAAATTAACGATGAAACGTGATATAACATAAAATGCTACGCATTAATATTTTTAGATATCAACCCTAATATTTTTTTAGAAATTGTTTTGAATCTTAAAGACACGGAGCAATAATAATTTCATTTCATTGCCGGCAACCCGGGCGTTTATTGAGATGCAATAATATTTTATAAGCAAGTAAGTTACCCTCCTCACCAGACGATGTCTGTTATGAGACGGGTAATAATTCAAACATTAAAAAAGGTTTATATGAAAATAGAATAAAAAAAACATGAAAATACAAATTGTATTGAGTGAAAAAAAAGAACTGATGTGCACAATTTATCTCCTTAACCGCTTGGACACATAAGCTTGTTTTCACGATAATTTAACGTAGGTAGACATAGGAATGACGTAAGGCCCCGTACCTGAGTTATTAATGTATAAAAATATATATTCGTACATACACATGTACACACATATGCAAACATCTTCTTCCTTGCACTGTCCCAACTTATTGCCTAGGTAGGCTGTTGGGGTCGGCTCTCCTCGTTCTCAGGTTGTAGCTTCTTCGGTTCTGGGTATCGCTCTCTTCCAGGCCGTTTCTACTTAGGATTTTGGAGCACTGAGTCATCCAGGAGTTCTTTGGTCTTCCTCTGGATAACTGTTGATGAAGCTCCATAGACATTGCCTGCTTCACTGTGTGGTCTGGTGGTCTCCGTTTTATGTGACCATATCATCTCAACTGTTTATGTCCGTGACACCCAGGCTACCACGAATGCGTGAACTTTTAATTTTATCTTTTAGTGACACTCCTGCCGACCATATAAGCATTCGAATTTCTGCTGATTCAAGTTGCCTGGTGTTATTCCAATAAGTATAGTTATTACTTAGCCAGTGACCGGTCAGCGGCTGAGTTGTCATTTCTTCAGGTCCCACCGAGAGCGAGCTCAATTTCTCGGCTGGCTAAGTCCTCCATCACGACACAAAATAAAAAAAAAACGCTTTTTGTGATCTTTCTTTAAAAAAAAAAATGTATAAACATGATGTTAAGGGACATATTTGACTTAACTTTAACCAGTGATTCTTGACATTATTTGGTTTAAAAAAAAATTGTGAAATTTTTGTCTCCGGTGACTTTCTATTTATTTATTTTTTGTTCTCATTCAAATGGTGTGGTATGACGTATGGTATGGATGGTATACACTGAGTGAATTTTAGCATAGTATAAAAGTTTTATATTGTTGATAATATTTAATCGTGTATGGCTCAAATGGTGGTCGTAATAATTACCTTGTAATTGCGTTTTTGATTATAATAGTAAATTTGCACTATTTAAAATTGTTTATATAAATAAATTTAATGTCATTACGGTGTGCTTTGCGTTGCAAAATCGTGTTCGTTAATGTTTTTTTAAATAATTTATTTAACAATAAAACAGATCAGAACTACATATGCAAAATTAGTGTGATTCACTCAATGATTAAATCATACGAAATTAAATCACCCAAATACACACGGAGAAAAATGTTATTGTAAAATACGATCATTTTATTCGTAAAAACGGTTAAAAACGGGACTGAAGTTCTTACGAACAAATTAACTGGGTTTCAATGCTTTGTTGGTTTACGTAATTTCGTACGCATACCAACAAATTATTCTTACATTTTCCAGCTAATAAACATTGACACACTGTTAATTTGTTCGTAAGAACTTTAGTCCCGTTTTTAACCGTTTTAACGAATAAAATAATCCTCATTTCATAATAACATTTTTCTCCATGCAGAGTACATTGATTGATTACTTAGTGATTGGGTCGGAAAAACAGACAGATTGTTTCTAAATTTTTTTGTTTAAATTCGTGATTATTCTAACGATACCGTTTCAGGAAATTTACATGTTTTGAAACATGGCTTAACTGTATTAAAAAAGGTGCTTACCTATATCAAGGAAGAGGGTGTAAAGATTTTCAAGGGGGGTAGAAACAAGAGGAGGAAGAGGGAGGGAAAGGGGGCGGGTAGGTTGTAATGAGCAGCCATTTGTAATATTCTTCATCTGCCATTCGCACCATAATTACCTGACTTCAGATATTTCATTACTTCTCTTTTTTTTAATCCCCAACTCGTATTGCATAGAATTATTTGAAAGAACTACATATATAAGTTTTTTTATTTGAGCAATAAGAGCGAGTACAAAATAAGAGTAATTTAAACTGTTTTTCAGTTTTAAAAAAATAAAGTATTTTTAGTGTCTTTATTTAGCTATTTCATTTTATATTGAAGTCTCGCATAACTTTATATTTATTGATCTTCAAAAGTAGTATCCTGTTAAACTTAATTAAACAGTTTGTCAACAAAATTTTCAGTTACAATGTTAATACAAGTACAACTAACTAACTATTTCTTGTTTTCAAGTTTAATTTTTAGAACTCAGTAATCATTTTAATTTTTTTATGTATTCAGTAATATAATTTTTTTAATTTATTAAACCACTTAACAGAACTTGTTTAAAAATAAATCTTTTATATAATATGCATAATAATATTATTTAGATTATATAAACATAATTATATAAACATTATATTATTTATATTTATAAAATGATAAAAAACTAACTAAATGATACAGAAATGCTTGTAAAAAAATAACCCTTACGTCCAAAGAAGATTACTATAGGAAACAGATAGAGGAAACTGCAAATGACAATAAACAAATCTAGAATACTGTCAAAGAAATATGCTATACTGAAAAAATAACCACACCCATAAATAAAATCACCATCACAGATGAAACTCTAAATGCAACTGAAAATTCAGAAACCATCGCAAATAATTTCAACCAATTCTTCTATACAATCGGATCAGACCTAGCAAATAATATGTTTAATAGAAATAGCATGTCTGAAGATAACCTTGCAAATTCTATATCTCTCGATAGTCTGAGTTATGACCCTTTTAATCTCACTCCAACAACAGAAAAAGAAATCACTGAAATCATCACTTCACTAAGAAATACACACTCCTTGGGGATTGACAATATATACACTAAACTAATTAAGGAGCCGCTGTGCCAATTTCTACCGATTTCTTAAATGTTTTCCTTAAACGTTTGAAGTTTTTAAGTTCTTAAAAAATATATGTTATTTAAGATAATAATCTCTTTAAGATAATAATATCTATATATTCCCCACGCCGCGGCGCGCCGAAGCGGTAATTATTTGAAGTTCCATCGATAGAAATAAATCGCAAAGTATGCTCCGAAAATTATTATTTACACGTTTGTTTCTGTTATTTTACAAGTTATATGTAAGAAAAAATTCACAATTTTTCTTTAAATTCTACTTGTCACAGCCCCCACGAGAGTTTTGCTCTTTTTCAAACGAGTGTCTTTTATTAAACATTTTCACAATTTTCGCATGAATTTGATGGTTTTTAATGTTAGCGCGCTCGCTCCCACGTTCGTATTCTTCTCCCATCTTCTTCTTTTTGATACCGATGATGATGATTTTGATGCTTTTGTTACCGGTCTAATTCCGAATTTTACATGCGTGGTGCATCGGCTTAATTAATATTTTTTGTTTTTACCAAAAGTAGTATATATATATATATATATCAATAACCGAACAAGCATTTTGCAGTAAAGGAAATGGTGAAATAATAATTATTAGTTCGTGATGTACGTAATTTATAAGAAAAATGTGTAAAGAATTTTACAGGAATATTCCAACGTTACCTATTTTCCACAGTCCGATTATTTTTAGTATGTTGTGAAATATTTTAAAGAAATTCAAAGTTATGTAGGTAACTTTGTTCTCCACCAAAAGGCTTTAATGCATGGGTATTTCACAAAAGCTTGTAAAATATATTGTTATTTTTACCTCACTACCATTTGCAGTTATTTCATACATTTTTAATTAAATTCTGGTGAACAAAGAGCAAAAATTATTAAATAAAATTTATAAAATACAACGCAATGAAGTAATCCATCAAACATGATAAATGAACTTTTTGGCTAAAAATGATAAACTGAAATAACATATTTTGATGCATATGGAATCAAAGTATTAAAATAAATTAATTACATTTATTTCCGATAATTTCATTAAATTAAAAATAAAACTATGATAAACCCTTTTCTTAATAAAAAACAAGTGCAAACCACTTTAAAATATTTGAATGTTATGCAAGTAGAAGTCATGTAGAAGGGGTAATTAAAAAAAATATTTAAATGTTATGCAAGTAGAAGTCATGTAGACGGGGTAATTAAAAAAAATGTTTGAATGTTAAGCAAGTGGAAGTCACGTAGAAGGGGTAATTAAAAAAATATTTAAATGTTATGCAAGTAGAAGACATGTAGAAGGGGTAATTAAAAAAATGTCTTTATCTTTTGTCAAAAATCTCTTTTGAACATATTTAATTGTCAATTTTTACTTGTCATTGTGAGCGTTGTAAACTATGTGCAAGTCTTGAGTTTTCAAAAATATTTCACGTACCTGTGCTGTACGGCTTGTTTCACAGAATTTGAATAATTCATCAAGTTTCAAAGGTAATATTCAAGTTCCGTGAAAGTTTTGTTCAAATAACATTACTACAAACGTTCTGTGAAACAATCGGGAATTCAATGATGAAATAATAACAGATTTTAAATATAACTTTCATAGAACTTGAATATTCACTTTGAAATTCGAAGAACTGTTTAATTTCTATAAAACAACCCGTCCATAATTGACCAGTGGAAAAATTTGAGTAATATCCGCTTTCAATATAATTTATGAATTTGGAAGGTGGTTAAATGTATCGCTGCCACGGGAACCATTTATTGGATAACAAACACCTCTGCCATAGGTGTGGTTCCCTAGCGGCTCGCTTCGTTTCGTGACTTTGGTGACCGGGTTCATGGGGTGAGGTTTGTTTGGATCTTAGCGGCGGTTGTGACTGCCTATCAACTGAATGGCAGACCGGATCGGGAGAGATTGGTTGAGGGAGGCCTTTTGACCTCTCCAGTAGGGCTCTCTCGGAACATCGTTTTGCACCGCACTGGGAGGAATGAATTGAATTGTCCTGATGATGTTTAGTCTGCCGTAATATGTTCAGTCCATCGTGATGATTTTTAATCTGCAATGCCGATGTTCGTCTGCCTTGATGATGTTTAGTCAGCAATAATAATGTTCAGTCTACCCCGATAGTGTTCAGTCTGCCTTGATGATGTTTATTCTGCAATAATAATGTTCAGACTACACTGATGGTGTTCAGTTTGCCTTGATGATGTTTAGTCTGCAATAATAATGTTCAGAGTCTACCCTGATGATGTTTAGTCTGCAATAATAATGTTCAGACTACTCTGATGGTGTTCAGTCTGCCTTAATGAAGTTTAGTCTGCAATAATAATGTTCAGTCTACCCTGATGATGTTTAGTCTGCAATAATAATGTTCAGTCTACCCTGATGATGTTTAGTCTGCAATAATAATGTTCAGTCTACCCTGATGCTGTCTAGTCTGCAATAATAATGTTCAGACTACCCTGATGGTGTTCAGTCTGCCTTGATGATGTTTAGTCTGCAATAATAATGTTTAGTCTACCCTGATGATGTTTAGTCTGCAGTAATAATGTTCAGTCTACCCTGATGATGTTTAGTCTGCAATAATAATGTTCAGAGTCTACCCTGATGATGTTTAGTCTGCAATAATAATGTTCAGACTACCCTGATGGTGTTCAGTCTGCCTTGATGAAGTTTAGTCTGCAATAATAATGTTCAGTCTACCCTGATGATGTTTAGTCTGCAATAATAATGTTCAGTCTACCCTGATGCTGTCTAGTCTGCAATAATAATGTTCAGACTACCCTGATGGTGTTCAGTCTGCCTTGATGAAGTTTAGTCTGCAATAATAATGTTCAGTCTACCCTGATGATGTTTAGTCTGCAATAATAATGTTCAGTCTACCCTGATGCTGTCTAGTCTGCAATAATAATGTTCAGACTACCCTGATGGTGTTCAGTCTGCCTTGATGATGTTTAGTCTGCAATAATAATGTTCAGTCTACCCTGATGATGTTTAGTCTGCAGTAATAATGTTCAGTCTACCCTGATGATGTTTAGTCTGCAATAATAATTTTCAGTCTACCCTGATGATGTTTAGTCTACCCTGATGGTGATCATCTACCCTGATGATGTTTAGTATGCAATAATAATATTCACACTACCATGATGATGTTCATTCTACCTTGGTGATGTTCAGTTTGCCCTAATGATGTTAAGTCTAAAATGATGATGTTCGTCTGATGATGTTCGTCTGTACTAATGATGTCTACTTTGAGAAATGTCTGGATAAAAATGCAAGGTCGTCTAAAAAACTGGCTAGGGGACGAACAATCGAACAACCAATCGATAGTCATTTTGGCTGTAAATCTTGACTTTTCTTTGACTAAAAAACTAACTACCTACTGGCATAATTGCTTAATTTCTGTTTGAGAGTAGGTATAGTACTTTTGGAAGACTGTCTGTTTTTACCTACTTTTTGATTTTAGTACAAAAAAATGTAATAATTAAAAGATTTTTGAAAATAAGTGATTTTCAGAAATTTTACGAAATGAACTTTGAAAATAGAGTAATAATAAATGAAGGGATACTGATTATATCAGGTAATATAATTTTCAAAATGTATCTTATTTAGTTACTCCCCCGAACATGTTTTGAAGATGCCTTTTGAACCTTAGCCGTAAGTGTATGCAAATAATATCTCCTCCGTGCCTCGGAGGGTAGATTTATTTAGGGGATGATGGATGTATCCAAACGTTACAATAAACATGAAAGTTATTCGCTGTTTGGTAAATATTGGTTCGGTCCGTCCCTCCATCTTTCCCCTGGGCTCGATTCATTTGTTTATTCACAAGACGGGAGATCGGATAGGGACGTAGTGTACTTTAGGGACGGACGGGACACAAGGAGTATAGACCCTCCCTAGTCAAGGGAAGAACTCCGAAAGGATAAAAGAGTTTTGTGGAAAAAAGTTCAATGTCAAATAATTCAAGGTGACCATAGCACAGTGGATTTACATAGCATTACATTTTAAATCTTGTGCTTGTACATAGTGAATGTTGTATATACAAATACATCATATATTATTGCGTAATGTGGCATTTTTTATGAATGCTAACTAACTAACTAACCATCACGCCGTTTCCCCGCAGGGGTAGACAGAAAGGACGGACCGCCAAACAACTCGGTCTTGGCACACACTCCTTGCCTCATTCACATTCATACATCTTCTCATACATACTCTTCTATTATTCTGACTTTTGACATGGCCCGACCCAAGTATCTGATTTACTTGATCGTGCCACGTCTTCCTTGGGTGTCCTCGGCTTCTTCTACCGTTCACATTCGCGTCATAAATTCTATTTACACTCCTTTCTTCATTCATTCGCTCAACATGCCCAAACCATCTAAGTATCCTTTTCTTAATCTTACTTATTACGCTCACATCAGCGTTGCATTCTTTTCGGATCTGCACATTCCTCACACGATCATACATGGTTTTACCACACATATGCCTCAGGGATCTCATTTCTACAGCATTCAGTCTACTTTCATCCTTTCTCTGCCATTTCCACGCTTCACTGCCATACATCAGGGTAGGTACCAGTACTCCATTGTGGACTGCTAGCTTCGCTTCTGTGGACAACTTTTTGTTGGCTCCAACGGCGTTCAATCCTCCATTAATGGAGTTATCTGCATTCACCCTTTTTTCGATATCCCTATCAGCCTTCCCATCTCTCGTAAACATACTTCCCAAATATACAAACTCATCCACCTGCTGCAAGTATTCATCATTCACTATATTGCACACCGTTTTCTGACTCTCTCTTTCAAACAACATGACTTAAGTCTATCTTGATATATATTTTTTATGAATGCTATCATGAATATTTTAAAACATGATTGAATATGCTTCCTAGTACCGATATGTTATAATGTATGTACCATAAAGTATATTTACGGCCAATCGTTTTACAGAAGTTGAACAATTTATCAAATTTCATAGTTAATTTTCAAGTGTTGTGAAAGTTCTTTATAAGTTTTATTATTATTTCAGTTACTTGAACCAACTGGCCCATAATGATTCGATAACAGAACTTGAATAATACCTTTACTCAACTTTAAATGGACTTAAATTTGGTTGTTTATTCGAAATCTTTAAAAAGCTACCATAACGGGTAATACTATTTACCAAAACGGGTATTATCAAAATTTTCGTTGAAAATTAATAGAATGAGGTTAAAGAGAGATTGAAATTCAAAGATTTTTATGGACAGAATATAATATATTAGAGATATTTAAGTCATTGCTGAATGATGTAATTCTGCGAATAAGGTTAAATATGTATTGAAGAAAATCTTAAAGAAATGACTTAATCTTAATAAGTAAATAGTAATGGTAAATTGAACTATGATTGATTGGGAGGATCGTAGTATAATAAAATATAATAACATAAATACAAAATAAATTACAGGCTGGCAAGCCATTTTTTGGCTTAGTTTAGTGTATTTAAAAAATACTTAAATTCAAATTGCACCGTAAAGGATCCGACTAGAATCGGTTTTATCCAAAATAACTTCTTACTTACTCACACACATATTGACCATACTAATTTAAAAAGAAAATACTACACCAATCTATAATCCGTCACTCAAAAATCACCCAAATACATTTAACCTGAAAATAAACATTGCAAAACCACAAAGTCTACAATAAAAACGATATTTTTAAAACTAAAGGACACACTACATGATAAAAAATTGTCCTCCACAACACAAGTGAACTCCTAGTATAAGGAATAACCTACAATATCTTTGTAATATTAATATGTAAAGAATAATAAATAAACAAATAAAAAATATTTCTTCAAACTTTGTTTTAATTAAATGAGCCAAATAACTTTTCGTACACCACTCTATAATCATAATTACCCATAAACGATAATAAGAACATGAAATAACAAAGAAACAAACAAAACTCTCTCTATAATATTTTGGTCTATACACGGAGATAAATGTTATTCGAAAAAACGATAATTTTGATAGTAATGTTTATTGGCGGGAACATGTAAGAATAATTTGTTGGTATACGTAATTTCGTACGTATACCAGCAAATTATTCTTTCATTTTCCCGCCAATAAACACTGAAAAACTGTTAATTTGTTCGTAAGAACTTCAGTCCCGTTTTAAACCATTTTTACTATTAAAATTATCGTTTTTTCGAATAACATTTTTCTCCGTGTAGCTCCTTTTAGTAAATAGTTGTTTTTTCTTTTGTTATTTAATGTTTTTATTTTCCTGACAAAGAAACCATCGGTTTCGAACATGTCGATAATTATGTTTATATAGTGGTGTACACAAATTAATTTGTTTCATTTAAATAAATTAACAGCTATTCTAAATAAGAATGCGGTATATTTATTGGTAAACATGGCAGAAATTTTTCTTGATTTCATAGAGGCATTGTTTTGTTCGCATTACCATTAGGAAGTCTTTTGGAGAACTCCTTTTCACGTTTAAAATGTTGGATAAGATAAATAAATGGATTGTTTGGAAAATATAAATTAATTTATGAACGAAATTCCACGGAAATACTAAATACTGCCGCTCAGTATTTTCGCCAAAAGTATTTTTAAGCGAATGTAAACAATCATCTAACAAACAATTTGCTTTAGGTATTTTTACAAATTTTATAAAATAGGTTGAAAAAGATTGTGTGTTAAAAAAGACGCATTTGATGTCGATTTAAAGTTGCATTTCACAGAAAACGTATTTTCTAAAATAAATTGCGCCATGCGTCTAAGAGAAATCAAATTTGGAAATATCATTATACATATTATATGAACATATAAATGTTTCTTCTTCTACTAGAATAGGTGCCTAGGCAAAAAGAATTATGTTAATTTTATTATCTTATAAATTCTTGGGGTTTGAAATATTTTAAAATAAAGTCATTAATTTAATTAATATTTTGTCTCCCTTACACCTTTAAAGTCTCAAGAAGGCAGTTCATTATAAACCTACATTAGTTAAAATAATCATTTAAAGAGTTTTTTCTATTATCTAACGACTTTTGTAAAGTATCATCGTATAAATCTCCTACGAAAGTAATTCAATCGAATACCAACTACAAATATGATCTTACAGATTTATTTGAAATAGTCTGGTTTTATTCTTGTAGATAATAATTGGCTTTTGTGATAAATTATATTTTAAGTTGGTTTTTAGAATTTTTTTAATGGAAGAAAATGGTTTTTTTTTATATCATTAAAGCAATGGACAAAATAATTAATTTTGTTTCAGTGATTTATTCTGCAGAACGGCACTCAATAATAAATTAGTTACTTTGAAATACGTCGATCGTCCTTCGCCTTCTTGTATAATAGATAGGGTTGTCTAAGTCCAAAGTACTCACCGGACATGGTTTATTAATGAACCATTATTTCAGAAGAGAGAATAACTAAATAATTGATAATAATATACTGCACGAAACTATGAATGAAGTTTTAGACAATGTTGAGAATATTTATTGTATCCTTACCTTCAAACCACTTCGGATCATTTTGCCATACATTGAATAGAAGCGCCTTAAAGTTATTTTAACAATAAACGGACTACAAAATATAAAATTAACCAATAATTATTGTAGAATGTCGTCAATAATTTTTCATGATGCATCTCTTGATGGAGGACGTTAGTCATTTTTAAAGATATTTTTAATAATATATTTTTTTTTTTTCAAAATTATGAAACACATTGTGACTTGACATTTTAAATAAATGAAAAGAAAATATTTTGTTTTAAGTCACTTAATTTTTATTTAAAGTCTACTGGTTTCGGTACCTCCGTACCATCATCAGGACTGTTACAAAAATAATGTCTACAAATATAGAAGTACACTTATATATACATAATGTAATGAAAGAAAATGACAGTATACTAGAGTTTGACAGAGCGTCAGTTATGGGAGGGAGGAGGGGAATGGGGGATAAGTGAAGACACGGGAAACATACTTAAAATTGGACTGAAGGTTGGAGGGAGGAGGGGAATGGGGGATAAGTGAAGACACGGGAAACATACTTAAAATTGGACTGAAGGTTAAATTTAGTTGATTTCTATCTTTGAATTTACCGATTTTTTTTATTTCTAAATCTTCCAAATTGTTATAAACCTTTTCCGTTCTTATGTAGGACTTTAATTTCTGTATCGGGGTTAAAAGTATGAACTACGTATGAAATGATACGTTTTTAGATTTTCACGGCCAAAAGCATTTTCGTTGTTTGTTTTTGGGGTGTTAAATATAATATTAGATAACACCCCAAAAACAAACAACGAAAATACGTATGAAATTTTTAATAGTTACATCGATGTCTTTATTTTGTCCAAAAGTACAGTCATTTTTCACGAATTACTCTGTGGTTTTTTTTATTGATTAATCAGTGTTACAATGATTTAAGGATCAACTCAGAGATGTTTTTGACTAGGAAGATGGGCAAGTTGAAACATATATAGGTATTTAAGTGCCTATCTATACATTTTTTCCTTATTTTGTGCCAAGGTTGTTTTGCTATTACTACTATCTGAACATTTCGCTTGTTGGGCCTAAGTATATCGATATTTTGATTTCTAAATTTAGGTAACTAAACTAATGAAAAACAGTTACAATTTACAAATATCTCACATTTATACATTTTCAACACCAAAAATATGCAACTATAATTTAAAACTTACCAAAAATCACAGTTACACAAATAAGTTTGAAAGCATGAAAATTCGCGGTTTAACTGTAAAACTTCGAACTGACAGATATAGGGCAAGTGCCTATCTATCATTTTTAGCTGGAACCCCAACACTCGATAAAGCTGTTGCGATGTGGCAAGAATTTCAAACTCTCATCCGATTTGGGATAATGTTAATAACTCAGGTACGGGACATACGTCATTCCTATGTCTACCTACGTTAAATTATCGTGAAAACAAGCTTATGTATCCAAGCAGTTAAACTCCAGGGCTAAAGTAAATTCAAAGGACAGAAGGGGTATTGATCCTTATCTGACCCTTAGCGGAAATTCATCAGCCGTGAATTTTTCCATCTTCTGATTAAGGGGTTTTAATAATAATACGTAACAAACGTTATTTTTCTTTCCATATATGTTTCCAAAGCCCATAGTATTTTCTATACAAGTCCCCTTTCATGGTGCATTTGAACTGAAACGTCTCCCTGATGCTCCAATTTTTCTCAGATATACAAATTTGGTGTTGACGTCTTTAAGATTTCTGCAAGTTTTCAAGCATCAAATGTCCTTGTACAAAGGAGAATCTGGACTCCTACCCAACAGTCTTAGCTTTCTAGAAAATTTTCTCCCTCCTTTCTCTTAAAATTCCTTCCACACTGGATCTCCAAAGATGACACTGGCTCTGATGGACATTATTTCCTCAGGGCTTCCCGGGTAGAGCCCATGTAAAAAAAACTTTCCGTGGTTATTTTTACACTTATATTCATTTTTAAATGACTGATAATCTAATTTGCAGAAATAAAGAAAATAAATTATTAAAATTATAGTGAAAACCTATTTATTGGTTGAGTAATTTGCACATATTTTGTCATACATTATTGAATATTGTGTGAATAAGAGCCAACTAATTTTGTGTGAATTGTATCTAATGTTGATTTAGATGTACTTTGTTAATAAAAAAAAAATAGCATGTAAAAGCCCAGCAGGGCGTGAAATACAAATAAATAAATATTGTAACTGTTGGTTTTCCGAATAAAATAAAATAGCATTGCTAAAAGGCATTTAAATAAAACGCTTTTGTGCAATAAATTATTCGCCTTTTTCTTTACTACCATCAACAAAAACAACCTTTACAAAAAAAACCTCATTAAGTATTGTGTGTTTTTAAACTGTTCAAAGCGCCATTGAACGAATGTTTAAGTAGGCCGTATTTAGGTTTATCTTTTACGGTTTTGCGCTTATTATTGCCTTTCTCAGGCGTCTCGTAAATAACGCAACATTGGGAGATGTATATCTGCAAAGTTCACCTGTAAATTAAAAGGTTTAAAGAGTAATTCTTTTATACCTATCCAATATTAATTAAAACCAAACCCTATACAGAACAAACTGATTACCATTAAATAAACGAAACCCGTGGCAAAATTTATATCTTTAATTTTGAACAATACGTCCGTTGTATTCAGGTTAGAATAAATTGTAGAGCATTGTACCAATTCTACCGAATTGATGTGTGAATCGTACCTGAATAAGGGTCATTATAATCTTACCTCCTTCAATATAATCTACTGGTTAGCTAATTTAACATATTAAAGACTTAATCGAGAAGACATGCACGGTTAAAATATTTTAAGATTTTAAATACTAAAGATACATAAGCAGTAAGAATACCGTATTGTAATGATAGAAGTGTGTTTCTGTGAATAGAAATAAATATTTTCCAAATAAGTATTTTTAAAAGATTATCAGAGTAATATAACATTGAAGATGAAGATAACACTAATAATCTAAACGAAAATATGAAACTGAACAAGACACAGAAAAATAAAAGATAACGGTCCAACTTATATTTCATTTCAACAACCTTCAAACTTTAATAAGAGAATTGTTCTTATTAAAATTCAATATTCACTTAGACTTTTTCAAAAAAGTCAATAGGTGTTCCATATAATTAAAAATTCGATATAATTTATCCGAGACACTATCTAGGTAACAAACATGTTCATAAAACACTTGTTACCAATGAAAAAGGTAGCTGCCGATAATATGGAAAAAGAATATTCGAAGATAATATTGTTAATTCTGAAATTTGAAATATGAGATTGACAAATATGACGTTTAAATAATTGGTGGCAATGGCCAAATTGGTATAGGCACCCGTCCCGTTTAGCCGAGAGGTTCTGGGTTTAAGTCCCAGATGCGGCAGTTATCTTTTATTTTTCTGTGTCTTGTTAATTTTCATATTTTCATTTAGATTATTAGTGTTATATTATTCTGCAATGAAAATAAACATCTTTGTTTTTACCACTGCTTTTAAAAAAACTTCAACAATCATGTTCCACCTGACTACGAAAACGGTTTCCTTCATGAGCGGTTGCTGATGAAATTACCCAATAATTGGTTTAAAAACCAAAGGTTTCTTCATTAGGTTTCAAAATTTAGGTACTAAAAATTAAGACAAAAGAATAGACAAATAAGTATATGTAACAAAAATATAACCAAAGTGGTGGGAGAAAGTAATAAATTAATTAGATTACTGTTGTCAAATATGTGTGTAAACTAACATGATTAAAATGAAGACCACATTAATAAATCTGAATGAAACATTGAAACGATAGACTACGCTTTTCGGCCCATAAAAAAGGACGCCCGGGAAAAAACACCCTTCTACATCGAAAATTGCACGAAATGAATATGTTTTTTTATATTTCCTTCTAGTAAGTGAAAGCTATATCAGTATATTTTTAAATTTTCGAAGCGTTTCGTATTAACGTAAACTTTCACTGTCAAACATGTATAATTTATGTGAAAATATTATTTAAGGAGAAAGTGGTGCTAGCTCAATTCTCACAAGGAATTACAAAATTATAAAAACATACCGACATAGCTTCTTCTTTTGAGAACATTTTTTTTTTAAATTACTATTTTGTGAATGTTTGGGTGTAAAAAAATGTTTTCTCCCGAAACCCTTTTTCTGTAGGTGAATATGAGAGTTTATGGCAGTTGTCCCATTCGCAAGTTTCGCATTCGCATTGTGTGTTAGCTTATTAGCTCATTTAGAGCGTTAGCTTATTGTGTGTTAGCTTATTTAGAGCGGAACAGACTTACAGGTAATGAAATACCTAAACGTTGCGCGTGCGGTGCAAAGTCTAGCCTCTTAACAAGACAGGATACAGAAAATATAAAGGTAACCGTCGTAATTGAGAATTTGTCCGGGTAAGACAGACATCCTGTGTTCGTTTCACAGTTGATATCGTTACCTGTTTTTATTTTCTGTGTATCGTTCTGTTTCATTTTTCGTTAAGATTTATAAGTTGTGCATACTTAATCTTCAAAGTTATCAACAAAGATGTACCAATACAATTAAAGATTGTTATTTTCGGATGTATTTTGATATTTTCAGGCCAAACGTATTAATGTGATATAATGTTATATCATTCTTTTGGCAACTTTTCGGACAGTATTACCGTCTCCATCATCTGGGAAGGTTATTTTAATTTTATTTAAAACGACACCACTAAGTAATTTTGCAATTTTTGAAGAATTGTTCAGCTTTCCCATTTTTAAATGCAATAGACTAAGCTCCAGAGTTCACGATGAAAGAAATATTTTAGTTTAAAATAAATGGTTTGACTGAAAAATCTCACATAAAAAGACCAATGCATGACGCCACAGGCAGATAAATATATGGTCTTTTTCATAGTTTAGACATAAAATAAAATATTAAATGTATTGACTTCTACTGCGCATTTATTAAGTGTGTAAACAAGGGACGGTTATTTTTGAGGAGTTCGTCAATGAACTTCTACGAAAGATAAACATTTTTTGAAGCTAACGCTAATATTCGGCAAACAGAAAACTTTACTCCATTAGGGCAGAGCAAAGACCCTTCCAATGAATCTTTATATTTACCTAGGTCAATATTTAAACATGAGAAAAGGCCGTCTTTTGCGCATAGGTACTAAAACAAAGGTTCGTTCGATTTCCGAGACGTCCGATGATAAATTGGAACGGTCCCCTCTCGGACTGGAATATAAACAGTCCGGAACCATTTTCTCGGAAGAGTGTATTATTGTTAGAGTAAATGACGTGCGTATTTCTTACGTTCAGAAGTTTAATTGCAATCGTTTTTCATTCAAAAGTTGATGAACTTTGTTCATCCACGTGATGTTTTGTTTGTGTAAGACTGGAAGACACGGTTTGCTGCAAGAAGTCGATATCAGATATCAACAGCTTTCAAACAGTGACTGAAAAGTGATCAGTCAAAGGAGATAGCTAATCGACTATCGGTTCGACACTTTGAAACCCGTTTCTAAGCGACAGCTCTGGAAAAACTATACAAGGCTTTTGTTACGTAAACTGAAAGAAAGTTCCTTAATTTTGCAGGTTTTTCAAATTTGACTTTTACAAGTTCTAGATTTTAATATTTCTCGTTTTCCCTTTTGAAACATTCTATTATTACTTACTGGTAAAATTATATGTTAGAACTTTTTAAAACGTATTGTTCTTTATTTATTTATTGTTTGAAACATTACAGCGTGTTAATCAATTGTTACATTAATATTATTGCGTTGGAATGTGCACAGATATTAACACTCCAATTAAAAATGTTCACAGCATGCGTAATCAAGGTTAGGTTGTTACTAAGCGAGATGCTAGTAGTGAAAAAAATAATAATAAAAATCAAAAAGAAGTATAAAACATGAACTACTGTATAAAAACATTGTAAGTGTACAGAGAAAGAGAAGAAATAATAAAAAATAAAAACATAATAATAAACTAATTTAATTACAATTACTTATTAGAGGTATATCAGGTAGTAAGTCAAATAAAAACATTTTGATATTTTGCAGTCCATAATATATTTTGCTTACCTCCAACATATGCTTTGTCCAACACATTTTGCTACAACAATAGAGAAAAATAACAGTGAAAATAAAATATTAACAAAATAATTATCTGGCTTCAAATATTGAAAAAGTGGAATTAAATGGTATATTTTTTAAAATATGCAGAAGTTTAATTTTCTACCATAAACTCTATTTAGAATCACCAAATGAAGAGGACTGAGAAAATAAAATTATAAAATTTGTTAAACTTTAAAATGTTTCATTATGTTAAAAAAATACATTTCTACTGAAATTAAATAAAAAAGGTTATCAAATAAACAAAATATTAAAGTTTTAGCACACACTTCTCTATTTTAAATCACCAGTTTTAAAGGCTAAACCTAAATAGACATAATAATATAAACTTTATGGTGGTTGAAAGGAAACCGTTTTTGCAAAATATAATCGAATCAAAACGACCTCGTTTCAAGTGCCACTTTCCTTAAACATTTTCAGGAATTCTCCTTTGGATCACCTCAAAAGCGCGCGAGGACACACGTTATCGTTAAATTAGGGGCATTTCACACTTTTTGCCGCACGACGCAACACGACAAAACACTTTGCTATTTGTATTCCGTCGAGCAGAATGAACTTCCTCGCGGCTAATGGACCGGGGATAATAATACAAGCCTGTGGTCTAACCACGGAGCTAGGTAACCGAGGATGTCGTTAATGAGCAAATTATGAAATTAATAAATAAAACCATCAAATTGTGGCAACACAGCCAAGTACACATTTTAAACAATTACATGTATGAAGTTCGCATCAGGCGATTTTCAGTAAGTTGATATGAGATATTTCTGGTAATAATTGCCACTCCAACAACGGCCGCAACTTCTCTGACATACTGGTAAGCCAACATATTCATTATTATTTCGAACTCGGGTAATTTTATTTTTATTTTATTTTGCAGAAACAAACAGTACATAATTACATGGAAGAAAATAGTTACAAAGTTATAGAAAATAATACAATAATATGTACCAATTACATGTCGCTGTTATATATATATATCTATATATATGTATATATATATATATATATATATATATATATATATATATATATATATATATATATATATATATATATATATATATATATATATATGTATGATATATTATACATTATACCTAAATTATGTTAGTATATGATGGAAGGAGAGAGGGAATAGTGTTTGTTTGTGTGTGTTGTGTGTGTGTGTGGACTTTTTATAGTATTACACAAAGTATTTTCAGTAGTTCTTTTCTTTGTTGTTTTAATTCTGGTAAACTGTAATCCCAATAATCGAGAGGTCAAAGCATTATATAAGAATAAATTTAACCAAACCAAGCCATCAGTTTTGAAACACAAAAATGTTGATAATTTTGATTAAATAAGTGGTGTATACAATGTAATTTTTATTAATTTAATTAAAATGAAGCCACAAAGTGAAATTGTGGATATTGAAGAAGTAACGATATAAAACTAATATTCATTATTGAAACTATAATAATACAGGGTTTTCAAATTGTTGTTTCATGTCTTTAAATATTATTACTACAATATACATAGAGAAGATGCAAATCTTCAAGATCCATTGTACCAGTTTGACATATTTGACTTATGTCAGTGTGGTAGCGTGCGAAATAACCCGGTGTGAACAAATGAAATAGAAATATAATATTTGTCATAGCTTTAGTGATCCTAAATACATTGTGTTAAACCAGTCATATCTACTATCATGCCGGCACCCTAATTCCCATTAAATCTTAAAGCAAGATGGTATGAGCGACTAGGGTATCCACTAACTTTCAAAATTTGATCAAGTCTAACTTTATCCAGGACAAAAAGTGATCCTTGGGGCATTCCAGGCGAGCAGCAAATGACCAATGAACGCCCAGCAAAAAGGCCGTCCACCACCGAGCACTGGCTGGTTAGATAACTGACCGGCAGCAAAAAGCCAGAAATCCAGGGCCAGTTTAGGTCCACCCGAATGCATTAATAATAGGACTACTTAAGGTTTACATTATGTATTATTAAGCCTTGATAGCCTTTGTAAAGAGGTATGGCGTAGATATTCGGAACATATTGTGTTGCGAACTTTGTAAGTTATTGAGCACTTGGGTACCCACTACTGCAGGTTTGGTTAGCAAAATTTTCAGGAATTGATTCAACAGATATTTAAAATAAAGTTATTAATACGCTTTGAGAGTTTTTTATTAAGTTTTCTAATTGCTAAAAGAATAATGTTCTGATTGAAGACATTGGCTAAAAACACGCATGTTTACAAAATCATCACAGATTTCACGCATTTTTGTTTGTTGGTCTTAAGAGTTTTTTTTTTGCCCTTTGGTTTATCTTTAGCAAATTAAGACTTTAAACAATTATTATGAGGTAAACGGTAGCATATAAGTGATATAGTAATTTTTTTCGTCCATCACTTACACTATTAAATTTGAATTTAATGATTTACACGTAAAAATGTATTTACCAAAAATAAAATAAATTACAAGTTTAAATTAAGCAATTAGCCAAAAGCTATCTTAAAACAAACAAAATTTATTTTTAATTTGTAAACATTAAGCCCACACTCGAGGCTCTGAGGAAAATAATTGCCCTCTGGGCCTATGTCATAATTGAAGATGATGGGGGGAGAATTTTTTTTAGGAAAGGAAGAAGAAGACATTCTGGGAAAAAAAGGTATGATGGGTGGGTAGGAATCTAGGGGTTAGTGTATCTAGGATTGCCGAACGTATAAATCACTACCTCCCGCAACGATTTGAGACGATGTGTAGAGAAACCAGCTGGATAGGTCAAAGGGTCTCCCCAAATCGGCCTCTCCCGAACCGGTTTGCCTCGCAGCAGGTGGGCAGGCGCATGATGGACCCCTCATAAGTTGCCAAACGAAGCGAACTACTTGGGGTGACCTATGGCAGGGGTGTTGGTTATCCAGTAAATGGTCTGCGGGTCGGCGGTACCTATATCATCATCCCAAATTGAAAAAAAACAATAAAACCAAAACCTAATATATTTATTTAAAAAAAAATCTTTTTTTCGTATAAAATATAACGTTTTTATGTTGCGTAGGTCAAATAGTAGATAATTTTTTTATAAAATGTAAACATATTTGAATTGTTGTAACCGGTGCAAAAAATATTCTTAGAAGCGTATCATTATTATATCATTATAATCTGCATAAATCTGCCTAAAACCTTTAAATATTTTTATGTCGCTGGTCCCAGAACAGGGCTGTATGATCAAAATACCCCATTTATTAGGCCCATTGAATCCATTGAGCCCCGCTTTGAACGCGGCCCATCGGCCCTAATCGCGCCGGTCCTGTCGGGCCCCTTTGTTAGGATTTATGGGGCGGAGCGCCAGTTAATTTCGGCCGTTTTACCAGAGGTGTATCGGCGTTTGACCTCAGGGTGCTCAAATATTCAAAAGGTTCGGTTTGGACCCCCGGGCCCCGGGAGGCGTTGTTTTCCAAGGGATATCTTGATACTACGCGGTTTGGGATCGTTTTATTTTGATGAATTGCTTAAGCTGAGTCAGTTTTAAAGCATGTTTATTTAAACCCCTTTTTTATTGGGGATATCATGATTACGTTATAAGCCCTTTGGTTGAAAATTTTAAACGTAAGTACTAACGCAGACCCGTGAAAAACGAAGGGATATTATAATTGTTGTAGGATTGATAATATAATTATTAAATAATCATTAGCCATACGAAATTAAACAAAAAATACACAAAAATACAAAATACAATTTAACACGTTTACAAAATATACTGTGTTTATTTTTAATTTAATAGGTAAAACCACAAATTATTATATTATAATATTAGCGAAAGTCAATCGAAAATCCGAAACAGAAAAATCAGAAAAAGATACGGATACATCTGGGACTCGAACCCAGGTCCTCCGGCAATCCGGGCCGACGCGCTATCCACTGCGCCAACGTATCCCTATCCGATTCGGTCATTTTTAACTGTATCATACTTCGACTGAGAACCACCAACATTATTTTCATTTTTCTTATCGCATATTTTTATTGGCTGCTACCTTTATGTGTGATTGCAAGATTCAACTCGAACTAAATGCCCTCTAGATAGTGTCAGGATAAATCACTTTTTATTAATATGCGACATCTATTGACTTTATCTGCAAGTCTAGGATGAAATATTTTTTTTTTTCTTCGCTAATATTATCTTCATTAATTAAAATATTATAATTTGAGGTTTAACTCTTTAAGTTAAAAAGTTAAAAATAAAAATAAAAATATAATATTTTAATTCATGAAGACAATATTCGCGAAAAATCAGAAAAAGATCGGAACACATCTGGGACTTGAACACAGGACCTTCGGTTTTCTGGGCTACTGCTCTGACCACTGAGCTAAAGTGTCCCTATCAGATTCGATCATATTGAACTGTATCATACTAGTGAAACAGTACAGGGCAAAAATAGGAAAAGCGGCATTATTTTTATTTGAACAAAAGAAAAGATTTTTTTTTTTTTTTTTAATATTTGAAACAAATCTGCGGTGTATAAATTAGTCAAGTAGTTTCAACATCATTCAACCGATGCCATTAGTATGGTTAGTAACACGTAGTTTTGTGGTATCTCAACAGATGTCAGTTAAGTAATATTTTAGAAGAGTATCATCTACCGTCGTTCGTGTCTAATAGCCGAAGGCCGTATGGTAAACGGATGGACTCCATCAGTGTCGCAGTCCACAGCCGCAGAATAAATTCGAGCCTCCTATAGAAAATGGTCCAGTTAAATATTCATTGTATACATAACGATAAAGATATTGCCTACGGAAGGTGAAATAGCTGTCGCATGAAAACAAACATGTCAAGCATGGCAAAATTAATATAAAGCATGGAAATTCCAATAAGAATCGTTACCTATTGGTTATTGGCTGGTATCCATTTTGTTTTATGTCGTCGAAAGAATGTTATACTAGTTATTTGTTAAAGGTACCTCCACGAAAAGTTTAGATTCAAGTATTTTTTCGAGGAGGTCAAGGTACACATTCCTGTAATAACTGTGACCATATAAACAAGTCAAGTAACTTAAATTTTTTTATTTTATTTCAAAATAAAATAAAATCAACTAGGTATTGCATTTTATAGTTATTTTTTACATTGTTATACCAAAATATAACCAATTAAAAATGTCTTCCTTGCATGAAAGAACAGAATTAACAGAACATAATTGTATACATCCGGAAACAAAACCATGGTATAATTATATAAAAAGTACACATGAAAGTACATGAAATAAATTATATTCACGATAGAATTATATAAAAAATAACAAAAAAATTGTTCTCCACATGTAGAAAAAAATACTTTTTTTTTCCTTTTGAAATTGAAATTGTCCACCTTTGATTTCCTGCAATTGTAATTATTAGAGACTGTTCAAGCAAGAATTTTGTTTAGAGTTTGTTTTGCATTTATCTAATTTGAAAATAACGGAAGAGCGTGTGGAGCGCGCAGGTACTTTAAATTGAATCTTATTTTTCGCAACTTCGGGTATTGAATATTATTGTTAACTAATTAAGCCAGGAATAATGCAACTTTGTGATTTCTTCGTACACTCAATGAAACAATTTTAAAGTATGAATATACACTTAAACTTAATAATTGCTTCTGAATCCATACAGTCCACATTTAAAATTACCACTAAGTGAAATGGTTCTACGTGGAAATGCGTGAAATGGCGAATTAATGCGTTAAATTCTTGCCATGTGTCTGAATATGTTCTTTTCCCGTTTCTCCGGAAAAACTCTGAATCAATTTGGGTGAACACTCGAAGAAACTCAATTTCTTATCTCGAGCAAAAAAATAGAGGAGTTAAAGAAAACGGGAGAAAACCCCTTGGCTTTGTGTAAGTGTCGATGAGAGTAGTCTTTTACGAATCATAATAATAATATATATTTGCTATCATTAACTCTTCCACAAGTCTTCGTATTTTATTAAAGAAGAAGAAAATACTAATAATCAAAACGAAAGTTAGAACAGAAAATTCAAAAGGTAACGGCCGCAACTATTACTCGATCTTAGGATCTCTTGTCTTCCAGGATTACAGCGCCTTATTCAACTCGGCCATTGGAACCCATTTTTTTCTGCCATTTTTGTCGATCTCATATTACAAATTAAAAACTAACAATATTATCCTCAACTATTTCTCCACGTTGTTTTGGCAGCTATTTTTTTAATAATTATTAACTACATTAACGAATTTATTTGTAACCTAGATAGTGTATCAGATAAACATATCTGATTTATTAAATATCGGACACTTGTTGAATTTTTCTGGAATATTTTTTTAAATTATCAATGTATCATAAAAAATAAGATATTTTTAATAAATTTAAACGAAACTTGAAATAGAACAAGACACAGGAAAATAAAAGATAACGGTCGCAATCAAGATCTATGACCGTATGTCTAAAAGAACAATATTATGGTATGTATAAACATTGAAACACAATAAAGCATCGGTTGATACGTTCGTGTATTTGTTATGCTACGGGTTTTGTCTTGTAAAATACTAGCAACTCAGAAACGTACCCCGCTCACGCACTTTTTCATGTTACCAACCGAAAGATCGTAATCACTGTATCTGCATCTGGTGGCAGTTGTTCATAATGGTAAAATTATCCATTTTATTAGTTTTCATCAATTTTAATTACTTTTAAGTCGATAAATACAATTTGTGTTTAGTGAACGAAAAAAAGTAATTGAAATAAATGTTCACAAATTCACAGTTTCACCGGAACACATTAAAAATAATATCGCCTATTTTATCCCTTTGATCCAAATGTGTCGACTAGATGATAAGGCGGAATGTGCTGAAGTAGACATTTTCATCGATAATTTATATATATTTTTTATTTTTTTTTCATTTAAAGAAATATTTAAAACAAAGAATAATACATAGGTACATATCAAATAAAACATAATACAAAAACAGAGAAAAAGTCCCAATAAACTACTTTTAAGTAGTTTGTCAATGGGTTCTTTTAACTTAATGGATTATTACAAAAATTAAATTAATTATTAAGAAAATAATTGTTTACATTCATAAAAAAAATATATTGTATACACTCATACCATAAGAAATATAGCCGAAAAAGGTGTAACATGATATAAAAATAATTAAAAAAATGATATAAAAATAAAAAAGAGGTGTAACATGATATAAAAATAAATTTAAAAAATATATATAGATATATATATAAAGTGAATGAAGTTATAAATTGTTTGTCTTAGAATCTAATACAAACTATGTCTTTCAGCGAGCCAATTTTTTAACATGATATTTATTTTTGCGTTTGTACATTTTTTGATTGCTGCAGGTAACATATTTAAGCAATTTGGGATCATGTAGTCCAGCGTTCTTTGCCCATATTTGTTTAAATGCTTAGGAACGATTAGTCCTTCATTTATCGTAAAACGAGTATTGTAAGAGTGTTCTAGTCTATTTATGTACAAAGGGCTATTTATATGTTGAAAAATAAATTTTTATGGATTCAGAAAAACTTTTTTGCACCATTGTAATCATAATTGATATAAGACATTTTGCTGAAAACTTAAATCATATTCGATGAACCAGATATTTATTATTTCCTGAACATTATTTACATAGAATAAACAAGAAAAATACAAATGATTTCCATACAAATTTTAATGGAAAATATCTTCTTCTTTTTTCAATGATTATTTGTATTTGATTCTAACCTGTTGAAATATTATTGATAGATAAAATGCAAAACATGTTTTGTTAATATTATTTTTGTATAATAATAATTCGAAAAGGTAAATTAACAAAATTATTTTTCTATTAATTTGTGGGATGAAAATAACTTTTGTTTTGATTACAGCATCATGAAAATCACATAAAACTCCAATAAACAATCAGTATAATAGAGATTTTGTCAACGAATTGATAGGTTACATCAATATTATTATTTTACATCCATCAATTCATCAACATTTGACGAAGATCGCTAAAGTTATTTTTATTTGTGTTTTTTTTATCTGTGGATTTTTTTACATTTAAGGGGTAGATTTCTTCCGTGTCAAGTGCGAAGATTGATATAAGTATCTCAGTTGTATGAGAAATCTTCAAATTAGCCGGGATTTTTCTCGACGGGCCGGCGGTTCATTTCCGAGCAAAAAATAAACAGGACGAAACGGAAACCCGTTCTGAGGAATAACGGTTAAGGAGATTAGAAGGAGCGGTTTGCGAAATTGATTTACGGCCTTTCCAGCCATCGTCACGGCTGGAATTTCCTTTCCCGCGCCCCCCTAATGGCGGAGAAAAACAAAATGGCGACGGCGGTTTCCGCTTCCGCCGGCAGCCGCGACACTAGCGCCGCGGCTCGGCGAGCTAATGGATTACACTGACAGCTGCGGTGTACTTTGGATGAGTGTTTGACGTTTTTATTACAAGACGCGATGGGAGATTGTGATCGTTCCAGGAAGTCCACGAAATTAGGCGGAAATGGAAAATAAAAAATACACTTTCACCCCTCGGATGAAAGACATTAAGTGAGTTTTCTGTCATTCGTTCATCGTTATTTGTTTTAGTTCTAAATAAATGTCTGCGCCTTCCTTTTGTATTCTACGATAAAATTCCCCACCCTCTATCAGAAATAATATATTTTTCAAGGAAAATTATATATTATTAGTGACAACCAAAACAATATTCAGAATATAACACTTTAAATACTCACAATGATAATGTTTACGTATTTGGATAATTCTATCTGGCCGTTTTTGTGAAAAAATATCCTCAAAAAGGCCTCTTGACCTCATGCTTTGTGTTTGATAGTAGGCTAACTTTTCATGCTCATATCGTAATGACGTGTGACTAAGAATGCTGAGGTGGGGAAGAGATGAGGAGTTTCGAAGACACCCGGGTTCTCACAATACTTTACAATGCATTGGTTAGTAGTAGGCTTGAGAGTGGGTCGGTTAATTAGAGCCTACACCAGGTGAAGTATTCCCTCATGTTGGAGAAGGTTCAAAAGAAATTTCTGAGATTTCTCTACTTTAGGGAATATGGTCATTACCCGTGGCTCTATCCCACCGACTTTCTCTTGGGCATGCTCGGGATGAACCATTTATTGTATATATGCACATTCTATAAAATTTATTCAGACTGATTCGTGGATGGTTTGAAAACTCGAATATCATGGAGAGCATTAATTTCTATGTTCCCGATGGTTATCTCCGTCACCGACAACATAGATTGTTTTATCTCCCGGCTTGCAGGACTAACTTGCCAATGGTCGCGCTAGTGGGGAGAGCTATCTTGTTGTTAGATAGAATCACTTCGGATATTGATATATTTAACATAAACGAAACACAATTTAGACGGCAAGCTTTATTGCTGCTAGAATAAAATTTGTTTTTACATATTCAACCGCTTGCTGATGGGCGTATTTTTGATTTTGCGCGGCTGATAGACGGCAATTTACAACACATTGATGGTTGTTGATTAGGAGTGAGTTTATTTTTAGGAAACTTATTGTTTTCCTATAAAATTGTATCTTTAACTGTATCTTATTATTGTATTATTAAATACTATCTTTTATTAACGAATTAAAAATTCAAAATTTTGAAATGAAATAATAATTTTTTGTTTTATTATTCTATTATTTAACCTAGATGAGGCAGATTGAAATTTTCAATAGTCACATTCTTATATACTGTTTATTATAATGAGTTGATAAACATAAAAGCTCTCGTGACCATTCGTCATCAGAATGTGACTATTGACAATTTTCTGCTGCCTTTTCACTTATTACGGCAGTAAACCAGTCGAACAGTGGCACCTCAATTTGGGTATTGCTGTGAGACTAAAGGTAGAAAGAAGAGAAGTAAAAAGAAAAGAGTAGTGCTGGGAAGAACCGGCTGTACAAATCTATTGACTAAACATAGCAAAAACACCATGATTTGAGATATTCATGGCCTCCTTCTGATGATGGATTCTGCTAGTAACACTTTGCTGTCCTGTACTTTTGTAAGTTCTTGCATACTGCTCCATAACACTGTATGCAGGGACATTTGGCGGTCTAGCTTCGTTCATATACTTTTAGAATCGTTCTTTTTAAAAATTAGAGTCCTTGCGAGAGCCTTAAAGGAGTAACCATAAGTTACTTTTACCAGGGCAGGAATGCGGTGGGGTCCTCCAAATGTCCGAAACGTTGGATACAAAAGAAAGAAGCGCACCACGGCATAGTAACCCAAACATGAACCTGGATATTGGCAAACCAACTTCAAAAAGAGTTTCGGTTCCATTGGGGATCTATCACTAAAGCAAAACTGGGCTTATCTACCACAAATTACTTTTTGGTAATATACTTGCTTAACTCTAGGGGACGCCCACGCCGAGAGTATCTGGAGGACCTGCTGGCGGACATGCGCTGCTCATCATATGCAGACTTCAAAAGAGCCGCACAAGACAGGGAAGAATGGAAGAAAAAAATAAAGGAAATTGCTGCAAACCAATCCCAGGATTGAAACCAGAGAGAGAGCCACTTTATCATTAAATTTTTTAATTTTTTTAAGTGAAGATCCCAACTATTCTTAACCTTCTGGAGGTTGTGAGACTATGGCGTCCCCAAATGGGATATAATGTGAGGCTGAATGCAGTGAGGAGGGGAAGGAGATGGGAAAGCGGACGTTCGGGAAGTATTGGGGTCACAAAACACGGCTTATACAATTTCAAGCAACGTTTCAATTCTGAATGGTAGTCTTACAGCAGTGGTGCGATTCAGAGAGTATTTTCTACCCTGGAATGTACCGGATTTGAAACCGTGACCTCCAGATTTGTAGTTGACCCATCGATCAGGGAAGCTTGAATTAAATTATGTAGGTCATTCGTTCCTTAGATTCAATGGGTTTCTATGTATTAGTGGATTCTACGCCCATTTATTCCACATATTATAAGAGTATTTAATATATGACTTAATAGTCAATTAGAGGTATCTAGTAGCCCAATATTAGGTATGTTTCCATTAAACTATTAAAATTTTCCTTTGTCTCTTTCGATAACCCATTAGTCTGTAAATTATCTATTGGTTTTTTCCCACTTCATTTCTATCAATGTAAATGTATCCCCACTGTCTGTTATAATTTTATTTGTTGTCTCCCTCTGTATTTATAAATAAGAACATATTTTGTATTTATTTTTAACTATTAATTTGTACCCTGGTGATGCTTGAGCAAAGCGAAACCGGTCGGTAAAATTAATGAATAAAAACTCATGGTGGTTTTATAAAACAAGTGTTTTATTTTTATTAAATATTTTATTTAATCCGAAATCGAGAGAGTTACCGGCGTGCCACATAGATCAAAGACATGTAATTATTATTTTATAAACACGACCAAAAATCTCAATGACGTTCAACTCCATGCAAGCACATTTTTATGAAGTATTTACATTTACTTCGCGTATTTTAAAGCGAGTACGTAGTTTCTTAGGCGAGAATGTAAACAGTTTTAAGTCTGGTCTGAAGATGACGCCCTGTCAAGGCTGTCACCGCCGTGCTTCGCTACTTTAAAATATATTTTAAAGATGTAATGTATTTTAGAACCTTTTCAGAAGGAAGAGAAAAAAAGTAAAAAGCATCGATATGAAGTTATTTACTAAAGACCCAGCTTGTCCCCGTGTATAATTTGTAAAACTCTTTTTTTCCTTAAATTTATACCTAAATTATGTTTAATAAGGTTATTAATTTCTGCAAGTATTTTAGTTTTTATTACTGTGGCAGTTTTTCGGCATTCAATGTTATTTTTTAATGGATAAAATTTGATAAAACCTTGCATGCCGAAACAGCTGCTGTCACAACAATAAAAACTAAAACATGTTCTTGAATAATTTTATAATGAAATAATTTAAATTCATTTACTTCAAAATAAATAAAATATATAACGTTTACTGAATTTGATACAAGAACATTATTCTAACATAAGTTACAGTATATATTGTGAAAGTAGATTAGTTAAATCAAAAGTGAGTTCTTCTCAATGATTGAAATTATAAATAATATTTTTAATGTGTTATTTTCATCGATGATACAATAATTATTATTTTAACCTGTATACCTATTCAGTTAAATATCCTTATTAAATAGTAAAATAATAATCACAACGAAATAGTACAATTGGATAACACCCTGATACACAATAAATAAAAAAAAACTATACAATAAACGATAAAATAAATTATGCGTAATGTTAATAATTATATAATTAATAATCGTTGTTTGTTTTGTTTTGTTTGTTTGTTTTTTGTTTTTGTTTTTTTTTTTGTTTGTTTTTATTTTAATACGTGTCTAAGGTAGTCCTAAAAAGCTGTCACATGATAAGCTTGTCTGTAGGTTCCACTAAATAACACTTCTTAATGTTTAATACATGTATTATAAAACATAATATTTATGTAAAATAATAATATCTCATTGTACCTACCTAAAACAAAGTATTGAGATGTTGAAAGTTACATGGATTTTTCATTTATTAGCCTACGCTACGTGTTTTTGGGTAGGGTCTCTCATTATTCTACAATTTAAAAAAAATATTTAGTCCGTTGAATATCTATTATTAATCTTATCTGGTATTAAGAATTCTTATCTGGTATTAAGAATTCTTATCTGGTATTAAGAATTCTTATCTGGTATTAAGAATTCTTATCTGGTATTAAGAATTGAAGCGTTCGGCTTCCATACTTATTTGTTATTTGTGGAGTTATAAGACCCTTATTTTCAGTGAATCTTGCGGTGTGACTATACACCAGTTGCTTTTTGTATGTGCATACAAGAGCTTCTAGGCTGGCTTATTGCTTACACGCTGAAAGCTATAAGTAAACGATATAAGTGATATGACTTGTACAACCAATTTCTAGTATTTTTATATCTTTGACGAGGATATTTGCTATTGAAATAGAACTATGATACCTACGTCATTTTGATTAATTAACAAGAAAAGTGAATTTCCTGCTCACAGCATAATTCAAATGTTTTCTTTTATGTGGTCTACCTTTTCATTACTACTAACTAATTTAAATTAAGGTACAGTTTACTGTTTGAAACACCATGTCGTGGAAAAAAATTTAAAAACACCAACCGAAAACATTTAGCTCTGAAAAGCCGCGAGCATTACATAAAATTACACTGTACATAACTGTGTTCTGAGTGAGAATAAATATAATACAATATTCAAGAATTGAAATCGCTGGAGAGGCTCGGTAGTAAATATTGATATTTTTTTTGCTTACCACCTCAGTTCGCAAATTTTGTAAACCTCCGCAACCATGTTTGTAGGCGACAAAACTCGAGAACTTGAGAATACGCTAGCATCGCTATAAAGGCGTGTCCGTACACGGAGAAAAATGTTATTCTAAAATACGATCATTTTATTCGTAAAAACGGTTAATAACGGGACTGAAGTTCTTATGAACAAATTAACAGTGTTTCAATGTTTATTGGCGGGAAAATGTAAGAATAATTTGTTGGTATAAGTACGAAATTACGTATACCAACAAAATATACTTACATGTTCCCGCCAATAAACAGTTCAGTCCCGTTTTTAATCGTTTTTACGAATATAATGATCGTTTTTAGAATAACATTTTTCTCCGTGCGGGTATATCGAGTTATCTGGTATGGGGAAAGCATAATTATATTATATTGATATGAATGTTTTATTGGTGTTTCCATACAGATATCTATCACACGGTAGAAAGTTGTGATTCAATTATTGAATAAAAGAATTCCTGTTGATGGACACGAATGTATAGCAAAACATAAGTATTAAAGGCAAATCTTTTAAGTAAATGAATAACTTCGCACTCGTACAAATAAATAGCTGCACAACGTACTTTAGTCGCTCCCAACTATGAAATAAACAAGCGAAAGGGCAACATGAATTGTTGAAAATCAATTAATGTTGGGATTATAATCTTGTATTCGGTCCCTCTCATCGAAGGATCTGCCCTTTTGACGACGTCACTCAGTTTCCCATAATCATATTATTATTATTTATTTGCATTTAGTTATTCGAACTGTGTTAAATATTTAAAAAAAATCCCTTCCCGCAGCAATTAGTTACGTATTTACAAAAAGGGATAACGAATATACTATCGGTCTCAGATCACCTTATACATTCCTTTGACCCTTTATGTAGCTACGAGTACATTAAATTAATAAGCAAATATTATACTAAGTTCCTTATGGACTTCAGTCAGCGTCAGTGAAGAGAATGATACGGAGAATGAATGATGTATTTGATTTGATAGAGCATGATTTGATGAGACCTTTGGAAAACCAAGCATTTCTAAGTTATTTATACTCTTGAGACCGATACGGTAAAGAGTCGGAAGAAAATAAGTAATGCAGATATGGTACGACGTATGAATGTGAATGAAGCAACGAATGCGAGTCCAACGAATTAATCGATTCACCTTCTTTGTTTAACTCCGTAGAAAAATTGCGTGTTGGTTTGATTAAATTGAAATGTTAAATACTCCCAAATTCTTCTGAAATAACAAAAAAAAAATGTATAGAAAGTCCAACATTATTTAATGTTCCAAAGGCCTAAAACTAACCCGACTAAAAATATTTCATAAGGGTAGCAAGTTTCAGATTAATGGAGGCGGAATGGGACAAGGTTCATTCATACATCACAGAAAATCGAAGGAAATCATTTTCCCAAAGCGTTTTCAAACAAAATGTCCCGTAAACTTAACGTATTGGGCCGTTTATCTTCGGAATTACCAGAGAAATTCCTTCGTCACTTGAATATTTAAAGAAAACAGCGTGATAAGTATGGTCGTATAAACGAGGGAATATTTATTATATAATGTATTACTTTTAAGAGAAATCTTCACCGATAAATATTATTATTGCTGAAGTTTTCCAATTTAAAATTGTACTCATGTTTAACCGTTCGGATTTATTGACAAAAAACACACGTAAGCATCGTCTCAATGGCAGAGAATTTTGCCTCCATTGATCTATTGGGTATTCAAATTCAAGTTTTTCTACCACGAAAATATCAATAAACTCTAGCAAATACGAGTTTCCTGTATCTTGCAGCCAGCCAAAATAATAGCGATAAAAAATTATCTCAAATTATTTTATAATATACAGTATCTTAAAACTGACCCCGGTGTCTGATTGATTAACCTACGTAATTTCGTACGTATACTAACAAATTATTCTTACATTTTCCCGCCAATAAACATTGAAACACTGTTAATTTGTTCGTAAGAACTTCAGTCCCGTTTTTACGGATAAAATGATGGTATTTTAGAATAACATTTTTCAACGTGCAGTTGTAGTTCGTACTAATGGTACGATTAGTCCTCCAACAGAAATAATTCTATATTATTTTTATCAAAGAATTCTTTACGTAATTGAAGTAGAGCAACTTTATCATATATTTTGGAGAGAGATGAAAATCTTGGAAAAAATTTATAGTTGGACAGAAATAAGGCTTTTTAAGATGATTTTTATTAAAATTTATTGAATTGTCTCAAGTGGAAGTATGGATGATTTAAATGCACACGCCCAAGCCACGATGCTATATTGTAGTACAGAATGTGCAAGTGAAAAAAATGATAACATTTGAGTATTTTTAATGATACAGCCTAAAAAATTAAATAGATAAGTTTTCGCATTCTGTCTACTGTGGAGTATATTTAACTTTTCCATTTGTTATTATTATTGATAATTAATCCAAGATATTTATTATTATTATATTAATCCAATATATCTTTTTCTGTACTACCTACTAATGTGCATAGAAGGCAATTTCTTTCATGAATTTTTATGTTTTCATTTATATTTGACATACACAATAAACATTAATTTCTCCATAGCCTACAAATTTAATCAATCTATATCTCACCGTTCATGAATTTTTGCCATCCTTACAATCAAGGGAAAGTCTCTATTTTATGGCACGGAAATAAATCTCACATTGTAATTTTCTTAACTACTTAATCTAGTACGTCAGTTTACATATTATTCTGTTTTTCATCAGCGTCCTTTTCGTGTTGGGAAGATGACATCAGCGCAGACGTCTTATATAATTTTCCTTTCGGCTGGATGCTGCTGCTGTCACTTGAGCCCGGCGACAGTGGCGCCCGTGGAGCGGCGATAAATAACTAAAATCACCGGTGTCAAGTGTCAAAGCTGGATGGAGCGCAGTGGCGGCGTACAGGAGACTTACTCTTTAAGAAGCTTTGCTTTGAAGTTTTTTTTATCAAATTTTACAGGGTGATCTGTCAGTTTGAAGTAAGAAAAAGTTTGGTTAAGGTGACACACCAAATCATGTAAAATTCGGTAACAGACCGCTAATAATAACACTCCTTATGAAAATGGCATTGTGGTTTAAATTCCCGTTGATTGTGGTTAAAATGCCTTTTGATTTATTCAAGAAAATAACTTCGCCAAAAAGCGTATTTTATTTTATTTTGCAATGCTCAAGTTAACTGAACTGAACTCAGTTTTTTTCTATATTGTGCCTATTGCCGATAATGTGGTACACAAAAAGTATATTAGGACCAACCAGCAACAATTATTTTCTTGTCTCCTTATGACGCTGATACATTTGGGTATTTTTTATTGTGGATGATGTAGATAATTGTATAATTTTTTTATTTTTTTTTTAACCACACGAGTGCTTTTTGCCACTATTTTCAAAACCACGGATGGCTTTGTTGCAAAAAGTGGCAATTGTTTTTAGGGTCATTAATTTTTAATTTGAATTATGGGGTCATTATTTAAAATATAACAAAATAAATATTCTTTAGATTATTTAAAATATTTTAAAGTTAAAGATTTAATAATATTTTTTTTATAAATCCCACGAATATGTGAAAATAGCCAAAAAATATGTGAATTCATTGGCTATTGTAGCGTTTTGTTATTTACTACAGACACTAACAGATTCTCCAATACTTTGGATGAAGTTTACTTCTTTGAATAACAGATACTTTGTTATTATCTGCATATTTATTTACAACGTAGATCTCGTTGATCGACCTAACTAGAATCTGGCTAAATGGAATCTCAACTGTGTGTACCAGTGAACGCTCTCTCAGAGCTCTTTGACCCTCTCTTGGTTCCCACAGGTACCATCTAGCCATCTAGCGGAATCTAAGGAGAGCTCTTAGCTCTGCCATCTATGTCTACACGCTGGAAGCTTTTAGATATACTACGGCTATATAGAACTATAATTAGTTTGTATGTCTCCATATTCAATTACGGATGTATAATTTTTTTAATGTGGGCGTAAAAATTTCCTTTAGCAATCCGGGAAAAAAGATTTATATTGCTCTGTCGCTCCAGTGCATGGTTATAGTGAATACCTCACAAGAGTCCCAACTGCTCCCGTTTGGATCTAGTGAGATTATGGAATCCCCAATGGGGTATATTGTGAAGCTGAAGGTAAGTGGGGAAGGGAAGGAGATGGGGAAAAGGAAGATGGGGAAGTACCTGGCTATTCAGATTTAGTTACTAGACACGGCTAAAGCCATTTCAAACAACGTTTCAATTCTGAATGGTGGTCTTACACCAGGGTGATACTGGGAGTATCTTCCACTCTGTTTAATGATACTTTATTATTTCAGACTTCAAGGGTTGACATGCTTATAGATAGACCATAGATAATAATTTAATAAATGAAAAGAAAACACTTTGTTTTAAGTCACTTTATTTTTATTTCTCGTCTACCGGTTTCGGTACCTCCGTACCATCATCAGGACTGTTACAAAATAATAATCATCGCTAGTAGTGATGTGACACACAATAATAGTGATTTTGCAAACGCCACTGACCAAATCTACCCACCAGAGATCCGAGCAGTCTTGAGATAATATGTCAATATGAATTATCCAGTAATTGGAAGAGGTTAACCGTAACCTCGCTACCCACTACGATACATTACGGGGTCTCTTGGGCTGACATGTTACATTTCCTCACTGGCCAACCGAGTTTAGCCATTTCTATGTATTGCCTTTAATTTACGTTGATTTTTTAAATATTTGATTGAATTTAAAGTTTTTGTTAAAAAATACATATTTTCTTTGCAATCTTCTAAATAAATGATGTCATTTCATTATTATGATTATTTTATTACATTTGTTTAGAGACCATCCAATAATAACACAGTACACAGCATTTCATAAGAAGTGAGAAACAGTAGAAATGAAATAAGAGAATGGTAGGTACCTACAAACTAACTAGGTACGTACACCTGCATATTTATTTATTCATTTATTTTCTCATGTTCTCCGTAAAACGGTTATACACCAATATATCACGGAGAAGATTATAAATTACAAAGTACACAAGGGCAGTTTTACTATTATGTGTCAAAAGATAGTTGCTGAACTGTCTGTAAGTGACATTGAAAATTTCGATGGTCAATGGAGAATCATTAAGCAGTTGAGTTTTCGGAGCATAAAAAAGTGCATAGGATCTCAATTAAATAATAATAATGGACTCTTGGACACATAAGCTTGTTTTCACGATAATTTAACGTAGGTAGACATAGGAATGACGTATGGCCCCGTACCTGAGTTATTAACGCTGGAGAAAATATTTTTTTTTACATAAAATAGATAAAGATAGATATACCTACAAGCGTGTCGGTATTTTTTTGTTTTTTTTGATAAGTTACTTTATATAGAAGTTATGACCTTACAAAAATCAATACAATTGACTGGTTTAAACGCCGTCAAAAGACGTTCAGTATACAAACTAGACAATGTTTTTAAAAAAATATATTTTTAGTTGGTAAAAAAAAAATTGAAAATCCGTCCACTTTTGGAGGAGAAAAGTGGGGAATACAAAACCTCGACTTTAGTTCGGTATTAGTAGCCCGAGGTGCATTGTCCCTTTCGCTCAATATCAGGTGAAGTAATAGCAACAGTGACAGCAACAATTTAGTAAATCTATTTTTCAAATTTCTCCACCACCGGGTTTCATCGATTGAGTGTCGGTAATACTGTCTTCATTATTTAGTACGCATTTTCTGTGTGAGTAAAATAAACTATAACCAAAACCAAGCAAACTAATAAAGGAAAACTTATTAACGCCTAATATTATTGGGAAGATGATCGGTAGACGATGTTAGAAGTTAACTCGATAGATAAAGCCCAGATGTTGAAGCTAAGGTAAAAGTTTGTACTGTGAAAGTAAAGTAACGCGAAGAAGTGGATAGTTTCCAACTTTATTTTTCTATAATACTCTTTTATCAGAAAAGTATTCAATTAACGATGTTTTTGTTGTTTTGTTCTTTATTTAGTAGATTCTCACTGGCTTAATGAGCTAATTATAACTTTATAGAGGGCACTTTTTTCACAAGATATTTGTATTGAAATTATAACTTTATGGAGGGCGCTTTTATCACAAGATATTTTTGTATTAAAATTATAACTTTATAGAGGGCGCTTTTATCACAAGATATTTTTGTATTGAAATTATAACTTTATAGAGGGAGCTTTTATCACAAGATATTTTTGACGTCTCGATTTATTTGTTTTACTTTTCGGAAAGGAGATATTAAAGTATTGGTCATTCATTATCAGAATTGTAATTAATCATATCATTGAAAGACTGTGGAAAACACAATTTATTTCAATTTAATTACAATAACAATAGGAGAATTCTAGGATATGGAAAAAATGTTCACAATTTTGTAAAATAATATTATAATTTCTCGTTTTTAGTTGACGCCATGCTGAGACTTGTTGGTCAAAGCACGAAAAGCATCCTCGATGTAAGATTCGATGGTAGTGCTAAAGAAAGTTTCGTAGAAAAGATATTGTTCTACGAACCTTGAGGCTAAAATGGTTTCTTGCCATAATATTAACATAACAATTTATGCATATTAGGTAGGTACTAGTGAAGCGGAATTATCATGATCTAATGGGTTTTTAGGTTTAGAAAATTGTATGCCCATTTAAAAAAAAAAGGAAAAATCAATCGTCTTTTACATTTACCTAATATAAAACAGGTTTTTAGGCTAGTTTTTTCCTCACTTTCATTTACCATTCATTCAATTTGCGAAGGCGGGTATGGGTACTGCCGCCCTACCAATTAACTAACTAACCATCACGCCGTTTCCCCGCAGGGGTAGGCAGAGAGGACGGACCGGTCAAACACCTCGGTCTTGGCACACACTCTTTGCCTCATTCACGTTCATACATCGTCTCATACATTCTCTTCTATTTTTCTGACCTTGACATGGCCAATACAATGACAATGACATACCAATTATGTATAGGATAACCAACACCTCTGTCATAAGTCACCCCAAGTGGTTCGCTACGTTTGGTGACTTAGCAGGGGTGCCCGGGTTCATGAGGTGAGGTTTGTCCGGCTCTTGGCGGCGGATGCGTTTGCCCACCTAAGCCGGATCGAGAGAGACTGGTTGAGGGAGGCATTTTGACCTTTCCAGCCGGACTCTCTCGATCCATCGCATTGCACCGCAGTTAAAGGTATGGATTCATAAATCTGTCGCTCCTGGACACACTGAACCGCAGTTTCCTACCCACCCCTCATACCCTTATCCTTCCTAGAACTTTCTCTCCTTCCTATCCTTTAAAACACCCTTCACACAGCGTCCTCGGGGCCTCCTGTGTGGAGCTATCGTAAAAAAAACCTCTTCTCCTAGAATTAGTATATGCTTAGATTATTTATTTTGTTATGGCAATAATGCAATTTATGCGGTTGGCACCCAAGGTTCGCGGAAAATGTGTTTCAACGAGGTTAGCTCATCGAGGGGGTAGAGCGGTGATTGGCTAAAAATTCATGACGTAGCTTGAAGTCCATGTTCCACTAGGAGATTTGAATTAACTGCAATACAAGTGGCAGTGTTTTACTTCAAGCACCTACATACTTACCTTGTTTTTCTACGAAACTTGGTTGGTACCAATGTAAAATTAAACATGGCGTCTACTGAAAACGGATAAATATAGTTCATATTAGGCACTTTCGTGATTAATTTTATGTCAAAAACGTAAAAAATTCGGATAAATATTTAGTAATGCAATTATTATGATTGCACTCTAGTGCATTGCGGATCCTTTTAGCGCGAACGGTTCTTCGCTTACTTACCCGCTGCTTTATAAAATTACTCAATGGAATAGTCACTCGGCTATGCACTTCAGCGAGATAACTAAACGGATGCCGGAGAGACGCTGCTGAGAATAGCTTATATCCGAAGCTTCAGCGCACTTAGCCGACAAATTACTGAAACTCTGAATAAAAATATCAAGCACCAAGCACCAGAAAGATGAAGCAGAACTTTTCGAAAATATGTTTATACATTTGATGAATTATTCTTATTTATCAAACATTATAATATATTTATGAAGCTTTTATAAATTTTATCATTTTTATTCGACGACATTTTATTCGAAATACATTTTCCATCACCCTTCCGTCGATAGGTTCTCGCATTCACTCTCATTCTAAACTGATATTCTCTTTGAGGGTTTCATGAGTCTGAGGCTTATTGACATAGACTCGTGATTTCAAGAAAACCCTCAAAAAGAAGCCTGGAACGTTTAAATCGGGCGATCTTGCCGGCTACTGCAACTCACCAAACGAGAGTTTTGGTTATTTGTGTGTCAACCAAAAAAAAACATTTTTTCCGCGTTCTTGAGGGGTATAGCGATTCCTGTCTTATTGACGTGTATTTTGTATTTGTTTAAACAGAACTGACATTTGCCACCATTTGCAAAAATTATGGCATCTTCCGATAGGGTGATAACTTCTGAGCCACCTTGTACATAAAGAAGGAGGTAGCTCAACATGGCATAATACCCCAAAAATAAATAAGTTATAATAATATATACCTAATCAGTTATTTGATTAAGAGAGACTCACATATTCGTAATAATAAACCTGAAACTAATAATAAAATCACAAATCCCTTTTAATGGAGTAGGATCTTATACATATCCAATTTTTCTTAACATAGTAAGTATTAAAAAATTGCCTGCCTGTATTAAACACGCGTTCTATACTGACAACAACTATGTTGCAATGATTGTCCGTCGTTCTACATAGGTAAGACAAGCAGAAATGCAAATATTATAATCACGGAACATTTAAGATGTTTAAATAATAATAATTTTTCGGAGTTTTCCAATCCTTTTATTTACACCAATCATACTTTTAATAAGGACACAGGGGTTAAAATTCTTCACCGCAATAATAAAAGCAAAAAATTAGATAACTTGGAAGCACTTGAAATTAAAAAATCCCTTAATAATAACGCTAATATATTGAATAACCAAATTAATTTATCGTTTAGTCCGATTCTAGATATGTTTCCAATAAACCGCTCTGTTATTGCTGGAATTCCCGCAATTACCCCCCCTCCCCCTTTGACCTCCCACTCCAGTACCTAAATGTTTGGTATATATCTATCAATATTTTGTATCATAGGTTAGTTTTAATATTCTCCTGACGAAGGAAGGGTTCTTCCGAAACCGGTAGAGTGTAATTAAAATTTAAAGTGGTCTAAAACAAATTTATATATTTTATTGTAAGACTCATTTTACTACAGCGGTAGTGAAATTATTCCATTCTCCGTTCACACTGTATTACACTCATAACAGGTGTTCACTACATTGTGTTCAGCTATTTGTTTATGATCTATTTTTTTCTCCCGAAATTGCCTATCTATTTCGGGAAACGCCGTGGGATGACATGCCTCCCCACATATTTGGAATGCGTACGTCAATGGAGGAAGGATTCCGTCCGTTCTTTAGAGATTTCAACAATATCAATTTGTCCCTCTCGAGAGGATCTCAGGAATGTCATCACTGCTGAATGTCCTCGCGTTGGAATGAAATACAACAAGTTCACCGATGCAGCATAAATGTGAAATTAAAACTATTAGGTTTGTTTACTTGTGAAAGATGCCATCATCATAGTACATTAAATGGGTACATTTTTTTACGCAAGTGTTAATATAAACAATGTTTGCACCCAATAATAATTTTTTACACTAAAATGGTTTTCAGTTTGAAAAAAAAAAATATAAATAATTTTTGTTCAGAAAATCGAAAAAAAAAACGAATTATTTATGTTAAAAAATGTCGATATTATTTTTATGTTGGTTTGCTAAATTATGTAAGCGAAAAATAAAATTTTCGAGTTTACTTCATAATTAAGTTTGTTCGTGAACGATGGACGTTAACTAAGTCTTTGTGTCTATTATGTCAAGTAGGTAAACTTATGTTGAGTAGCTTCTGTAGATCGCAAAAGATGGGCTACGAATTTAGAATTAAAAAAAAAAACATGTAAGAAACTATATAAAGTATTTTAAAAACATATAAATATTGTATTTTTATTATGTTTTGACTTCTCAACGTGGTCCTACACTTTGAACGGCCCGACCTAGTTGCGCCATCATTTCATACAATTTCAGAGAAATGCATGTGTGCCATCAAAAGTTGACAGAAAGCATCGACAACGAGTTTATCTGTCGAGTTTCAGCTCAATCGGATGTCGGAAAATGGGTTAATTTAAACCTCCAATATTCCACAAAAAACATTTTTTCCGCGTTCTTTAGGGGAGTAGCGATTCATGTCTTATTGAACTGTATTTTGTATTTGTTTAAACAGAACTGACATTTGGCACCATTTCGACGCTTCAGTTCGTTTTTATCCAACAGACCAAAACGTAAATCGGAAGAAATGGCGCTTTAATGTTTTTTTTACGATAAAAGCACATAAATTTTGGAGGACGTAAGACCAATTTTGAAAACCACTTAAATTATCTTCCGATCATATAAATAAAGGCTTTTTGAGGACAACTGCATACTTAACTCAAGTTCACGAAAAATGCTCTGTTAGACAAAAACGAACTAGAGCGACGATTTGCAAAAATTATGGCATCTTCCGATAAGGTAATAACTTTACATAATCCCTAAAAATAAATCACGTTATTACTTCTTTCAATTCATTCTTACATTCATTCAATCAAGAAAACAAAAGTTAAATTAAAAAAAACTTTCAACATTTTTTGTGATTTTTATGGTACCTAAATATGATACGAATAATACCACCCTATCTTCAGAGTGGTAGACACTCTCAATATCGTCCTGATGAAAGACCACCATTCAGAAACGTTGCGTGAAATGGCTTTATCCGTGTTTGGTGATAGATCTAACAGCTAGGTACTTCGCAACCCTTCTCTTCCCCATTTCCTCCCTTTCTGCATTCCTTTCAGCCCTACATTATTAAGGATTAACTCTTTGCGATTTTTGACATAAAAATAAATTAATAATGCTCAGACCGCGGTATGTCGGAGGTTGATCATATATGGATCATGCTAGATATAAATAAGATATGTTTTTTTTTTAACTGCCCTTTAAGATGATGACGTAATATTTTCTTATGTTAGTAACCTCTCCACTTTCAAGATGATATTCGAATACAATTGTTCTGATATATTTTTTTGCTTATAACATTATTAACATTGGCAGGAAACTATGAAATTTCATGGTATTAGCGTAAAACACGGATTATTTCTAAATATTAAACTAGAAGTTAAATGAATATTATATTTTTGTATCATCTGTTAAGCATGATGTTGCTGTAAAACAGTCACTGTTCTAAATACTCTGACTTTAGTTCGCAGTCAACATTTGACTTTTAATTAAACGAGGCGGTATTATTTACGTTACATTTGTAAGCGTGTCCGTGATTCAAATGTACAAACACTTAAGTAAATTTTGTTCCGGATTTCCTGAAATGGATAGCTACTTCCATGAAAAGCTCGCGAACGTTTCATTTTCCGTCTTTTAAACAACTACTGTTTTTCAAATATAAGATAATTTTTATATTTTAATTTTTATTTATCAATGCCTTGATCTACTTTTATATAATTATTACTCAGAGTTATCAAATCACGATCCATATCACCAATCAATGTGGATCTATAAGTTGAATATTTATTGTGATCCGTCAATATTTATTTAACGTGTAGGCTAGCGGATTGACTGATCACAATATGGACCAAAGGTATTCTAGATTTCTGATTTCCTGATCGTGATTTGTATAGTGATAAATATTAAACGCGTAGCCCACGCCTCAATATTTATCACGACCCATGGGTTCACGATACGGAATTCTGGAATCTAGACCTCTGTGATCCATATTGTGATCCGTCAGTACGCTAGCCTACACGATCAATAAATATCACGGTATATGATAAGTCGACCCTTAGGAATAACAAGGTTCACATGTCGCGGTAACATCAAGCGATAATGGGATATATAGTAAGCTACTTCAACAGTTACTTATCGCATGAGGTTTTCGCGACAAATAAAACCTTGTTATTCCATTTAGTCGAAATATTGACGGAAAATAAATATTGGACTTTTAGGGTTCGCTTGTTTTATTTTTCTCTAATTTCTTATATCGAAAAACAATTTACCAATTTTCAGGCTTCTTCAGTAGGCAGTCTTATTCGTACCTACAAGTACTTCTAGTGCGGTTTATTTCACAGTTCCTCGCTTTTAGAGGAATTCTGAGAACTGCTGGCATTTTTCATCTCTCGTATCCACTCACATAGGACTCTGCCTTTCCATCTCTATTCCCGTTCCATCCCTCCCACCCCCTCACCGGATAGGGGTACAGGCACACCGAGAGGAATTAAAGTCCATCTGAAATCATAAGGTATTTCCAGAAAGTGCAAATATTATTACAAAATCAACAGAAGCTTAATTTCTTGCTTCCGGATATTCTGCCGCTAAAAGCTCTTTTGTATGCTCTTACGAGAGCTATATAGGTTTCTATAAAAGTGGATGGAAAATGAACCCCTAGATAATAACAATAATATTTCGAAGAATACTGTTTTTTAATAAACTTTGAGATTTATTTGGAATTATTAGAATCTTCGAGTAATCCTGTGCTATCCTCTGTCAACATACATAATATGTAAATTTGTATGTAAATATATTTTTAAACAAAGTTGAAATATGATGTAAATTATTAGGAAACGTCATGGCCTATATTTTCGCTACCAAAATCCATCATCGTGAATTAACTTGTTTTCCTTGTAATAATTAAGCAAATTTTCGTTTTCTGTAACACCAAAACCTTTCTAACCGGTTACTTCTTGCGTCATGATAAATATTTTTGTCAGTTCACGACGTAATTTTCATCGTGAGCTATTGATGTTCCATTCCTGTTAAATGTCATTTTTTTTAATTTTTCAATAATACATACCAAAAACAACTCGATTTGTACAAATTATAGTAAAAGCAATTAAAGAGACGATCAATGAAAAAAAAATTACTGCGATAACTTCATTCAAACCATATTAGGACTTTCTAAGAAAAGGATTAAATTATCTTCTAAATTTGTATATTTAAACAACTAAAATATTAATTTTTTCTTTAAAAGATAATTATCAATAAAAAAATAATACTTATCATCACGATGCTCATCCCCCTTCTAAAAACAAGCGTTCGCTTTCTTGGGAGTGAAAAATATTAGTATGACAGTTGTTGTACGAAATACTAAATCACACACACACGCAAAATAAACCTCATAACACACAAACACATAGATCAATCGGAACTATAAATGTACTCACATATCACATATCCTAAATGAATATTACTTTTGGATAGATGACACCGTGACGCTCTTGGTCCTGACAATTTTTTTTTGCTCTCCGCCAACGACTGAGCAGGATTTAATATGAGTTTTGAAATCGCACATGTTTTCTACCGGCGCTGCCCGCGGTAGTATAAAATAAAAAATAAAATGAAATGTATTATCAATTTTAATAAAAAAAAAACTAACTAACTAACTAACCATCACGCCGTTTCTCCGCAGGGGTAGGCAGAGAGGACGGACCGCCAAACCACTCGGTCTTGGCAAACACTCCTTGCCTCATTCACATTCATACATCTTCTCATACATACTCTTCTATTATTCCGACTCTTGACATGGCCCGACTCTAGTATCTGATTTACTTGATCGTGCCACGTCTTCCTTGGGCGTCCTTGGCTTCTTCTACCATTCACATTCGCGTCATAAATTCTCTTTACACTCCTTTCTTCATTCATTCGCTCAACATGCCCAAACCATCTAAGCGTCCCTTTCTTAATCTTACTCATTACGCTCAATCGCACATGTTTTCTACCGGCGCTGCCCGCGGTAGTATAAAATAAAAAAAAATGTTATGTGAAATGTATTATCAATTTTAATTAAAAAAAACTAACTAACTAACTAACTATCACGCCGTTTCTCCGCAGGGGTAGGCAGAGAGGACAGACCGCCAAACAACTCGGTCTTGGTACACACTCCTTGCCTCATTCACATTCATACATCTTCTCATACATACTCTTCTATTATTCCGACTCTTGACATGGCCCGACTCTAGTATCTGATTTACTTGATCGTGCCACGTCTTCCTTGGGCGTCCTCGGCTTCTTCTACCATTCACATTCGCGTCATAAATTCTCTTTACAATCCTTTCTTCATTCATTCGCTCAACATGCCCAAACCATCTAATCGTCCCTTTCTTAATCTTACTCATTACGCTCACATCAGCCTTGCATTATTTTCGGATCTCCACATTCCTCACACGATCATACATGGTTTTACCACACATACGCCTCAGGGATCTCTCTGTCCGTTATATCTCTCTTACCACTCGACCGTCCGTGGTCGAGTGGTAAGACACTTGACTCCCAATCGGAAGGTTGCGGGTTCGAACGAGGCGTGCGCAAATAAATTGTATTTGATTAATTTGTGTTATTTCACAATTAATTAATAAAAATAATATATACTATATTTGCGGCACGTTCCAGAGTGGAAGATACTCTCAGTATCGCCCTGGTGTAAGACCACCATTCAGAATTGAAACGTTGCTTAATAACGGCTTTAGCCGTGTTTAGTGACTAGATCTGAATAGCCAGGTACTTTCCCACCTTCCTCTCCCCCATCTCCTTCCCTTCCCCACATACCTTCAGCCTTACAACATACTCCAACTGGGGATGCCATAGTCTCTTTGGCTCCAGACGGGAGCAGTTGGGACTCTTGTGAGGTTTCTCTATAAAAAAAAAAAATTCTACAGCATTCAGTCTACTTTCATCCTTTCTCTGCCAGTTCCATGCTTCACTGCCATACATCAGGGTAGGTACCAGTACTCCATTAAAGATGAGAGATGGGAAGGCTGATAGGGATATTGAAAGAAGGGTGAATGCAGGTAACTCCATTAATGGAGGATTGAATGCCGTTGGTGCCAACAAAAAGTTGTCCACAGAAGCGAAGCTAGCAGTCCACAATGGAGTACTGGTATCAATTTTAATGTTTTTTATATATTAGATTTTGTAGATTTGCAAAAACTAAACGACACGCAAAATGCGTGTATTTTTATTTTATCTACGCAGTTCTTATAAACTATAATCTAACGGGAACTGCTCCTTTGGGAGCTTTAATTTTTATGTCGCTATCAAATTTCCAAGTTCCCATGAAGCTTTCGGCTCAAGAACAAAGTTATATGATATTCCTGTCTACCATCTAGATTCTAGAAGGACTTTTCTCTTAATAATTGCCGCCGTTTGCACTCGGCTTTCGGCCTAATCTATCCGCAGGGCCAGACTAGGAACTCTCTTTGGACCGAAACCGGCCTCGTCCCAATTAACATCTCATGGGCAAATGAATAATTAGAAAACAAGTATTTTTTATTTTAATCCATAGCGATATCATAAATATAAAGCATATAACTTAATGCAAAAAGCTTTCAAAACTTAGTAATACTGGGCTCTGGTGTTATGAAATTTGTACAGTTTGTACAATTTTTTTGCAATGTTTACGAAGGTCCAGGTTAATGCTACTTACTTGCTGTCAATAGAATCATGAAACATTTGAAAAAATAAGGTAAGTTATGTTCAAATCTCCTGCGAATTGGATAAGAAGAAAAATATATACAGTTTTCTTTGGTATATTTGAATTGAATCAATGTTACATTCCTTGTTGGTACCGATCCTTAATTAATTTAACTTAATTTCTCCTACATATACTTTTGTCCGTCTACCTACCTTACGCCGACTAAGAGTCATCTTGTGTGATAGTATTCAGTTGGAAATTAAAAGTTATCCTGTCAACTCCTTGCTGTGGGTGTAATTTGCGGAACTTCTTGTTCGTCCGTGTCGAAACCGATAAAGCCATCTGAATGTGATATGATGAATCAGTACATAAAGTAAATTAAAGTCAAGCGAAGGAAAAAAAAAGTAAAAACGACGATTTATTGTGTACTTCCCAACACGCCCGATGTTTTTTTCACTGAAGACCTTTATATTGTGAGTAAGCGCAAGGCAAAAAACTGAGAAGGTTAAAAATAATATTAAAAGAGTGTCCGGGGGTAAGGTGCATTAATTTTGGAAAGTTATTCTACATGATGGTAGTAATAAAAACTCTGCTACCGGTTTCGACACATCACATTCACTAGCAAACTTAAAACTAAACTTAAAATTTAAAACAAGTACGGATGTTATTAGGTGGGGGTAGTGGGAGGGGTGATTTTGGGGGAGGGGGAGAACAGTGGGCGGAGTCAATATCACATGGGAACATAGTCAAAAGGGGAGATTGGCGTTTTTTTAACTAGTGTGTATTTAGTAAGACTTAAAAGAAAATGTTTGTTCAGTGCTCTTTAGTTTCCTTTATTTAATGTAATTTGTGTCCTCTTACCTCATTGTGTGAGATAAATATTTTTTATTTTATACATACTTACGAGTACTTAAAAGAAAATGTTTGTTCAGTGCTCTTTAGTTTCCTTTATTTAATGTAATTTGTGTCCTCTTACCTCATTGTGTGAGATAAATATTTTTTATTTTATACATTTAGTTTATTGTTGTCAATGACGTTTCAATACGTCGTCATGGTTCTTGTCTATTTAGTTTTAAACTAACCTTAAAATTAGGTTTCTTTTATGCGATTTTGTTTAACCCTCGCTCCGTAAGGCATCAACCAAATAATAGGATCATATGTGATGACACTACCTGCATTTCTTGATTAACGACCTTCCTGTACTAACAATATTCGTTTCCGTGCTTGCCTACAAGCAGAAGTGGACATTTTGAAAAAGTCTTAAATTAGTCAAAAGCAATGACATTGGTTTAAAGTGTTTAATAATTTTATTTTATAAGTGTAAATTTATTATGTTATTTAATGCAGTTAACCTTTTGAATTTTATTTAAAACAAAAGATTTGGTAGCGATTTGTGATTGCCAAAATCTCGGCCTGTTATTGTTTACGCGTGCTTTCCATGGATACGTTCCAATCAGAAATGTGCAACGTTGCCACTTTGAATTTAAGGTACCTAACACTAAGCATTATTAGTTGGTACGTCTTTTTGTATGGGAAAAAAATTTGGAATTTCGGAAAAAGGTATTTATCTTTTTTACTCCTACCATAATGCACTTTACCCTTTTATGGATAAGTAATATAAGTATAGGTTGGGATTTTTTCAGAATATTTGAGGTCAAAATGTACGTGTCATTTTTTTGTCCGGTGATACTTTAAAAGCTAAAATCCTATTTTTATTTCTATCACCACTGCCACACGTCGTAACGGATCACGTGATATTCTCTCTCATCTTTGCGGTATTGCTGGAACGTGACCCGGTAGTATGTACCCAGTGGCGACGTGTGAAATATTTTTTTTTAATTGAAAAATATCATTTGACAGCAAAACTATATCTACATTTAGCTTCTAGAGCACAGGAATCGCTGGTTAAAATCCTTTGGGTTTGTGCTGATACACCTTGTATATAAACAAATATAACTTTTGTATAGAAAAAAATAACTTTTTTAAATAAAACAATCCACTGGTTCGTTTTGGCCATATTTTTGCCAACTTGTAAACACCCGCGAGCCCTCACTGGAAAAAATGTGGTAAAATTAATGAGATATTTTAAAACATTTTTCGGATTTATTTAGAAGTTCTCGCATGTTAGGATCTTCGAAAATCACAGGTCTAACATAGTAGTTTCACAGTTTAATAAGAGATATGTTGAATCTATTCTTAATAATTTATTATTGACATTCCGCGATCCGCGGAATTATTAAATATGTTTTCCTACGAATCAACGACTTTTATTTGCGATTAATATCTAGGCAATGTATAACACACAGAAGTCATAATATTTAATAATGCTTCAAATAAGTACCACGTGCCGCAATTTTAAATATGTTTTTATGAATTCTTAAAATTTGAGATTAACGGTTAAAAATAGGTGGATCCAATGGCTATTAATACTGTACGATGTATAATGTGTCTTCGTATTAAAGTTTAGAGTCATGATTTTTAATTAAAATTTTCCAAACCGAACTTTTAAAAATTTCCTACGGCTGAAGGCTGAAATTGATCATATTGCGGAACACTCCAGTAAATTAAACAAATAATAAAAAAATAAACAAATATATGTACGAGTATATTATACTCATATACAAGCCTTCTTTGATGTCTAGTCCATTCTAGGTTCCCCTTGAAGCATCTCCGATATTTAATAAGGAATTGGTTGGCAGGAATTATTGCCCCAGTTTTGAGATGTCGTCGCCATTACCCCGTCGCCTTTAGCAGCGCTGAAGAACCAATTTATCGGCTATTGGACGCCCGCTCCTCTATGAACGGCGAATTTCCAATATTTCACGTCCGCCGATATTAAATACCTGAACATGTAATAATCGTAGGAAATTATGTTTGACTATCTTTCTCTTTATTAGAAGTCTGAGCTGGTTTCATTCCCTTTTTTTGTAAAACATTATTTTTTTTATGTGAGTACAAGGATTAGAGATACTCAGGATTTGGATCATGGAAAGCACAACAAAGATTCTAGCATTCTGCTCAGCAAGAGGACGAAAGCGTCATATCACCTTTAACTTTCGTCGCTCTAGTTCGTTTTTGTCCAACCGACCATTTTTCGTGAAAATTAATTAAGTATGCAAATGTTCTCAAAATGCCTTTATTTATACGATACTCGTTAAAAAAAATTATAAACAATTATTTAAGGGGTTTTCAAAACTCACTTTGTCATACGTCCTTCAAAATGTATGTGCTTCTATAGTAAAAAAGTTTAAAGTGCCATTTCTCCCGATTCGCGTTTTGGTCTGTTGGATAAAAACGAACTGAAGCGACGTTTTGTCCCAATTCTAAGCGCTCAGTAATTCTGATAGTTTTTCACACATCACAAAAACTAATAGTTAAATCACAGTAGTTATTCGAAAAATAAAAATGATCTCACACAGGGTTGTAACTGGTTGAAGTTTATCACTTCACAAGATTTTGAGACACGGTTTTCTTTGTCGAAGGTTGTGGGTAGGAACCTAACCTAACCTAAAAAGTACCGCGTAAAAGTCCAAACTGCCCCCAACCGTCTGGTGCCAGTGAGACTACGGCATCCCCGATTGGGTTATGTTGTGAGGCTGAAAAGTAGTGGGGAGGGGAAAGAAATGGGGAAGAGAAAGGTGGGAAAGTACCTAGCTATTCAGATCTGGTGACCAAACACGGCTAAAGTAGTTTTTAGCAATCTTTCAATTCTGAATGGTGCTCTTTCACCTGAGCGGCATTTGATTTAAAAAATACACTGTTAAACTTTAAATAAAGATAACTGTCAAAACTTTTCCAAAAAAATTACAAAATTACCAAATTCTCTTTTATCAGTGACGTCCCGCAAGGAAATCGCTGATGGAAGTATATAAATGCACCAATACACAAAATACTACAATCTACAAGTATATGTCGATTTCCTTACATGTTATTGTGATATTATTAATAAAAGATTTTCTTTTTTTTTAAAAGAAAAACTCTCTTTTTAACTTTTGAAGCTTATTCCCATCAATGTAATATATCATTGAAGAAGAAGATAAAAATAATAATCTAAATTAAAATATGAAAACATAATGGTCGCAACTGGTACTTTGAACACGATTATTCCTGTCTTTAAATCAGGATAAGATCAATCGTTAATAACTGTAGATCAATATCTTTACCGAGTTCGATCTTTAAAATAATTGAAAAAACGGTGAAACAACGGCTCTACAAGTTTCTTAACGACAATTCAGCCATTGCCACCTAATAAATTAATATAAATAAAATCGGATATATTTATCCGAGACTAGGTAACAAATAACTCTTTGAACACTTGTTTCCAATGAAAAGGGTAGCTGCCGATAATACGGAAAAATAAAAACATTATTCGAAGATAATATTGTCAATTATGAAATTTTAAATATGACTTTAACAATTATGGCGGTTTTATAATCGGACGCAATGGCTGCATCGGTGGAGGGTTGTCCCGGTAGGACGTGAGATCTGGGTTCGTGTCCCAGTTGCGACCATTATGTTTTATTATTTTTCTGTGTCTTGTTCATTTTCATATTTCAATTTAGATTATTATTGTTATCGTCTTCTTAAAAGATTTCTTCATTATAATTTAATTAATATTATAGGGTCGTTACTTTCCACGAGTAAGTTATATATTACTTTTGAAGAAGTTCATTTTATTATGTGTTGTGAATTCCTAGGATATAATATTATTAGCCGAGTATTTCCCTACCTTCATTACTTTATGATTCTATTTATTATTTGGTATAATTCTGAATGGCTCATAATAGGATATCGGATGCCAGATTGGCAGAAATCAATATATCATTAGCACCAATAAGTCATTAGCACCAATATGTCATTAGCACTAATAAGTCATTAGCACCAATAAGTCACTATCACCAATAAGTCATAAGCACTTAGAAAGCATTACAGGAAGATCGTTAAAAGTACATTACCTACATATTACATCCCAATATTTTAGTTTGTGTGGAAGTAGATTCTCGAACGTATTAAAACGTGAAATAATTAATATCACTTGCCAAAGCAACACCAAAAAATCTATAAAAAACGAACAAAACCGTAACTTGATTACCTCCGTGGTCAAGCGGCTAAGGTATCTCGACCATAAAACAAGTTTTCTTTTTAGTGTCATTTTCCAAACTGGAACTGATTATTTATATGAAGGCGTAGGAACCTTAAAAAAAATATTTAAATTGATTTTTTCAAAATTGGAACTGATGTGTCAAAAATTCAGAGTACCCCTTGATTTTTCACGGGTATACGCTATTTTATTACACATAAAAAAATCTCTAATAAAACATGATTATATCGTGATTTTCTTTATCTACCAACCTATCTACTAACCAGATAATTTCATCTTTTGTGAAATTCATCGCCACACTTAAATGTTGAAAGTGGTCTATTATTCCCATTGAGAAGGAAATGAACAAAATTCCTCCATTAAGCATACACCGGTATTAAAATTTTGCACGTAAAATAATTTCTTTGTTCTAATTCGCGCCTCAGTTGTTCTGACGTCTTTTGTCAAGAAGAAATAAAACACGGGGAATTTATTCGAGTTGATGACGGACAGATGATGATTTTTAATGTCGTAATACAAAGGGAGCGGGATGAGTAAGCGATTCGCTAACAGCTCGTTAGTTACTGACTATATTTGTGAAGAACATTTTTATCATCTCCAATTCCAACAATTCATTTCAGGATTTTAAAATATTTTTATTTCGGAGGAGAGCATTCCATCCTAAGGCACTGCCTGCCCCCGATCTATCGCACATAAAATACTACTAAATAATATTAAAATTATATCATTGAAGAAGAAGATACTATTAATATAGGTATATAAACGAAGCATGTAACAGAATGAGACACAAAAATAAAAGGGGAATCGACCCAAGTATGTATTTTATCATCGGGACACAGCTTTTCACCAACTTAGCCATTGGGACCTATTTAATTATAACTATATCATTAAAAAAGTTAGCAGCCATAAAGTTTAATAAATTACGGAAAATAAATAGGTACCGATGGCCGATTTCGGCAAGGTTCTGTGTCGCGGTAAGACGGGAGATCCTTTCATTCATTTCAAGGTAACGGACATAGACATATATGTCTATAGTAACGGATTATTCATTATCATTAACTAGAACCATAATCACCCCTCAAAATTCGAAGTAAGGACATTTCTGGAGTTGTTTATCCTTTCCCTTAAACCGGTTTGTTCTTAAGATGACTGCAAAGCCTGGAACTCGCCACTCCCTGAGAATGTTGGAAGCACTGCAGTATCTAGGAAGGCCGAACGTCGAATGTTGTTATACTGAACGCGAAGCATTTCCATGCTGCTCTTCTATAAAAGGAAAACGTTAGAAAAGAGCGTAAGGAATAGCATAATTTTTACAAGTAGGCTGCAATTCCAAATTGCCTACTGAGTATGTTAGATTCGATGCACAGCGCTCGTACTTGCCAGTCGATATCATCGTCGTCCATCAACTTAAGGTTGATATTGTACCCCAGTTAATTTTTTCTATTGCTTTCAGAAGCTCGCGGTTCAGGAAAGTGTCTCTTTCTTAACCTTGTTCAATACGCATCTCCAGCCTTGCAGTCTTTCCAGATCCACACATTTGTCACACGGTCCTAGTAGTTTTTATGACGCATCCACCTCAAGGACCTCATTCCTTATATTAAACCTTAGAAATTGTAAAAATCAACAAAAAAAATTTCACTAACGTGGAGGGCCGTTAAGGTGTGATGAATGTCGTCAGAATTTATTCCAGTAGATAAGAGACATTCCTGTCAGATATTAGTGGAAACCATTAGGTCCCGAATAACCCGCTTCCTTTGAAATCAATATCGTAATGGGCGGAAAGCAATGAACGAGGAAATTATTCTCGCTTGGGTGGGCGCTCATTTTGTGATGTGCGATATGAGAGTATTTTTATTTATTAAAATTTTAGGAAAAGGGCCCTTTAAGTTTTTAATTAAATGGGTAAGTAATATAATTTAATGGTATGAGACATAAAATAAATTTAAATGAAACAATATTACTTTGTTAAAACCACTGATTTATTTAATTAATGCCGACCGGTTTCGGAACAACCGTTCCTTCCTCAGGGCAAACGTATAAGTTTTTATGTTTGCCCTGAGGAAGGAACGTTTGTTTCGAAACCGGTCGGCATTAATTAAATAAATCAGTGGTTTTAACAAAGTTAAATTGTTTCATTTAATTACAATGGAAAATCACAAAGTAATAGCTGGTTTCAAAAGCATAAAATATATAATAAGGCTTAGAGATATCAATATAACGATAAATTGTAAGAAGAAATCTGATGTAAGCAGTAAGCAAATAGACATATTAAGCGCAATTCTACCTTTGGATAAAGAAGCTCTGAATTTTTACCAGTAAAGTTGCACAACAAACTTCCACATAGTATCAAACAAATTATAACCAAAAATAACCACATTAAAAGGAACTTACTGGTATATTAAAAACATCGTCATAGAAGTATCTCAAAAAACCTTACCAAAACCACGAAGTTGTACTATAGAAGTTGAAGAAAACATATTCAAAACATAATTCCCCCATTAGAGTGAGGAGAACTACGAAAATAATCTAAGTGCATCTATTTTATTTTTATATTTAACTTATACTTCTAAATAAACATAAAGATGTGTCGTTTTTAAACTTTTATTTAATATAATGAGAGAGTGATATTTTTTTTCACCAGATTTACAGGAACGGGTTTAGTTTTTCCCATAGGAAAAACTAAACCCTTTCATACACTTTTCCATATAAATGATCATCTAGTAAATCCACGTTATGCAAGTGTATTATATAAGTATAATTAATACAAAACAATACAAGAACAACACGTTAATCTACCAAACTATTAAATGGGAATATAATTCACCGTCTCCAGATATTTTCATATCAGAGGGTTCGGCTCTGTGGAATTCCTAATTTGACCGATAAATCCAACTGATCCCTCAATATAAATATTTAAAAAATCTTTCGTAATTCTACATGTATTTAAAATGACTGATTTTTGCATTTTTATATACAAATTCTTTGACAAATCTAATATGCCTAAATTTTTAATAAGAGAGCTAGGTATAATGCCAGTAGCCGAAATAACAAAAGGTAATATTTTTATAGTCTGAGAATGCCAAATTCTTTTAATTTCATTTCCTAAATCTGTATACTTTCTTATTTTTTCAGAAACAGATTTTTGAATATTACAGGAATTTGGAATAGCTACATCAATAATATAAGTTATTTTTTTAATTTTGTCATGTAAAACTATATCAGGTCTATTATGACCAATTGGTCTGTCTGTTAGTATAGTTTTATCATAGTAAATTTTAAAGAAATTATTTTCTAAAAATGAATTTGGTTCGTATTCATAATATGGTACTATATTATGACAGTCAATCAAGTTATGTTTAATTACCAAACTTTGGTGAATTATTTTTAAAACCTGATTGTGCCTAAATGTATACTCAGACGGCGCTAATATAGAACATCCTGATATAATGTGTTCTATAGTTTCCGGAAAAGCCATACATTTTCTACATAAATCATCTATTTGATTTGGATCTTTGATTATATGCTTCCTATAATTTTTGGTATTAATTACTGTATCTTGAATAGCAAGCATAAAACCTTCTATTTCTGCGATCAACTCTCCAATACTCAACCATTTTTTTGACGAAAGTTTGTCAACATACGTTTGGTTGAGATAATTGAAGTGTTTTGCGTGAATAATTTTATTTGACCAGGAATCTAATAATTCCTGGTCGGTATTTATAAAAATGTTGGCATTCTCGTCGTATAAATTTAAAGGTGAAATATTTCTGTCTGCCTTGCAAATTATTTTATGCAGCTCTGAGCTATTAGCTTTTCTATGAAAAAAAATTCTTAACATTTCTACCTGATTTTGTTTTAAAGAAGTTATTTTGACTATACCTCTACCTCCTAAATTTCTAGGTAAATTAATTCGTTCTATAGCTGAATTTGGATGATGACAATTAAACTTTGTTAACGTAGTTCTAATTAATCGTTCTAAGCTATCTAAATCTGTATTAGACCATTTAATTATACCAAATGAGTACGTTAATAGAGGTATTGCCCAACTATTTATTGCCTTTACTAAATTTTTAGCAGATAGATTGCATTTTAAAATTTTTCTTATCCTAGTTTGAAATTTAATCCTAATATCATTTTTAATACTAGTATGATCTAATCTATTCGATTGCGGGTATCCTAAGTATTTATAAACCTCATCCCCTTTCATACTTTTAATTTTGAAATTTCTAAATATACCTTCATCTCCATCTATAATTTTGCCTTTCTCTATATGGATCGTTCTACATTTATCTAGACCAAAAGTCATTTTAATATCAATGGATTTTAATTATGTTACAAAAAATCATTATCCAAACTCCAAGACTATCTGAATTTTAAATTATTCATTGTTATTAGTTAAAAATTTATTGTACTATTTTATAATAAAAAAAATGGTTTTCCACGCCGGTGAGGATATTAATCCCATTGTTTATTGTATTGTTTTCCTGTAGAATTTATGAAGGGACATTATATTTTCGAAGATATCTAGAGTATAAAAATCTTACATTGGAAGTTTGTAGGTACCTACCAAGTGTTATTTCACATATAATTTATAAGATAATATTTAAATTTTTTATAGCTTGTTCACGAGTTGTAGAGTCTTCCAGTATTTCCCAGGTGAAACGCCAGCATTTAGAATCTTAAAAACTATGTTATTTCTTAAAATAGCCGCTATTTCGATTCCCAATTGAAAAAGTAATAACATAAAATTCCCTCTATACTTTGAAATTTGTTAAAAAATATCTCCTCCTTTTGTAATGTAATATGATGTAGGTATGAAACAATTCACAGCCTTTCATTAAAAGCCACTCAACTAGGATAAAAGATTTTTGCTCTAATTTAAATAATTCCTACTTTATTAAATATTTGACAACAGTCGCTTCAGCCTATTCATTTTTATAGTTTATTTTATTAGCGTGCTCCCTCTATCATTCGTATTTACATATATCTCCCTTTCAAACCATCTTCAGTTATTATTAATGTCATTACTACCCTGACGAAGAAACCATCGGTTTTGAAACATGTAGGTAATTGTGATTATATAAAAGTGGTTCAATACAAAGTTATTTGTTTTAATTTAATTCAAAATGGTGCCACAAAGTGATTTTGCGAAGTTTGAAGAAATAACATCTTCAGTTAACTTATTTTTGAGAGCTTATAATGGAACCATAAAACCACATAATAATAAATGTTCAGTGTATTATTTTCATCTCCGGGGCAACAAGTTACACGGCATGACAATCTCACCTTAGAATTTAAACAACCCGTTTTAATATGAAGCACGGCGGATGCAAGTTCCGCTAACTTTTAGTTGGCAGTAAATTCTTAATTAACTTCTTGGTAAACTTGAAAGCGAGGTTCGACTAAACAGAATAATCCCTTTAATTAAATCCATAAAGTGGTTTTCAATTCTTCACTTGAAATTGGAGGTTATACCGAGAACTTTATTAACGTTTTCTTTTTTCGTATGAGAGTAATATTAAAGTGATTAAGTAATATTAACATGATTCCGAAATATAATTAAGTAAAAATACACTAAGAGTGATGCCCTTTTAGTGCTGTGTCAGCAAGTGGAGGATTTCTAGTCTACTCAATACTCAGTACGCAATACAAAACACTTTTGTAGTATCTGGGTATCTAACACAGTCCATCGGTAAAAGATTTATCAACAATGTCGATAATATCGACTGCGGATTGTTAACGTACAAATAACAGTTCACTTCAAACAGTTTAAGAGGCTAGACTTTAAACGACACGCGGAACACCCGCGTCTGTCATTCTGTCCCGCTCACAATAAGCTCACGCACACTTACAATACATGCGAATGCGAAATGTGCGAATGAGACAACGCTCAAATTTACCTACAGAAATCGCTCGAAAAGGGGTTTATGGAGAATACACTTTTCTACACCGAAACTTGCACAAAATTGAAATTTAAAAAATATATATTTTTTAGAAAGAAGAAGCTACGTCGGTAGCTTTTTATAATTTTATAATTTTTTATGAGAGTTGAGTTAGCAGCACTTTTTCCTTAAATAATATTTTTTGATAAATCGTACATGTTTGACAGTGAATGTTTACGTTAATACGAAACGCATCGAAAATTCGAAAACATACCGACATAGTTTTCACTCTCTAGAAGGCAGTATAAAAAAAATATATTCATTTTGTGCAATTTTCGATGTAGAAAAGTGTTTTTTCCCGGGCATCCTTTTTGTATGGGCCGAAAAGCGAAGTCTATCGTCTTAAGATCTGTTTTTTGTTTGTTGGCGATATGCAGTTATGTTTGGAAAAGACTATCGATAGACCTTGCTAGATAGCCAGGTTGGATTATTTTATTAAATTTATACTTTAAATTTATATAATTTTGGAGTTATACCGACATGAACTTAGGTTTTGTTTGGAGGGAACCATTTTAGGAAATCTCACTCCTATGCTGTATAAAATGAAAGAGGATGATTGGTGAATTAGCAGGGGTGCCCGTTTATTGTTTATTTTTTTATTTATTGTTTATTTATTGAATCTATATCATAAGGTTTACATTTTTTTGGCCTTGTCTGTCTCACTAGGAACTCCTGTGTCGAGACAGACTAGTTTACAAATATTTTTTAATTATTATATAAAGTACATTTTTCAATAAAGCCAAAATATTTATTATTTGAGTGAGGTTTGGCCAGTACTTGGTGGCGGATACATCTGCTCACCAACTGCGTTGCATGCCGAATCGACAGAGTCTTGTTGAGGGAGACCCGTTGATATCTCCAGCATCTATCTTGGAACATCGCGTTGCACCGCAGTGGGAGGGACGGATTCATTAGCCTGTCACTCCTAGACACACCGACCTCCAGATTCTTACCCACCCTTCATACCTTTTACCTTCCCAGCACTTCCTCTCTTTCCTTTCCTAAAAATACCCCTCACATAATATATGCAAAGAATACAAGACAGGCCCTTGGGGGAATAATTTTCCTCAGGGCGTCCTGAAAAAAAAAACAAAAATAAATCAAGACAATACTTTTGGCCGTGAAAAATTCAAAACTTCATCATGAATGCTCGTTTTTTTTTATTTTAATTTAATTACGAAACAAATATTCTTGGATTTTTATCTCAGAATTTATGAGAACAAGCGAAGCCTCGTGGGTGTCTGAAATATTGTTGTCATCAAAGCTATTGTATTTAATTTACAATAAACACGTTAGGCATTTTTAAAGCAATTTGAGATACATAATGGGAGTATATATTACAATAGTATATACTTCATAGTCTCATCCACCGCCTAACTTTAAAACACCATTTGAAAAAGGATTATCGCGGCATTTCAGCAACGATTTTTTAATGAATGATAATGAAAATCGTTAAAAATATTTGAAAATCACACTAAAGGCGAAGGTAAAAGCTAATTCACTATTTCAGATAAATCTTTACTAAGAATCAGTTAACATTATAAACACAAAATATGCTTTCGATAAAAGGATAAACTTTTCCTACTATTTCCATTGATTAGAATAAAAATAAAAATGTTTATTACTTTATAAAAAAATATCAGCTTAATCTATCTATCTACCTTCTTAAATTAAGTTACGTAAATATGTTATTGATGTGTTGTAAATCTATTACTTTAATTATGTATATATATAAGGATTGTATTAGGACATAGATAACTATGTACCTACTTAAAATGCCTCAATAAACAATAAACCTTCTACATATATAAAAAATGAAACGATGTTTCCCTTGGTCACGCCATAACTTCAGAACGACTTTATCTATTTCATTCGTCTTTTTTTAAAGTTTTATAATACTTTGTAGAAGGTTCTTACGGAAAGAGAACTTAAGAAAATTGCGCGAAAAATTGGATAATTTTAAAAAACTTAACGACTATTTTATATTCGTACGTTTGACAGTTAGCGCTTTTGATATATTAGCAGATATTTCCTATGCTATTTTTTTTTTTTTTTATTTTTTTTTTTTTTATTTTTTTTTATTTAAAGAAACATTTAAAACAAAGAATAATACATACATATCAAATAAAAACATAATACAAAAACAGAGAAAAAGTCCCAATAAACTACTTTTAAGTAGTTTGTCAATGGATTCATTCGATTGCAGTAAAAAAATGGTGAGTTTTTGTGGACATACCCCTGAAGGTTTCTATATAGCAATATTTCTATATTGGTGAGTTCTGGAGTTATGAAATTTGCAAAAAAATTGCAATAGGGCACACGTGTTTTTAAAACGTGAGTGTATTAAGCGGCAGGGAAAAAAGATGGGAGGGGGAGGGGAATCCAGGAGGAGTGGAGGACAATGAAGGAGTGGTAATTCGTGGGAGGGGGGGCGAGGGAGAGGGGAAGGTGGAGAAGGTGGAAGGGGAGTTCATGAGGAGGGAGGTTAGTGAGAAAAAGGCGGAAGGGGAATGAAGGAGGGGTGGATCGTGGGAAGGAGTACGAGGCAGCGAAAAATAGGAGAAGGTGAAGGGGCAATTTGTGGAGGGGGAGGTTTACGAGAAGGGGGCAGCGGGAGAGGGGAGGGGGAAAGCGGGAAGGTAAGGACTCACAGGAAGAAACAATTTCTTTATTTAAGTGGCATTGAAACGCATGCCGGGTATCACCTAGTCTATTATAAAATGTATTTTTTTCTTCAGAAATGGATGAACGCATATAAGAAACAACTTTTAAAAATACAATTTTATCCACCAGTTACCAGATGTTTTGAATAAGTGTGCGATTTGTAATGTACTCATTTTCATAACCCAAAAACAGAATTCAACATTCAGTTAACATATAATTTTAGGTTTATTTTAATGTAAGTATTTATTAAAATACAGCTTTTAAAATATGTTGTCTCCAATTTCTCATGATATGTATAACATTTTGCAATTTAAATCGCAGCGTGGGCTCTGGCCTCCTCCGCAAATATTTTCCACGGGCTCTAGTCCTCAGGCCATCCCATCCAACCTTCAGTCTTCATTCACGCAGTCGGTTCACCTTTTCTTTGGACTGCCTCTGAGTCACTTCCATTGAGGCATCGACTTGCCAAAGAATAACGGTTTCCACATCATCAGCCCATCGCCGTCAATTATACCCAAAGATAACAGATGATTATTTCTAAGGATCGTATTAATTTATCAACGATATCATTAATGTTGTCTCGAAAAGAAATATTCTAATCTAAAGTAATGCCAAAGTCCTTAACAGACGTGACCGTAGACGGATAAATAATATTTAGTTTCTAATCAAATAGATCGGTTTTTATGTCTATGAAAGTCAATCAATATGTTGCTCGAAGCAATTGATTTTACACCAATCATCATATTAATTAACATCAACAGTAAAAGTAAATGGTCAAAGTACAATTTAAATTAATTATGAAAATGAAATACACAGAAAATTAATAAAACATAATGGTCGCAACTGAAACCGTCCCGGTAAGACGTGAGATCTGGGTTCGTGTTCCAGTTGCGACCATTATGTTTTATTATTTTTCTGTGTCTTGTTTATTTTTAAATTTAGATTATTATTGTAGTCTTCTTCTTCAATGATATATTACATTGATGGGAATAACCTTTAAAAGTTAAAAAGAGGATTTTTTTTATAAAAAAATGAATATTCATTTTGTAAAAAGTCAATAGGTGTTCCATAAAAATAAAATCATGTATATTTATCCGAGACACTATCTAGGTAACAAAGACATTCTTTGAATACTTGTTTCCAATGAAAAAAAGTAGCTTCCAACAATATGGAAAAAACATTAGTCGAAGATAATATTGTTAAATTTGAAATATGAAGTTGACAATTACGACAGATAATAATAGATCATATTAGATCGCAATGGCTGAATTGGTAGAACGCCGTCCCGGTAAGACGTGATATCTGGGTTCGTGACCCAGTTGCGACCATTATGTTTTTTTCTAAGTCTTGTTCATTTTCATATTTTTTTACGCACCAAATTTTCAGGTCCTGGTGCGTAAAAAAATATAAAAATAAACAAGACGCAGATAAAAAAACATATTTTTCTGTGTCTTGTTCATTTTCATATATTAATTAACTTCTTCAATGATATATTACATTGATGGGAATAACCTTAAAAAATTAAAAATAGGGTTTTTCTTATGAAAAAAGTAGAATTTATTAATCATAAGAATCTTATTGTCGTCAGCAAATAGCCAAAACGGTGTGTGAAAAAATAGTGATATCTTCAATAAATAATTGAAAAGAAGCGGGGCCAAATGGGCTCATTGGGGTACGCCGGATGTTACATCAATAAAATATACAAAGTTATATATATTCACAAATAAAAGAAATAACTCGTCGTGTTTTGGCATTCATAGAGTGCTAACTTGGTTTTTTTTATTATTTGAAAAGCTGGGCAAACAGAACCCATAATGCATTCTGGTACGAAAAATTAAAAATGTTTTACATGCAGAAAGCAATGTGCCTGCCGCAAACTGCAAATTATATGATTTTCTGAAGCGCAACTCCGTAACTGGGTTACACCGAACATAACCTATCATTTTTCCAAGAATTTATTATGGCTGAATCAGGTTTTGATAACTTCCGCAGGAGGCCATATTTTCCAATCTTAGTTTGGATAAAATGGACTTCCGGCTGGAGAAATAGACCGCCGTAGACAATTTGAAAGACGGCCAATATCCGCTACGCGCAACCTCGACGCGTTTCGTTCATCATGGGAATTTTATTTATCGGTTTTCCTCTTCCTTTGTAGCGTGTTTCCGGAAAACAAAAAATGGCGTTTGGCTCATATTACGGCTAATTAAGATACCCTTATTAAGCTCTCCCGCTTCTAAACTGCCATAAGTCAAACAAACTGGGATAATGGACATCACTTTGTGGATAATGCATACATTACTCAACAATGTTGAAGGTATTTGGATAACACTTCGAAAAAATTTAAAGAATTGTGGTGCTGTGTTGAATAATAAATCAAACATTTGGTTTTACATAAGGCATATTGTTTTATTTTTCAATGAGTTTAATTTTTTTATTATTATTTGTATAAGAGGAACATATGTGTATTGTTCTCCTAGACAAGAACACGTATTTTTCTTTCAAGAAATTAAAAAAGAAAATTTGGTAAAAGTAGTATGTAAATATACACAATTTTCAGTACCTACACGAAATTAATTTAATGGTGTAATAGTCAGCATAGTTGCATTTCAAACCGTTTATTGGGGTTCAATTCTCGACTGTAGCATTACAAACAAATAAACTAAATAAAATAATACTTATATATATTTTTATTTTTTATTTTAAAATGACATTTATTTAAATAAAAAAAATATTTATATTCCCTCATTTTCAATTGGTTGCAATGGTACAACAAAATTTGACTTGTGAATACGTAAATCGTGGGTATGTCCATCCGTCTGTGAACTTTTCAAAATTGAAACCGAAGGATGTCTTGATGCATTTATCAATTAAAAAAAAAAACCTTTTTCAAATCCTGAGAAACGAATGTACTTTAGATGGCTATTTTTTGCAGGCAATTGTTAAACTTGGAACTATGCTAGAAAAGTTACTTCTTGTGAAAAATGACGGGATAGTCTGAATTCTTAACACATCAGTTCCAATTCTGAAAATGACAGTAATTTAACAGTTTAAATATTATATCGTTGGTAGTCAGTCTCTTAAATTCATAGCATACTAGAGTTCATTGATACAGAGTTACACACACAATACAGATCCACAACATAAGTTAGTATTTCTGATGATAAATTACTTGCATTAAAAAAAAATCGTAAACAAAAATTACGCACTCTTCTTACATTAGTGAGACTAATCATTATAATTTATTATTACTAGGGAATGTTAAAAAAACTCTAATTAGATCTTCTAGACGAGGTTTTACAGGTTCCCGGTTACATGTTAATTAAATTATTTTTAATTATATCAAAACCGTGTCCACTGAGCGCATGAAACAGCGGCAGCGTGGTGATCACGGGAGCATTACGTAAATTTATACATTAATCAGACATTCGCTAAAAATTCGCAATTAGTAAATTGACGAAACTTCAGCCATCATGTACGCGAGGGTAATTTTACTCCACCCCTATTCTACCGCTACCCTCCGCCATGCCGATGCTTCCTACTCTCTCGTGGAAGCAATTACATCACTCAAAGATGGATTTTAAACTTTAGTTTCATTCATTATTAATATGCAGTAGTGGAAAGTAGCAAACGTAAAATCATGCAATGTTCAGTTTTTTAAATTTACTGTATGTTATTTTCTGCTTATTGTCTCGTGGCTCACTAGCCCACGATGTATTCTAAGTAATAACAACGTAAGTTCGTTTTACAGTTTATTGTGAAATGATCGTAAAGATAATGATATTTTAAGTAACGTCTGATTACAGGTATGTTCTATTTAGTTCTGGCCGGCCGCGACGCTCTTCAAAGGCGACTGCCTTTCAATGTGCTCATTCGGGAATCTTCGGCTGTACCGATCATTCCCGAATGAACGTGATCTATTAAGGTACACGCTAAGGGCTATACACTACAGTGTAGATATGCCATGTGCAACTTCGTATCTTCTCAAAGCATAAACTTTCTATAAAAGTGTGTTCATCGGTGGTGACCTGCCAGGTAAGTGTGTTTTCTGTACGCGTTTGTAAATAATAAAATTAGATAGAGCCTACGAAATCATAATAAATTATTCAGCCCCCTTGAGGACATTTTTTACGAAAACACCGCCTTACAAATTATCCAATTATTAAGAAATTTTAATTTATTAGTAAATTTCTTCTACTAGAAGACTATTTAAATAAGTTCCCAAATTTTTGTCAAAATTGCGCCGATTATTGCAGAAAACAGTCACCTCATGTTTGGATTAAAAAAAAAGCGAACGACTACTACGGTACTACGCCAATTTTAAAGTGATGTGTTTAGTTACAATACAATACTTTTCGGTGCAAATCAATAACCTGCATTAAAATTCTATAATAAACAGATATTAGTATATAATTTTTTTAACTATGTTTTAATTATGTCAATTTACGCAGTAAACTTAACTTATCGAAATTATCTGAAAGGCGAAAAATATCTGATCTCCTTTTATTATATAAAATTGTTCATTCAAGGTTGGACTGCCCTGTCGCTATAAATTTGCTATCTATACATATACCTCCAAAATATACCAGACGGAATATTTTATTCTACAACAATAACTTCGCTATAAATTCTGTGATGGAAAGAATACATAGGTTGGGCAATGAACTAACAGATGTCGCTGACATATTTAATTTAAACTTCGACACATTTAAAGCTAAATTAGTTCACCACTTTTTAAATATTAATAATGAATGAGAAATCATTTTATTTTATTTCGATTTTCTTTTGTTATTTTTAATTGTTCATTTTATACAACTGTAAACTGTACAACTTTTTATGTGACTGTTTTTTCTTCTTTTTTTGTTGCTCGTAGGTATATGAATTGTACCTACGAGTTCTCTAAAGTTATGCATGTGGATTTAGCATTAGATATATTCTTATTTATTATATTGTGTTTATGCTTTATTTATATATTTTGTAATCTTTTTTATTTAGGTTATATTGTTGTTATAAAATAAATTTGTATCTATGTGTAAAAGCCCAATAGGGCGTCAATAAATAAATAAATAAATAAATAAATAGTCTATACATAAGTATAGTTGGTGCACAAAAATAAATTAAAAAACATTATGATAATATATTAGAATGTATACATTGGTAATATAACGCATATTTCTCAATTAGAAAATATAAACAAAAATCAAAGCAAAAAAGTGTTAGACAAGTTATTTCAAAAGCAACCTAATTACATTTATTCTACATGATAATAAAATTAAAAGGAAACATAAATTTAAAAAATTAACGTTTTAAAAAATATCTTTCATGAAAAAAATGTATAGGGAAAATAAATAACGAGTTTCCAAAAAAGTTATTCATTTGTCTTACTTCTACCGTAATTTAGAATCACCTCCTTAAGTAAGGCGATCAACTCACTGAGGAAACTGAAACCAAACTAATACTTGCTGGTTGCTATGGTTTCCAACCAAACTTCCAATTCAATTATACGATTTCAATAATTATCTCAGCTTGTTTAACCAGAGACGAAGAACAATCAGCTATGATCATGGCAACTAGCAGGGCGAGTCGCGAGTCACTGCTTGCGTTAACATTGACAACGGTTTTTTTGAGAAATTGTAGTGTGCGGGCCATCACATTGACAAACACATGATTTAGGATAGCAAGTTTAGTTGTAAACTGTTTTTTTTTTTCAGTTGTCTCGTCAGCGGACGCACTTAGTGCACGTAACCCCGGTGACCGTGTACTGTATAAGAAGTTTAATATTTAACACTACTTTGCTAACATAAATCTGAGTAGGTACAAAAGAAAATTTAGTTATTTTATGTTAAATTTTCTTATTTCGTTATAAAAGGTTGCCTTCGTTAAATTCATTGCGATGTTTTGAGCCGGGTAAGGTTTCCGTAATATAATATTCCTGCTTGCCAGATAAATTCATTTATTTAATGGACTTGGGCTAAAAAACTTGCCTTTTTTAAAGATGAATATTTAATTTTGTTCTGCGGAGGCAAGTCGCTCAGTGAGAGATTGTTATCCTTGTAAGAGCTGCGAAACTCACGAACATTTTGCCATTTTTGTTCAGATAGTGTAAGTGCATCTGGCCTGGGTCTAAACTTGACTTTAAAGTTCTCCATCGTCGGCTTATTTGTAAAAGCTTTCGTTTAAATTTCCGTTTTCTAAAATTCCAAATCAATTTTGTTCAATATCAGAAAGTTTGTTGTTGCACGGGTAATGTGAAACATTCTTGCGTAATGCCTAACATTATTCAAGTGCAATGAACTTTTAATATTCAAATTTGGAACTGAGTTCTTATTGAAACTGCTTATTGGAAGTAATTATCATACCAGACAAGCGATGAAGACAATATAAGCGAAACTCAAACGAAAAATTAGAAATATTACAATTTGGATTGTTTAAGATTTTCGATTGAGTTTCGGTAATATTGTCTTCATTAATTAAAAAATTTCAATTTGAGTTTTAACTCATTAAGTTAAAAATAAAAATAAATATTCATCCTAGACTTGCAGAAAAGTCAATAGATGTCGCATATTAAAAATAAAAATGGATACATTTATTCAAGACACTAACTAAATAGATGGAATTTATTTCGAGTTGAATCTTGCAATCATAAATACATAGGTATGACACATTAGCTCAGTGGTCAGCGCAGCAGTCCGGAAAGTCGATGATCCTGGGCTCGAGTCTCAGATGTGACCCGACCTTTTTCTGATTTTTCTGTTTCAGATTTTCTTTTTAACTCATGTTAAAAAAATAATAAATATTTTTTATTAAGATTCTTTATTATAAGTGGACGCTTTTTATATTCCCACGGCGACGGCACGTGGCATAAGAAAGAATAAAAAGTACGTTTTTGATCACAATAATTCTGTATCTTTGACGACCGTCCGTGGTCGAGTGGTAAGACACTTGACTCCCATTCGGAAGGTCACGGGTTCGAACCCGGAGTGCGCAAATAAATTTTATTTGATTAATTTGTGTTATTTCACAATTAATTAATAAAAATAATATATGTTATATTTGCGGCACGTTCCAGAGTGGAAGATACTCTCAGTATCGCCCTGGTGTAAGACCACCATTCAGAATTGAAACGTTGCTTAATAATGGCTTTGACCGTGTTTAGTGACTAGATCTGAATAGCCAGGTACTTTCCCACCTTCCTCTTCCCCATCTCCTTCCCTTCCCCACTTACCTTCAGCCTCACAACATACTCCAATTGGGGATACCATAGTCTCACTGGCTCCAAAAAGGAGCAGTTGGGACTCTTGTGAAGTTTCTCTATAAAAAAAAAAAATCTTTCTCTTACACATGTATGTTACCCCGTAGGATAACTTCAATCATTGTCATACATCTCTCTTCCACTTATTAAAGAAGTATGACGCCGCTTGCCCTCGCCGTAGGAATATTAAAAGCAGTAAAAAGGTGTATTGGTTTTGCACGTTTTTGACAGAGGAAGAAAAATTGACGTATGACAACGCGTTTGGTTTTACTGAACTAGGTCTAGTGGACACACCGTTGAATGAGGCATCTGAGCACACACCGATAACAGAGGCCCGTTAGAAGAAATAAAATTAAAAGAAAACATAAAAAACATTTAAAATTAAATTACGTAAATATGTGATTGATATTTTGTAAATGTATTACTTTAATATATAAGGATTGTATTAGGACATAGATAACTATGTACCTACCTACTTAAAATGCCTCAATAAACAATAAATAATAAATAAACAATACATATTCTTTGAATAGCTATAAGTGGTGCAAAACTTTTTTCGACAAGTATGAATATTATACTTGAGTCGGGCCATGTCAAGAGTCAGAATCGTAGAAGAGCATGTATGATAAGATGAATGAATATGAATGAGGCAAGAAGTATATGCCAAGACAGAGTTGTTTGGCGGTCCGTACTCTCTGCCTACCTCTGCGGAGAAATGGCGTGATGGTTAGTTAGTTAGTTAGTTATGAATATTACAAATTATCTTGTATTTTTACGATGTCATTGGATAGACTTCGTAATTTTTCAAGTTCACTAACATTCAAAGAGTAAATTTCTTTATTTGAAAGGTGATGATGCTGACAAAAGTATTTTTTTTTTTATAAATACGTTCAGCTTCACAAATCCTATAATTGTAATATCCCGTGACATTTCACGGGTCTGCGCTAGTATCAAATTAAAACGGGAGAAGTTATATTGTGGACCGTTCTTCAAAAGCCACTATTTGCTTATTTCAAATAAAAATCGCGTTCATGGTAATTTTTAACAAGGTGCGTGGAGGTAATTTTAATAAATAATTTATTATTTTGATTAGTATCTAATTTTTATTTTCTACAATCAAACATATTTATTGCAAAATATGTGTGATTTTAGCTTATAGTATTTGGTCTTGTGTATTAATTTATGAAAAAGATTATTTGTTATATAACCTAAATTTTCATTTAAGGGGATACCCGACGGTGATTTTTCCATACAGATGTATTCCCTATTAAATAAATTTTATCTCTCTGGATTTTAAGAGAAAATATTGTTTTTACATAAAATAGATATCAACTACTATCCTGTTGGTATATATATTTTTTTTTTAATGTTACGTTTTACAGAAGTTATGACCTTCCAAAAATCAATAAAATTGACTGGTTTAAACAACGTCAAAGGACGTTCAGTATACAAACTAGACAGTGTTTTTTTAAAAAAAGCAAAACGTACAGACATAGATTAGTTTTTTCTTATGTAGTTGGTAAAAAAAATCGAAAATCAGCCACTTTTGGAGGAGAAGAGTGGGGAATACAAAACCTCGATTTTAGTTAGGTATTAGTAGCTCGAGGTGCATTGTCCCTTTCGCTCAATATCCGGTGGAATAAGAGCAACAGTGACAGCAACAATTTAGTAAAATCTATTTTTCAAATTTCTCCACCACCGGGTTTCATCTTAAAAACATTAAATTATGACGTAACACTAACAAAACCTATAATCAACAAATATGAAGATGTGAAAATCAACAAACATGAAGATGGGGAAAATAACAAATAGTCAACAAATTTGAAGATGAATAACACCAATATAACCGAATACAGTTCGTCTCGTAATAGGAATCTATTTTACATTTTACATTTTATTTTTTAAATAGTCATTAAAAACAAAAACAAAATTAAACTCTCTATTTTTTCTACTGACCAAATTTTTATTCAATGATTTTTTTCCATTTTGGTGAGTAATAAAAAAATACGCTCGAAGCTTATTTCAGTTTTTACATGAAAACTTAACTAAGTGTTTTTATTTCACCATTGTACGATTATGATTTATGATTAATCGGTTTTACTGGATATTTTTAGTTTTTTTTAACGATTTTTAACACGATCCTTTTTCAATAATATAAATTTCCTGTAAATTTAAAAAGCCGCCTTTATTACGGTTTATGTAACCTTATGATTCTGATGAGATCTAGTGCTAGATAACTCAAGTTAATAAAAATGATGCTAATGAAAAATACTTTTATTACGTTAAACATAATGTACAAATTGCGTGTTGGTCTGACATTGATTATAGTGCCTAAAGTAATTATTTGCAACCAGTTTTAAGCAAAACGTGGGCGGGAAAGGTTACACGGAGAAAAATGTTATTCTAAAATACGATCATTTTATTCGTAAAAACGGTTAAAAACGGGACTAAAGTGCTTACGAACAAATTAATTAATTTTATTGGCGGGAAAATGAAAGAATAATTTGTTAATAATTCCCAATTTCGTACGTATACCAACAAATTATTCTTACACGTTCCCGCCAATAAACATTGAAACCCTGTTAATTTGTTCGTAAGAACTTCGGTCCCGTTTTTAACTGTTTTTACGAATAAAATGATCGTATTTTAGAATAACATTTTTCTCCCTGTACAGCCGGGCGGTCTCGGGAACCATTTATTGGATAACAACTCTCCTGGAATAGGTCACACCAAGTGGTGATTTAAGTTTTATGTTTGTTCTGGGTATCTAGCAAGGGCAATCGAAAAAAGATTCAATAATGTCGATAACTTGTCATTGTTCTTGAGATGACTGCAGATTGCTAACGTGCAAACAATAGTTATATACTCGACCCGTCGCCTTGCACCGCATTGCAAGGGATGGATTCATAAGTAACTTCTGGATACAATAACCCACAGACTTCTACCTCACCACAGAATCCACCCCTCTACTCTTTTTCCAGAATTCCCTGTCCTTTCTTTACTTAAAAAAAAAACCCACCACACAGTATCCCAAAGATGACATAGGTTTTGAGGGAAATACAAGGTTGAAAGAATTTAAAAGTGTTCATAGTGGTGAGCTTCCGGTTTTGTGAGAACCGAAATAAAAATTAGGCAGGTGATTCCAACATTCTAAAAACCGAAATAAAAATTAGCCAGGTGATTCCAACATTCTAGAAACCGAAATACAAATTAGCCAGGTGATTCCAACATTCTAGAAACCTAAATAAAAATTAGCTAGGTGATTCCATCATTCTAGAAACCGAAATAAAAATTAGCCAGGTGATTAAAACATTTTAGAAACCGAAATAAACATTAGCCAGGTGATTCCAACATTCTAAAAACCGAAATAAAAATGATTAGCTTTATTCCAACATTCTAGAATCCGAAATAAAAATTTGCCAGGTGATTCCAACATTCTAGAAACCAAAATAAAAATTAGGCAGGTGATTCCAACATTCTAGAAACCGAAATTTTTTCTTCAGAGCCTCTTAAAAATTCAGAAAATTAAATACCTAAATATAATGTCAGTGGCCGAGTTGGCATCGAGTTTTGGTTCCAACTAAGCATCTTTTGTTTAATTCATCCGCTGGCTATGTTGTGATGGATCACAACATAAGCAACATTTTTCGGTTATTCTGGTGAATTTAAAATACAGATTTTAAAATATAGTCAGATAGTTTGTAACCCGGGAATGCTCTTCTTTCTTTAAAAACAAAAAAAAAATAATAATAAACGTAATGCTCAAAGAACTATTTTCGTTCAAATAATGAAACAAGACTTTTTTAGAAATTTTATAAAAACCTTTCGAACTTCGGAGACTTATTTTGAACTAAAAAATCTTTTCGTATTTCTAGTTTGGTGAATTTGATGGAAAAGCTTCAACGGGTTTCGAATTAAAGTTTGAAGAGAATACCGCAAGCTATATTCCACCTTTAACTAAAAGCTTCTCTTCGTATGTTTTTTCATTACGTTCTGTGTTTGAAACTTTTCTTTGGTACCTTTTACCTGTGTTGGAAATCGTTCTATGATTTTAATTCAACTATGCTTTATAAAATATTTATTTCAGTGGCTCAAAAAAGGCATCATTGAATAAAATGAAGCCGAGCCTTTGATTGCTTGCTGAATTTTATCGAGATAAATTAATTATCAACTAGAAAAAGCAGAGGTTTCTTAAAAAGGTTTAATTTCTCGCAGTCACAAAATGTTTCTGTGAGGTGATTTTAGTCAGCCTTTCCCACATATGACACAAGAAAATGAATCAAATTTGATGATCAAATCAAATAAAAGGATGCATGAAATGTCGGTTCTCTGGAATATAAAATTAAAAAAATTATATGTTCATTATAAACTTCTTCTTCTTTTTTTTCTTTTTTTTTTAAAAGAAAGACAAACATTCCCGGATTACGAATAACCCAACAATATTTGAAAATCTCCTTATAGATGTTGCTCCTAGAAGATGTTGCTTGTGTTGTGATGGAGGACTTAGCCAGCCGAGGAATCGAACACGGAACGCCTGGATGGGACCCAAGCGCTATGCCCACTCAACCACTGACCGGTCAAATTAGTGTTGGCCATCGCTCTGGTAAATATGTCTCTATCTTGCGGTGCCCGGAACAGCTCCTCCACAATACCGGTCCACTCTCGTACATTTAGCACCCAAGACATTTGTCTCCTACCAGGCCCTCGGCGACCCTCTATCTTTTAACATTAGTTGGCGCAAGTGATATTTCTCCACTCGAAGTATTTAACCCATACATGAAATAATAATATAATTAAGAACTGATAATTTTTAAAAATGTCATGAGATAAAGCATAAAAGAATCAAAGAATAATGAGTACAACACTAGAAGTGCCATCCATACAAATTTGAATGGAAACAAATACCCAACCACTCAGCGTTTCGTCTCGCTTACACTCGCCAGAAATCGTGGATCTCCATCCCTTTTGAATTTCGAAAACATTGTTTTGTATAGAAACGTAGGTCCAAATTGGGCATACATTTTAATCACGAAAAACGCCTCCAAGGCACTGGTTGTGTTAGTCTTTATTCTATGGATGATATTATAATGTATGCATTATAATATTTATTTAAGCTTAATTGAATTGACGTAATTGAATACTCTAATTTGCATTTTACATAATTAATTTTTTTATCCACCCCCTCACCCTATCAGTTATAATAATACAAGGTGTGTCGTTTTGTTATGTAAGGGAAATGTAAACGGGTGTGGTCACCCTAGAGATAAAACAATTTAATTGTTATGTTTTAATGGCAACAGAAAAATTACATCGGTAATTTATCGAACGCTGTTTTTACGCAATATAACTTAAAGTTCGTATAACCTTCATAAATGAAGTCATAAATCTAACATGAATCTAATACAGAATATTCTTAAGAATCGGCTTTTAGAAAAAATAAATTTAATCGATTGCACAATAAAATATATGAATTTGTTTTAGACCACTTTAAATTTTAACTACAATCTACCGGTTCTTCCGAAGGGTTCTTCCGAAACCGGTAGAGTGTAATTAAAATTTAAAGTGGTCTAAAACAAATTTATATATTTTATTGTAAATTATGGCAAGCCACAAAGTCAATGCTTATTACGAACATGTTAATCGATTTCGTTTTCAATTTCTCATTAACTTTTCACATAGAGTTTTTTTATTACAAAAAAATCATAGTTTAAGGAATGGCATTATGTACTCATTCTGTAAAGAAAAAGTAGCTTTTGACAAGTATTTTATTTTATTTGGTGTGAAGTGGATGAAGTTTGAATTTAGGAAATAAACTAGGTATGTAAAAACAGAAACATAATTGCTTTTGTTAAATCTATATTGAGAGTGTTTTTACACAGTTCGAGTAAAAAAAAAGTATTCGACGGTCTCCGTGTTTGAGGAATAAGGCTCTCGACTAGAAATTCAAATAAGAAACATATTTTTAAAACTAACTAACCATCACGCAGTTTCACTGAAGGGGTATAGGGGTAGGGATTGAATTAACTGGCAAATAACTCGGTCTTGGCACACACTCCTTACTTCATTTACATTCATACATCGTTTCATATATACCCTTCTGTTAATCTAATTCTTGACATAGCCCGATAAGTAACTTTTTGGTTGTGCAAACGTCTTATTTATGATGTAAAATATTTTTTTTTTATTTTACCTTTTTTTTGGTTTTACGGCCAGATGAGCTTTTACGTTTGGTTTGCTTAAACGTACCATGTCTTCCTCGGGTGCTTTTGACTTCTTTTGCCATTCTCATAAGCATCATATATTCTTAGTTGAATTTTTATTTGTTCATTCGATCTAAATATCCAAACGATCTAAGCAGCCCTTTTCTTATCATACTCATAACTCATTATGTTTACATCAGCCCTGCTTTCTTTACGCATTTCTCTCAGGATCTTACATGCTTTTACCACACATACGCCTTGGTGATCTTGCTTCTAAAGCATTTGGTCTACTGTCGTTTTTCCTCTGCCAGCTCCATACCTCACTGCCATACATCAGGGTACGTACCAGCATTCCATTGTGCACTGCGTGCTTCACTTCTTTGAACATTTTTTTGTTAGCCTCAATCTCGTTCATTCCTCCATTAATGGAGTTTCCTGCATTTTCCTGCATTTGATATGAAAATATACTGTTATATTTTATACCTACCCAAAAAATTGCGCCCAAAGTAAAAATATATTTACTTTTTCAATCTTTGCAAATTCACCTTGTGGCGTCATTTTTTAAAATATTTATAGTGAAAACCTCACAAGAGTCCCAACTGTTCCCGCCTGGAGCCAGTGAGACTATGGCATCCCCGATTGGGGTATGTTGTGAGGCTGAAGGTAAGTGGGGAAGGGAAGGAGATGGGGAAGATGAAGGTTATTCAGATCTAGTCACTAACTACGGATAAAGCCATTTCAAGCAACGTTTCAATTCTGATACTGAGAGTATCCTCCACTCTTGAACCTGCCGCAAATACAGTATATATTATTTTTAATTAATTAATTGTGTAATAACACGAATTAATCAAATAAAATGTATTTATTTGCGCACTCCGGGTTCGAACCCGCGACCTTCGGAATGGGAGTCCAAAGCTTTGCCCCTGGACTACGTCGGCCGTCGAATCTTACCGGGACGTGCGCTATTTCCAATTCAGCCATTGCATCTATTATAAAACCGTCATATTAGTCAAACTCATATTTCAAATTGTAGAATTAACAATATTATCTTCGACTAATTTTTTCCACATTATCGGCAGCTACTTTTTATAATAATAAAAACAATATATATATAGAAAATTATATTTATATTACTGATATTGTACCCGAGAGCGAATTCAGCCCTTATACAATATACATAACCAATATTTGAATAATAACCACCCGTATCTTTTTCAGTTTAATTGAAAAATCAATTCGGTATCTGTTGTTTTGTCTGATAATTGGGTGGGCTGCGATATTGCTAACTAATTAATGTAACGATAACATAAAATTGTATGCAAGGATTACCTGAACCGGTTTTACACAGAAATTTCATAGTTAGATTATAATGAACAATATTGAATTTATAATTTTCATGTAAATTGATTAAGTTCTGGAAGATTCTACTCAGCCTCAACCGAATTTCAACGCCTTTTTAGTGGTCGTATATATATGAAATAAAATCTATATTTACTTTCGTAACAATGTTCAATTTGGGAGGAGGGTGTGGGTATCACTGCCCCGGGAACCATTTATTGGATAATCCATAGGCTACCTCTTCAAGTGATTCGTTACGTTTGGTGACTTAGCAGGAGTACTCGGGTTCATGCTCACCAACTGCGAGACGGGTCACATCCGGAGAGTCTTGTTGAAGGAGACCTATCCTAGATATCTCAAGCCGGACACTCTTGAACATGCCCATCATACCTTTTTCCTTCTCAGAACTTCCTCTTCTTCTTTCCCTAAAAATCTTCCACACAGCATTCCCAAAGACGGAATAGACCATTTATTTTCCTCATTCCCATTTCCAGCATTCCCAAAGACGGCATAGACATTTTATTTTCCTCAGGGCCTCTTATGTAGAGAAGAAAAATAAACTATAAAATGGCAATTTTAATAACTCATAACTGATACGATAGTGTTTGCATTGAGCTACAATGTGTGTCGCTCTCCATAGATAGAAAAAAAATTGGCAGATGTGAACGCTAGCCATCACGGCAGAGAACACCACGACACAACACGCCTTACAAGTATAACTCCACCATTATTTTTTAACACCCGGGGTCTCAAAAGTTTTAAATGAATAAAATATAATGGAGGGTCAAAATTTTATGAAAATATGTTATCACAACATAAATTATTGTGGAAAAAATATTTATCACAATAATTTAAAAATACAAATAAAATAGTGTTTTTCTGATTTTAGCAATGCATATTTCAATGCATTTTTTTCCTTACACCTTTTTAAAACTCACGTCCTTGACTCCCCAGATTGTACATTCTGTGGTCCAGAAGTGGAAACTTTAGATCGCATATTTTTTGGTTGTCCCTCTCTTAACAAATATCCTTTCTTCTATCAAGCCTTATCAAAAATTGCCTCCCCTCCATTCAATATCTCATCTCTTCTAAGTCTGAACTCGACTCCAATCTTCATTATAATTTTGAAATTTGTCCATTTAAATATAATTAATATTTAAATTCACCTTTCATTTCTCCATAACTTTAAAAAATGGCCTAGAAAACCCCTGAAGGGTGAAAATCAGAAATAATTGAAAAAATGTATTTTAGCGAGCTACTAGCCATTTAAAAAATATGTGTGCATTTCTCATTTTCTTTCAAAGACGCAACTTTCGAGATACCAGGCATTTCTGAATTTAAAAGTTGAAAAAATTATCACACCCTACTACATAGATCTAACAAAAACATGTGTGAAAATTGCAATTCGCAAGAGCGGTTATAAAGAGCTGTGGTTGCATCAGCACTATACTATGACAAGGGCAATATGGAATAGGCTGTGCAGAAAATGAAAGACTGAGAGAAGAGATAGAAATAAAAAGGTTTGCTAGTTACCAAACAAAGCTAGAATTAATCAATCAATAGAATGAATAACACATTTATCTATCCTCAATCTTAAATTAGGTATAAATTTTGTAACTCAAGCTAATTTTAATCATGTAATAATATTAAATGGTAGAACCTACTGACAAGCTGATCTGTCACAGCTTTGTGGAACTACCCATATTTTATATTGTATTAGATGTAATTATATTCAAATTTAATAAATAAAAAATAAAATTAAAAGAAAGACAATTCAATTTACAACTGATGTCAAAGGCTCTTGAAATTTTCACATAAATAAAATTCTACATCTCATCTATTACTTAGAAATTCTTGATCTGTTTCTCATTACAAACATGCAAACGATGAGCTTAGGCGTTGTAAAATTCGCTGTATTTTCTCCCTGATATTTCTAACAAAACAATTATTTCCACTTTTCAACATATATTGTATAAAACAAGGTAATACACATTTTCTGGAATATTTTTTCTGTGCGTTCTTTGTTCAATGACAATATTTGTTTATTTTCTCTGGTAATAGGAGATGTATAGGTATAATTGGGTAAAGTAGGTACAGGGGTGTATAGTGTAGGACAGTGGCGCACATTGTTATATTGCCACGAAAAAAAGTTTTTTTAAGTGCGTGTATAAACGTGCATTTAAAATGAATCTGCTAATGATGCTAAATCTTTGAAAATGAATCTGCTAATTTTTATTTTTATTTTGATGAACATGTATTATAGGTTAATAATGACGGTAAAATTATCAAGTTAAGAGCTTTCAAAGTGAACATGAATAAAACGTATGCAATTATGTCTCGTGACGTCACACGAGAAAAGGTTTAGTACTATTTGTAATTTTGATGACTTATATCTTCGATAAGTACTATTTGGTATTTTCCAAAAATTTAAAAAGTTCTGTCCTCAACATGCTTTAACCACTCGAATGCTTTTTGCCACATTATGGCACTATTTCCAAATCCTCGGATTTCTTTGCTGCCACAATGTGGCAAATATTCTCTAGATTCTTTAAAATGTTTTAAAGTTAACGATTTTATAATATATTTTTTATAAATCTTACGAATATGTGATAATAAACAAAATATAGATGAATTCAATGGCTATATAGAACTATAATAAGTCTGTATGTCTCCATATTCAAATTCGGAGGTATGATTTTTTTAATGTGAGCGGAACATTGCTCTGTCGCTCTAATGGTTAATTAATAAGATATACTTATTTGTAAAAAATATATGAAACTTCGCCAAAGGAACCGAATTCATCATCATTTTAGCTGATTTTTATGGGTAACTGAATAATGAACGTTCAGGTTCTTTCCTATTTCTTAGAAACCTATCGTGTTTTTAGATATTTATCTTTAAGCGTTTCTTTATCGTTCTTTATTTTTTTAATGGCAGGTACAGCTTTGTGGACAGCACGCTACTGGTTCAGGGGGTGTTTATAAGTGGGGAAGTTAAGTACCTAAAAATCGTTCAACCCCAGTCGCAGAGCAACCCTTTGTTATCTTGGCATATTGATTTCATCAACAACAACGCCCATCAATCCGAGCCAAGTGCCAGAAAAATAATGTGTCCTAAATAAATCACTTAATTTCATGAACGATGGATTAAAAATTATTATTATAACCATTGTGGTTTTGAAATCCGCTAATGGATATCTTTGATGATAAATATTTTGACTACGAAGAATTCATCTTACTTTCTGCTAAAATCTGTTTGAAACTAGAATAATACGTGTTTATTTTGCATATTTTAGAGATTGTATAAAATATTATTCTCTTCGTATTTTCCTCTTAACATTTCAATTTGGGAGGTGGGTATGGGTACCGCCGCCCCGGGAACTATTTACTGGATGACTAACACCTCTGCTACAGGTCATCCCAAGTGGTTCGCTACGTTTGGTAACTTAGTAGGGGTGCCCGGGTTCACGGGGTTAGGTTTTTCCGGGACTTGCCGACCATCTGCGTGGCAGGCCGTATCGGGAGAAACTGGTTGAGGTAGACCGTTTGAAAAATCTTTGGGAAATTAAGAGTTGAATGTTGTATATTTTTACAATTTTTAAATTCTATCATAAATACAACCAATTATAGATTTCCTCCTTGTGTTAAGAAATTAACAGAATTGACAAGAAAAGTATACAAAACAAAACCAAAAAAATCATAATATTAGAATGTAATAAAACAATAACAACAAAAACGTACTCGCGATAATAATGCAGATAAAGTTTTTTTTTCAGAGTACATACTGATCACGGTTGTCATTTATTATTAGGATAAAAGATAAAACAAATTCAATTCAAAACAAAATTAAGTAATAGAAAATTTCCATATTCATAAAATACCCAAAAATAATATTTTACGGACTTCTTATATTTAGTTCTTTCTCATTGATTTACTTTGAACATGATGGAGGAGCGTGTAAAGCGCGGAGGTACATGAATCTCATTTAGCAGCTGACATTGAATAATAGTGTTAACTAGTTTATACAAGAATAGTGCATGAATATGAATTTCTTTAGTTCGTGTGCTGTATTTCTTTAGTTCAACGGGTAGCAATGTACAAGGATCAACAAAGGACGAACCGATCTTGTTGATGTTATTCAACAGCAATTTACTTTGAAAGAAAATAACCGGAGGTTGAAAGATGATAATGTTCCTTTAAAAAAAATAAGAAATCAGAAAAATGCTCAGAATGCAGATGAGTCTATATTTATTTGAGAGATGCCATCCAATAGAGATGCACAAGATGAAGTGCAACAGGCAGCGCAGCAGACTATAACATAGATATTGACAACATTTCCGAAGTGAAAGGTGAAAACTAGATGAACTAAATGCGAAACATCATCAAAGTGCCTCTTCCGTTTTGCCAAAGTATCTGTGCGGTATGAGTGCATCGCGTCATGAATAACCTGTGAAATTTTTAATCGAAATCAAATTCATATACATTCAGTACTTTTAAAAGGGTTACCAGAGAATACCGGAAATAAGTCCCTTTTAAATCAAATTCTACACGTATTGACACTTTAAAAAAAAAACATAAATTGATTTTTAAGATTGTTATTTTATCTGGTAAACGCATTTTTAAAATTTTGAAAACAAAGTTTTTTTTGAAAATACTAAGGTATATGTGTGTATTTCAAATAAAAAAAACATAAAAAGCTATAATATTAAGAACTATCTCTTATGTGACGAACATGAAAATAACAACGTATAAATTTTACTTATATAGGTACCTGAAATAAAAGGCAATGCATTTTCTGGGTCAGTGATGAAAAAATTCTTTGGAGCAAAAATATTATTTCAGCATTGATAAAAAAATAATAATTTTATTAAACTAAAGGCACTATAAATGGCTCCAATTTCTTCGAGTGATTTTCCAATCAGTGAGCAGTAATTGAATTTCTTCCATTCATTGTTATTCTTCAAACTTTTAACAATTACTGTTTATGTAACTACTGCTTAGAAAATTCTCCCAATGAATGTGATAAAATGTATGTCCTGCGTAAACAGACCGAAGGTAAATAATGGCTCTTTGAGAAGCTTGAATTTTGGCGCCTTTGTAAATAAAACGTAAAACTGCTTTCGGTTTTTACTGTCAGAAGTGACATTTTGAAAACTGGGTGATTATTAATTTATTATATGACACATCCGTGCCATTCACTACTAGCAAACTTAAAACTAAACTTAAAATGTAAAGAAATGAATTAGATGTTATTAGGTGGGGGTAGTGGGAGGGGTGATTTTGGGGGAGAAGGAGAACAGTGGGCGGGGTCAATATCACATGGGAACATAGTCAAAAGGGGAGATTTGCAGGGTGCTATTATTTTGTTAACTAAATTATTATTTTATTTAATTTTTGTGTATTTCTAAAGTTTCTAAAGCGCACAAGTTAAAGTATGAATTTATGTCTTTATGTTTAAATTTGGTTTTTTCCTTGTTGAAGCTATGGCCTGTCTCTATTAAATGATTGGCGAATTCAGAATAGTTATTATTTCGTAAACAGAGTTCATGTTCCCTGATTCTAGGACTAAAATTTCTAGTAGTCATTCCTACGTACTGGGCGTCGCAATCATCACATTCTAAAGTGTATATTCCGTTTTTTTCGAATTTATTAGAAAACTCCTTGTTATTATCCATCTCTGTTATCTCCCTCTCCCCCAAAATCACCCCTCCCACTACCTTCACCTAATAACAACTAATTAATTTCTGTACTTGTTTAAATTTTAAGTATAGTTTTAAGTTTGCTAGTGAATGGCACGGATGTGTCGGAACCGATAGCAGAAAAATTAAAATTTAAGTAACGAAAGTACATTGAAAATTAAAACTCTTCAAAACAAAAGGTTAAATTACTTTTCTCGCCTGCCTAATTTTTCATTCCAAAGATGTCGTGCGTGAGTTCATTGGTCTAATTTTTCTACCGTTCTTTTACCTTTGTATAAGATAATGATGTACCTACCATATTTACAATTAACCCCAAACTTAAACGTGTTTTTCTTTTCTTTTCAGGTAAGAAGTTGTTTTATATTCCCTCCCATATTCCGAGGTGTGGTCCACAAAGCCGATAGGTGTGGACATAAAAGTTCTATAAGGTAAGTACACAGTTTTCTTTTCAGAATATAATCGCTAAGAGCCTCAAGCTATCCTGATAATTCCTTTATGTCCTTTATGTAGTACAGACAGAATCGTGTTAGCTAATAAATGCATAATCTTTTTCAATATATTATTTTTTATTATTTAAGCACCAGACTTTTAGGTCCGGGTTTAGTTTTCCCCATAAGAAAAACTAAACCCTTTCACACACTTTTCCATAAAAATGGTCATCTAGTAAATCCACGCTATGCAAGTGTATAACGTTAAGTATAATTAATACAACAAATACAAGAACAACATGTTAACCTACCAGACTATTAAATATTTTCGTATCAGAGGGATAAATCCTACTGATCCCTCAATATAAATATTTAAAAAATCTTTCGTAATCCTACGTGTATTTAAAATGACTGATGTTTGAATTTTGATATATAAATTCTTTGAAAATTCTAATACTCATCAATTTTTAATCAGAGAGCTAGGTATAATGCCAGTAGCCGAAATAACAAATGGTAATATTTTTATAGTCTGAGAATGCAAAATTTTATACTATATTTTTTATTATTTATAAATTATTAATTATTGTAAATAATAGCTCTGTTTCAACAGAGCCTAACTCTAAGTACTTACAGTACCATTTCAAACAAATATAATTTTGAAGGTAACTATAAACTCAATACCAACCTACACGCAATAGCCAATTCCTAGAATCCAATGAATTGTAAATAAAAATACGAAGTACTTGATGTTATTTTTACTTCTATATTACTTCAGAGTAATTTATGGTGCTTAATATAATACTGCTTTTCTCCTGTATACCACTGTAAACTTTAAAACCCATGTTCACCTTATTGGAAAAGCCTTAATGACGTTTAAATAAATAAATAATATTGGGTACATATAATAACAATTACACGATGTCATGGAAAATTATTAAAGAAAAGTAAAAGAGTTTTAAAAAAAGTAAAATTTTACAGCATGCTTTGCCATTATTGCCTATCAAGGGAATTTCATATAATTACTTTTTCTACTACTTATTTTTGCATTTGAATAGAGATTTTCTTAAAAATAACATGTATTTTGATAGAGATTTAAAACTACGTTCAAGGGAAATGCAGGGTCTTACTTTCGTTGGGTCACCATAAAAATAAAAATGCATAAACCTACTTGTTTCGTGGAAACTATATAAACTTATTATTCTTTGAAAGAATGCCTCACATTCCGTTATTCCTTCTCAAGGAAGCTCGTACTCCCGTGTTATTTATAATGATACACAGACAAGTAATGAAACGCTTTGTTTCCATAATGTTTGCGATACATCTTGCGAAAACAAACCGCGATACTGTACTTGTGCGGGGTAGACTGTAAAACTCTCTGTAGAATGTAGGGTGTGTAGAATCAAACTGGCACTTCGCAGTACCCGCACACCTACGGTCTACTGTTCTGGAAGAAGGATTACACCCATGGGTAATGCCTTATAAACAGTGGTAAATAAAACCTAGTAGTAGGTAGGGGTGGACTTGTGAACATACATTTATTATGAGTTTTTAATTTTACACTTTACATCTAGTGTAAGTGCAAGTACATCTATTCTAAAACTATCATAATAATATTGGTACTAAAATAAGGACTTCACAACTTAACCCACGAAAAACTGCAATACTTTAAGCATCCTGTGAGACATTGAAAACGAATGAAAATATTTTTTAATTAGAGCATTTTTTTAAATTCAGTTAGTTTGCCTTTGAAAATGCTCATTTTTGATATTTTTTAAATTATGAAAATATTAATACAAATTTGATCAATTTTATTCATCAAACCATGAGTTGTTTCTCTTCAGAAATCATTTATTTTCTGAAGAAAAAGGTTATTTTTGGAACCGATGTCTAATAGTGATACTATGGCTTGCGCAGTACCCCTCATCTTTGAGAAACCGTTTTTTTTCTCCAAAACTTCGTCGGCCACTCTCCCAACGTCTGTGAAATAAAAAATGTACCAAAGAACTGGGTTTAAAAAGACATAATATTTATATTGTTTAATTTAGGTACAATATTTTGGCATTCTTAATGCACATTTTGCCACTCTCGCTAGAGCATATTTCGCCATTTTTATAGTATACCTATATCTAACTATTACGTATTATGTACAAGGATAATTTTTTTAATCGAATCATTTAACTTTATTTTGGAAATCGAAAATCCAAAAGAGAAGTAAACTACTTAGATTATTTAGCTTGCTTCGGGATAACATCCACCTTTTACCGAAAGATCTGCTTAAAATCAAAAAATCGTCGTAATAATTTAATTATTTTTCGTTATTTTTCGTAAACGCTACCGTTGCGATATCAGAAAAGTTATGCGACCCCCCCCCCCCCTCCGCCGTAAACAGAAGAGGGGGCATTTTGAATACACGGAGCATGCACGGAGCCGTCAAGTTGACATATCCAGTACAAAGAAATGATATTCTCTCGACCGCTTACGATTTCAACCCTTTCTCCTGCCGTAGGAAGAAATATTTTATAACGTCGTGTATCAGTAGAAAACATACTTTATAACACAGTATATTTGTATGTAAGCTTCGAGTCTGTACCGTGCTTTACCGGGACGTGCGCTATTTCCAATTCAACCTTTGCCATCTATTATAAAACCGTCATATTAGTCAAACTCATATTTCAAATTGTAGAATTAACAATATTATCTCCGACTATTTTTTTTCCATATTATCGGCAGCTACCTTTTATAATAATAAAAATTATATATATGGGTATCCCACAGGGCACCGTACTGGGACCAATATTGTTCATTTTGTACGTAAACGACATATTTATTTAACCAATACATGGACAAATTATCTCTTAAGCTGATGATACAGTTCTTATAATAAAAGATAAAACATGGGAAAATTTAATTTTAAAGCCACAGATATTTTCTATTAAACAATAATTATTATTTTCAATATATTGAAAATAAATAGCTAGTTGTATAAATTATAGCCCATGTGTTATTCTGCTGTATAAGCTATATTATTGTAAAGAGTAATTAAAATCCATTCAGTAAATTTTGTAACAAAGAGTAACAAACACACATACATCCATACAAACTTTCGCGTTTATAATATTAGTAAGATATATGTAATATATTAAGATATACTTAGTTTTTCAAAATTTTAAAGCTGCGTTTACCAGATAAAATAACAATTTTTCAAAATCAGTTAATATTTTTTTGTAAAAATGAGTCAATACGTCCAGAATTTGATTTTAAAATTACTAATTTCCGACATTATCTGGTAATACCCTCTTAAAAAACTTCCTTAAAAAAAATTCAGGGGAAATTTAGGTTTTGATAAAATAAGAGAAAATTTGAAATTTTGTCTTTGGACGTGAAGTCTAATGTTCTTAGAACCACTAGTTATTGTGTTTTAACTATTCTTAGTTTGGTTTGGGTGCTCATTTTTGCTCCATCAGTACGTTTTACGAAATTCCCCCACCGGCTCTGCCTGACAGAGGGTACTTTAGTAATCTTTGAACAGTTTATCCGGAACACATAAGTAGCTGGTAACAGAGAGGAAAACCTTCTTCTGGGAACGTCTTGTAACGATAATAAAAGGTTTCTCGATTGTTGCCAAACGTGTTGCTTTGTTTCGCCTTTAAACGATTTATTTCTTTGAAATAATTTAACGGCGAGGAAAAGCTTTGTACACGTTTGCCATAACAGAAGCCATTGCTTCGTCTTTTGCTGTTGTTGCTTAGTTACGATAGAAAATGTTTTAAACGTGCTTTTACGTAAGGGTTACTTGAAAGCAATCATAATCTGTTCTTTCATACTGGAAATATGAAATTAAGATTAAAAAATTAATTGTGATTTAAAAATGTTCTTGGAATATATATTTTGCTTGTTTTTCTTACGCCGTTCTTCCATGGAGGTGGGTTCAAGCGACGCGATCGCCGCTCGTCTATATTTTCTATACTATTATTAGTGTTTGAAAACGCCGCTAGGCGCTACACTAGCAAAATAGTATGACAGGTAGCGGTAGCGTCGCTTGTAAGAAGCTACGTGGAAGAACGGCGTTAGTGTCATATTTATTGAATTAGGAAACGCCCATTGGAGGGAGGAAATATTACTTCTTCTTCGATGGCGCTACAGCCCATATCGAGCTTTGGACTCCCGCAACATTCGCCTCCAACTCCTTCTATCCTCAGCAGTTGACTTCAAGTTTGTTACCTGGAGAAGCTGTGCCGCATCCCCTCTTACCTCGTCTTCCCATCTCAGTCTGGGTCTTCCCATTTTTCTCTTTCCACCTGGGTGTCCAATCATAATTATTTTTTGGACGCGTGTGTCCGGCATTCTCTGTACATGCCCAGCCCATCCCAACCTGAGGAGTCTCATATGGGCTGAGATGTTGGGGTCCTGATATATATCGTATAGTTCTTTGTTGTGCCGGATGCGCCACTGTTCCCCCTCTTTCACGGAACCACATATTCTCCTCAACACTTTTCTTTCCAAAGTATCCAGCATTTCAGCCATCTTTGCCGTCAGTGTCAGCGTCTCACATCCATATGCCAATACAGTTCTAACAATGGTCTTATATATGTTTACTTTGGTTTTCCTGTGGACGCTACGTGACTTAAACACTGGCAGCAAAGAGAAGCATGTTTTGTTGGATGCTGTGATTATCCTTCTGATTTCTGCTGGATCCTCATTGTTCTCTGTCAGACTAGAGCCGAGGTAGGTAAATTGATCGACCACTTCTTATGAGTAGTTGTCTTTAAATTGTACACTACTTCTTCTTATTAAATAATATATATTATAAATATTATGGAAATATTACACGCCAGTAAATCATTTTACAGCCGGGCGCTATGCAAAACGATAATTTTTTTCGGAAAATGTTGAAGCAAGCTTTGCGTTTAGCATCTCTACAAGTTGACACCATAGGGATAGTTAGTTAACTAATTCTTTAGAGGACCTCTTGTTGAAATATGGGTACAGCAAACGCAGCATTCCTACCTCCAATGTTATGTTCTAAATACTGCGAACCCTTAGGGTAGGATAGGAAAATCGATCAAATAGATTATTAATTTATTTTATGAAAATTACTACGGTCTTCATAACATTTGCTCACTAAAAAGCAGGTTATTTATAGATTTGCAAAGAGAATAAAACAATCTTCATGTAGATTTAGCAAAAAAAAATTGGTAACCACTGGAGCGAAGGAGCAATTTTTTTTTTTTTCGGATTGCTAAAGGAAATTTTTCCGCCCACATTAAAAAAATCATACCTCCGAATTTGAATATGGAGACAAACAAACTGATTATAGTTCTATATAGCCAATGAATTCACCAATTTTTTGTCTGTTTATCACATATTCGTATGATTTATAAAAAAATATTATTAAATCTTTAACATTTTAAAGAATCTAGAGATGATTTATTTTGTTATATTTTGAATGTACAATATATTATGTATATAGTCGCTTTAACTACAACAAAAAATTGCCTCATTTTAGTCAACAAAGCAATCCGTGGTTTTGGGAATAGTGCCATAATGTGGCAAAAAGCGCTCGAGTGGATAAAGATTATATATGATTATGTATAATGTAATATACTACGTATATAGTCGCTTTAATAACAACAAAAAAGTGCCTCATTTTGGCAACAAAGCAATCCGTGGTTTTGGAAATAGTGCCATAATGTGGCAAAAAGCGCTCGAGTGGATAAAGATTATATATGATTATGTATGTTTAATTAGTTTGAAGAAAAAATAGATCGCATATTTTATTCAGGGATTACATTTTTGTAATCTTATTATATCATTCTGTGTTCATTTAGCTTTCTCATTTCTATAAAGAGATTTAACTTCGCTAACCAGAAAAAAAAATGAATTTAAAAAATCCATGCCTGAAAGCAAAACATTGCTTCATCTTCTTTGCGATCTCCCTTTGATACATTATTCAATCAATTATTAAACTGGCATTTCAAATAAATTACCTATAAGGCACAAATTCATTGAAATTCTCAATAATTCTGAAGATTATATACCTTTCCTTTTGATGGTTTCATTTTCAAGAAAATTGTGTTTCCCAGAGTTTGCTTATTGGGAGTAAAGTAACGTAACATTTTAATGAGAAGACAGAAAATTTGTTTTGTTTTACTTAGTTTGAATTTTAATAGGGGCCCACGGGATACAGAGGGAAACAAAGAACCTTCTCTCCCGGGGATTCAATTCCAACTTTAATAGGCCATCTAAACTTTGTGTAGTTTCTAGAGTGTTTTTTTTTTGTTCTGGGTTTGCCTAACCTTTAGAAGAGCTATATTTCTCAACAGACGTTTAATTATAAATACACATCAATCATACGTGTTTAAATTACATTGTTAACCACTCGAGCGCTTTTTGCCACATTAAGGCACTATTTCTAAAATCTCGGATAGCTTTGTTGCCAAAATGTGGCAAATTTTCAAATTTTTTTTTTTTATTTAAACGACCTTATTATAAGCTGTACATTCAAAATATAACAAAATAAATATTCCCTAGATTCTTTAAAATGTTTTAAGGTTAAACATTTAATTATATATTTTTTATAAATCCTACAAATATGTGATAATAAACAAAAGATAGGGGAATTAATTGGCTACTTAGAACTATAATCAGTTTGTATGTCTCCATATTCAAATTCGGAGGTATGATTTTTTTAATGTGGACGGAAAAATTTCCTTTAGCTATCCGAGAAAAAATATTTTAATTGCTCTGTCGCTCCAGTGGTTAAAAGATACAGGGGTAGGAGAATATATCAGTAGGTTTGCGGGGATTAAAGTTTTTTGTGTTTTTTTTTTATTTTACGTCCATATCATTTTTTCGGATCTATCATTAAATCATTTTATAAGTATACTTTTGAAACTAGCTTATTACTTGGTGATTATTCATTATAATTAAATGAATCAATATAACTTTGTTAGAACCACTGATTTATTTAACTAACGCCGACCGGTTTCGGAATAATCGTACCTTCCTCAGGGCAAACTTATATCCCTTTCGATTTCTGTTCCCCTCCCACAACTCTCCAATAATTCCTAGCCACGCCCCCATCCCTACCACAACACTTAGTAATAAATTGTACCCTCTCACTGTTTTGTGATTGTCAAATCATTATGTTTGCCCTGAGGAAGTAATGGTTGTTCCGAAACAAAGTTATATTGTTTCGTCAATTATTTATTTAATACATTAAATACAATAAATTTTTCATTTTTGTACATAATTAAGTCAAATAATGTAGTTAAATAGTTATAGGTATGTACAACGCTTAAAATATAATGACGTGCGTAAAGGATATGTGAGATGCATAATGGTTAAAAGTAGAAGATGGTTTGAAAGGAGAAGATATTTATGTAAATACCATTGTTAGAGGGGGTGCGCTAATATAAAAGAAAAACGATAATAATTAAGCGAAAATTGTGATTATATTAAATTATTAAATGTACGACTCTTTAAGTAGCATTTAAAGATACATTGTGATTTTTTCATACATATAACATTAAATAACATAGTAAAATGAGTTTTTAACGATTTTCAGAACGTATTTTGTATAATTACCATTTCGGCTTTAAAAAATAAGATATATTTTTGTAGGAACTTAAAACTTAGTTTTTCTAGTAATATCTGTTTTAAATCGGTAGAAATTCGAACCCAGGGGCAAAAAAAATACATTTTCATTCGAAAATTAAATACCGGGGTACAAACAGTTCCGTCTTTACCCTAAATTCCTAAATGCACGTGGGACGCGAAACCCGGTTTAAAAATATTATTTTGTGTGTTTGTTGTTATTTTTTGGCTTTCAAATATGGCTCCAAACTTATTGCAGTGCTTCCAAACTCAGTGCAGTGCATTATATTACGAAAATATTGAAAGTACTGCAAATTGTGTTATTTTACAATTGAGGTGTGTAAAAGCAAAGGCAGCAATCTCCATTTCGGCCAGATTGCTATGTTTGCTTTTGAAACGACATGGAAATTGATATCTTTATTTTACGTACAATATTACATACAAATATTGTATTTAATATACGTGTACACAATATTAGTTTGTAATATAGTACCTAAAAGCAAAGATATCAATCTCCATTTCATTTCAAAAGCAAACATAGCAATCTGGCCGAAATGGAGATTGCTGCCTTTGCTTTTACACACCTCAATTGCTATATTTAGTTTTTTTTTTAAATGAAAGACAAACATTCCCGGGTTACGAATAACCTAACAACATTTGAAAATCTCCTACTACCACCTAACTGAGCGAAAGATGTTGCTTATTTTGTGATGAAGGACTTACATAAATTAATTAGCCAACCGAGGAATCTAACACAGAAAGCCTGGGAAATTTTATTTCAACAATAATACTTTATTATTCATTAGTACCTATAGGTTCTCAGAATAGTGAAAATGTTAAAGAGCATGCGCGGTAAGCCCTACCATTCAACTTGCTCTAATTCCCAGAAGAAATTAGCAAACAAAAAAAAAAAAAAATTTGCCTGCAAAAAAATTCTCGTATAAAAACGGAAAAATCTCGTTTAGTCTCACTGAGAGAGATAAAATGAGAGGTAATCGAGTTATATGGGAAGATTTTAGCGTTCCAATAAGATAAAAGATATGGCAAAATGGATTATGTCCATTTCGACCATGTTTCTGCGTATTCAAATGGATTTCGGACCCGCTCTTGCTAAGAGGGATGGAATAATTGCTGAAAAGGAGGCTTACGCAGATTATGCCATTAAGTAGAAGATAAACCGATTACTTGATCGCTTGTAAGGGATAATTATGCTACGCCTTACGCTGTTTTATATTTTCTTTTAAATATGGTTGTTGCGTGAATTAAGACTTTGTTTCCGAACGAATATAAAAGTGAAACTACATTTGAAACTGCAAAGTTTACGTATTTTTTCGAAATGTTTCAAAAAACTCGTAAACTAAAAGAATAGGGTATTTCTACGTTTTTTTAAATTGCTAAAAAAAAAATAAGCAAAAAATTATGATTATTATGGCATTTGAATACGAATGACGAATAAATTTTCTACAGCGAGTCTAAGTTTCCCATTTTGTAATACCGCCAAAACGATATTTTCATCGTCTGACGTTGTTTGTTGTCTGACGCTGCTTGTTTGGCGCTGCGCCGTTGCCAAGCACGGGCCGTTTCGGTTTTGTCGATTTTTGATCGTTTTAACAATGAATAAATTTTAAAGAAAGTATAAAAATACAAACATTTTTAGTAGGATGATTAAAATCAGAAAAATTATCGTTAAATTTTCCATGCATTTTCAACAGAATCTCTTGTTTGTGAAAATACCTTATTATTATAATTCTAATTGCTTTTCTTCGTAAGCTACGGCTATGTAGGCTTCATGAGATTCGTCATTTAAAAAGCCAATGAATGCCTTTTATTACGAATTCGTAACCGTATTTTTTTTCAATTTTCATACTCTAAGACTTTAAACCAAAACCAACCGATACGACCACGAGTTATCCTATGCCCACCGTAATTGATTTTGTACACGATTTTGGCATGACAGCTGGCAAAATTAAAAAAATTAAACACAAAATTCAAGACTATGTACGTTATTTTTTTTCGCTTTTTTTCTCATTAAATTTAAAAAAATGTGATAAAAAATATGGCACATTTTACATATTTCCTTCATAATTTTTTTTTAGAGCGTATGAAGGTTAAACGGATATTGCAAGACTCCTTATCTCAATCACATATTGGTTTGACAGTAGTTTTTGCCTCAGGAAAATAAACTTAAACAGTATAATAAAACAAATTTAAAACTTTTTCCACTTTAATTTATCGACCGTCTAATAAATTTACTGACCAAAATAAATTTACTTACTAGAGATATTTTCTAACTGTGTCTTTGCGGTGTTGATCGAGCGGAGTTTTACGCGATGTGGTACATCTCCTATTGATCTATCACTTTCGCCACTAAAACGACATTCTGTATTTAAACTGTTTTTTTTTTGGCTTCGCTATCTTAAATTTGTTATATTAAACAAAATTCAAAAGGCTCTATTTAATGTAAAGTAATGGCATTTTGTGAAATCGTTCAAGCAATTTGTGTGGGTAGATTAGATCTTTCCCAGCCTGAATAACTTGATATAACCTTTTATATTATGAAACGATAAGTATGGGAATCCGGATTTTAAATTTCAAGCGGAATTTCGGTCTGTGTACTTCAAATATTTGCTTTAGACTTTTGTATTCGATTTTCAAAGAATTTACCGAAAATTTGTACAGGTACGAAGTTACCTTTCATAAAAAATATTATTTAGAATTTTACCTAAATTAACTAATCACACAACAGTCACGCCGTTTCAGATGTATGTAGGTGGAGAATGCAAACCGCCACATCACTCTGTTTCCACACACTCCTTGCTTGATGTACATGTATACGTAATTTGTAAGGTAACTTAATTATGAAATAGAAATCTTATTGAGACAGGAAAATTTACATGAAACATTAACTTCCGACTTCGTTAAATTTGCACATTTAATTTTAAAAAATTCAAAACTTTTAAAAAAAAAATTTTTACCCACAAAAGGTTAAACAAAACTATTAAGTGTGCTTTAATGATTTTGACGCAATTTGCTAAAACCACAACTTAGTACTTACTGTTTTTGGTATGTACATTCAATAGATTTATTCATAAATGCAATCCCTAACCCTTCAACCCTCTCATGGGAAGGAAACTTATTATCCCTGCATTTCAATCATTTTCGTCCACACACTAACTTTCAATCATTATCGTCCACACACCTTAACTTTCAATCATTATCGTCCACACACACACACCTTCGCTTTCAATCATTATCGTCTACACACCTTCGCTTTCAATCATTATCGTCTACACACCTTCGCTTTCAATCATTATCGTCTACACACCTTAACTTCCAATCATTATTGTCCACACACACACCTTCGCTTTCAATCATTATCGTCTACACGCCTTAACTTTCAATAATTATCGTCCACACACACACCTCCGCTTTCAATCATTATCGTCCCCACACCTTTAACTCTCAAAAATTATCGTCCACACACACACCTTCGCTTTCAATCATTATCGTCTACACACCTTAACTTCCAATCATTATTGTCCACACACACACCTTCGCTTTCAATCATTATCGTCTACACGCCTTAACTTTCAATCATTATCGTCCACACACACACCTCCGCTTTCAATCATTATCGTCCCCACACCTTTAACTTTCAATAATTATCGTCCACACACACACCTTCGCTTTCAATCATTATCGTCTACACACTTTTACCTTAAATCATTATCGTCCACACACCTTAACTTTCAATCATTATCGTCGACACATCTTAACTTAAAAAACTCTGGTAAATTCTCCTGATAGAAATCTCAATGCATTTTGAGTTTTTTCTAATTATTATTAGATTATCACCTAGGCATATATCTGTGGAGAAGAGTTCTTCAATAGTAAGGCATTAATTAACCTTATCCTGTTTAAATTTAAGACAAACGTAAACAAACCAACCATCACGCCGTTTCTTCGCAGGGGTATGCAGATAGGGTGGACATCCATACAACTCTATATTTAAGCTAACGATAGCCTTGCAATCTTTCCAGATTGTAAACTAATCCATTATGCTAACTTCAGCCTTGCAACCTTTCTGGATCTTGATCTTATCCATTACGCCAACATCAGCATTGCATTCTTCTCAGATTGTAAACTAATCCATTACGCTAACTTTAGCCTTGCAACCTTTTCAGATCTTGAACTTATCCATTACGATAACATCAGCCTTGTATTCTTCCAGATTGTAAACTAATCCATTACGCTAACTTCAGCTTTGCAACCTTTCCAGATCTTAAACTTATCCATTACGATAACATCAGCCTTGCATTCTTCCAGATTGTAAACTAATCCATTACGCTAACTTCAGCCTTGCAACCTTTCCAGATCTTGAACTTATCCATTACGATAACATCAGCCTTGTATTCTTCCAGATTGTAAACTAATCCATTACGCTAACTTCAGCCTTACAACCTTTCCAGATCTTGAACTTAACCATTACGATAACTTCCGCCTTGCATTCTTTCAGATTGTAAACTAATCCATTACGCTAACTTCAGCCTTACAACCTTTCCAGATCTTGAACTTATCCATTACGATAACTTCCGCCTTGCATTCTTTCAGATTGTAAACTAATCCATTATGCTAACTTCAGCCTTGCAACCTTTCCAGATCTCGAACTTATCCATTACGATAACATCCGCCTTGCATTCTTTCAGGTTGTTAACTAATCCATTACGCTAACTTCAGCCTTGCAACCTTTCCGGATCTTGAACTTATCCATTACGATAACATTCGCCTTGCATTCTTTCAGGTTGTTAACTAATCCATTACGCTAACTTCAGCCTTGAAACCTTTCCAGATCTTGAACTTATCCATTACGATAACATCAGCCTTGCATTTTTCCAGATTGTAAACTAATCCATTACGCTAACTTCAGCCTTGAAACCTTTCCAGATCTCGAACTTATCCATTACGATAACATCCGCCTTGCATTCTTTCAGGTTGTTAACTAATCCATTACGCTAACTTCAGCCTTGCAACCTTTCCGGATCTTGAACTTATCCATTACGATAACATCCGCCTTGCATTCTTTCAGGTTGTAAACTAATCCATTGCGCTAACTTCAGCCTTGAAACCTTTCCAGATCTTGAACTTATCCATTACGATAACATCAGCCTTGCATTCTTCCAGATTGTAAACTAATCCATTACGCTAACTTCAGCCTTGAAACCTTTCCAGATCTCGAACTTATCCATTACGATAACATCCGCCTTGCATTCTTTCAGATTGTAAACTAATCCATTACGCTAACTTCAGCCTTGCAACCTTTCCAGAGCTTGAACTTATCCATTACGATAACATCAGCCTTGCATTTTTCCAGATTGTAAACTAATCCATTACGCTAACTTCAGCTTTGCAACCTTTCTGGATCTTGAACTTATCCATTACGATAACATCCGCCTTGCATTCTTTCAGATTGTAAACTAATCCATTACGCTAACTTCAGCCTTGCAACCTTTCCAGATCTTGAACTTATCCATTACGATAACATCAGCCTTGCATTCTTCCAGATTGTAAACTTATCCATTACGCTAACTTCAGCCTTGCAACCTTTCCAGATCTCGAACTTATCCATTACGATAACATCCGCCTTGCATTCTTTCAGATTGTAAACTAATCCATTACGCTAACTTCAGCCTTGCGACCTTTCCAGAGCTTGAACTTATCCATTACGATAACATCCGCCTTGCATTCTTTCAGATTGTAAACTAATCCATTACGCTAACTTCAGCCTTGCAACCTTTCCGGATCTTGAACTTATCCATTACGATAACATTCGCCTTGCATTCTTTCAGATTGTAAACTAATCCATTACGCTAACTTCAGCCTTGCAACCTTTCCAGATCTTGAACTTATCCATTACGATAACATCAGCCTTGTATTCTTCCAGATTGTAAACTAATCCATTACGCTAACTTCAGCCTTACAACCTTTCCAGATCTTGAACTTATCCATTACGATAACATCAGCCTTGTATTCTTCCAGATTGTAAACTAATCCATTACGCTAACTTCAGCCTTGCAACCTTTCTGGATCTTGAACTTATCCATTACGCCAATATCAGCCTTGCATTCTTCCCAGATTGTAAACAAATACATTACGCTAACTTCAGCCCTGCAACATTTTCGGATCTAAAATTTATCCATTACGCTAACATCAGCATTCTTCCCAGATCGAAAACAAAGTCTCGCAACCTGTCCGAGTCTTGTACTTATCCATTATGCTAACAGCAACCTTGCATTCTTCCCAGATTATAATTACGCTTACTTCAGCCTTACAACCTTTTCGGATCTTAAATCTATCCATTACGTTAACATCTACGGATCATAAAGGCATCCATTGCGCTAACATCAGCCTTGCATTCTCATCCCATTACATCTCCACATTTGTAGTCTAATCACTTTTTTTTACATTAGCTCCACACAGGAGGCCCTCAGTAAAATAATTTCCCTCAGGGCCTATGTCATCTTTGGGGATGCTGTGTGGGTGGTGTTTTTAAGGAATGGAAGGAGAGGAAGTTCTGGGAAGGAAAAGGGTATAAGAGTTGGGTAGGAATTTGGGGTTCAGTGTGTCCAGATCATCCGCCGTCAAGACCTAGATAAACCTCACCTCATAAACCCGAGCACTCCTGCTAAGTCACCAAACGTAGTGGGGTGACCTATGGCAGAGGTGTTGGTTATCCAATAAATGGTTCTCGGGGCGGCGGTACCCATTCCCGCCTCCCAAATTAAAAAAAACTTGCATATTTGGTTGAATAATATGCAAAAACAGCAAGTTCTTTGTGTATTCACATACACCATCTTGATAAATAAGTGTTTAAATTACTATCCCGGAAACTGGCAGCATTCAATATCAGAATACTCTATAGCTGGGGGAACGTACCTCCTTAACCATATACTTGAAAATAAACTGTCTTCTTACTTGCCAGTGAGTTCTTGCTTGTCAGGTGCACAGTTATTCAATTATGCATCGATGGCGCTTGAAGCGCGTCACGTCTAACGACGCTCCATCACTGGGCGTCGGCGTCGGTAACGGATAGCGGGCGGCGGGTAACGGCGCCCGTTACGACTAACGACCGAGGATAAACCTTAAAGAGGAATTCAATTTAGCAGGATCGTCGTTCATGCGCTTTGTTGGGAGGAGTTTTATATGGTCATCATTAGAAGAACCTATTATTCCTCATTACACGATTACAATGGATTAGCAAGTCATTAAAATCGTTTGCCGTATTGATGAGGTACTTTTGATACTAAGGATGGAAAGATAAAACTTTAATTCTGCCACTTGTGCAAGGGAACATTTTGTTTGCTCAAATCATCTTTAATAATCATGTTACAAATTGTAAACCATTTGTTAAGCTGTTATTTTTGTATCTGTACCTATACTTCTTAATTCGTTTGATGAAAAATCAGTAATAATATTTTTGTTATGTAATTATGTACATTTCTCAAAGAATAATATGAACTAAACCGGTCAATTTGTCTGTCCTGGAACGGGAAACTTTCCTAGTTGGACAGGCAAAGCTTCCTAATATGTAATCTGTACTTTCTTTTGTATATATCTATAATAAATAAATACAAATATATGGAAGTGGATTACACCACAGAAGAGCCACTTCGTTTCCTTGCCGTACACCTGTACGAGTTATCAGTCTTTTATGTACATTTTATTTCATATCAATGGAAGATATAATATTACTGCTAATCCATACGAAATCAATGCAAGATAACATCGTCCGTTTCAAATTCAAGTCAAGGCCTTGAAATTTTTGTGGGTTGTGAAAATGATTTTGGTCAGACATTTCGCAACGCTAATTTTCTAGTACTCTTTTCAAATGATTTGAATTTAATCGTGGGCACTAACCAAAATTTGTTTAATATTTCGCTTATCAATTCAATTATCTTTCTAATGTTTATTTTAGGTCTTCTTACCATTTCGGTGATTCATATGCAGATATTTAAAATGGTTTTTCTATATCTGTTTGTTTTAAAAATCTTGTCAAATATATTTTGTAATTGAACAATAAACAAAGACAAAGACAGTAAACAAAGAAAAAATAAATACAGATTATTTTTAATTATTTTGATTTAAAAAAATTTAATACCACACAGAAGTCTCAACTTTTTTCAAACATCTGTAGCTTGTGAGACTATGGCATCCCCCATCGGGGTATGTTGTGAGTTTGAACCAAACACAGCTAAAACCATTACAAGCAACGTTTCAATTTTAAATGGTGGGTGACATTAAGAGTATCTTCCACTCTTCAATTATAAGGGGGAGCGGCATTTCCTAGGGATGTATTGCGATATATCGAATTACGTCTTTGCCTTCTAACCTTTCACAATTTTAATGGAAATATGCCTTGAAAGCTCAAAAAGCTTCAAAAGATAAGCTTAACGCAATCCGAGACTAGAAAATAATTAATACGAATAATGATCAGAAGAAAAGCCATGAATTCTTTTAACATATTCTGTTTAACTTTATCGGTGAAAAGTGTTAAATCTGTTCCTAGAAAAATCCAACTGTTTTAAGCACTTTATATAGTTTTCAAAATGAGTTTTGTAGGTCTGAAAAATATATTTAAATGTTAAAAATTACACAAACGAAAACCTAAAAAATGTTTTTATTTCAATTAGAAAAAGTTTTCTTTGTAATTCTGTTACATTAATTCATTGTGTAGTAACAATTTAATAACTGCACTATTTGTCTGCCTTATTATTTCGGGTTGATATCAATTTTAACATTTGCCATTAATTTTATTCAAGAATAAAAATGTCTTCATCAATTGATAAAATGAAGGTGCAAAGCACATTTACTCCACGTTCCGGAGCGGCAGATATTTCCAGTACCGCCCTGATGAAAATCTACCACTCGGAAACGAATTCCTCATAACAGTCATAACATACCTTAAATCGGGGATGCGCCGGGCAGTTGTGACCTTTACGCAATAATTAAATGAAAAGAACGAACAGCTGTAATAATGTGGGGATGATAATTGTGTAATTACCTCCGTTCTATACTTTATAGACAAGAGAGTTTTATATTTAATTTTAATTTAAAAAAAAACTATTGAAGGAATACTTACTTGTGTTATTGTTTTTGATTTGATTTGATTTCATTATTTATTTTGACTATATTTTATACTTGAATCGATTTTATTTTGAATTTGAATTGATTTTATTTTGAATTTGAATTTATTTTATTTTGAATTTGAATTGATTATATTTTATTTGAATTGATTTTATTATTAAGACTAGCTTTTATATTCCAATTAACATTATTAATATATTTTTATTTCTTTTTCTATTATTTATATTGTATCTGTTGAATTTACGAATTGGTTTGATTATTTTTATGTAATTTAATGTAATTGTACTTATTTTATCTTAATTTTTTTATTTTTTTTATTTTCTGTCTTTTATTGGAGGCACTGCCGAAAACCAGCTGCATTCCAGGATAAATCCTGAATTGCAGCTGAGCAGTGACCTTTTCGTCAATAGAACCAATGAGCAATCAAAAATGTGTAATATTGTAAAAAAAATATCTATTGATGAATAAACGAATTTATTAGTCTAGGGATATTTATATTTGTATTTAATTTTGTTTTATATTACCAACATGAATGTTTTATAAATATCCTGTTTGTGTCTCAAATAAATAAATAAAATAAAATAAAATAAAATTATTATTATTATGTATGTATGAAATGCACTGAAGATATAAATCGACGAAGGTATGTAGTGGGCTTGGTCGTGTGCCCCAAGTAAACTTTTTTTTCCTTACTTCTTCTGAAATTGATCAAATCGACTGTCCCGAAGAACAAAGTTGGATCTAAAAATTGAAATCGTTTTCTTGGCTAATTTTCATTTCATTTTGGTGATTAAAAAGCATGTATTTTTTAATGAAATGGATTGAAAGGCAAAATATCAAGACAAAACTACATTTATTGATATAAAACACAGCAAAAATGCAGAAACGAAACTTTAAACAACTACAGAATTGCACATCTGACATTGTTCTTCGGGACCGTTGAAATATTTTCAAATATCAAAATTATTTTAGAGCAGATCTGACAATTATTTTCATTCCCTTTCTCTTTTTGGAACATGCAAAAGGTCTTATGTAGATTGTTGACTTTTGTTTATTTCGCGTTGGTTTTCATCAAAGATAGATATTTTTAGTTTAGTGAATACGTACATAGTATAAAGTACCTCCCAGAAACCGGACTCGGAGAAATATGTGTCCCTTCTACGAAGGTTGTGCCCTGTAATAACAGATAATATTAGCACGGGAGGCGAATATGCGTTACATCTTAATATAGCAGTGAGAGAATTTTTACTGTTTTCCGATTAACTTACCACGAATTACGTGACCCAACTAGTTATTGACAAACCTCATTTACCCCAAATCCTTCAGCAGTTAGTACCACTGAGATAAAAGGAATTGGTCTAACCGTAATACACGTTGTAGACATCGAGAAGACTATGTATTTTTTTTGCTTTTAGATTCATTTTGATAATTTTTCGGTGTTGAATTTTTGGAATTATACCTACAAAAGTTTAAAAAATGTTTTTTTTCTTGTATCGGTTTTCTTTTAATATTATGTACTAGCTGATACCCGGCATGCGTTGCTATGCAACTTAAATAAATAAATTAATACGACTCGCTTGTGACCTATTAAATTTATTTTTTGCAAATTTCATAACGCCAGAGCTCATCAATATAAAAATATCGCTATATAGAAAAATTCCCGGGCATGTTCACACCAACTCACCAAATTTTCATCGCAATATATATACTTGGTCGAAATCGCAATCGGATGAATAGTACAGGAAATAATTTCATAACGCCAGAGCTCCTATAACCATCGCGGGCATGCGCACTTCAAATCCCCAAAGTTTCATCGCAGTCGGATGAACGGTAAGGCAGCGCATAAAATACGAACAAAGAAAGAAACAAACAAACAAATAGACATACATTAATTTTTTTTATATAAGATTATACATTTTTTGAGGTGAGGTATGGATACAAAAAAAATACAATGTTATTTTCGGATTCTTATAATTTAATTACGTTGTGTTAAATAATCTTAACCATAAAGAAGAAAATCTGTTGTGTAAAGTGTGAGTTGAAAAAAAAAGTTGAACGACGTGCTCTAACATTATAAACGATGGTAAGTTTCATGTGTCGTATAAATTTGTGGCTCGACCGTATATTAATAATGTATGTAACAATGAAAACAACTGTAAAAAGGATAAGATACCACAATTCACTCTTTTAAGTACGAAACTTTTTTTCAAAAAAGAGAATTAAACCACAAAATCGAGTAGTAATACTATTTTTCATAGTAAATACTAGTTTTGATAGTAAGTACCAGGGGTGGTCCGTGAGTGCCAAGATTGAAAAAAATCGACGTTACTGATGTTATTGTAGCTGAAAATGATTTTTTTTTTCAAAATTTCAACATTTTGTACGAAGATCTTTCAGTTTATGGATGCGGCGCATCCTCAAACTGAAATAACCCTGAAGATCTTCATACAAAAAGTTGAAAATTTGAAAAAAAATATATATATATTTTCAACTACATTTGGTGAACAGGCAATCTGCCTAGCTAGAAACTAATATCCACATAAAAGAACGTAATAACACTTGTATTAATTTTAAATATATTCTCGTATTATTTAATATTATTTCTATTATTTTGGCTATGTATTAAATGGAAATAAAAAAAAATATAAAAAAACTACAACAACATCAGTATCGTCGTTTTTTTTCAATCTTAGCAATCTAGCTCACTGAAATCTCACGGATCACCACTGGGAAGTACCTACATACATTATATTTTTCTTTAAAAATTCCATGACGAGAATGTTGCAAAAACTTTGGAACTAAAAAGGAAAGGCGAAAAAAAAAGTTCGTTTCAATTATTTGTTTTGCTTCAAATAGGTCTATTATTTTAAAGGCAGAAAAATCAGCTTTAACGAAAGATACCTTGCGATTACGATTGATAAATTTAAAGTCATAAAGACGAATATGGCAGAGCGTAGCATCGTTAAATTTCCTAAAGCAAGGAGAAATTTTCCATTCTTAGAAAGAATTATTACGGGTACGACATTCAATATTTCGTTTGCCTCGGAGAAATATTCAAATATATTCAATCACTTTTGGATTCATAAGTTTCTTTCCTCGGCTGAAGTTTCTCATTCTATCCATCTTTTTGTGTAGTTCATTTGTACTGCTTAGCATATATAAACTGGTGAAATCCATCTTAGGTTGCGCTGCCGACGGAACAATTTGATTTTAAGGTAAAGAACGACAGCATATTGAGTTTCTGGATTCATCCAATTTGTCATAATATTCTAACTCTCAACTATTTCACAAATTTTGTTCGACTTGTTCACATGCTTCACTTGAAATATAAACATTTGTCAATGTAAGAAGTACATAACAGCGCAAATTGAAGTTGACGGAAATTCTTAATTTACGTGTATCTCATGTACGTTTTTGTTCATTACAAAAGAATGCTGGAAATGGCTTTAGCACGCATTGCTCTATTGTTAAAGCAAAAATATAATCTTACAAAAGTCAGCTTTTTTCCTAAAAAGTTAATCAAACAAAATGTATTAGAAAAACATTCTGAAAAGGGAAAGATTTTGGTGCAACTAAAAATCGAACTCAGAACCTTCCACTTGCCGGACAGATGCATACCATCAAATCAAGTTTATTTTAACTACTGTTGTTTTTTACAAACCACATACTTATTATAAATCACTAATACTGCTTAAATTTGTTTTCCGCGAGGGGTATCTATGATTGAGGCCTTGCCCGGAATAATGTTGTATCCAACAATATTCTTGTTCCGAGAAAAATGTAAAAAACGAAGCCGGTTATGTTTTATAACATTTTATATTTAAAATAGAATAAACATACAATTATTGAGACTTGGGAAAAGTCGTGAAAATAGGCTATTAAATTAGCATTTATTACAAGAATTTGTGCTGATTTTGTGGAAAAATGTTGTATAATAAAAATTTCACAAAGCAACATTATTCCACAAAATGAATTTGTTTAACTTTTCATACCATTAAGAAAGCACCATGCTCTTCTAACATCAATTTACATATGTCATTGATGCATTTGAGCTTAAAAAGCAAAAAAACGATATGAATAAATAAAACCATTTTCATTCGAGATTATTGTCTTCAGATCAATCAATATACAACATTATTCGACAAAACTGTTTCAACGGCTAAAAAGCAGCCTTAACAATACTTTTTCTGGAAAAATTCTCCTTTCCTGCATTCTTCAGCTTCTTGGCTTTAAAATCTTTCTAGATGAAGCCATAAAACATTCGTTTTCTCCATTTATTCCCATGAATTAAACCACGCTCCGTGATTTTGATAAACTGCCTTATACAACATTCTTCCACAAACCAATCTTTAAAATGCTGCCACAGGCCTAAAAAAAAATTCACTACTATAATCCCTACCTTAAAAGCTGCGTAATAATATGCCCAACATTATCTCATCATGAACTCAACATTGATAGTTTTGTTGGATGCAACATTATTCCGGGCAAGGGCTCGATTATATTTTAAACGACGCGACGCCACAACGCTTCGATGTTCCATCAATTTTCTTGAGTTTGGTCGTTTAAGGAAGATTTGGTAAAAAGATTCTCAAGGCCAATAGAATTATGTTGGTAGACTTTTTTGTCATTCGCCGTTTTACTTATTTATTCAATGTTTCAGACGGCCTTGCAGTATCCATCATCATGGCAGACGTATGGAGATAGAACAAATTTACACACTTATTCCTGGACTCTAAAATGAAACGCTTTCTATCGGGAAGTAAGGTTTACAATTATTATAATGCGTTGTGGGACGAAAATCAAATTGTGTTTTATACTTATACAAGATCGCAAATCGTATCCATAAATTAATAAAGTTGGAGTACATATTACCTGTGAATTAATACCTATATTATTACTAACAGCAATGTTTTACCTTTTCCCTGCTGTATTTAAAATTCTTTTTAATTAACGTATTTATAATTCGTATTCATAAAATTTATAAAAATATTATAAACGTATTTATAGTTCTCTAGTAAATGTTGGCTAATCTGAAACCTTTCACTGCCCAAGTCTTGTGCATATGAAAATTATACTAGTTTTCATTTAACGACCCACCACACTCCACATTATAGAACCCAAAATCATAATCGTAAAAGTGTGGTGGAATCTCTGATTCAATTAAAAAGTTCAGCTATAAACCATTAATTACATTGTACTTAAAAATGCAAATGGATATGTTTTTTTTTATAAATAATTAAAAAAATACGTGATGTATTTAGATATTTTACCATTTTTTTTTTTTTTTTTAACTAAGGGTACACATATTACATAAAATACGTTAATTAATACCTCCCTAATTGGGGATAACTCGTGTTTAGAATTGGAATATGCCCATGAAAATACCTGAATATAAAACAGATACAAAAAAATTATTGAAAAAAAAAATTATAGAAATTTTTAAACAAGTACATGTATTCATACATATATTTATATATTTTATATAGGTACATTTTCATACAAAAAAAAAGTTATAGAAATTTCTAAACATGTACATGTATTCATACATTCATATTTTATATAGGAACATTTTTTTTCGAATGCGTACAATATTAAACCACAAACCAAATTAGTTTAATGTAAAATGCATTTTGAGTTTATTCTAGAAAAATTCATAATTTTTTCCAGCTTGTATTTCTGTAGGGAGTTTGTTAAAACATTTAAATGTTAAAGCAAAAATATAATCTTAAGTAAGGTTTACAATTATTATAATGCGTTGTGGGACGAAAATCAAATTGTGTTTTATACTTATACAAGATCGCAAATCGTATCCATAAATTAATAAAGTTGGAGTACATATTACCTGTGAATTAATACCTATATTATTACTAACAGCAATGTTTTACCTTTTCCCTGCTGTATTTAAAATTCTTTTTAATTAACGTATTTATAATTCGTATTCATAAAATTTATAAAAATATTATAAACGTATTTATAGTTCTCTAGTAAATGTTGGCTAATCTGAAACCTTTCACTGCCCAAGTCTTGTGCATATGAAAATTATACTAGTTTTCATTTAACGACCCACCACACTCCACATTATAGAACCCAAAATCATAATCGTAAAAGTGTGGTGGAATCTCTGATTCAATTAAAAAGTTCAGCTATAAACCATTAATTACATTGTACTTAAAAATGCAAATGGATATGTTTTTTTTTATAAATAATTAAAAAAATACGTGATGTATTTAGATATTTTACCATTTTTTTTTTTTTTTTTAACTAAGGGTACACATATTACATAAAATACGTTAATTAATACCTCCCTAATTGGGGATAACTCGTGTTTAGAATTGGAATATGCCCATGAAAATACCTGAATATAAAACAGATACAAAAAAATTATTGAAAAAAAAAATTATAGAAATTTTTAAACAAGTACATGTATTCATACATATATTTATATATTTTATATAGGTACATTTTCATACAAAAAAAAAGTTATAGAAATTTCTAAACATGTACATGTATTCATACATTCATATTTTATATAGGAACATTTTTTTTCGAATGCGTACAATATTAAACCACAAACCAAATTAGTTTAATGTAAAATGCATTTTGAGTTTATTCTAGAAAAATTCATAATTTTTTCCAGCTTGTATTTCTGTAGGGAGTTTGTTAAAACATTTAAATGGCGTAGAGCCGTTATTATATTGAGTTTAGTAATTCTTATTTGTCTCGTAGTTTCTAATGTGTATATGGTTGTTATGTACTCGTACCATTATAATATTTCTTAAAAACCTTTAAGGGTTTTTCTAACTAAGATAGTCGTATCGATTAAATACTGATTAAGGTTTTTGCCTGGCTATACAACCCCTTTAAGGTTACATTTCACAAAAATAATGCAATAAAAATCGTCTTATAATCCTCCACGTCTTTCTTTTTCCACAATATGTGCGTACATTCACGCAACACTATGCCACGTGTTACTTCATCCCAAACGTGTCTCTACCCTTTTAGTATCGAAATGTCATCTCTTCTAGTTTATTGTGAAAGTCAGAACTTTATCTTCAACCTTTGGACTCGTTTCCACGATTTCTATAAAGATTCACAAGTTATCAAGTTGGCCCATCACCCCGACTGATGAGTGTGATGAGTAGTGTGAACGGAGACTCTAAAAGCTCTGCGTGAGATAACGAGTAAGGCAAGAAGTGATGATGCTATCTTTAAAAATGTTTTATCTTGTTCGAACTTGGAACTTTCCAACTTTCGAACACATATCCTCATATCGTCTCCTCCAAGTCTCATTTCCAGACATAGAATAATTGAGAAAACAAGAAACGCAATGTGGGCGTGTTTCGAGACTAGCCAGTCGGGCCAAATTTGGTTTTTTTGGTTTTCTTATAGTTTGATAAGATTATTTTATTTCAATAATCCCTCGGGCCTCGGTCATTTTTTGTAAGAAGGTCAAAAGATTTCTGCTTTACAATAAAATCCAAATGAATATAGAATATTTTTTAACGTATCCGAAAACCAAAATCTGTTTTTGAAAAGTGATAAAATAGGCTTCAAAATTTTATAATTTAAAATAAACATATAATATTTGAAATATCAAAAATTTTTGATAACGAAAAAATATAAAAACACACATATTTTATTACACAAATGTGCTGATGCTTAATTTTTTCTAAGCTTAAAAAAAATTGCATGACCCCACATTATTTGATCCATAGCTTACGGGACATTCTGTTCACAGATAAAACACCTGTTATGTTTTGACTTTATGGATAAATTAAGAACATTATCCATTTACAAACATTATTGTTACGTCACTTTTTTGTCGTTTTATTTCAAAATAATTAATAAAAATTCCCAAACTTTCATAATTTTTTTTCTCAAATTGCGGTCGAAAACTTTGGTTTTATAAAGTTGTACATTTTAATTATTTTGGGGTTAAATTTTAGATTTTAACATAAAGCGTGGTATTTTCTCTTTCTAACACTGATTCAATAATATTTCTCAAGACGATTGTAGAGACACACAGCGATTATACGATTTCTACGATTAAATTACCAACGATTTTCTATGAGAGATAATTAGCTAAATTAGTTGTCCACTTAAGCAAACAAATTACCTTTAGGGGTTAAATTTTCATTATTAAACCACGTTTATGAAATTTAAATCGGATGGCGATATACGATGTTAGGCAAGTGTAAGCGAGACAAAGGACAATGGTCTACGAGTAAAACCAAAAGGCATTAAAATTTGCATAAAATTCACTTCTGTTTTCTTCATTATTCTATGTTTCCAAGATGCTAACTTCGGGTGACATAATGTTGATCAATATTAGGCTCACTAGAATTTGAATACTTTGAAAACCATAATGATAGTAAGGCTCTAGACTACGGCGCCACAGTAGGTGGCGATAGATAGCGATGATAGAAACATATATAATTTATTTATTTATTTGGAATTTACGGCGCTAGTGCCGTTTACATACATATGTTTTTGTTTTATTTTTACACAGACATAGCATAGTATTAAAATTTGAGAAGTGATATATTATTGGAACAATGAAAGTAATACATTTGTAACAAGTTTATGAAAGACAAGTGAAAATAAATCTTATATTTCTGTTGTGAAGAATATGTGGCATAAAGTATTTAATTAGAGCAGCTTTATACTTCACAAGAGGCATATTACAAACATCAGCGATTTTAGCATGTAGGTGCCCAATGGTATGTAATGATAAAGACAACTGATTATTTACAATTTATATAAAAAAATATAAGATAAAAAAAAATTCTCCTTACACTTAATTTCAGCAATTTCAATGAATGTAATAAAAAATCATAATCTATTGTTTCTATAGGAATTCCGAGTATACAATTAATACACCTCAAAAATTTGCGTTGGACTCTTTCAATGGTATTAATGTGATTTTAAAGTCAGGTGACCAAATTGTAAAGTTGTATTCTAAAATACTTCTATCGAAAGATATGAACAGAATTTTTAATGTGTTAATATTTTTTAAATACTTGGAAATTCTTACTATAAAACCTAAAAATTTCACATCCCTTAGCGATAGAAGTTATGTGAGATACAAAGCACAGTTTCTGATCAAACATAATGCCTAGGTCAAGTATTTTGATTACAGAGATTAAGCCGAAAATACACATTGAATTCATTATTGGATTTTGAATTTTATAGAACCTCATAACTTGTATTTATATTTCAAGAATTTGGTTTAAATATTAACGGAGAAGAAATCGATAGTGACTAGGTCACGCTCCACGGGCACAGATGAGAAAGGGGAAGAACATAAGAAACTAGGGAATGAGGGAATAGGGAGGGTTAGCAAAGGAATGGCAATAAGAGGTCTGCTGGGAATTGTTCACATAATCGGACCCCTAGGCGAAGGTAGCTGATAGCAGCGAGGGAGTATGGAAGAATAAGAGTACGGAGGACAGCGCGCGCTGATGAGATGCAAATTTTAAATTGAAGAATCTGTGCTTTAATATGGCTTTAATGGAAATGGGGTTTAAATTGCTTTTGAAAAGCCATATGGTTGTGCCTACTACCTACATACAACAGCTGCTAGTCTTTTTAGATTACGATTGAATATTAGGTGTATCGAAAAAAACTGTTTTTAGAAATTATATTTTTTACTGAACATTGTAATAGAGTTTTTTTTATTAATTTTATTTCACACCCTATTGTTTCTTTTTTGAACTTGGCAAACAATCAACCTTCATTACAAAAAATAATATTGAATATTATTTTACCTATTATGTACAGGGGTTAAGGGACTTATTTACTTTAAACAGTGATTCCTGGCATTATTTATTATGAAAAGAGATACCTTTTTTTTTTTTTTTTTTTTTTTTTTTTATTTTATTTTATTTTTTTTTTTTTTTTTTTTTTTTTTTTTTTTTTTTTTTTTTTTTTTTTTTTTTTTTTTTTTTTTTTTTTTTTTTTAAAGAAAGACAAACATTCCCGGGCTATGACTAACCCAACAACATTTGAAAATCTCCTACTGCCACCACACTAAGCGGAAGATGTTGCTTGTGTTGTGATGGAGGACTTAGTCAGCCGAGGAATCGAACACGGAACGCCTGGGTGAGACCCAAACGCGATGCCCACTGAACCACTGACCGGTCATACCTGAGGCGTATGTGTGGTAAAACCACGTATGATCGTGTATAGGAATGTGGAGATCCGAAAAGAATGCAAGGCTGATGTGAGCGTAATAAGTAAGATTAAGAAAGGGAGTTTAGATGGTTTGGGCATGTTGAGCGAATGAATGAAGAAAGGAGTGAAAAGAGAATTTATGACGCGAATGTGAACGGTAGAAGAAGCCGAGGACGCCCAAGGAAGATGTGGCACGATCAAATAAATCAGATACTTGAGTCGGGCCATGTCAAGAGTCAGAATAATAGAAGAGTATGTATGAGAAGATGTATAAATGTGAATGTTTGGCGGTCAGTTCTCTCTGCCTACCCCTGCGGTGAAACGGCGTGATAATTAGTTAGTTGGTTTTTTTTTTAAAGTAAATTAAATTTTGGTCTGTCGGTGACATTTTTTGCTACAAAAACATTAAAAAACAGTAGATATTGGGCAGTTGCGGGCGGGGAGACTAGCTGGTTGATTACTCGGATAAAAAAGGTTTTGAAAAAAAAGACATCTAAAAAGTCACTGGACACCAAAATTGAATTTATATCTTTTCTCCAATAAATGTCAGGAATCACTCGTTAATGTAAGTCATGTACGTTCCTTAACACCCTGCACGTTACAAAATTAAAAATCTTATTTTTTTCGTTACGCGCTTATAGTTAATTGCCGTATTAGTCCGTTTATTTTGTTTTACAACAAATCCTACAACAACTACAACTGTCAACCATTTAGGTAGGTTTTTAGAAAATCTATAAAGGTACCAGCACACAGGCGGAAAAAAATTTCAGGGGTAAGAGTTTTTAATCTGAACAAAATTTCATGGATGGAATACAAAGATCCATCTGAAAAAAAAATTCTCCTAACCTCATGTTGGTCTTATCAAATACAGGTTTATTCCAGGAATTCGTTCTATGTTGATTTTCTTCTTAGTGTCCCATTACCAATGTAACTTCATCGACTTGGTTAAATTAAGGTTGTATCAATCAATATTATATGTCGCACTAAAAACTCTCGATCGGTGAGCTCTGGTAATTTATTGTATTCGGCAATGTAAGAAAACTAATATATATATATCATTGAAGAAGAAGATAACATTTATAATCTAATTTTTTTAAATATGAAAATGAACAAGACACAGAAACATAATAAAAGATAATGGTCATATGCTTTATCCTATTATCCATACATTGATGGGAATAACCGTTAAAAGTTAAATAGATAGTTTTTCTTATAAAAATTTGAACTTTTTTTATGTTGACTTATGACAAAAGTTTTTATGAATCTCAAAATAAATGTAGTAATCTCAAATAACACTGCTTTAAAATCACACGAATAATTCTTAATCTTCTTAAAAAAATTCTAGGAAAAATGCGTTCATTAGTCCTTAATTATTTTTCATAAAATCGTTAAAATCGAATAAATGTAAACGTAATTTCTTTTAATTTTAGGCGTGTCAGACTCTCTGTAAAAGCTACGTCGCTCACACATGTCACGTGAATGTTTTACATGTCCTTAAAATTTAACTGTAAGCCGTACTTAAGTATGTATTATTTCAGCTTGTTCAGTTTTCTTGAAGTTCATACCGCCTTACGAATACTTAGCTATTATAATATGTTTTGTTAGGAGCCGACTGATTTTCTTCTAGTAGAAACTCATGTTCATTTCAAAACAGTTTTTACCAAAATTGAAGTACCTACATATTCATAGGTCCACGTCACGTACTTATAAATTACAGTTTATTTAAGTACGCCACCTGGAATTTCTTTGTAAATTTTTTGCCTTATTTAGCTCAAAAATGTACTGTTAAATACTAAAACAGCGTTTGTTTTCACAAAGCAAGTTGGTTGGGCATTTACACAGCTACACTTAGATACATACATCTATACAAACCTATACACATACATGAACTGCTGTACTTGTAGCTAGTATTGTCACATTTCCTTCCTACCTTTCCCTATAAACCTGTCACTTTTTCCCATTACTCACAGTCAGTCAATAATCGAACCTCTTACCGCAAACATCTCTGCATTTAATTTTCGCATCCGCATCCGCTCTTTAGCTACCCACCGCTCTAAGAAGAAATATTAACACAGTGCAAAGTTAAAACCGGCCAAATGAAGAAAGTGCTACAAGTCCCGCAGTGAGTTATTCTCTCCTTTCCTTATGTGCTTACTTCTACTTGTGCAGTGGTCAAAACATACACATTTCAAGGTCCTTCGTTTAAAAAACTACACAAAACACGCATGCAATGGTAATAAATTAAAAGTACTAACTTGTCTCATCAAGGAAATGCCTTTAATAATTCCTTTTTACCCAGAAGAAACATTTTTCATTGTCCATGCATATGGAATTTCCCTGGTTTTTTTTTCTCACGTATATCGCGTTTTGCCGGTTTTTTAACATTAAAACATATTGCTTTTCGGAAATCAAAATACCAATCAAACTTTTTATTTCGAAATATCTCGGAATGTTGGGATAAAAAACTGTTCCAATGGAAACGCTTTTCAAAGGCAGTCGAGTTTGGGAGTAGTTTAAAAAATATGCGCGAATGTGACGGTTAGATAAGGTATATCCAAGAGTACCCACGTACCAAAATATTCCCAGAGGGAACTAGTCATTAATCAAAGTAAAAACAAATCGTGAGATAAATCGTAAAACATTACCGATTAGAATTTAATTACTTATCCGATTCCTCATTTCTGGCTAGATAACGTGAAAATTGAGATAAATGATCGTCGTTAGAAATTACCGCCATGAATATTGTTGGGCACTGATCATATTAAATTAAAATTCATTGGGAAACTTTTATTTGGCGGGGTAATTTCTTGGTTAATATTCGGTGGCTAGGCTTAAAGTTTTGACAGAGATGGAAATGTTTGTTTATGAAACTGCCTTGGTCAGATGGAACTATGTTTATATGTTGAAACTCTCGAAATCAAAAAGGTTTGGGATGTAAATATGTAATACAAACTAAATCAAATTTTTAATACCAGGAAGGCTTTAGCAGTGGTGGGTTTGCACCTAGGGTGATGCAAGGTCCTCGTGGTCGAGTGCTTCCACATATTTAGTATGGGTGGTTTCAATGATGAGAGTTTAATGAGCACACATGGTGACTAGTAATACAATGTGTATCTAATGGAGGTTTCAAGTGAAGAGAGACAATGGACAAAGTACATTCCTTTTATAGACGTACATGCTGTATGATCTCTCACATATCATCGTCCATGCAACAATCACCACAGTTAGCACAACTTTGGTTTTAAACATAAGAAAGAAAAATTGTATGTATAATTGCAGTAGAAAAATGTACAAGAATTAAAAATATACGGTGATCAAATTTACTGAAAGATCACAGAAGGTTTAAGAATTGGGTTTGAATAAGTACCTATATATTTATATAGTCCACTAAAATCACCAAGTTAACATTACCTATGTCAATCTCACCAAGAAGGTATTGGTTTCTAATAGTGTAAAACCGTTTTATCGGCGAATGTGCAATTTAGTTGTGCTTAGATTGACGAGGTAGAATAGAGTATTTTGTCAGGTTGTTCTTGTGGTAAGGGTATGCGTAGGTTTTCGAGTTACAGGAGTTCGTATCATCCGATTTTGGAGTTATATTTTTTTAAAGTCTGTCTTATAAAGTGTACTCGTATATAATAAAAGGAATAAAATTAATAAAACCTAGATTTTTTTAATTCTCTCAATATTATTAATGTGAATGTTGTAAGAGGGAGACCAAACTATTGAGTTGTATTCAATATTAATCTCGTAACTAGAGAAACGTAGGTTAAATTTTTTTGGTGGTTCTTAATAATAAGAAGCCCAGTATTTTCATATTTTCTTTCACGATTTTCACAAATTATCGGTAAGTATTCTTATCGTGTAAAGCTGTAAGTCAGAAAATTCTATTGAACTTGATCAGTTCAACTGCTAGATCAGTTGATCTGAACGTTTTAAATATATCCTCTCCTGGTGCTCCTGAATATCGGAAGTTTGTTGTTGAAGTTGTTGGAAGTTGGAAATCAACGCAACCACCCTGTGCAAATGCGCTTGCATCAGTCACGTAGATTATGAGGCTATTATGTGTGGCGTATTCCTCGACTACGTCTTCCATAAAGGTTAGGTTAGGTTTTTTAGACCGTATTTCATGGTTTTTACATTAATAATCAGTTCCCTAGCAAGCATTTTTGAAGACATCCATTTTCTCATTAGGATAGACGTCACCAGAGTGATCAGAAAATCTGATGACACAGTCTTCCTTTCGCTTTTAGCCTTACTAGCAAAAGGGCAAAACAAAGTGCACCGGCGCGTTCCCATCAACGTTCAAGTATTTTATTCACTTGTTAGTTCTTGCGACACAGCGCGATATACCAGCGTAGTGAGTACGGATCCTTTGAAATATACCTTAAGATGATAGACTTCGCTTTTCGGCCCATACAAAAAGGATGCCCGGGAAAAAACACTTTTATACATCGAAAATTGCACAAAATGAATATATTTTTTTTATACTGCCTTCTAGAGGGTGAAAACTATGTCGGTAAGTTTTCGAATTTTCGATGCGTTTCGTATTAACGTAAACATTCACTGTCAAACATGTACGATTTATCAAAAAATATTATTTAAGGAAAAAGTGCTGCTAACTCAACTGTCATAAAGAATTATAAAATTATAAAAAGCTACCGACATAGCTTCTTCTTTTAAAAAAAAAATATTTTTTAAAATTTCAATTTCGTGAAAGTTTTGGTGTAGAAAAGTGTATTCTCCATAAACCCCTTTTCGAGCGATTTCTGTAGGTAAATTTGAGCGTTGTCTCATTGGCACATTTCACATTCGCATGTATTGTAAGTGTGCGTGAGCTTATTGTGAGCGGGACAGAATGACAGACGCGGGTATTCCGCGTGTGGTTCAAAGTCTAGCCTCTTAATTACGTACGTAATCATTACAATTACTAGCTTTCCATTTTACTGATTATTGTTATTCAGCATAAACAAGATCTTCCGACTTCTAAACTTTGAACATTGATGAAACCATTTTCTCAAATTCCAAGATACTCAAGATCTAAACAGGTGTTCTCTAATTCTGTTTTATAAATCTTTCTCGGTATATCTCGAGGAAGAGCTTAGAGGACGCTGAGAGAATCAGTAATGGGTCCATTAACAATGATGTAATTAGGCGAGCCGAGATAAATTATTACAAACACGTTCGAGATTTTGAACGTTCGCGGGTTGTTTTTACGTTTTAATTTGCTTGCCACGTGCCAAAGAGTGCTTCTTATGGAATCATTTTCTTAAAGGAAATTTTACAAAAATATTTTACACATTCGAGATAACTTAATAAAATTGTTCGCTGAATACCAACATGCATTAAAATAACATTCACGTAAAATGAATGTATTGAAATCCTATTTTTTTAAATGTTATTTGGAAAACGAGTCATAAGTAGGTACAAGCCCTGTTCTGATAGCTGTCCTGATTATCTCCACCAATACCATCTGATATCTGTACCAATGTACATCCTTATGATATATATATACATATATACCTTTGTACATCCATATATGATGGGCGCAGTTTATATCTTTTTAAAATCTTATCATGTATTTGTATGTAAACATCTTGTATTAAGTCTGTATATTTTTGAGCCCGTACCTTTTATTGTATTTTACTGATTTTGTTTTTTTTTTATGCATTTCTATAGTCCACCATGGAAGATGCTCTATTTTAACTTTTTGATACCAACAGTGCATAAATAAAATGATTGGTTATAATTCATAAAATCTTATAAGGCATGTTTCTGTGAAATATCTGTAAAGTGATTCTTCATATGTTGTGTCTGTATGTTGCTTCTGTGAAATGTTTTGTAATTTTTTTCTTATATATTGTGTCTGCATATTGGGTTGGATAGGGTTTAACTTATCAAAAGTAACAATTGGCGATTCCTTAATGAGTTTTGATAACTCATGGGAATACATGTTCGTTGTATGTTTTATTTAATAAAAAAAATAATAAAAAAAAGAAACACTGAAACATGGCGAAAAACACTCTAATTTATGTTAACAGTCGACGGTTTCGATACAACCATGTTTTCTTCTGCCGTTAAAAGTTCTTATATACCCTGACAAGATCGGTCGTGTTGATAACGATTAGCATTTTGTTTTAAAATGAAGCGGTACACACAATGTTTCATTTAATAGTGTTCTAAGCGCACCGAAAGCGCCATCTCCAAAATTAGTAGTTGTTGGCTTGGGCATAGGTTCTATCAAATTGCCTATAGCTAGTGTTTTCTGAGATGCATAGCTCAGAGATGCAAGGGGGGGACATTTCATTGATGGATTTAAACACCATCTACCACAATTTATACTGGATTCTTCCAGGTCACTTGAGACGGTGATGATTACAAAGGCGTTTTGAAATGTGCAAATATCTAGAGATCTCGTTTATGAGTCGTGCCACTGCAACGCGGATTGAAGTTTGTCTGTATGATATTTTGGAAGGCTGGCTAAATATTGTTACAGTATTATTTCTCGGAAACAATTTTTTGAGCAATCGATATGATTTAGAATAGCAATCGATTCATGAACGAGTATTTTGATTCAACCAGTTTAATTAATGCCAGGTTTGAAAATATTGTGTGCATTTTCATACAAAACTGCTTAGATTATATTATTATGATAAGCAAAAATGGCAAATTAAATGGTCTAACACGATTTTGGTACCGCGTGGTTTTTAAATAAATAAATTAAACTTTTCTTAACCATCAAAAATACGTACTTAGAAAAGATAAATATTGTGATTAGTTCAACAATAAGTCAGGTCTTAAAGCACTCTGCGATTGTTTTAGCGTTTAAAAGCCCGAAGATATATCCGTAATTTATTTTTGTTAATGTATCAATATTTCATATCGAAAAATGTTCAGCAGATTCACTAATCTCCTCTGATTTACTGATCCGGGTGCCTTTTGCCAAAATGTATCAAAAATTTCTCATTTCTTTCTACCGCGATTCTGACAAAACTTTCTTTTGAGAGAATAAGGCAAGTTAATACTTCTGAACTATAGCCTGAATTTCAGATGTCCAAGAGAGTGTGAATTTTCCTGAAACTTAAGCCCCGTGAAAGTTTACACAACTTTTCGATATTACGTTTCCAAGTATCTCTCAAAACATATTTTATACGGGCTTTATAAATTATGAATATATCAAAGCTCATAAATTTCATGAATAACTTGTTTTATCAGCTTATTTTTAAGTATGCAAATTGTTAAGCTTCAGCGATTTTCGTTATTTCAGACTTTCTTAACATTATTGCGTTGCGTACGAGCTGGTGCCTTTGATAACCGTAAAATGGTTTAATGAAAGTTACATAGGTAAGCTCTTTATTAAAATAACCTCTCCGTTTAAAATGTATGTTAATTACGAAGACACGATCCCAAGTTAACAAACTTACGTACATTATGGTGGGAATTAAGAACATGTATTTTTTATGTTATTTGGGGAGCTGTTTTATTATCCAACATGAAATAATATTATTTGACTAATATTTTGTAATCTGACTACAATTATTGCGGGTGTAAGGTATGATTTGAGATTTTCACGGCCAAAAGAACTGTAACGGTACTTAGGTAGCCATTCGCAATGATTAGCACAATGCGCGCCTACCTACTACCGCACTACGCCGTTTTATTGACCACTTTCTCGAAAGGTCTGGAATCTGCAATACGCGACACATAGCGCTGCACCGAAATTTCTGGAATATTCCAGCGTGAGCGCATTTCGCCTGCAATTCACGTACCGGCAAGGATCGGGCTATTTAAATGGTTCTGGCAAGCCAAGAGCAGTCTTTCAGTCAGTATTACGTCTTACAGTCAACGTGGTGTTCACTCGGCAACGAACCTCTGGCCGTGTAACAGGCTGCGCAAATCTGCAGTTCGCGCGTCGGAATAATTTTACTACGCTTGTAAATACTACATTTGCAAAAAGTGCATTATGTAAATACATCCTCATCATCACAATCATCATTCAGCGCTTTTTTATTCTGACCAGCACGTGCGGAGGTATCAACTCACCAATATCTCTCCTCTTTTAATGGTGGCCCAACTCATTTCCTCCTCATCACGCGTCGCTCAAAATTGCCTCCAAAAAACTATAACGATTTATTATTGATTTGTGTCTTTAATATCAAGAAATGTGCAATACGGAATAAGTAATGTACCATGTTTGTTCTCACCCCATGAACTCGGGCACCCCTGATAAGACACCAAACGTAGGTGTTGGATATCCAATGAATGGTTTCCGGTGCGGCAGTACCGATACCCGCCTCCAAAATTGAAGATAACAAAACGAAAAAAAAGATAACTTAATAACGAATATTTATTTCTGAGTTCTGTTATTACCGATAATACGAGAGATAGATCACATTATGTAATGTACATATACATCGAAAACAATTTTGTGCTCTTTATGTGCAGTTACACTTTTGTGTTCTAAAATGAAATATTGCAATGAAAAACGTGATTTTATGCATTTTCGCGATAAAATTGATAAGCGATTCCCAGCGGTTTTTACGATTTTCCGCCGTAGTTCGTTACGTTCCATCAGCAATTATAATGGGTTCTGCGCCCGCCTGAGACGTATCGCTAAGAGCCTTATTTTTATTTCCCGCTCTAGTAGAATAGTTGCATTTATGTGGTTATTGAAAATTTTAACTACTTCTACATTTTATTTTCATTCAGCCTTCAAAATAAATGTTTCGAATTGTGTGCAGAAGTACAGAGAGAACCTGGGCCTGGAAATTGATTCTTGTATCTGTGTATGTACTTATTATAATTTTTTTATTATAAAGGGGAGACGGTTTACATGTGGTACTCGTGAGCACTAGTACTATCTCATTTTTTACTTCAATCTTTAACAGTCCCTTTTAAAAAGTTTAAAAGAGGTGTCATTGAATATGAGGCTCTGTCTTCTGGTTCAACAATGTGTTTATCCAGCTCTTACCTCTCCTCTCCACATCCCCTTGGTTTTTCGAAGGAACCACGAGGGAAGACGGCCTCATATCCTCATATCCGAATCCTACCTCTCACCTCTAATATTCAACATATTCTTAAAATAAACCACTTACTCCATTACTCATAAAAATCCAACATGGCTATATAAACAATGCAACATTTGGCAACCACACAAAAAAAGAGAATGCATCACCAAGTTAATGCTAATATCTTCCTAATGGCTAATTTCTCATCCCTTATTTACACATGTTTTTTTCCAATTATAGAGATTTATTCTTTCTTCTTATTGATTTATTATTCTTGATTAATACAACTTGTATTTTCATGTTTATTATCTGACTATTTTCCTTTACACCTTTTATCTTTTAATGTTCTAATTATTACCCGTCTCTGAACAGACAAAGTCTTGTGAGGCGGGTTACTTACTTGTTATAAAATACTATATTACCTCAATAAACGCCGGGTTGCCGGCAATGAAATTGAATTGAATTGAATATCCCTTGAAGAGTCCACTTCCCCTTGGTTCCCTGAAGGGCCCACAAGGGAAGAGTTCATGGATGTGGCCTCAGCTCTCTTCTCCACTTCATGGTTCCAGGAAGGCTCCACGAGGGAAGAGGAATGATCCAATTTTCGTTACACGCGTATCTAGGCAAACAGAAGGTCCATTCCAGCAGAGCCCTGAGTGATGGGGTAAGCTTTATATTCTCTGAGACGCGACACTGTTTCTCGGTTGCACCGTTCGTGACACTGTTCTCCAGGCCATTCAGCCTGAGCACGGTAACTCACTCCTTAGCTTGGGATGGCTATTGCAGGTCGTGTTTTACTCCCTGAGCGATGGGTTCCCTGCTCCCTATCCTTCGTTAGCGGATATCTTTTTATTTTCATTGTTGCTTGTTTTCACCCAACAGTTATTTTTTATACTATCGATCACTGGTTTCCTAAACACAATCACTGGCTTTTACATTATGAGGGTATTACCAGAGAATACCGGAAATTAGTATTTTTTAAATCAAATTCTAGACGTATTGACTCTTTTCTACATAAATACATAAATTGATTATGAAAGATTGTTATTTTATCTGGTACACGCAGTTTAAAAATTAAAAAAAACTAAGTTTATTTATTTTATTTTTTATTTTGAAAAACTAAGTTTATTTTTAGTGTACTAAGGTTACACCGTTGGTTGTTGGCAGATTTGTTCGATTTTCAAACGATAGATTCTATTAAACAACACAAATTTCAAATAATATAATCATAAAACAAAATAATTCAATACATAATCTAGTCAACACAGTTTTGAGAATTTAAATTTTAGTTCAATTAAAATCATTAAAAAATAAATCCGAGAACGTGTTTTGTGACAAAAATATCTCAGTTTTTCTATTTATTTAAGGTCTTGCAAACTAAAATATTTAATTTTTTTCTACACACTTATTGTGTTTAGACTTTATTGAAAAATCATAAATATTAATGATCAGAAAATACTTACAAGAACTACACGATATTTAATAATTTATCATCGTGCGTTTTGAGCATTTTTATTGCTTACTTGAATGTAGGTATATATTAAAGCAAGTTTTAAATGGAATAAATCGATATTAAATTTTTAATTAAAAAAAATTGATACAGGGAATAATCGATTTTTGTCATCGGAACCTCCCTGTACAGTTGCAAGAATTTTTAAACTTTGATTCTCAGCCGCTGGTCAATGGCTCTTAAGAGGGCGACAAACGCGAAGCTCACATCAATAATACTGTGTTATTAAGTATCTTTTCTACCGACATACTACGTTATAAAAGATTTCTTCCTACGGTAGGAGAGGGGGTCAGTTGAATTCGGAAGCAGCCAAGGGAATATTATTTCTTTTTACTGGATATGTCAAATAACGCTGAATAGCAAAGACTTGAATCGCGCTTACAACACAACATCTCTTTACGTCTGGCTGGTCTGTATGGGATTGTATGGCGAGCGCTATTGTGTTATAAAGAATATTTTGATGTGAGCTTCGCGTCTGTATCTTGAATTAATGCTGCGTACATACCTACCTAATAATGCATAAAATACAGTAATAATAATTAATTATGAGCATATAGACTTATCTACTCGTGTAATCGTAATTAGATCACAAACTAATAATGGAAAGTACATTAAGTTCAACTTATTAGCATGAATAAAATACATTCCTGCATACATATTATATTACGATGTCAAATGTCGAGAAAACTATTTTCAGAAGGACGACAGCTATCACTTATACAATTACCACTTATTGCACGTCGTCCCGTAGATCGAAAAAGCGAATAAATTGAGTTCGTCGCTGTTTGGCTCATTGGATTTATGGCAATGTTTCTGATCATGTTAATAGCCGCCAAATCAATAAAAATAACTTACTTATAATGCATGGATTCCATAAAATTAACAATAACATAAGCATTTCTATGGGAACGTGACTCGTGAAACAATTCTCTCTCTTTGGTTTCAATCCTGGGATTGGTTTGCAGCAATTTCCTCTATTTTTCTCTTCCATTCATCCCTGTCTTGTGCGGCTCTTTTGAAGTCTGCATATGATGAGCAGCGCATGTCCACCAGCAGGTCCTCCAGGTACTCTCGTCGTGGGCGTCCCCTGGAGTTTCAATCATACCCTCCATTATGGCTTGCAAGAGGCCTTCTTGTCATATTATATGGTCGATCCATCTTGCACGCCTTTCGGAAAAGGTCCTAAGCAGGTGCCTTCCTCCTTCGATTCTTTGGAGAACCTCCTCATTTGTAATGTGGTCTCTCCAGGAAATTCCTAATAGTCTTCTATAGGACCACATCTCAAAAGCCTCTAGTCTCCGTTTATCTCTTTCGGATAGGCACCATGTTTTGCAGCCATACATCAAGATACTCCATAAATAGGTTTTTATGAGGAGTGTTCTCAGTGTTAGGTCTATATTATTTGATTCTATTATTTTCGACCTTTTATTCAATGCAAGCCTAGCCAGGTGTATACGGCTGTCGACCTCGCTCTTAGACCGACCGTCCCATGTTATTTTTCTCCCGAGGTAGACAAACTCCTTGGTATTCTTTAGTGGAACTCCTGACATCTCTTTCTCATCTGATGTTGCGTTCGGCCTACAGTCAGCAGCTTTGTTTTGTCTTTATTTATCTTCATGTTGTAGTTGTTTTGAAGAATGCTATGCATGATTGTTAAGGCCTGATTTCTGCCTTTATTTCCGTACAATACTTAGTTTCATCATGATTACAAATTTCAAATGGGATGAAGACAATTTCAGGCAAATGTAAGAGACATAATTAATATTATGGTCTAGAATCAAAAGGTTTTATGTCAGTGGCGCATTTTATTCAATTCAAATTTGTACAGGAAGTACCTCTTGTGTTATGTTCTTTATTCTTTGATGGATTCTGATAAAACTACTGAATAATTTGTTGAGGGCTTCACAGCAAAGCAGTTTCAAATTTGTACAATCATTTTGCTACAAAAAGTACCAATCAAAGCCGATATCTCTATCAATTGATCGACAGATTCATTGACGATTCCATTCCTATACATTTCATTTGCAAATTTTAACTCAAAACATATTTCCTTTTTTATTGTAACTGTCACCAAGTCAGATGGGCTGTCACAATACTCTGCCCTGGAACCAGTTTACTGCGGAACTTTATTCAGTTTCTTAACTCTTATTGAACAAACAAATATAAATATTGTGGCACATTTTAGCGCCTTGGTGGCGGGAGAGTTTTGGAAAAGTCGCATAAAAATTTGTGAAAATGAACAGCGTTTTATACATATTTCTAGACGATCAAACGTTGGTACATATTTTTTTAGGCGAATAATAGATACGGAAACTTATTCTGATTTATTCTGTAATCTTGTGGTAACCCTTTCTCAACAAGTGTTCAGTTGAATCACATCATATTTGAGATTATTTCGCAAAAAAACGTGCTGAATATTTGTGCTTTTTGACAAAAAGTTTTTCGTAAATGATTTACACGTATTTCCTTAAAAACATCGACATGTTGGCACTACCATACGTACAATATTACATAATATATTATGTACAATGGTAAAAAAAAATCAGCGCTATAATAATTATTTATTTATTAACGCCCTTTTTAGGGTCTTTTACATGTGGATAGTAAAAAATTATACATTACTAGCTCATACCCGGCATGCGTTGCATTGCCACTAAAATAAAGAAAAAAATTCTCCCTGCGTGTCCTTTCCCATTCGTCCCCTTTCCTCTTTCTCCACCTCTTCCCTACCCTCATCCATTTCCCCTCCCGTGTTCCCTTTTTACCTTCCCCGCATTCCCCCTCCCCACTCTTACTGTCAACCCCTTCACGCGAACCTCCCACTATTGCCACTAAAATAAAGAAAAAAATTCTCCCTGCGTGTCCTTTCCCATTCGTCCCCTTTCCTCTTTCTCCACCTCTTCCCTACCCTCATCCATTTCCCCTCCCGTGTTCCCTTTTACCTTCCCCGCATTCCCCCTCCACACTCTTACTGTCAACCCCTTCACGCGAACCTCCCATCATTCATTCCCCTTCGCCCCTCCCGGATTTTCTTCCCCTCAAGCCTTTTTTCCCTGCCCCTAAACTCCATAAAATACACTCATTTTTCAAACAACTCGCGTGTGCCCTATTGCGTTTTTGTTTTTGCAAATTTTATAACTCCAGAACTCACCATTATAGAAATATTGCCACATAAAAACCTTCACGGGCGTGTCCATAACAATTCAATTTTTTACCGCAATCGGAAGAATAGTATAGGAAATATTTCTAAATATATCAAACGCGCTAACTGTCAAACGAACGAAGTTATAATAGTCGTTAAGTTTTCAGAAATTATTCAATTTTCTTAATTTTTCTTTCCTTAAAAACCTTCTACAAAGTATTAGAAGACTTAAAAAAAAAGGTGAATGAAATAGGTAAAGTCGTTCTGAAGTTATGGCGTGAACAAAGGAAACAGGGATTTATTTTTATAAAGGTATACAATATATTTATTGTACACAACTGAACTGCTTCAGTAACAACATTTTATATTTGTTTAGTGACAAATTGAAGAAATTTACTGAATTGGTAAAATTAATTCCCTCCATCAATAGGACAAAGATGAATACATATAGTAGTTAGTCCCAGAATTTCTGCACTGAAATAAATCCCGACTTCTGTCGTAGTGGAATCCGAAAGCTTATCAATGCAAGCTGGCCTATCAACAACTTCATTTAATATTTTATATAAAAATACCCAGTTAATGGAAATCCTTCTGTCTGACAATTTAGGCATATTCATTTTGCTCTTATTTAAAAGAGTGTTGTGGTTCAACATTATTGCTGGAATACCCATTTTAAAATTAAGAAAACGTTAGAATTTATTTTGTATTCCTTCAATAGCTTACAAATGAATATTATAATATGGGTTCCAGACGGGAGATTTGTATTCAGGTTTACTTCTGACAATGCAAAATATAATAATAAAATTAATATTGTTAAAATTTCTAGTTAGCTTAGCTCATAAATCCCTATATTTGTAAGCCTTTGAGATTTTAAATATCACGATAAAATTACTTTAAGACAAGGGCGTGAAGTTCCAGACGCAAATAATCTTCATAATACCAAATATATACATTTAGAAAACATAACCTTTTGTGTTACTTTCATAAATATACAAATTAATGTGAGTGATAATTTAAGGAGATATTTAACAACTTTGACAAAATAAATATTCTAGAGAGCTTCAGTTGCCACATCTATGCAGTACTTTGAAGCTTCTGAAGAGATTCACGTAAATATTTTACCCTGCTAATATATTATGCTATTTACTTCATTCATAAATGAATCATATTTTAATAGTATTATCACTCTTCGGAAACTACCACAAAGCTTGCTAAGTCAATTCATTAGATTACGGTTTAAATCAAATAGCAGCCATGTTCCCCGAACAACTAACTATTTAATCGGTTTGTTTCCGCGTTTCCACAATTCTGTTGAAAATTACAGAACTTATTCCGGAATTCCACGAACTTATTCAGAAATAAACTTTTGTGTTCTCGTTTGCGCTCGAGTTCGTTATTGATCCAATTTCGAATTATTTCATAAGCAGATCTTCGTAGAGGAAGGCGTTCATATCCACAATTAGCGAAATTCATCAGAAAGTTGAGTTCCGCAAAACCATTACACATACTAAGGTGAATGTCAAAAGAATTCATATTCTACGCTTTCGTAGATGGCGCGAGTATAGTATTTTTACTTATAAACGCTTTAAGTATTGTTTGTGGAAGTACACAAGCAATATGAATATTAACAAATAATGTTTTCGATTAAAAAATCCAATCTTTCAGGAAAGGCTAACAAATACAATATATCATCAGCGATTCAATCCAATATTGTATGTGCTACCCTTTCTTGAAAGATAGAGAATATGCTTAGAATGTAAACGTCAAAACTAGGCCCTTCGCTCTTAGAGAAACCGAAAGCAATCTAAAACTGCAACTGTATCGGACATATCGCAAATTACTCAAAAACTGTCAGCTCGTGAGGCGCGACCATAGCAACCAGGCGACCTGACAACTGAAACGTGCTTTTTGCACTAAGCGCCTCAGCCCACTGAGGCAACTGAAAACCAACTAAAACTGGCTGGTTTCTATGTCTTGATTGGTTAAAAAGCTTGTTTAACCATAGACGAAGAACAATCAGGTGACAGCTGGCAACTAGCAATGGCCGACCAACGCAACCAGCAGTGCCAGTTGCGAGTTACCATGGAGTTACCGCTTGCGGTACCATTGACAACGGGGTTTTGTGTGATTGCGAAGTGTGCGGGCCATCACATTGTCATACAAAGACAGTTGGCAGTTGAGAGTTTTCAGTTGCCTCAGTGGGCAGCCCGCACACTACACAATCACACAAAACCCCGTTATGGTTAAACAAGCTTTTTGACCAATCAAGACAGAGAAAACAGCCGGTTTTAGTTGGTTTTCAGTTGCCTCGGTGGTCGGAGGCGCTTAATGTACGACGTGGAAGATAAAACAGAAAACTAAGATGGCGATATTGCGTCAGATTTTTAAATAAACAAAAGAATATAGATTGTTGGAATCAATCATAAAATGAAATTGACTTAATAATCTTAAATGCCTCTTTTTTTACAGAGCAACACAAGTGTTTTTATTAATAAATCTGACGCAATATCGCCATCTTAGTTTTTCTCTTATTGAAAAGGAATTGAAGTACAATATTATATATATGTATATTGTAGGTAATATATTAAGTTTCGCTGAGTGACTTTTAGGGTAGCTACTGAGGCACTTTGTCCTGAGTTTGTATTGGAACGTTTATTTATAAAACCTTTAAAAACTCATATAGGTCAGGTATTTGTTCAGTACTCGCCATGTTTTTCTCCGCCACTCGTATATTGTAGGGTTTTTTAGGGCTGAGTAGTTTCGGTTTTCGACCGCTAGGTGACGCCGCTGGCTGCGAGGTTTTCCACAGCTTTGCTAAAGGCTTTCGATTCCAAGCCAAATATTTGACATGGCCGGCGTGTTGACACACACGTAACGCGGTCACTCGAACCGCTCCTGGACAAATAAACACACGGCAGCTTCGGTGTTTTGCCAAGAGATGGCACCACGTTAAGCCGCTCGAAACAATCTTGACGAAAACAAAACAAACTTTCACACATGATTGAAAACTAGCGGTCTAGAAAGAAAAAATAAACAGCTTAGTTTAAACCCACAAGTATTTATAGTATCTTCGCAATAAGCTTCTCCGACTTAAATGGGATTGGTCAACAATACTAAAATGCTATTATTAACCAATACCATTCTATTTACAGGGCAATTAAAATAGTTGTATCCGGATATGACGCAATAAAACAACCAGAGAGTAAAACAAGCACTTGATTAAAAATATTTAAATATTACTATTTTTCTTCAAATTTTGCAAATTCACTTTGTGGCACCACTTTATTAATGACAAATTAAAAAACTTTGTTTTTACCACGATAGTCTTTATTTTAACAAATCGACATGTTTCGAGAACGATGTTCTCTTCCGCAGGACATAAAATGTACTAAAAAAGTTATTTTAGTACATTTTATGTCCTGGGGAAGAAAACGTCGTTCTCGAAACATGTCGATTTGTTAAAATAAAGATTATCGTGGTAAAAACAAAGTGTTTTAATTTGTCATTAATTACTATTTTTACCTAATTTAGAGTAAGCGCGAAAACGACAAACAGTAAGAGGAAGATCTGTAGAGGCTGGAAGACATAAATAAATTCATTCAAATAAAGAAAATATCTTTCTTGGAAAATCTCGCTTTTTGTTGGGTCAGTCATCACATTTTCGAAAACAGAAAGACACACTAACGGGATTCGAATAACCTGACAATATTCGAAAAACTCCTTCTACCATCATTATAACCATCATCATTGCGCAATAAGGAAGGCCTCAGGCCGTAAAGGAATTAAACCCAACGCATTTTCAACTCACCTAATAACCAATCATTTATGATAGGTATATGTGTTAATGAAAATTTTATGTTAAGTTGAAAGTATGGAAATAAAAAAAAACAATAATATTAGAAAATCATAAAAAGACTATGAATTAACACCAACAAAAACCTACCCATTTTTCATGTTTAACAGTTTACTATGCGTAAACTTTTTTTTGTAATATTTTTCATAACTTACCACTGACAGCACGGACACACTTATAATAACATATAAATCAGTATGTTAGCCGTAAATAACTAGTTTTAAGATGGGTGTAAGTCATAATAATACGAGTAAAGCAATATTGTGTAAATCCCACTCGGTCATAAAAATAAATGAAATTTTAAGTTACTAGTTACGTAAGTCTTAGTTGTAAGTCACAAGTATCTTAGTTATAAGCCACTTGTAATATATATATGCAGGTTATATGTACAAAAGAATTTAAAAAATTTCCCATCGTGGTAATATTTTCAAACGAAAATTGCGCTTCATAAATATTCCAAACAATATTATTATTATAATTGTGTGCTGTCCAGGTTATCAGGTTAAATAATAGAACAATTGTAACAGCGAACAAATAACTGGAAAACGTAACTCCATCCACTCCTAATCTGAATAAGGTTTTGAATATACATCATATATGTAGTAATAATTGTTAAAAATAAACATTTGATTTTTTGTAGATGTGACTGTAAATAAATAATTATGCAAGTTTGGATATCAAGCCTACAGGCAGAGCTTAACCAAATAAAAATAATAAAGAGATTGAAATAGAACATTCCTCCGTAAAAAAAAACATTATTTTTGAGACATTTTATGATATTATCTCCCTCAAGGAAGATTGTTGGCAGGATATTTTATACCAGTTTAAATGCCTCAATAGCAAATAACCCGAGGCTTTATAAATTTTCCAACCCCGTGGATATTAGATAGAGGAGAAATTCCTTCGCATACCTCGTAGGGAAAATTATTGCTTAAGGTTCCCTACCAATTTTCTGCGGTGAATATTTTCGGCTCTTGGGTATATTGAAAATTACGCATATGTTCGCGTATGGTGATTTTATACAGCGCATATCGCGTATAGAGAATCCTGGGATATTCCGGGATTAGCCCTAATAGCTTTATCCTTTTTATGATATGCGTGGATGGACTAAACGTATTATTTTTGAGTGGGCTTCCGATGAAAATATTTTCCCAAATAATACAAAACACACTGGATATATAAATAATAAAAAGTTAAATTGATTAACTAACTTTTATTTTTCCCATGCAAATCACAATTTCGCAAAACATTAAAAACCTCGTAGTTATTAGATATAGGTAACAGGTACAGTCTTCTTAAAATAGTTTAGAAACAATTTTATTTCACCGCTACTGAGCCTACCACTCGAATGTTTTTTATTTGATCATTGACGAACATAATGTCAACAACTCTCATTGAAAATGTGAGATAGCCAGACAGATGCGGCAAAAAGGTAAATAAACGGCTATTTCGTATTTTAATTAAGGGTTGTTAATATTTATTTATTCTCATGTTCTCCATAAAACAGTTATACACCAATATATCATGGAGAAGATTATAATTTACAAAGTACACAAGGGCAGTTTTACTACCTATTGACATGTGCTAAAAGATAGTTGCTGAACTGTCTGTAAGTAACATTGAAAATGTCGATGGTCAATACAGAATCGTTAACTAGTTGAGTCGCTCTGTTTATTGGCGCGTTCTGATAGGCAGAAGTCCTTACTTTCGGAGCATAAAAAAGTCCATGGGATCTCTTACGAGTATACTTGTTAGGGATATAAAAATTAACCTCTTTTAACATAGGCGGATTGAGTCTGTTACCAGAGATTTGCTTAAAAAAGTGTTTACCTAAAAGTATTTTTCTGCGGGCTTCTAAGGTGTTGAAATCGAGCATCCCTGTTAAGAACAAGGATGGATACAGGAATGGATAGTACGTATATTCCCTCATATACAGGTAACGCAAAAATCTTTATTGTACTTTTTCTATTTCTAGGATATGGTTTTGTTCAGAAGGGGCCCAAATAATGGAGCTATATTCCAGGATGCTACAAGTGCTTCATATGTTCGACGTATTGCAATTCCATTAGTAAATGATCTCGCATTACGAAGAACAAATCCAAGCATTTTGTTGGCGCGGGAGACAATGTCAAATATGTGGGATTTGAAAGAAAGATTTGCTTCAAAAATCATGCCAAGATCTCTTATCTCATTTTTGCGTGTTAATATATTTTTATTAATCCGGTAGGGGAATCGGAATGTATCTTTGGATCTTGTAAATGTAATGATATTGCACTTCTGAATGCTGAAGGGTAATTTGTTCAGTTCCGACCATTTGACAAGAGAATCAAGATCAATCTGTAGAATAATGGAATCGATGTAACTCTTAATAGCTCTGAAAAGTTTGATATCATCAGCGAAGAGGGGACATTATATATAATCTTCTTCGTTGATTAAATATGACAACGAGAATATAAAAGCTTCAACAAGTTATCCCTAATGTGAACCCATACTTTTTGTTATTTTGTATTTTTCTCAATGTACTAAATATTTAAAAAGCGTGTTAAAACCGCGACCGAAAAGGTATAGTAAATCTTGTTAACAACAATATACTCGTATCATGGCTAAACTTGTTTCTTTTTTTGTATTAGTATTTTTTGTGCTTGAAAGTTTCCTAGTAAACTTTTGGGAACTCTCATTAAACAAAGTTAAACATGAAGGCCTTATCTTCATTGAGGTAAAAAGGAGAATATAAAAGAGAGACCTGCTCCAGGTGCCCTTTTCGACTTTTATCGACAGTGCCGTCACAGAAAAAGGCTTTCGCATAATAAATCAATCAACTTTCCGTGGAAACTTTTCTATCCGGCGATAGGGCGAGTTTTTAGATCCCCCCTCGCGGCGTGTGGGCCAGATTACGTCTGACACATTAATTTATAGCCTTTGTTCAATAAGGATACACTACACGGATGAGGCGTCATAGAAAAGTATGTTTCTTCATCCCTTATTTATTGCGTGTCAATCTGATAATCGCGGCAAGGAAAGTGGATTATTGGCTCAGAGGCTTTGTGGCGGATTACCGGGACGATTCGTCATCGTCAGATTTGCTTTCATAATGTGTCTGAATAATGTTATGATTTGATGAGCTAGGTGGCAGGGTGGTAAAATCACATTCATTACGTGTTCAAACCTCAATGAAGTGTGTGGAAAGCATTGTAAATATATAAGTTATATTGGTTTGCAGCAATTTCCTATATTTTTCTCTTCCATCCTTCCCTGTCTTGTGCGGCTCTTTTGAAGTCTGCATATGATGAGCAGCGCATGTCCACCAGCAGGTCCTCTAGGTACTCTCAGCGTGGGCTTCCCCTAAAGTTTGTCCCCTCGGCCATACCCTCCATTATGGAATGCAGGAGGCCTTCTTGTCGTATTATATAGCCGATCCATTTCGGACAAGTTAGCGGCTTAGAATTAAATAAAATATTAAATTTAAAAAAAGTTTACTTGAAGATTTTGCATTTTGACTTCTGAGATAGAAATTTACATAATTTTTAATATTTTAATTTAAAAAATACATATATTATAAATTCATATACAGGTGATTCTACATGATGGTAGGAGTAAAAACAAAAAATAACTTTTTCCGAAATTCCAATTTTTTCTGCCATACAAAAAGACGTACCTATTAAAAATCCCTAGTGTAAGGTACAAAATAATAGTGTTGGCCGTACACCCCAGAGTAATTTTATCTTTTTACCAAAAAGTTGGAATTTCGAAAAAAGTTATGTACCTTTTTTACTTATACTATCACGTGGAATCACCTCCCGAAGTTAATGCACTTTACCCCCGGACACCCATTATTTAAGTTGCTATACTAATCTAAACGATAATATGAAAAATAACAAGATAAATAAATAAAAGGATGACTTATAGAAAAATAAACAAGGTAACGTCCATAACTGGGACTCAAAAAAAGACAGAAAGTTCAGACACGGCGGTGACTGAATTGGGACATGGTTTGTTGTGCAAAATCAGCTTACAAAACCTATACCGGTTCAGACACAAACGCGCTTCGTTGCTCTATATCAATGCTGCGTGTTTTAGTGACGGTGACGAACGTAATTATATGCGTAGAGTAGCTTTTATTGTTGCATTTGCTTTGTCGTTTATTTATTTTTTGGTGACCGGATTACTCAGAATTAATACAACTCAACACCTCCTTTGAAAAGTCATTAAGAGTTATGTAAAAATATATAAAAAATATTGGTTAAATAGTTTATGTTAGTTTAGGTTATTGGCTATAAAAAAAAATATATTTCATAGCTTTTAACGACTTTTTAAACGGTGTTGAGCTAAGTTGATTCTGAGTTGACATGGAACCTTATTAATATATGTATATTATATTAAAGTGTGTATATTATATTTCAATGTGTATATTAATGTGTGTATATTATATTAAAGTGGGTATATTAATGTGTGTATATTATTTTAAATGTGTGTGTATTATATTAAAGTGTGTATATTATATTTAAATGTGTATTTTAATGTGTGTATAATATATTAAAGTGTGTATATTAATGTGTGTATATTATATTAAAATGTGTATATTAATGTGTGTATAATATATTAAAGTGTGTATGTTAAGTGTGTTTATTATATTAAAGTGGGTAAATTAATGTGTGTAAATTATTTTTAATGTGTATATATTAATGTGTGTATATTATATTAAAGTCATGTACAATACATAGCTTGCATTATATTCCCAAAAGTTAATACAGTAAGAGCACATTTTGATTCCTAATTAAAACTTGCAGTACGTAATTTACATAATACGTTTACTGCACATTCCTTGCTTCAATGACATTCATACATCGTCGCATATACATACAAGTCCATACCTACTAGTTCAGTTACCCTAACACCAAAATAGTTTCACCTCAGGTGTGGCCAGAGAGGACGGACCGGCGAACAACTCTGTCACACTGCTTGCTCCATTCACACTCATACACCTTCACGTACACTAGTCTTGCATATGTTTTTTCGGCTACTGGCATTATACCTAGCTCTCTCATTAAAAATTTAGGCTTATTAGATTTGCCAAAGAATTTATATGTAAAAATGCATAAATTAATCATTTTACAAGGAGAAAAATGTTGTTCTAAAATATGATCATTTTATTTTTAAAAATAAGATGATCGTATTTTACGAGGCAAAGCTACTGGAAAAATAATTTTTTTGGTATCCGTAATTTCGTACATATAACAAAAAATTATTCTTACATTTTCCCGGCAATAAACATTGAAACACTGTTAATTTGTTCGTAAGAATTTCAGCCCAGTTTTTAACCGTTTTTACGAAAAAAATGATCGTATTTCAGAATAACGTTTTTCTCCGTGTAGGATTAAGAAAGATTTTTTTTAATATTTATATTGAGGGATCGGTAGGATTTATCGGTCCAGTTAGGAGTTCTACCGAGCCGAACTCTCTGATATGAAAATATCTGGAGTCGGTGAATTATTTTCCCATTTGGTCTTTGGTAGGTTGACATATTGTTCTAGTATTGTTTTGCATTTATTATAGTTATTTAGTACAATTGCATAGCGTGGATTGACAAGACTACATGATAATTTGTGGAAAAGTGTGTGGAAGGTTTAGTTTTTCCTCTGGGGAAGATTTAACCTGGACGTAAAGTCACAAATATAATATATTATTACTAAGTATCATTTTTTTTTAATTCCTTGTACATTACGAACAAAAAAGTTTAACAAAAAATACTAACATACTGAAAAGGAAAAAACGCAACGATGAAAATAGGGACAATGAAGCGAGACTAGGAATCTATAGGATTTCCCTTTTGAATATCTCGTGACTATCGCAAAATATGTCCATATATGCGAAGACATTTTGTTTAGGAGCAATATGCCCCTTCCCACTGGGAGAACCATTGGTCCTACAGGCAGGAAGATAGATTGGACGATTGGGTGTCATCATTAACCTATTGAAAGCCAGCATAGAAAAAATATATTTTTTCAATACAACATAAAATATTTGACAGTTCTCACCCTTCTTTTCAATTTTCATAACATTCTTTTGTGATATATTACAAAAACTACATCAAAATAATGTAGATAAAACGAACTTTCTAATAATCACTCAAATCTATGCTTTCCACAATGGATTTATATAAAAAACATTGATAAAATATAGACTTCGAATATGACTCCGTTCATAACATCAAGCGGCAGCCATTTTGTCCGCCATCTTTGATGCCCGGCGTGTCATTGGGAATTAATTTGAATTATTCGGAGTGGCTTAACGCTATCCAGTATTTTGTTACGTCAAGAACGAGAATGACCCAAGCGATTCTGACCTTATTCTTGATACAATTTCTTTATACATAAGGGACAAAATCGCTTCCAAAAACCGGTGATCACCGGTGATCAATCGGGCTACTAGAGGTTAACAAAGAGAATAGAGACCTACGCGTTTCAAAATAGTAGAATTCACTATGATACAAGGAGTGTAATCCGATCATGCCAGAAGATTTTTTTTACTTTTTTCACCTGTCTCTCAACATTCAATCCATTAATTAATTATAAAGCTCCTCTGGCTAGCAGTGCAAATCTTCTGCGGTGTCACATATCAAAATATATCTTTGTTCAATTATTGGAAAAGAAGCCCGACGTGCATTTGAGCAAGAATACGTTCATTTTGATTGAATTCTTTTTCTATGATATCTTTCTATTGTATATCGCAATTTCGTTTATATTTTCATTATTATCCAATAAAATATTATCTGAAGTATAAGAAGAAACTATTTCAATCATTGCCTGTAATATTGTAAATATAGAATATTGTCATTTTTCGAATGATTAGTAACAAATTACCAATATCAGTTATGATAAATAAATAATGTAATGTAATTTTTTTTAAATTTATGAAATTAATAATTCAATTTATGAAAAATGGTTTACAATTTTTTTTTTAATAATATCAGGATTTGTGAAGTTGAAAATTTATGCGAAAACACCTATTAGAGAATGAACAACTGCCGCATAATGATACAAAAATATATTCACGAAATTTATCAATTTATAGATGTGTTACTTCTTTACTCAATTTCTGATATTCCAAAAAATGTAATTTTCAATTTATTATAAGCAATAATTATTTGTCTGATACACTCATCCGAAAAGATACACGCCGCCGACGGGTCCCGAACCCATGTCCTTCTAATTTTCGGTCAAATAAGTCCACTGAGCTACGTCGGCTTATCTCTTACCCGCCAAATATTTCAATACAAACTAGTGTTTCATTCAACAGGTATTTCTTATTACACGTTTTCACTTTCAAACAGCCAACATTATTTTATATGAGAAAGGCATTGTAAGTACTGAATCTCCCACTAGTTATGTCACATATTATGTCTACATTTTGTGGACAAAATATTTTAACTCTTCAAATATTAATTATTATTTTTTAACTGATAAACTAATATTTAAGACAAGATTTTTATGCATAGCACAAAGGGTAATAATAATTATAAATTATAAGCAATAATTATTAGCCCGAAACACTCATCCACATTGAAAAAATCTCCATAGAAATTAATAATTTTACAATCCAAGATATTTTAATTCGTATTTTTGTTCACGAACAAAAGTACGATAATTATCTAAGATATTTTTATGTTATTTTATGTTGACGAATACATTTTCTATAACGATTTCAAATGTGCCATTTTCGATTTGCCGATGTTCGTTTTTATTCGTGAATTGGGCGGTGTTGACGTCACGCCCAGCAACGTTGGTGAAAGCCGTCTTACCGGCAAGTGGCATTTTCTATGTCATAGTGACGTTTTAGCCGATTGGAACCGTTTTAAAATGTGCGTTTTTTTTTTTCAAATCAAAAACTATTAATAAAAAAGTTCAAAATTACTCATTTTTAATACAATGATCAGAAAAATAAACATGAAATCTTCCATACTTTTTATTGGGAAAATACCTGATAAGGTATGTTGTTAGGTTAAAGGGATTGAGAGAGGAAAGAAGATGAAAAGGGCAAAAGAAAGGAAATTTTGGAAAGTTTTTTTCAGATCTGGTTATCAATTATGGCTAAAGCCATTTCAAGCGATACGTTTTGACTACGAGTGATGGTTTTTTTTTACCAGGGCCATACTGAGAGTTTTATTTATTTTTCTTTTTTGGGTAAGCCACTTAAAACTAGATCACCTTAAATGTACATCCTTGTTCTACCGGTATTTCTATGGAAGATGCTCCAAGGAACTAGCGTCATTGATCCCATCGGCACCGGTACATAGTGAGGAAACACGCCAAACACTCGCCCAACATATGTACACGGTTGACATTTGTCACATGAGAACTGGTAGGTTTTACGACTCGTTCTTGAGTTCAACAGCTCAGCTGTGGAACGATTTGCCGACCTCTGTGTTTCCTCCTTCCTACAACATGGGTTTCTTGGAAAATGTTGAATCTATTATTCTTACAATTGACGAGCTCCGTGGTCAAGGGGTAATGCTCTCGACTAGCGATCCGGAGGTCGCTGATTAAAATCCCGCCATGCGAAAGTAAATTTTATTTGATTAATTTGTGTTATTTCACACTTTAAACATTTAAGGATAATAATTGCGGCACGTTCCAGATATTATTAGTATCGCCTTGGTGTAAGACCACCACTCAGAATTGAAACGTTGCGTGAAATTGCTTTAAGTTCTTAATAACAGTTACTTCGCCACCCTTCTGTGCCCCATCTCTATTTCCCTCCCCGTTACCTTCAGGCTCACAACATACATCAATTGGGGATGCCATAGTCTCACTGGCTCCATGCTATTCGGAGCAGTTGGCACTCTTGTGCAGTATACACATAAAAATACTTCAATGCACATCAATAGTTATAGTACATAGTAGAACCTACTCGCTCACTGAACAGAAACCAGTAACAAATTTCAACAACTTTTCTCGTCCTCTCCAGAAAAGCTCGAAGATCAATAACAAGTCAAGAATAGAGCAAAGGGCAGGTTGCTTGATTAGCTGCGAACGAAAATAAATTGCCTCACTGTTATTATTTAATGTCCTGTGAAATAGTATTCTGACCCTTGAACTCATTGTATTTATGAAACGTAGCTACAAGGTAATCTTTGTGGTAATAATAGTACATTCAATTTTTATATTTTTTTATTTATTTACACATTATACAGCACAACATGTACCATTAACATAATTGACATAACATATGACAGCAAGATATCAGAATACTATCAAAATCCCTAAATTTAGTACAAAGCACACACAAAATACTTATCTCTATCTAGGTATAAAATATTATAACAAACTACCATTATATCTGAAAGTTATCGAAAATATTCAGGAATTTCAGCAAAAATTAAAAAAATAACTAAAACTACTATAAGAGTCCATATCTCACTATTATTATTATTTCTTTCAAATCCTTTATTGATAAATCTTGCATTTTATTAATTATCCCTTGTTTTTTGCCAATTGTATTATTTACTTTCACACATGATATTATATAATTGAACTAAAATTCCCTCACCAAACACAAGAGCCTTGTCTCTTTATGGTGAGGAAAAGCTATTCTTATCCACTATTTTACAACTGTATAAAATGTAAAAATTGTGTATTTATTGTAAAAAAAACCTTTAAATATTAAATAAATAAAATAAAAAAATATAAATAGTATAAAAATATAATGAAGAATAACTAACAGTATAATTGTAAGTTAAATACAAGGAAAAAAATGTAAAAAGTAAGTAGTAAGGTTATAAGTAGTAGGTAAAGGGTAAAATATAAATGTAAAGTGAAAAATATGGTATAAAGTATAAGCATAAAGTATAAAGTACAAGCTTTAAATTATTAAGCAAAAATAAAACAAAGTTAAAAGTTAGAATAAAATAATAATAATAAAAAAAGTTAAATGTAGAAATATAAGATATCTTTAAAAGGTACAAGATTTAAATATGAAATATAAAGTAAGAAGTCCTCATAGGAGCAAAGAAAAATAAAAATAAAATAGTTATTAGGTAGATATTATGGATTATAAATATTAACCGATATGATGAATTTTACAAGTACCTACGTATGATTTCTAATGAATTAATGTTTTGCAAGTACTGGTAAGCATATTATGTTTACATGGTCTAGAAGACAAATTTTGTTTAATGCATCTTTTGTATGAGGTAAGATTACCGGCGTGATCGATATTAGCATATTTATTGCCAAAAGTATGTAAGCGATTTATTGTTGCATTTTGTTCTGCGGTGGTCCCAGAGTTGAAGATATGAACAACTCTCTCTTTTTAATTATATAATAGTACATTTTTTGCATAAATAGAAGATCAGCTTTAATTTCCGGCAAGAGTAAAATTTCTTAAAATTAAATTACGTTAAAGTTACCCGCCTCCCTAGACAATGTCTGTCTGCTTCACGTCAGTGTTAATTGTTAAGTGAAGCGAACCTTCAGCATCTATCTACCAAAATATAATTTAGGAAAAACTAATTTTGCTGTAAATGAAATTTTGGTCCGAGGTTACGGGTTGACATTGTGACAGGTTTTTTTTTATTTTACTTTATTTTATCTGACCTTACGCCCAGCTGGAGTTTCTTACGTAAGAACAATATATCGTCCTTGCACGCACAATATTCCTATGTAGATTTTAGAATATTAGGAATTAATCGAAAAACAAAATAAAACAGGAAATTTAAAGCATGTGACAGTGAAATATGACGACTTCAAGGCAAAATTAGCAAACTGTACATTACCGTACTGGTATAGTATATAATAATATACAAGTTCTGGTATAGATTACGCTTTATACTATACATGAGTCAGTAATAACAATAATAGTAACCCCAAACTTATTGCTCTATTAGTTGTTAGTGAGTTTAACTGATAGTTGTTTGTGTACGTATTGCAGAAAATGTTACATTTGGTCAATACGCCAAACGCGCTTCCAACATATGTATGTACACGCACGGAGAAAAATGTTATTATAAAATATGATCATTTTATTCGTAAAAACGGTTAAAACGGGACTGTAGTTCTTACGAACAAATTAACAGGGTTTCAATGTTTATTGGCGGGAACATGTATGAATAATTTGTTGGCATACGTAATTTTGTACGTATACCAACAAATTATTCTTACATTTACCGCCAATAAACATTGAAACACTGTTAATTTGTTCGTAATAACTTCAGTCCCGTTTTTAACCGTTTTTACGAATTAAATGATCGTATTTTAGAATAACATTTTTTTCCGTGTGGTTGACATTTGTCACATGAGAACGGGTCATTTCGAAAAGTCGTTTTTGAGTTCAACAGCTCGGCTGTGGAACGATTTGCCGGCCTCTGTGTTTCGCCCCTCCTGCAAAATGGGTCTCTTTAAGACACTTGTTCACTCTTTTCTCACCTCAAATAGACCCGGTACACAGTATCTTTATAGATGACGTAGGCCATGAAGGAAATTATTTTCCTCATAACCTCCCGTGTGGAGTTAATGTAAAAAAAGAGATTCTAGTCGTTACCTGAAATTTAATAGTGTGGACCTCGTTTTAATGTGAAATACAGTCTTGCAATCGCCATGTTGAAAGATTACAATTTTTATAATTTCTTCAGCTAAATGTCCGGATCAGAATAGCCAGGTGATTTGCAACTTTCTTCCTCCGGTTCTCTTTCTACTCCTTCACATCCTTCGGTCTCACAACATTCCATTAAGGAGGGTTCTAAGGAATCCCTGGTTCCAGGAAGACGGAATAATTGTGTTTAAAAAATACTGATAATGCACATGTAAACCATGAACATTGAGTTTACTAACGGAATTCAATAAAGGTGTGCTTTATTTGTATGAAAGCATTACTTTGTGTGGATAGCCAAGGCTTTCTTGAACATCTGAACATGACTTGAGGAACTCTTCCCCTATTGTGAGTAAATATAATATTATATAATACATCCAACTACAGGCTGTGAATAATGTATTATCAGGATAATTTGATATTTATGAGATGGGAACACTGTGAGAAGTATCATCTGCTGAGAAATATTTACTCCCTTTTGTTCCTCTCGGAGATAAAGTAAGGGTTGGTAGAACTTTATACAAGGACAAGGTATTCAAAATTATTCTCGTTCTCGGAGATTCCACTTCGAGGACACGGGGGGAGATAGAGAAGGTACGATATATTTGGGGTGCCGGGTCTTTCTTGATGAGAATTTATCAATTCTGACCTAGTTTTAAAGTCGGTAGTATATTCGATGTTGATGTTTCTTTATAGTTGAGTGATTTTAGCTAAGCTTAACAAAATTTTAAAAATGTATTTTATTTGAACCGCTTTTCAGAAAGATCGATTCTCTCGGTAGAATTTGTTGAGACCACCATTCAGAATCCAAATGCACGCCGCGTGAAATGACTTTACCCACGTTTAATGTATCTTCACCTTATTCTAGATCTTCGTAGTGCCTAAATAATAATATGAGTATACGTATACTGGTTATGTACACGTATTTGACAGCACATGGCCTTAGTTTTATTATTTAAGAGCTATTGACCAGCGGCTGAGAATAAAAGTTTAAAAATGCTTGCAACTATACAAGGAGGTTCCGATGAGAAAGATCCTTTATTCCCCGAATCAATTTTTTAAAATTAATACGTTTATATCGATTTATTTTATTCAAAATACATTGAAGTAAGCAATAAAAAAGCTCAAAACGCACGATGATAAATTAATAAATATCGTGTACATCTTCTAAGTATTTTTTGATCATAAGTATTTATGATTTTTTTTAAATGTCTACATAAAATAAGTGTGTATAAATAGAAACCTTAAATAAATAGAAAAAAACTGAGGTATTTTCGTCACAAAACACGTTCTCGGATTTATTTTTAATTATTTTAATTGAACTATGATTAAAATTCTGAAAAATGTCTCTACTAGATTACGTATTGATTTATTTTGTATTTGATTTGAAATTTGTGTTGGGTAATACAATATTTCGTTTGAAAAATAGACAAATCTGCCAACGACCAACGTTATAACCTTAGTATATTAAATATAAACTTAGATTTTAAAAATTTAAAAAATGCGTTTACCAGATAAAATAACAATCTTTTAAAATCAATCGATGTTGTTTTGTAAAAAAGCTTCAACACGTCTAGAATTTGATTTAAAAAGGACTACTCCGGTATTTTCTGGTAAAACCCTCTTAAGGATCAACTTAAAATAATTCATTAACAGCTCGTTCATATATAGTGCTAATTTAATAATTTTAGGAAAATGCCTTTTTAGATTATTATTGTTTCTCGGAAAATTAAAATTAATTAATAGATTTTCCGGTTTATAAACTTAATTATTTTATTAAAAGCACATAATTGTAATATATATACTCAAAACCTGAACTAAATCATAACAAATAAAAACTATATAATAACACCCCTCCCCCCATACACACAAGCCCTGCTTTTTTATGGGGGTATATCAAACATATACATTATTTAATTAATTAGTGTATAAAAAGTATTTGTAATTTATGTATCTTTTTTGAATTATTAATAAAATAAAAAATAAAAATATTAAATCAGTGACTAAATCCAATATTGCGTTTTTATTTTTATTCTTAAAATAATTGAGGTTTAATACAAAACAACTAAACTAGAATATTATGAGTTCATTTTAACAAAGATAAATATATTCTACGTTTGCAAATAGATTTTTTGTCGGTATAAGCCACCTTATATAATTATTTATTTTAATATTTTAAAGCATGGGTTGCAAAACGTGTTTTTTCTAAAATAGCGCCATCTATGAACAAGCAGTTCATGAATAATTTAAGAGGCTAGACTTTAAACGACACGCGGAACACCCTCGACTGTCATTCTGTCCCGCTCACAATAAGCTCACGTACACTTACAATACATGCGAATGCGAAATGAGCGAATGAGACAACGCTCAAATTTACCTACAGAAATCGGTCGAAAAGGGGTTTATGGAGAATACACTTTTCTACACCGAAACTTTCACGAAATTGAAATTTTAAAAAATATATATTTTTTAGAAAGAAGAAGCTACGTCGGTAGCTTTTTATAATTTTATAATTCTTTATGAGAGTGGAGTTAGCAGCAGTTTTTCCTTAAATAATATTTTTTGATAAATCGTACATGTTTGACAGTGAATGTTTACGTTAATACGAAACGCATCAAATATTCGAAAACATACCGACATAGTTTTTACCCTCTAAAAGGCATTATAAAAAAAATATATTCATTTTGTGCAATTTTCGATGTAGAAAAGTGTTTTTTCCCGGGCGTCCTTTTTGTATGGGCCGAAAAGCGAAGTCTATCGTCTTAAAATGTTCTCTTAATTTTATGGGGTGACCATTATGTCACAACATAGTTGGAAAGGGTCCATGTTTACATCCGTATTCGTAGATTGCATTTATATACATTTTTATTTATTTACGCCCTAATGGGTTTTTACATGAACATTCTACATAATGATTACAGTAATTAAGTATAACAGGTTATATAGTATACAAAGTATAACAGTTATTAAATATAACTAGTAATTATTTACTTTGCTAGTGAGATAAGAAACATTATAGCAGAGATTAAAAATTAAATAATAAGAGTTGTATGTACCTATAAAAAAAACCTAATACAATTTAGCAAAAAATATATATATTTAGAGATAGAGAGAGAGTTGAATAAAATAAAATAAGACCTTAAATACAACAAGGAATGTATAAAAGCTAGTTAGTAGGTAAAAGCATAAAATTATTTGTGTACATTACTTCAAATATAAAAAAAAAAGAATATAATCGTAAGGTTTAGAACGAAAGATTTTATAAAAGAATAACAATAATAAAAGTTAATTATTAACAGATAGAATTGAAATCAGTTGCCTTTTGAAACTTGCAAGATTGTCAACACTGAATATATCTAAAAGTTCACAATATTTATTCGCAAGGCTATGAATTCTGGGAATTGGTGGATAAACAGAGTAATTGGTGTTGAAGTTATTGTTGAATTTAAAAGTATCTTTATTGCGAGCTTGTCTGGCAGGTATATTAATGCAAATTAGTTCCAACAAATTAGGGTTGTCAATTAAAGATTTTATAATTTTAAATAAAAAAGCAAATCAATTAAAACTCTTCTATCTGATAACTGAAGAAGTCTAGTTTGGGCACGTAAATTATTATAATTTATAATTTCAATTGTAATTTTCATTTTAAAATTGATGTACAGAAGGATTTTTTTTTAACTCTTTCTAATGATTGAGAATGGACTTTGTAATACGGTGACCAAATGGTTGAATTGTACTCTAATCGGCTTCGTACTAACGAGCAATACAGATGTTTTAATGTTGACATACTTTTAAAATTTGCCCCCCATTCTCAAAATAAATCCTAGTATTCTCATTGCATCGTTCACATTTTGCAACTACTTTCCATAACATTACTGAAGAATAAATGGAAGATTTTTGAAAAAATTCAATGCTTTTCTTTCAACGAACGCATTCGTGAAAACACCAATCATACAGATTTTAAATATACCTTTTTAACCCAGCTTACTTGGGATTTGTAATATCCCAGAGAATGGAACTAACTCAACTCAACCGTGGTCAGCAAAAGGGAGAAGAAATCTCTCTTATCCGTGTAACCCGTGGAGCGGAGACGTGGCTGGGAATAAATATTTATTCAACCATCTCCGAGCTGAGGATATAATTGCAAGCGATGCAGAAAATCTGAACACCGTGTAACTCTACTTGTAGAACTTTATTTGAATTGAGATCTCACTGGAGGAATTGTTGGAAATATTGTACAAAGGAAACGGGCCATTATGTTCTGTTGGATAATTATTACAATTGAATAAAATAATTCAAAGCGATTGATTCATGATATGAGATGTGTAAAAGCAAAGGCAGCAATCTCCACTTCGGCCAGATTGCTATGTTTGCTTTTGAAATGACATGCAGATTGCTGTCTTTGCTTTTACTTACAATATTACATACACATATTGTATACAAGTATATTACGTATAATATTTGTATGTGATATTGTACGTAAAATAAAAGATAGCAATCTCCACGTCATTTCAAAAACAAACATATAGATCTGACCGGAATGGAGGTGGCTCCCTTTGATTTTACACACCGCATATTATGCAAGCCGACTCCTGTAGGTAAGTGTAAAGTTTTTATAAAATTCTTAATTCACTCTGTAGCATCATTTTAATTCAAAAAAATATTTAACTTCGTTCAAACAACTGTTTTTAAAACGAATATCAACATATTTCAGAATTAAAGATTTCTCTTTGAAGGTACAAAATAAACTGGTATAAAACATACTTTAAGGTATACTTTGAATACTGATGAAGGAATCATTGGTTCTGAAACTTGATGAAGATGATTTTTATTAAAATAGTGGCATAAACAAGGTTAATTAATTTATTATTTATCATTCGATTATTTCTTCACTTGTGGTGTTTAGGTAAGATACATATACAAAATACATTCATACACTGAAACTGGAAAAATTCATTTTTATTAGGTTAACAGAGCTGTATTTAATATTGTTCGCGTTATCTTCAATTGAATCTCAATTTTGTAATAATTTCATTAGACATATTTCAAAGATATTTTATCAAATAGATAGAAAGAAAATGGAGATATTTCAGATTCTGAACATGGTTTAAGGATAAAAAATGGACACCAGAAATGTAGACAACAATTAATCAAATGAATAGTTTTATGGACATAAAAACGTCAGAAAAATTTTGGATTTAAAAAGTATAAGCAAATTTTTATTATAAATTAAGCGAAGAGTTGTCAAAAGAGTGTAAAAAAAAAAACTTGATTCGAAACCAATTTACTGCAGACATATTTTGTCAGCTGTTGAAAGAGAGCTAATACGTGATTATATAAAGCTGGTGTATCTTCTATATTTATAAAAAATGAATCCCTGTTTCCCTTGGTCATGCCATAACTTCACAAAGACTTTACCTATTTCATTCATCTTTTTTTAAAAGTTTTCTAATACTTTGTAGAAGATTCTTACGGAAAGAAAAATTAAGAAAATTGCGCAGAAAATTAGATATTTTCAGAAAACTTTACGACTATTTTAACTTTGTACGTTTGAGAGTTCGCGCGTTTGATATATTTTGATATATTTCGTATACTATTCGAGAGTTCGCGCGTTTGATATATTTTGATATATTTCCTATACTATTCATATTGCGATAAAAAATTGATGAGCTGTTGTGGACATGCGCGTGAAGGTTTCTGTACAGCAATATTTTTATATTGGTGAGTTATAGAGTTATGAAATATGCAAAAAATATTACAATAGGGCACACGCGAGTTATTTGAAAAATTAATGTATTTTATGAAGTTTAGCGGCAGTGAAAAAAGGGCGGGAGATGGAGGGGAATCCGTGAGGGTCGGAAGGCAGAGAAGGTGGAAGGGGAATTCGTGAGGGGGAGATTCGCGTGATGATGGCAGCGGGAGAGGGGAGGAGGTAAGCGGTGAATGTGAAAAGGGAACGCGGGAGGGGAAGGGGATGAGGGTGGAAAAAAGGTGGAGGAAGGGAACGGGGTTGAATGGGAAAGTTACTTTGTTTAGGTGGCATCCCAACGCATTCCGTGTATCGCTAGTAATCATAATAAAAAAGATCGCTCACCAATATATAAATATATATTTCCTAATAACTATGCGAATTAATAATTAATTGATAACATACATTAAAATTATAAATGCTGTTAATATTTTGCGAAAAACTTTTGATCAGCCGTATATTATTTTACAAAAAATAAACAAATACTTTTTCTGCCCGCCCGTGCTGCTATCTGTCATCTTGATAGTATATCTCAAATGTTTGGCACAAATATCAACATCTATTACTTACCGACGACACATTCAATAAATGTGATGTTCAGCAAAATCTGTTTTATCTGATTTCCGTATCCGTATCAATAGGTTAACCGGAAGTGCACAACAATAGGAAGCTATTTCCGGAAACTGAAGAATTGACGTCAGCAGTTTATTGTAGTCGCTGAGAAACTGATAGAAATGCTTATGTAACATTAATAAAATTTAAATAAATTTATTATTATACGAAGAAAACATTGTGCTATAAATTTTTATCATTCATCTTATCGCATAAAGGCATAAAGAAATACCTTCTTTAAATGCAACTTTCTTTCACTTATTTCATATTTAATACTGTACCTCACACTTCTTACATAAATATTAATTTTCGGGGCTATGTTTAAAAAGATCCTTCGATTTTTATTTAACTGTTTGCTTCTTTCGAGTTCACTAGAAAATCTGTTTAAAAATTTGTAAAATTATTATGATATTAATAAAATCTTTTTTTATGCATTTAGGATGCCCTGAAAATAATATAAAATAATTTCCCTCAGGGCTATGTCATCTTTGGGGATGTGTGATGTCTTTTTAAGGAAAGGAAGCTGAGAAAGTTCTGGAAAGAAAAAGGCATTTGTAAAGGGTAGGAATCTAGGAGTCAATGTGTCCAGGATTGACGGACGATTGAATCCATCCCTCCCACTGCCGTGCAAGGCAATGGGTCGAGATAGACCAACTGCAGAGGTCATAGGGTCTCCCCAAACCGGCCTCTCCCTATCCACTGCAAAGCTAAGACCTGAAAACGCCTCGCCCGATAAACCCAGGAAACCCTGCTTTTTCACCAAAGGTAGCGAACACTTGAGGTGACCCATAACAGAGGTGTTGATAATGTAATAAATGGTTCCCGGGGGCGGAGGGACTATATATAATTACTATATTCACTTTAATTTAAATCATTGTGTCTCCAAATTATTATTGTTAATTTTTTTTAAATTTGAATGCTGCACAATAGTCCCTACTGCTCCCAACTGTCCGAAGCCACTGGGACTACTATGGCATCCCCAATTATGATATATTTTAAGGATAATTAAAAAATGTATAAGAATTGAATACCGGCTTTTCAGTTATGGACAACAAATACGGCTAAAGCCAATTCTAGCACTAATTTAATTTAGAACAGTGGTCACTAGTTTCACTAGGCCGATACTGATAGAATATTCCACTCTAAAATGATAAACTGGCCTTGGTGCAAGAGAATGGGTTCTCTTCAAAAATATTTATAACGTTGTAAGCGATCATAAACGTGTTCATGATCAGGTACATCAGATATCCACTATAAAAAATCGATAATAATAAAGTCCTCTCTATTACAGCAAAATACAGATAATATTTTTCTAGTAGATTCTGCTTATCTACAGTAGACATAAAAAAATATTTTTCTAAAGCCATAACCACTTTAGTTCCGCGATAATGGGACAGATAGTGTTTTTTGTGGGTTAGTTATCAACATCTTATATCGTTTGACGGGCAGTTAGCTCAGCACTAAACGCGACTATAGTAACAACTTTTATCTCGGAGCCGGTTGAAAATAGCAATCGATTTTTCATAAATTGAAATAAAAACATATTACATCCAGCTGGCGGCAAGTAGCGAACATTTACCGAAAAAGCAGCAGTTACCTTGGTTTTATATTAAAAAAGGAGTAATTTTTTGAAAATATACAGATGTGATCTGCTTGACTTTTAGCGTGCGTACTTACTTATGGCCAGTTATTTTACAGAATTTGAACAAGTCATCAAATTTCATAGTTATGTTCCGTAAAGACTCCATTCAAGTTCTGTTATTATATCATCATTGGTCAATTAATTGTGTCACATGACTGAAATGATAACAGAACTTGGATAGAACGTTAAAATTGACGAATTCTTAAAATTCTATGATACAACTGGCCCCTTACCTGGTTCCTATTATCAATGAATACGCAATTTTAGGGACATATGATTATACGAATAGTTTCAAAGCAGTTTTCTTTTGAGCTTCGAAATTTGGGCTTTAGAGTTTTACGTATTAGTTTTGAGCTTCGAGCTTTGGATTATGGGATTTTAGCTTTAAGTTTGGAGCTTTTAACTTTCAGTTTTGAATTTTGACCATTTTAGCTTTTGAGCATTAAGCATTTAGCTATGAGCTTTGAGTTGTGAGCTTTGAGTTTTGTACTTCTACCGGTCAGTGGCTGAGTTGGCATTTCGTTTGGGCTAGGGGAATAAAGATTTGAGCTTTGGAGCTTTGAGCTATCACTTTTGAGTTTCGAGCTTTTTGCCTTATGAGCGTCAAATTTTTTGTGTCACCCAGACGTCGGGTGTTCAATACCTAAGCTGGCTAAGTCCTCCATCACAACACAAGCGATATTATCCGTTTAGTGTCATGGTAGTAGGAGACATACAAATGTTGTTAGTATATTCGTAACCCTGGAATATTTTTTTTTCTTTAAAAACAAAAAAAATACAACAAAAAAAATAATGAATAATATGTGTAACTTGAACGAAAACAATGTTAAAATTATTAACTCCGCTTTGCCTGTTCTCAATATTCTTATTTTTCTTAAGATTTCTTTCGACATAATAATATAAGTCCCTCATAGAAAAAAATACCCTTAATATATTTCCCGGTTAAGTCAGGCGTGAACGAGCAGAAATTGTTCCCGCTATCTCCACTTAATAATTATTTGGTTTTTATTACATATGGACCATTATCGCTGCCTCCTTACTTCTCCATCTCAGAGGGTGACTTCCTCTCCTTCTTTAGCCGCCATTTGAACCGAAACGAGGCATTTCTAAAGTACGAAAAACCTCTTAATGGATTTTATATGTAAATTTAAATGCGATGTCTATCATTTATGCAAAAAAATGTTAGGATTTTTATTCCTGCATATATTTTTATCGGAAATTCATTTCATGTTAACAACTTTTATTGCAATAGTTTATGTAACTATATATATATTTTTGTATTTATTTATTTATAAGAAAAAATATTTACATTACAAGTGATTATTACATTATGCAAAGTTATACAATTATCTGATAGTATTATTGTCCTAAAGCCCGTAGGCAAAATTTGAGAATCCCACTTCGATGACATCTCTGACGTCGCGGGTTACCAAAACCCTCTATTCCATCTCTGTACGCAAAAGTTTGGGACAAACTACTGCTGTGATTTATCATAATGCCTATTCGGTTGAATTTAAGAACCCCACTCTAATTACATTTCTGACGCCGCGGCATATCTGAACCCTCTCTTCCATCGCTGTGCGTGAGTGTTTGGGACTAAGCTGCTTTTGTGATTTGTGGCCACTCGCTAGCATGCTTGGTTTCGCGTACCGTGTGGGCGCTGCAGTCGTGTTGGTTCATTTATGCTGCAGTCGTTGAAAAAATTTCAATGATCACAAACGACACATACACAACACAGTGCAGTCGCTGTCAGCGGATTGTCTTGAGATGGTCGATCATATTTATGTGGTCTATATTCCTGTCACGGTTACTTCGATTTATTATAAAAGTTGAATACATTGTAGGAGAATAGATTTGCTTTTATTGTTTTTTGGTAAAATCATAATATTATTTCAACCAAATGTAGATTTTTTAAATATTTAAAAAAATGCATTTACTTTGATAATATTTTGGTAAGAGTAAGTTTAGCTGGATTTCATGTAAAATTATTATGTTATTATTATTATATATATATATTAATTTCCGTGAACGTTTATATAAATTTTACAAATTTATTTCGATAAAAAGAAATCATTTCAGAGGTATTTTTTTAACATTAGCTCCACACAGGAGACCCTGAGGAAAACAATTTCCCCTCGGGGCCTATGTTATCGTTGGGGATGCTGTGTGGATGTTCTTTTTAGAGAAAATAAGGAGAGGAAGTTCTGGGAAGGAAAAAATATGAAGGATGTGTAGGAATCTGGGGGTCGATGTGTCCAGGAGTGACGGACGTATGAATGCATCTCTCCCACTGCGCTACAAGGCGATGGGTCGAGAGAGTCCTGTTGAAGAGGTAAAATGTCTCCATCAACCAGTCTCTACCAATCCGAACCGCCACGCAATAGAGGGCAAACGCATGTGCCGCCAAAATATAGACAAACCTTACCCTATGAATTGATTTTATTATTTTTTTGAGTTTTAATATTAAGATTATTGCCTTTAATTTGAATGCCGATTTACATTATTAATTTATGGTTTTTTTATATATTGTATTGTGTGTATTGAATTAGAGATTTGATTTAATTATTTTTATGTAATTTAATTTAATTGTATTTATTTTATTTTGATTAATTTATTTTATTTTATTTTCTGTTTTATACTGGAGGCACTGCTGAAAACCAACTGCATTCCAGGAGAAATCCTGAATTGTAGCTGAACAGTGACCTTTACGCTAATAGAATCAATGATTAAGAACAAAATGTGTAATGTTGTAATAAATCTATTGATGAATAAATATTTTTATTTTTATCAATTTTCTTTTTTTGTCATTGACGTGGATGAACGAGATTTAGGTATGCTGAGTTGATTCTTTTCCGAAATTCTACTCACTGTCCGCGGTCTTATAATACAGAATGTCTACTGTCATATATCCACATATTAAATGTAAGTGTTTTGTAGTTTTATATTCACAGTTGTTATTTTTGCATAAGGGCGGAGCCTTATAGATGGTCACCAACACTTGGCGAAATTGGGCGAAGCCCGAATAAAAGCCGCCCGCAGGGCCTAGCAGCAAAAACCCGCGGAGCGGGTTTTTAACTGCTAGTTCATTATTTTTCTACTACTCCATAAGTTGAGCTCTAGGAGCTCGTGTTTATGGGAGGAGTATTTACATGCAAAAAATAATGTTCTAATTAAATGTGTGAACAATAATCAGTGACTTATGAAATAAATACAAACATTATTTAATATAGGTATACAATTTAGAAAAAAAATGCTATTGAAAGATAATACCAATAAACGAGTATATTTATACTTTTAACATTGATAGTACAGATTAAGTAAGGGTAAATTAAGGGTATAATATATCATTATCCAATTTGCTTTTTGAATTGTTCATATTTCAAAGTTTGGGTTATATTACACCTTGGAACAGGCTCAGCCTAGTGAGGTGTCATATACCTAAAAGAATGTACATAACATGTATTTTTTGGTTAATAAATAATAAAAAAAAATAAAAGAAACATTAATTTTGTAAATGATAATAATAATAATTAAATACATGTAGAATTACGAAAGATTTTTTAAATATTTATATTGAGGGATCAGTAGGATTTATCGGTCAAATTAGGAATTCCACAGAGCCGAACCCTCTGATATGAAAATATCTGGAGACGGTGAATTATATTCCCATTTAATAGTTTGGTAGATTAACGTGTTGTTCTTGTATTGTTTTGTATTAATTATACTTATATAATACACTTGCATAACGTGGATTTACTAGATGATCATTTATATGGAAAAGTGTATGAAAGGGTTTAGTTTTTCCTATGGGAAAAACTAAACCCGTTCCTGTAAATCTGGTGAATAATATACAGGAGACCTTGAATAAAATTATTTCCCTCAGGGTCTATGTCATCTTTGAAGATGCTGTGTTTAGGGTACATTACACCGTCATCTGAAATACGTTTGTTTAAAAAGACATTAATTCTATCCGTGTTTCAAACTCTATTTCTGGATCCGCTGGGATATTCTAGGGCTCTAGGGTTATTAACCGTTCAGTCAGGGAGGTCTTCGGTCTTATTTTAAAATACCAACGTATGACGAACTGACCCATTAAAATACTACTATGTAATTAAAAACATTTTGAAAGGACTATGATTCAGTTATTTAAAAAACAAAACCCTCAGGGAGTCTGTTATTTTTGGATATAGGGTCTTTTTATGTAAAGAAAGGAGAGGAGAGGAATGGGTAGGAAAATAGCATGAGTAATATGTATGTCTGAAGTGACGGACGTATTAATCCATTTCTCCCACTGCGGTGCAAGGCGATGGGTCCAGCGAATCCGGCTAGAGAGTTGTAGGTTAGGTCTCCCTCAACCAATCTCAGAAGGTGAGTGAACACATTGGCCGCTAAAGCATAGACTCTAGACGAACCTCACCTCATAAACCCGGGCATCCCTGCAAAGTCACCAAACGTAAATCAAGCAGTAAATGGTTCCCAGAGCGGCGATACCCAAACCCGCTGCACAAATTGAAAGGAATTAGGGGAAAAGATATAACTTACCTGCCACAAAATAAATAACACGAAAAATAATTTGAAACATTTTTGTGATGCGAAAGTGAGGTTGTATACAAAATCATTGTAAATAAAGCATTGTTTGGTTTTATATAAAATCCCTAATATAATGATTTTTAAGATAATGTTTGTTACAAAAGAGAATGAAGGCGTGTAAATTTTTGTAATAAATCCAAGATAAAGGGAGAAGCTTTCGCAAAAGAATGTTTTTTCTTAGTTCCCAAATTGATCTAAATCGAAATTAAGATCTGCTGTTGTTTTTGTAATGTTTGTTTGATAATTGGGTACTTACTTAGTTTAATTTGCCTAAAATTTTTAAAAGGCATTGCAAGACTTCTCAAACTCTGTTAATAATATAATATATATATTTTTTATGTGAATACTCCGCAAGAGTCCCAACTGCTCCCGTCTGGATCCAATGACGGAATCCCCTACTGGGTTATGTTGTGAGGATAAAGGTAAATGGGGAGGGGAAGGATATGGGAAAGACGAAAGTGAGGAAGAACCTGGCTATTCAGATCTAGTCACGAAACATGGCTAGAGCTTGACCGGTCAGTGGTCGAGTGGGCATTGCGTTTGGGTTACACCCAGGGGTTCCGTGTTCAATTCCTCGGCTGGCTAAGTCCTCCATCACAACACAAGCAACATCTTCCGCTTAGTGTGGTGGTAGCAGGAGATTTTCAAATGTTGTTGTGTTATTCGTAACCCGGGAATGTTTGCCTTTCTTTTTAAAGAAAGAAATAAAAGAGCCATTGCAAGCCACGTTTCAAATCTGAATGGTGGTCTTACACCAGGGCGATACTAAAAGTTTATTCCACTTTTGAACGTACCGCAGATATACGGTATATTATTTTTAATTTCAATAGTTCTAGAAACAATGGTTCCGGAAATGAGTTAACATTTTTCTGTTTTCGTCTTTGAAATGCCAGTTACCACGTTGAATATTTATATGTACTATTTATAAATTTGTATGGAACACCATTTCAACGTTAAAGAAATTTACTGGCAAATTTGTACAGGTATTCCTTACGACAGCATCACAAAACACTTCGTATTCATTTCTTGTATCACCTGACAATTCTAGCAGAGTGAAATATCTCCGGTTTGGAAGACTTGAGAGATAACAACTGTCAGTTCGTCTTTTAATAATAACTGTCAAGATGTCAGGAAACTTTGAATGGGAAATTGACTAAAACACGTGTCTTTAGAGAGCTTTCACAATACATTAACAGTTGATTCTTCTGAACAGAATGTCTATTTTAATTAGCTAAATAATATGTTTGTTAAATAATATAAGATGAATAAACAATATGTTTAATTTCAGTAAATATAATCTGTTAAGTTCAAATTTTCTTAGAAACCCTTAGGCTGATTCTAAAGGTAGATACTCCGAAACATATAAAGGGACTCGTTGGAGAACTGAATCGGTAGAAAGGTATCAAATCAATGATTCAATGTGAAGTTTATTGAAGTTAGGTATTTTTAATTGATTTTTGATGAACCTAACCATTGCCTGAAGAAAAGATATGATAAAATCATTAAAAAGTACAACTATTAAGAGGGTATTATTCCCAGAGAATACCGGAAATTATTCATTTTTAAATCAAATTCTAGACGTATTGATTTTATTTACAAAAAAAAATACATAAATTGATTTTGAAAGAATGTTATTTTATCTGACATACGCAGTTTTTAAATTATGAAAAACTAATTGTATTTTTGATATACTACGGTTATACCGTTGGTCGTTGGCAGATTTGTTTAATTAATTCGAACGATATATTCTATCAAACAAAACAAATTTCAAATCATATAATCATACAAGAAACTAAATCAATACATAATCTAGTCAGTTTAAAAAAAAATAATTTTAGTTAAATTAAAATCATTAAAAAATAAATCCGAGAACATGTTTTGCGACAAAAATATCTCAGTTTTTTTTATTTATTTAAGGTCTTACAAACTAAAATATTTCAATTTTTTTTACACGCTTATTATGTTTAGACATTATTGAAAAATCATAAATACTTATGATCAAAAAATACTTACAAGAAGTACACTATATTTAATAATTTAACATCGTGCGTTTTTAGCATTTTTATTGCTAACTTGAATGTAGGTATATATTAAAGCAAGTTTTGAATGAAATAAATCGATATTGATTATTATTTTTAAAAAATTGATACGGGGATTAATCGATCTTTCTCATTGGAACCTCCCTGTACAGTTTCAACATTTTTATTCTCAGCCGCTGTTCAATCACTCTTAAGTACGAGGAAATTGTTTTAAGTGTAGGTACTTTAGAAAGAGTTGTAGAAAAACCGACATGAATATGGTTTTATAACAATAAAATCTTTTATCTGAAGCACGAAAAACTATAGAATAGTGTTCTCGAGTTTTTTTCGTCTAAACATTTTTCAAGGTCATCGCATTTTTTAAGCTCTCGACGTTTACATCGTCTTCTTTTCATAAATATTACATTTTACAATTTATTGCGTTTTTTCGACTAGGCTCAAGCTCGTATCGTGGTAATGGTACATTAGCCTTTGAGGTTTGATATACCTCATATTAAATTTGAAAATAAAGATAGCTGCCAATAATAAAATATAGGTAGCTGCCAATATTATGGAAAAAAAAACATTAGTCGAAGATAATATTGTTAATTCTGAAATTTGAAATATGAAGTTGACAATTACGACAGTCTCATATAAGATCGCAGTAGTCCAATTGGTAGAGGTGTATGTCCCGATAAGATGTAAGGTTCTGGGTACGAGTCCCAGTTGCGACCGTTATCTTTTATTATTTTTCTGTTTCTTGTTCATTTTCATAATTTAAAAAATTAGATAATTATTGTTATCTTCTTCTTCAATGATGTATTACATTGATGGGAATAACCTTCAAAAGTTAAAAATAGAGTTTTCCTTATAAATATTTGAAAATTATTATTTGTAACTGTGAAAAATTTGGGCTTTTATGCAAGCCGATTTTACGGAGTATAATAAATTTGTTGAGATGTTTGTTTAATCAAATAATGAATATAAAATGGCTCATGATGAATGTGATAATGAAATTATTAGGTTCGTATTACAATTTGAACAATATAATTAATGTTGACCGAAATAGATACGAATGTTCAAATGGTTTTATCGATAACGGATGTTTATTCTAACTTAATTGTAGTTATTAGGCCCGCAGGATACATACATGTTAAGTACCATCTTCCCATTTTACATAAACATCCGATGTTTTGTGAATCGAACTTAATTGGCCAACTTTAGCAGATGTAATTCAATAGTTTGGAGGGGAGCTCGTATTGGCGATAAAATAATAAAATTTTACATACAACATCACATTTTATCGTCAATATTCCCAGTTGTGTATTTTTTCCACCAACGTAGAGCATCAATTTGTACGTAAATGCAGTCAATTCTCTCAATCGGTAAGCTTTGGCGTTATTATTATTCCGCACCAATTGGAAAGTTCTAGATGTATTGTAGGAGCTACATGAAACTGGAGAAAATTTAATATAGATTGCAATATGTAAATAATTAGCAATTTGTAAACTTAAATGTAAAAATTACTAAAATAAAAATTAATAAATAAAAAATGAAAAAAATTAATTTGGACAACTTTGTAGTTAGTTGTCAAATAAACCAAAGTCGCCATATTCTTTGCTCAGTATCGCCCCAGTATAAGACCACAATTCAGAAATTCTATGTTGCTTGTAATGGCTTTAACTGTATTTGTTGACCAGATCTGAATAGCCAGGTACTTCCTCACCTTCCTCTTCCCCATCTCATTCCCCTCCTACTACCTTCAGTCTCACAAAATATCTCAATTGGAGATGCCAAAGTCTCACTAGCTCCAGACGGGAGCAGTTGGGACTCTTGTGCGGTATTCATATTTTAAAAAAATGTAGGTATCTAACGCCTTTCAGATGTTATCCAAATACGTACAACCCGACTCGCAGAAAGTGAAGCTACGATTTCACTTCACAATTTTTTATTACAAGTTCTTTATTTGTTTTTTTTTAATTAGAACTGTTTTAGAAAACTTTATAAAATAATCTTAGAATATCAAAAATTTACTTGTAAAGTTTGGCGGTACGAGCGTGGAATGCTTTTTATATGTATTGCTCAATGAGAACATAGTTTTCGTTTAAAAAAAGTTGTTATGTGTATTTGTTTTTAATTATGAATGCCTTTGGAAAAAAAATTCTCTTAGGGCCTATGTCATCTTTGGAATGCTATGTGGGGCGTTTTTTAGGGAAAGCAAAGGTGGGCAAAAGCATCGGACGCTAGGACCTAGACAAATCTCACCCTATAAACCCGTACACCCTGTTAAGCCATCAAAAATAGCGAACCACTTGGGGTGACCTACGGCAGGGATGTTGATTATCCAATAAATGCTTTCCGGGGCGGCGAATTGTGGACATACATGTAATGGTAGTTTGATTTGAAGGGTGATACATAAAAAATAAATTTAAACAAGGTACCTACTTCAAATTTGATAGACCAATTATCTTTTTAACCCTTCACTTTGTTCAATAGCAGAGCAATTGATTTGAGTGCCCTTAATTTTTTTTTAAGTGATATAAATTTTGGTTCACACAAAATGTAAAACGCCCTTACCACTTACATACTATTTTCAATGTAACTTTTATTCATATAAAAGAGGTTTCACAACATTAACATTGCTGTTACCGCTCCAAGACTTAAACATATTATTATTATTAAAAGTTTTAAAGAACAACATAAATTTAAAAGAAAAACCAAAGAAATTTTTTTTTTATACGAACCTTATTAATTACAGAAGGTTCGTTGTAGAGTACCTCAGGTCACAACACAGACCAAAAAAATTCAATTCAATACTAAAACAAGTCTAAAATAACAAATAAAAACAAAATTTAAAATAGTTTCAGGACACATTCTATGACGTTTCCAATGTACATTTTAAAATAATAAAAACAAAAAAATATTAAATAAAAATAAAAAACTTATATTTTTACATAAAATTAGAATAATATTCACATAATTAACGATAATCTTATAATATGTTTCATTTCAAAACGATTCTTAATACATAAAAAAAAAAATTACATTAAATTTAGACCATCAGATATTACTTCATTATCGCTCAAATTGAGGATATTCTGAGGAACCGAAGTAACAAAACAAACATTAGACTTCACATACTGACCTGAGATGCACCACAGCGGACCTACTATTGTTTTGACAAATTGGATTACTTAACAAACAAAATATATTTATTGAATAATCTTACAAGTGAATATGTTTCACTTATAACTATAATCAATCTCAATTTCATTAATTTATTCCACACATCAAAAGTAATCTAATAACTAACCCGGGTGAGAAAAAGAACCGGAAACCATTTTCAAACAGTGTGTTCTTGACAAGACTTCAAAATACGTTTTGAATAATAATTTTGTAAAAATGCCACAGCTGATCAATCCTGGCGGTAGAAATGAGTATTATTTAAAGCGTAAAAAAGTAGTAATATTGTCAGGAAAAAAAGAATAACCCAGGTACTATAAAGTGGACTGCAGGACGCAAGAGGTTAACCTATCGTAAAAAAAAGTAATTTGTTCTAACTGGAATAAAAACGGTGAGTGTTGCATATTGTGTTGTAAGTCCTTATGAAGTCGTAGAAATTCGATGATGGGAATATTTGACGGTTCCCGCGATGAAGATATTAGACTTTGTCGAATTCCGATGCTGCAAAAATATATTATAATACAAACGATTCCTGATGGTGAATATAATATATCATATTCTTTAGTATCATGATGTCTGGCGAAATTAAGCACCTGTATCTATGAAGTAACCTGTATATGTATAATTTTTATGTATCTTAAGATATCTTTCAACTTTCTGTTAATTTGCGTAAGTATACATTTTCTGTTTTGTGTAAATGTTTTCATAAAAATAATTATTATGAATAAGTAGGTTGAAGTTTCACATTTAATTGTATTTATTATTCCATTAGTGTTATTTTAATTTTATTGTCTTTTTAATAATGTGGCTTATATGTTGTACAAACAACACAAGCACCAAACACCACATTCAAAAAGTAAAAGAAAAAAAATTACCACTAATTGGTGTATTTGGTAGAATAGCCCATCTTCTACCAATACAAGTAAAGAGGAGATTATACTTTAGTTTAATTCAATCCCATCTAAATTATCTCATTATAGAAATAAGGAAACACAAACATCACATACTAAACGAAAATCAAATAATACAGAATGAAGTTATAAAAAAACTTTTTAACTGTAGACCAGATTACCCCACCAAAAGAGACCAAGAAGCGAACTTACTGAAAATCAAAAAACTGTACAATTTTTACCTTTCGTTCATTCTTATATTAATAATTCCCTTTGACATCATTGCATAGTCAGGATACCAAATGCGCGCCCAATATTACATTTTTACAAGGTTGACATTTGTCGCACGTGAACTGATAGTTTCTACAACTCATTGTAGAGTTCAACAGCTTGTCTATGGAATGATTTGCTGGCCTCTGTGTTTCCTCACTCCTACAACGTGGACATCTTCAAGATCCACGTTTATTTCTTCCTCTCGTCAAAAATAACCCTCCATAAAATTTTCTCAATGATGTCATTTGACGGCCGGCGTAGTCCAGCGGTAATAATAATAATAATAATAATTGGATATAATAATAAAAATCACCTCAAGGGCGCTGTACAAATTTGAATAATTTCTACAATCTTACTTCTAAGTACACACTAGAAAATATAAAAAACCTATGGCTAAAACAATGGATGCAAATCAGCGATACAAAACTATATGTACAATGCATCTGAACAACCAGCGCGGTGTAGCCCAAAAATGTAAATGTACATGTATTTTTTTTTTTTTTTTTTTTTTATTATTATTATATATTTATTTTTTTTAAATGAAAATGTACAGGACCATACTTACCTGGTAGGTCACTTTAGGTAGGTAGGGCATTAGATTCCCATTCCGAAGGCCGCGGGTTCGAACCCGGCGTGCGGAAATAAATTTTATTTAATTGATTTGTGTTATTTCACAATTAATTATTTAAAATAATATATAGCATATTTGCGGCACGTTCCAGAGTGGAAGTGGAAGACATTTAGTATCGCCCTGGTGTAAGACCACCATTCAGAATTGAAACGTTACTTGAAATGGCTGTAGCCGTGTTTAGTGACTAGATCTGAATAGCCAGGTACTTCCGCACCTTCCTCTTACTCGTCTCCTTCCCTTCCCCATTTACCTTCAGCCTCAAAACATACCCCAATTGGGGATGCCATAGTCTCACTGGCTCCAGACGGGAGCAGTTGGGACTCTTCTGAGGTATTCACAATAAAAAAAAATGTATAATAAAATTGGCCCTGAAAAATTATCCATTGATGACATATGCCTTGAGGGAAATTATTGTTCGCAGTGCCTCTTGTGTGGAGTTAATGTAAAAAAGGTTTAAAAATAACATCTATCTATCTATCAGACTAAAATGTGTTAATATTTGTTGCAGTGTCCCTGGCGCACGGAGAGCTGCAGGGCCCGCAGTTCGCGGTGGAGCCGCCTCACAAGCTGGACTTCGCTAACAATACGGGGGCGAGGGTGCACTGCGCTGGACACGGAAGCCCTACCCCTGAGGTGACCCTAAATCTATATTTCTACCAGCTTTAAAAATACCAATGTATTGATTAGTAAAAAAATTTTCGATGAATCTTCGGTTCCGTGACAATTCAACAAAGTGACATTTCAACACTCCTTTGCCATTAAGTTTTTTTTCATAATTTTTCAAAAGATTGATGAAGTCGCACATTGTTGACTGGTCTGGTCACTGAATTTTCAAAGCAAATTTTTTTTGCATTACAATCGTTTATCTTACTTCAAGTTATTTTAGAAATTATTATTTAAACAGCCAAGAACGGCTCTTCAGAATATCAATGTCAAGCAAAAATATTCTTTAAAGAGAGTTACTTTAGAGTTATTTATCATGTAACAATGATGTTTCAGATGAAACTTCGATATTCTGAGAGGTCAAAATTTTGACGTATGTTTCAGATTTTATTGCATACTTAGCTAAAATCGGGTAGTAAAACTAGTAACTTATAAGGGAACTATTGCGACCCGTGAAAAATCACGGGAAATTATAATTTATACTTAGATTGGTGAAGCTGAAAGAATTTATACAATATTTACGAGTATACCTCCGGATCACATCGCCTTCCAAAAACGATTCCTGCCAATTTTATTTATATTATGCATAATTATATTTTTTCTCAAATTAGGGAAACGTCTGAAATTAACCTTTCGGTTGAATACCGTTAATAAATCTGAAAAATTATCTTTAAAAGAAATACATTTTTAGAACTTATAATAATTGTCTTATAACTTATAATATATAGGTAGGTACCTAATTTATCACCTTTATTTATTTATTCATTTAATATTTATACTGCCCATAAGTAGGCACGAATGTGTCAGAAAGTAGGGATTTTCAAAAGTACATTTAATACATTTGAAAAATGTTTTATGTATGAAGATTACTAAATTCCCAAATCATATTTTATCCTTATGTAATACTACATTACTTTGGTGAAAGCTCCAAAGTTGATATTTATGAAATAGGTAGAAACCAGCGACGTTAATCCCTGCGTAAGTACCACACCGTTCTGAATTGGGTGTAAGTACACATAAACCACATAATATTTTATGTTATTTGGAAGATTAATATAAATTTTCTCGTGAAATTTACGCATAACCTAAAATGTCGGTAAACGTTAATTCACGAAAATAACGGTTTCAATCTTAATGTTATTTATTACCTATTACTATGTCTGGCGGTATTATCGCAAGGACTTACATAAAATATATTAAATTGATCGTAATATTATCCTCAGAAAACTTTGAGAATTTTAGAAGGACTAAAAACGAATCGGAAAAATTTGAATAATCACATTTTGAACCCTTGTTAGATTTGTTATTTTTTATTTCTAGAATGCAAAAAAACATTTTTCATTAATTGTAGGTAAATGTTATATCTATATTTACCTGTTGTAATTAGGTGCCCGGACAACTCAACAAAGTGGCACTTCATTACTCCTTTGAAAAAAAAAAGTGATTGTGGTGTAAAAAAACCTGGTTAAATAGGCTACGTCGGGTTTGATTATGGGTTTTTGAAAGGTGTGTTGAAATGCCACTGTGTTGAGTTGTCACGGAATCCTACAATTAATGAGACAATAAAAACGAAAATTTAGTTTCGTAAAACTAATCAATACATTTTATAAAAGTAAGTAAAAAGCCTTTTACGCATATCACAAACAATAGTCTTATTAAAGGAATATTTCCATTTATGTACAAAAAAAGTGTACAGTTTGCCGGTAAAACTCAGAAAGGAGTCCCGGTACGATTAAGGGTGTTATATGGTGTGGTAGTTCTCTAATCTCCATCCATGAAGAAGATTTCCCTTTTTACCTGAATGACGTGCTTTTGAAGATATAAGGGCCTGGAAGTTTCATCCTCTAGAAATTTCTAGAACAGTCCAGAACATTCGAGAGTAATCGGGAGCATTCAACAATATTCCAGAACATCCTAGAACATTCTGGAATGTTTTGAAAAGTTCTGGAATAGTCTGGAACGTTCGGGAACATCCCGGAAGATAACAGATCATTGTGGAACATTCCAGAACACTCTCGAATGTTGTGGAATGTTCTGGAACATTGTGGACCATTCAAAGCCTTTATATTTATATGGGAGGGGGATAGCGGACTACCACACAATCTCATATCAACTCCCTGAGCGAAGCCGGGTACCGCAGCTAGAATTAATAATGTAAAGTCAAGTTTATGGTCAGTGGCTGAGTTGGCGTCGCTTGTGGTTCCCACCCTGGAGTCGGATCGTGTGTTCTACTTGGCTGTTTTAAGTCCTCCTTCACGGCACAAGCAACATTTTTAGCTTATTGCGTTGGTAGTAAGAGATATTAAAATATTGTCAGATCTGACATATTGTAACTCCGGAATGTTTGTCTGTATTTAAAAAAAATACGATTACTGATGATAATTTTTGCCTGTGAGAAAATGTTAAAGAAAGTAAACTGATTTTTTATTGGAATAACTTTTCAAATACTTTTTGCAGTTACGTCTAACTTATACGAGGGAAATTAGTTAAGGACAATATTTTAAATTCTGAATTTGAAATATGAGATCAACAAAAATGACAGAAAAAAGAAAGGTCCCAATGGCCGAGTTGGTTGAAGCAGCGTGTCTTGGTAAGACAAGAGATCCTGGGTTCGAGTCACATTTCCAACCGTAACTTTTTTTGTTGTATTTTTCTGTTTCGTGCTTTTTTAGATTTATTTATATTGGGTTTTTTTAATTTTATTTTATTCACTTTACGTGAGAACAATCCAGTTATAAAAACTCAGTTATTAAACAATTTAAAAAATCTACAATTAAATAAAGACACATAAAATTAGAAAAACAAAAACATCACAATTAAAAATAAAAATATAAAATTCTATACAGGCTCACTCAAGTAACACATCATTACAATGAGTGGCAAGAGGCACAAGCAACATGAGAGGCATTCATAGAGAGATAATTGACACAATATAGTTAGTTAATATTTTTTAACAGCGCCAGAACTTTTTTCTGAATCCATACAAACTGTCGACGAAAATATCTACTTCAGCACATTTGGGTCAGAGGGCTAAAGTAGGCGATATTATTTTTAAATATATTCAGGTAAAAAATGTTACAGCGTCGTAAACAATGGGAATTGGGGACATTCATTTCAACATTGCTAAGACATAATGTAGTATCAAGATGGCCGTGAATAATTTTATGTAAACATATTAGATCAGTCAATTGCCTTTTAGTTTTGAGTGTTTTCAATCTTGAAGTCATCACGATATAAGTCGAATGATCTAAGTTAGTTATTATTAGTTACTACCTTCTTCCTCAATGAAATTAAATGAGCAATTATTGATAAAATCTTCCCACTGAGAGTAAAATTGTAGTTACTCGTTCAGGTTGTTTAAAAGTACATGGCGACCGTTTATGTAGCTATTTTTGTTTGAATAAATGTGTTTTTTCGGTTCCTAACTAAAAAATGTATAAGCAAAAATTAAAACATTGTTAAAAACTCGTATTTTTAGTTGTTATAGCGTATAATTTATCGCTCTCCTAACTTGGAAAACTCACTTTATTCACAGTTAAAATTAAGAAAACATATTTGAATAACTTGCAGAGGCAAGACAAAGCAATAAACAAGGAAACTTTTTGCGGGGTCTTTTTATTTCATACACTTAGAAGATGTTGCAATTTGTTTTTACGCGATGTACCTCATTTACATATAAAGTAGTGTTATAAAAGTCCGAGACGATTGCCGCTGTGGGAATTTCATATCATTCTGCTGAGTGTAATGTTGCCGCATATTACATTTCTGTTACGGAGTTTCCCCACAAACGTGCGCGGGGAGGGAAAATTACCCAATGTGTGGGAAACGCGGGCGGCTGACATACTTTATGACCCGAAATGCTTTATTTAAATGGAAAAATGAAATTTACGTCGGTGTGGAATTTATTTCAAGAATTATTTAAAATGTATTTTAGAATTAGTAACAGAACGGATGACTGGAATCACGCATGGATCATATCGCAATGCAATCATAAATAATTTAATAAAAACATAACGTAAAATATTTTAACCCTCGAGATTTTTCGAACAAAAATTGTACATTACTTTGTTCCTTCTTCTCTCATCAAAATAAATATGTTTTATTATCACAAAACAAACCCTAAATATTCAATATTTATCGTCACATTCGTCAATATTTATCAAATATCATGATATTTATCGAACGTGTAAAATAGCGTATTGAGAAGAAGATCTGGGAAGTAAACAGGTATGAGAGGTAGGTAGGAATCTGGGATGATGTGTCGAGAGATTCCGGCTCACCCCATGAACCCGGGCATGCCTGCTAAGTCATCAAACATAGCGAACCATTTGGGGTAACCTATGGCAGAGGTGTTGGTTATCCAATAAATGCTTCCCAGGGCGGCGGTACCCATATCCGCCTCCCAAATAACAGAAGTTAATATTGAAGTTCTGTGAAAATCCTATTCAAGTTATTTTATTATCCAAGCACTGTGAAACAACCCAGCCATGATCAAATACAAACAGAACATCGGTAGAACTTTCACAAAACTTTAATTTTATTATTGAAAGTTGATAAATTGTTCAAATTCTGTGAACTAATCCGTCCTTAGAACATGCCAATTCGAGTCATTTCTAAACGTACTATAACACTTTCTATTCTTCTGTCTATTTAAACAATGGCCAATATTTTATTTAACGGGTAAAAGCCCTAAAAGATTACACACCACACTACATACATTATAATATTATGTTTACATGACCTTTCTAGCCTTGATCCAGGGCTTCCTTCAAATATCTTTGACGGCCTCTGGACGGCACCCCTTTTATCCAAAGATGGCCATTATTATTTAAGAACGTAAAGCCATCTCATCGGTAGCTAATATCTGCTGCTCTTTCTGACCTAAAGACGCCATCAATGTTTATCTGATTAATAATGTGGTTAAATGTAGAGAAGTCAGTTTTCCGAGTAATAAAACATTTAAGCCAATCCATATCCAACTTCGATTTGGAATTTCAGGAGCTCTAGCACAGTGAAATCTATTACTTTACAATATCGGATCGATAGACGTGACTTTATATCAGTTTTCAATGTTGACAGCCGATCCGATATTGATCAAAATATGCATTGGTACTTTTTGACACTAACCGGTAGTTATTCAGTAAATGAGGTCTTTATTTATTTTTAAAACATTTTCGTTTCTCAAAGATCGAGCAGAATAAATTGGTTGGATCTTAGATGCATTATTTTTATCTATAAATAGAGTATACGTCTTTTTTCATTTCTAAGCGCTTCGTTAGTTCAATACGTTAATAAATAAGCTAGTAATTTTGCAGAACGAATGACAGCATTAAAAAATATGCGTATACGAACAGTTAATGGAAATATATCTGACTAGCTTCTGCCCGCGACTTCGTCTGCGCAGGATTAGTACTTCTATTAGTAGCCTATTTTCTTTTCCTAGGTCCCATCCATGAATATAACAAAATTCCGCCGTTCTTCCACGTAGCTATTCACAAGCGACGCTACCGCTACCTGTCAAACAATTTTGCTAGTGTAGCACCTAGCGGCGTTTTCAAACATTAATAATAGTATGGAAAACACAGACGAGCGGCGATCGCGTCGCTTGAAGGTAGCTCCATGGAAGAACGGCGTTAACCTATTTATTTAACATATCTATAATTCTTGATTCGATTTAAGTATTCGGCGAGTACTTCAAATAAATTCACTAATTTAAATATTTTCAAAAATAGAATTTTGATTTAACAATCATTGTTTTGCAAAATGTCATTCTCAAATTTTGACATTTTATATTAAACAGTACATAAGTATTATTTTTTTATATAGTGAATATAGCTAGCTCAATAAATTATATCCTTTATGTTATTATGATGTATGAACTATATTATTGTAAAGTTTCATTAAAGTCCATTCAGTAGTTTTTGCGTGAAAGAGTAACAAACATACATACATTCATACAAACTTTCGCGTTTATAATATTGGTAAGATTCCATTTAGACCGTGCTAAAATGTATCAATCGGCGGTCGGAATATCTCTTATCAACGTGACCGTGCTCGAAAATATTGATAATTGACCATAGACGACGGATTTAGTCAATGTCGTATTGATATAGTGTTTTAATCGCTCGTCGGTGCTAGACCTCCAGGACTAGTAATCATTTTAAGTATGTCGTTTTAATCATATACGAATATTATTTTATATATTACAGGCGTTGAAATACATCGGAATAATCCCGGTCCGTTACAAATTTAAAGTAAATACAGCATCGATACACTTGATTTAATTTCTATTTTAGAATTGGGTCATCCAGACTACATATTAATTTTATAAAATGGCAGAGGTTGAAATAGGATTGAGCAAAGGTTTGCAGAAATCTCGCCAAATCCAAACCCTGAACCAACTTAGTATGTTTTCTATTGAAATATTAGACAATAATTGTTTCGAGTTAAATTATAATGCCTAACTCCTCGCATAATCGGAAAATTAAAAAAAATACTTCTTTAAAAAAAATGACAACGGCACAAATCACATTGAAAAAAAGATTGTTTTGTTGTTTAAAAATGTTTGGAAATTTCCTACTACCACTACAGAAAATGGAAAATGTTGCTTGTGTTGTGATAAGGACTTAGCCAGTCGAGGAATTGAACACGGGACGCCTTGGTGGGACCCAAACGCGACGCCAACTCAGCCACCGACCGGTTATCTGTATTATAATAAATTACCAATGAAGAAGGGGTGGCATGATATTCAATGACTTCTGTTTTATCTTGATCGTTTTGCATTTCATGATGGTGGCCATTTTAATGGTTCAGTAATTATTGTTATTTTTCAAAAATGAAATTTTCGTGTTTCTTTAAACTTTCTTCGCATTTTTTAATATAATGGTATACAAAATACTTGTTATTGAGATAGTGACGATTCATTGGACAAATTGTACTATACCTTTTTAAAATATTTATTTAAATCTAAATTCGGTTTTTAATTGAGTAGGTAGATATTAAAGTACCTACTTACAAATGTCATGATTTCGGAGGAAATTTTATTTTTCAATTATTAAATATTAGTGAATATTAGGAACATATTTATATGGTCTACTACTGTTCACAGAACTACTTATAGGTACATAGCCTATATACATATAGCATATATATATATATACACATATAACCTACATACATATTTGTCGTAATACAAATAGTAATGTCAAATTAGAAGGCTTCACCAAAGTAGGTAGAGCACGGAGACGCTAGAAATCATAAGGAATACAGTCATAACCAGTAACTTATCAAGCTATATATTCCAGATTCTATTTCCTTACGTGAAATTTAAACCGAATGAGTTATCACCCACGTTCCTGTGTGATTCTGTTAGAAGATTGATCTTAAGTATAGTCTGTAAACCTCTGGGAACGATATTAACGTATCATGGTGCATAAAAATTCAGCTCGGTGGAGAACTAACGTTTACCGTTTATATACGAAAACCAAAAAAAGTGTTGTTGAGCCACTGATTGATAAACTGATAAATAAATCTTTTTTATTGCTGTATAAATGAAATATTTTTCTCAATCAAAATTATTTTAGCAAGTACGCAAAATACTATTCGAAAGTCTTACATTAATTATAGATCATATAATATTTTTTACACACTTCAAGGATTGCTTCATGTCACTATTATTTAAAGAAGCACTAAAATGTTTATTCAGAAATGAAAATTCTAATTTGAAAATCATTTTTGTTGCTTGAATTTCAAATACCTGCTTTTTTCATTGTGAAAATGATTTCCGTCGGGTCTAGTGGGAGATCCAGATATACTATAATTTCTCACAGGACCAATGTCATCTTTGGAGATGGTGTAGGGTATTTTCAAGGAAGGGCATAAGAAGAAGTTCTGGGAAGGAAAGAGACATGAGGGATGGGTAGGAATCTGGAATTTAGTGTGTCCAAGTCATCCGCCAAGGCCGCCAAGACCTAAATCAACCTCACACTATATACCCAACCATCTCTGCTAAGTCGCCGGATGTAGCGAACAACTTTTGGAGACCTATGGCGGAGATGTATGTTATCCAATAAATGGTTCCTGTGACGGCGGTACCCATTTCCGCCTCCCAAAATTTCAAATTTATAATTGTGGAAGATGTCCATTGTTCTAATGGATTAATCTGCCAATCATATGGATATTTTTGAGCCTATTTGCAGAAAGACATCATTTTCTGGTTAGTACATTTTTCTATACACATTTACGATACTTCTAATAACAATCCTTGAGGTAAAAATAGGCCTCGTGCATAAATTACTTTTATTATTTCCAATGGTTAAAGTGTTGTATAAATGATTCTTTTATTTTTATTAAATATGTGAACCACAATGCGATTGATTTCTACAATAATACAAAATATTTCGAGTTATTAATGGGGGGTAAGGTTTTAAAGGCGAAAAAAGCATATTTTCATGATTTTTTTTTTGGAGATATGTATAATGTTGGTTTATTAATTTCATATACATTATAGTATAATATCTGATATCTTTGAAAAAAAAATTCAATTAAAAATATCAATAAATAAGTCCATGAGAGCGAATCTCCGGAGCCGCCGCGAAAAAAGGTTTTTATGCGGTGAACATCGTAACTCGTTACCGGATCATATGAAACAAAAAATTGATATGCGTTTAAAAGTTGATATGTTTTCGCAGGTAATCAGGGAGAGTTTTTTTCTTTATTTTTGGCAGCATTTTGAAGTGAAAATCTCGATTTTTGCTAAAAAATTTCGGTGAATTTGTTATTAAAAAATGGAAAAAAATATAAAACATAGTAAAAGAACAAAAAACTCTCCCTGACTACCTGTTGATTTATGTGAAGAAATAGTGTAAAAAATTTCAAAAGGATCGGTCAAGAAGATTTTGAGTTATGATGTTCACGAACGTATTTAAAGTTTTTTCTACTCGAAAATGCGGTCGAAAATCGAAAAGTGTTGAAATTTTTGATCAAATACTCTCGACATGTAGTATATTCAGAAAAAAAAAATGGCTTTAAAATCTTACCCCACCTTTAATTGAATATTTACATTGCTATTATGGTTTTTGATTAAAATAAGTTAAAATTGAATATCATTAAAATAAGAAAAAGATTTTGAAATCAAGTATATTTGTTGTTAATAAAATGTTATTACACATATATTGGTTAATTTCATTGGAGTACTGGTCGAAATGCTGTGCCTACCCTAATCAAAGAAATTTAGTGATTGCTTATCAAAATTTATGTTTCCGTGAAATTGGCAAGTAACTTGTACGCTCCGATATAATTTGAAATTTTAACGAACAAAAGTATTTGTTGTTAATAAATTTTTATGTTAAAAATTAAAAAAATAAAAAAATTACACAAATATGAGGTAATTTCATTGGCGTAATTAATGGTCGATATGCTGTGCCTACCATAAAAAAAAAATTGTGATTGCATATCAAAATTTATTTTTTCGTGAAATTGGAAAGGAACTCGTACGCTCCGATATAATTTGAAATTTTAACGAACAAATGTATAACCATGATTTGATTTTAGTGTTGCGCTTCCTCCTTATTTAGCCGACGTTTCAGACACAGTAGCGCTAACCGAAAGTTGGCTAAATAAGGTAGAAGCGCAACACGGTATAATAACCCAAAAAAATAATCACGATAACTTGTACGCCCATTTATTCAATTGACCACCAAAATAAGCAAAGAAATGGCAATTTTCATATAGACAATGCACAATTATTATAGCCAAAAATGAAAAACTACAGAGCTTGGTCAAAGAGCGATGCACGCTACTGGTAAAATACTGGAAAAGGAAAAATGGGCTCGGTTGAGAAAAATTGCCATTTGAGTTTCTGAGTATTGAGTAATCTTTAGAAATCCAGAAACACTTGCACCCACTTAGCCAAGAATTTTCATGTTGTGTTTGAAAGGAAAACTTTGATCAAATAACGAACCATTTCCCATGAAAATAATTTGATCGTTCCCTCGCAAAGTTCTGAATTTCTATTCAACGTACTTTTATTCGGGTCTTTTTACGATTTTGAAAATAAATAACTCGCATTAAGCGCTATTTTCTTCGCCTCTCTCACAATAAACTCGGTTTTGGCCGTTATATCGCATAATAGAAACCATGAGAGAAATTCATTCATGAAAGAAAATAGTTGTCTCTACTATTTGGGGCACAACTTAAGATGTTCACCAAACAAGATACTTAACAAACTTGCTAGTAAAAATACTCTGTAATACAAAAGGTGTAATCCTGATAAACACGAGATGATTTCAGGCTTAGATTAGGTCTGGCTTTTTTGCTGAGTGGATTTTGGTAGTACGGTTATGTTTTTTGTCAGCTTGTGTACGAAACTTGGTACATTACTAGATTTTGGTTCATCTTTAAGAAGTTTATCCACTGTCAAAGAGTTATCAACTAGGGAGCAAAAACAAGATAAATGTCTGTGAAATTATGTTCATTCAGTGTGCGCCCGTTAGTTCTATCAATACATTATCTTCTAAGGAATATAGTTACCTACGTTGTTTGTGATTACGACGTGGAACTTTGGGATACTTAGCGTTAAAGACATAAGTTTCTGGTGGCTTCTATTTATACAAGCATACTTTGAAGAAAATTCAACTCATGTTTTGCTATATAATGTTAATATTACTTACCAAATATTGCAGATATGGTAAGATAAACGTTTTACTACTAATATGGAATAAATTACATATCTATAAATTATTAGATATTGCTTTTACTTTGGGAGGCGGGTACTAGCACTAGTGCCCCGTGAACCATTATTTGTTAACACACGTTTATAAACAACTCTGCCATTGGTCACCCTAAGCGGTTCGCTACGTTTGGACTTAGCAGGGTTGCCCGCGTTCGTGGGATGAGGTTTGACGAGGACTTGAGGGTAGATGCGGTTGTCCACCAGCTGCGTGGTGGGCCGGATTGGGAGAGGCTGTATGAGGCGGAATCTTTGACCTCTCCAGCCGGATTCTCTCGGACATACTGACCCCTAAGATTTCTACCCAACAGTAATACCTTCTCAGAACTTTCTCTCCGTCCTTACCTTTTAAAAACCCTGCATACAGCATCCCCAAAGATGACATGTAAGATAGTCCTCCTTTAATGAAAAAAACTTATTTTTTGATAGTTGAAAGAATATTTCGAAACATAATAAAAATCGACCGGTCAGTGGCTAAGTGGGCATCGCGTTCGGGTCCCACCTGAGATTTTCAAATATTGTCAGGTTATTCGTACCGGAGAAGGTTTGTCTTTCTTTTAAAATTAATTAAAAAAATATTTTCTGGTGATGAAGTTTATTTAGCGTTATGAATTCAGTTGGTTAGATCTTGAAATTCATTCAATAAAACACTGATATTTATTACTTTCGTTCTAGAAATAATTTAGGAAGCATATTAGGTACTGCTATTTTGTTAAGTAATTTTTAGTTGTAATTCAATATGAAATCTCCAGACTTGCTTACCAATACCGAGGTACTCTATCCGCCAGCTACCAACAACTGGACAACTGCATTAAAAATAATGGAACTAATTGTTATAATTTTTCATTTGGTTCTACCCCTACAATACGGGCATTCCCCTAGTTTGGTGGGTAAATTTTTTAAAGTAAATCATTTTTAATTCAAATTAATTATTCAATTCACTTAACCTGCCGCGTTGTAAGTGTTAACCTCTTGAATGACGTATGATGAAAACATGATGGTACACACCATAGAAAATTAATTACAAAGAATTGCGAGGAGCTACAATTCTAAAATTAAAAGCAACGTCTGGGATGATATTGGCGCAAACGATTCTGACCTTGTCCTTGTACAGTTTCTTTATAACTACTCGAAAGCTTTTTGCCGCATTATGGCACTATTTCCAAAGCCTCGGATTTTTATTATATTTTATTATAATATTTTTTTATAAATCTTACGAATATGTGATATTTGACAAAAGATGGGTGAATTCATTGGCTATTTAGAACTATAATCAGTTTGTATGTCTCCATATTCAAATTCGAGGGTATGATTTTTTTAATGTGTGTGGAAAAATTTCCTTTAGCAGTCCGAGAAAAAGTTTTAAATTGCTCTGTCGCTCCAGTGGATACATAAGGGTAAATCGCATTTTGTTTTTTAATCTCAACTGTCACCCGGACACCGGTGTCCGAGCGACAGATGAGAGGTTAATGTCAAAGATATTACACAATTTTTTTATTCATTTTTAAGGTTTTTTTTCGTCAGTGAGACTATGGTAATATAAAACCAATCTTATCTATATATTATTTAAAGCATAGATACTACAAGTTTATTCAGTTGATATATTTAAAGTTGTTATTAAGAAAACTAAGTAATGCGAGTCATTACTTAGTTTTTGAAATTTTAATCAAGTTTATTCATATTGTCGTTAGAATTAATCCCTTTAGATTAAAGTTCGCAAAAGAAGGAAGTTTGAAAGTAAGTACCCAATTTTTCTAGATTAAACCCTTTAAGCTAATCTGCCACAGAGCATAAGGCTTAGAAAATAAATCGAATTTCAAAGAATGAATAAACATTTTTTTTGAAATTGAGCTTTTATTTTATTAACTGATACTTCGGGGTCAGTGTTTCAAAGATTATTCCCAGGATCCTTTCCCATGTAGTCTGTTTCGGTGTTTATGTATTTTGTTGACGAGGGTTAAAAATCTTTCCTAACGCAAATAAATTTTCGGAAAGGCATCAGCACTTTAAAAGCTGTGTCTTCTATTTTGCGGATAGCGATACATTGCTCGCTTGTTGGTTTGTAACTAAAGCTTTCTGACCATATTGCTTAGTTGTAAAGAGCGGGTGCCCTGTAGGGTGGGCCGTCAAAGCCTTTTTTAGAATTGTAATAAATCAGGTTTCAAAAGTTTCGCATTTGAAAACTGAAAACGTAAAAAGTTATTCAAGGTCAACGGTTATTACAAGCTACATTATATAAAAATTCTTCTTCTTAGGTAGTTCCTCATCTTTGGGGATGGTACCCCCACACAATTTCAATGGCGAATATGTCTCCTCTCTCCTCGCGGTTCTGCGATGCGTGAAAGACTGTGGACATTTAACAGTATCGTCATCGTATGTACGTGCAAAGTACAAAATTAAAAAACTAATTATTAATGGAAAAAAATTGTAAAGAAAACTTATATGTTACTTAAACTTATACAAAATGGATTAAAGAACAAAAAAGACAATATTACCAAAATATCATAGCATAAAATAATAAAACATAAATTAACACACAAAACCAGTATAAAACACAATCACCCACAAACACACAACTCATAATATAAATATACCTATTTAAACCTTATATAAAATTTATTTATTTTTAATTTTTTAATCTCAAATCTCTGTTTTTAAGTTTAATTTATCTTAGTCTTATGTTTTTCATATATTTTTAAATGTACAGTGTAAAAATTTTTTGTAGATAAAATGGAGGCCTCAGCACGGGTACACCACCTAGTGAGGCTAACATTATTGAAGTTTATTATAAAATGTAAAAAATATTGAATCAATAAATAAAAATAAATAAAAAAAACACATTTGAACTATAAAATTTCTTTTAATTGCAAATTTATTGATTTTTACTTTATTTTTGAATTTCGTGTGACGTCATCTAGAATAACGAAATACTTCCCAACCTTCTCATTCCCTTCTAGTGAAAACCATGTGTAGATCCAAGTGCAGTTCAACTCCGAATAGTGGAAACTCTAATGCAGTATAAAATAGAACTCCGCGAACGCTTTTTACTAAATGAAACATCAATGGTTTATCTCCATCAAAATAAGTTTTCGAATGAAAATATGGCATAATAAAAAATATCCAGTAGCGCAACCAAAACTCCATAATAGTATTCTTTTCAAATTCGAACCAAACGTTCCATTTACGCTATTTTTCAGACCTGTCCTGAAAAGGCGTCGATCCGTTCGCTGACAGTCACGTGACAATAATGCCTCGCCGCTAATTGGTTGGAACACGTCCCCCATTCCCCTAATTCCCCACCACCCCCTGATTCCTCCTACGCCAACCCCATTCTGCCAACATTCCCCTTCCCCCCTGACCCGTCTGGCGACCTCTCCCCTCAGCCGTGAGCTCTGCCAAAAGCACATATTCACACAAGTCCACTCAGACACTCCCGTGTAATTTGTACACTCGTGTATAAAGCGTAAGTGTACAAAACGAGTATACTGTAATGTGCAATTTGCACACGTGCGAGTAAACTAGATTTTACTCTGTGTCAATATTTGGTAATGCAATTTCATTAAAACTAAAGATTGTCAAGTGGAATATTATATAACTTCAAACTTTCACAACTTTTAGATCGGACAAACCTTTTTTTTAATCACAGGCAAAATAAAAATGTTAACTAGTTAGCATCCGGCCTTTTTCCCGGTGAATTATGTAGAGAGAATATAACGATATTTAACTCTGTTTCTAATTTTTCTCGGATTGCCAAAGGAAATTTTTCCGCCCACATTGATGAATTTAAATATGGAGACATACAAACGAATTATAGTTCTATATAGCCAATGAATTCCCCTATCTTTTGTATATTATCACATATTCGTAGAATTTATAAAAAAATATATAATTAAATCTTTAACCTTAAAACATTTAAAAGAATTTAGAGAATATTTATTTTGTTATATTTTGAATGTACAATATATTATAGTGTCGTTTTAAAAAAAATGTTTTTTTTTTAAATTGCCACATTTTGGCAAGAAAGCAATCCGAGGTTTTGGAAATAGTGCCATAATGTGGCAAAAAGCGCTCGAGTGGTTAATCGTATTCATGCATCTTCTCATACATTATTTTCTGTTATTCAGAGTCTTTCCATGACTCGACACAAATATTTGTTTCAGTCGTTCGTGCCTTCTTCGGGTGCGCTTGACTTCTTATAGCATTCTCTTTCGCGTAATATAATATTCTCCTGTGACTTCTGTCTCCGTTCAACCGCTGCACATATCCAAACTATATAAGCATCCTTTCCTAGTCTTTTTACTTTGCTTTTTAGCCGTTCATACTTTCTACATTAAATGTGGAAATTAACAATTGTTTTAATACCGCGTACAGTCCTCCAATAATGGAGTTAATAATGTGATCTTTTAAATGTTAAACCCCCAAATAATGGGTTAAAAATGCAATTGATTGATCACTGGAAGTAAAATTAAAACTGCGTTAAATATAAAATGGTCTGTTATTAACGGAAAATTACACAAATCTGCGATAAATATAAAATGGTCTGTTATTTACGGAAAATTACACAAAACTGCGTTAAATATAAAATGGTATGTTATTAACGGCCTCCGTGACTATCTATCCAGAGGTCGCGGATTCATCCCGGCGTGCGCAAGTAAATTTTAATCAAATAATTTGTTTTTTCTCATAATTTCATCATCAAAAATAACATGAGGTATATTTGCGGCACGTTCAAGAATGGAAGAGTAGGAAATACTCTCACTATCGCTCTGGTATAAGACTACCATTCAGAATTGAAAGGGTGCCTGAAGTGGCTGTTGCCGTGTTTGGTGACTAGCTCTGATTTGCCAGGTACTTCCTCCCCACTTACCTCCAGTCTCACAACATACCTCAATTAAAGATGCCATTGTCTCACTGGCTCCAGGCGGTTGGGAGCAGTTGGGACCCTTGTGCGGATTCATATTTTTAAAAAAAATTATAAAAATTCAATTAGTTAATAAAACTTTAAATGGATTGCTAATGCAGTCAATATAATACGTATTGCTTGCATTTGATCACTGAAATTTCAGAATATAAATACTTTAGAAATAATTTGATTTAGGTACTAACCTGGAATGCCTGGATTTTATAATGCTCTGACAGAAGACAACTGTACAATTTACGAAAAGAATGCCATCAGACAGCTAACATTACAAAAGTGACATTTGAAGACCTAACAATGAGGTTATTTCATACCTACTTCTCTTGATTTTGCTCAACCAGATGCTCACCCTTTCTAGATTTTTTTTTTTAAATTCACTTCGTTTACCGAAGATTTATTCTATGATTACCAAAATAATTTTTAGCTATATGGTGTAGAAAATAACTTATTAACTCCCGGAGCTGGAGTATTAGATGCGTATGTAGGTTTATAAATTCACTAGCTTCTGCCCGCGACTTCGTCTGCGCAGGATTAGTACTTCGATTAGCCAATTTTCTTTTCATATGTCTCATCTATGTTTATACCAAAATTCTTAACCTATTCATTAAAAATATCTATAATTGTTGATTCGATTCAAGGGTGAGTACTTCAAATAAATTCACTAATTTAAATATTTTCTAAAATAGAATTTTGGTTTACAATCATTGTTTTCAAAATGTCATTCTCAAATTTTGACATTTTCTATTAAACAATAATTATTATTTGTAATACATGGAAAATAGCAAGCTTTGGGTATACATTATAGCCTATATGTTATTCTGATGTCTGAGCAATATTATTGTAAAAGTATCATTAAAGTCCTTTCAGTGGTTTTTGCGTGAAAGAGTAACAAACATGCATACATCCATACAAACTTTGGCGTTTATAATATTATAGTAAGATAAGATAAGATTATTGTAAAGTATCATTAAAGTCCTTTCAGTGGTTTTTGCGTGAAAGAGTAACAAACATACATACATCCATACAAATTTTGGCGTTTATAATATTATAGTAAGATAAGATAAGATTTACATAATATTCGTACCTACCTCGGTAACTTTAAAATAAAGTCTAAATTTTGCGTATCTACTAAGATTCTTGCAACTTATCCCTGTAACAAACTGCTTCAACCCTTCATGTTAATATCTTGTCAAAAACACACACTTGCCATTGTATGTAGTCGGGTTATTGGTAGTATGTACGTTCAACTTGTGTACATTATTATGTAATGTGGCCGACGGATGCGGGTTATAAGATTCATGGATGTGGAAGAAGTAAATTGTGTGTGTCATGGCCGTTCTGTGCGCTTTGCTCTCCGGTCTGCCGAGCTAATACAGAGGTGGCCAACTTGCTTATTGCAAATTTTTATGGAGAAAAAAAATCGTGAGATACGTCTTGGGCAATTTTCGCCGTGCATAACAATTTTCATAAACCATTTTGTTTTTTAAATCTTTATTTAGATGCACACTTTCATATTATATCTAATAGGAAAAAATACAAAGTAATAAATTTAAAAAATACAGTTACGTTGGTATAAGAGCAATAAAAAATATTTTTGTAAGTACCTTCACATAGAAATCACCAATTTATATGTACGTGTCAATATTGTACCTACACATCCTACGAAACGTGCCAAAATATCACAGGTATCGTTTGTTGATAGATGAGGTTATTGTGTTTAATTTCATAGAAAACAAAGAGATTAGAAGCAGAAGGAAGGACTTGAGTCTTTCTGCTTCTAAGAATAAAGGTAGTTGCATCCTTATAAAAAAAAAATTTTGGCTTTTTGTAAATAATAATAATAATAATTGGATAACTTGTATAGCGCCGTTTTTGTGAAAAATCACCTCAAGGGCGCTGTACAAATTTCAATAATTTCTACAATCTTACTTCTAACTACACACTAGACAAATATAAAAAACCTATGGCTAAAACAATGCATGCAAATCCACCGGTTCTTTGATCAGCGATACAAAACTATATGTACAATGCATCTGAACAACTAGCGCGGTGCTGCCTAAAAATGTAAATGTACATGTATTTTATATTTGTAGGTTATTATAAAGTTTTTGTTATTTATAAGCAATGGAAATCGTTAAGAACCTTTGTTTTATATTTCTAATGTTGATCATCGTACTTCAAATTTATATTTTGTAATGATATTTTCAATCATTCTTATTAATTTTAAAAACGATCTAAAACCGTACATTCCTTAACGGTTCGAACTGGCTATATCGCCATTATGTCGTAGAAAACGCTATTGATTGACAAGATGGCTATCACTGACATCGGTCGGCGTGACGTCAACAACGCCATATTCGCGAACAAAATAAACATGTTGTTTTGGCGGCAAAATAAAAATGGCACATTTTAAATCGTTGTAGAACATAATATTCGTCAACATAAAAATAAAACAAAAATTCAATTATTGTCATAATTTTTCTCAGTATAAATATACAGTGAAAGTACCTTATTCTGTGGAATTTCACTCATACTGGTCACGTGGGTTTCGAAGCCATGAGGAGGGGCGTCTTTTCTGTACAAAGCTATCGTTAAAGGAAAAGATTACAGTGGCGCTTTACAAGTAAATGTATCTAGCGTTGCGCCTATAATAGTTATCGTATTTATCCTTCAGTGTTAATACTTTGCTCAGTGTCCAAGTTTAAAGGAAAGGAGAAAATAGGAGCGAACCAAGTTATTTACCATACAAGGTAAATAACTGAAAATTGCCATTAAAAAGGGAAGATTTTAATTTTTTAAATTGCTATTAGTAGAAACTACGTTACTATAAAACTTTCATACAATTTCAACATCCCAAATTACAACAAATAAGGCGGCGATTGACTAAAACAATGGCTCGCAATGGCCCACTTGGCAACCCCTGCATAATATAAAGTACGCCTCCGTGGTGCCGTGGTTAAGACGTATACAAGGCGAAGCAGGAATTTGCGGTAGGATCTTGTGATGTTGTTATATGAGAACGTAATATTTTAACGTGGATAAATGTAAATATTGTACATAGGTTGTTTTAATTAAGGAATTAAATTCCACACTCCTTGCAAAATTCATCAAATAATTTTCTCGTACAGAGGTTTCGTTAGCATTCAAAAAGAAGAAAAAAATTACTTAAGACGGTTTGAAAGGAAGAAATGTAAATATGAATGATAGAGAGAGGTAATAACATTAATAAAAAAACGATTATAATTTTTTTTTCTTTATTTGTAACATATTGTTTATACAGTTTTTTTTTTACATGCTTTTCGACTACCACACTAGACACACGTCCGTATTATGGTAGTCGAAATTTAAATATATAATTATATAAATGCAATAATATAAATGTAATACATGTGAATTTTTTCAGATATTGTTTTGTTAAATGTAATTAATATTTGTATAAAATGTAATACTTTAGCTGGTTCACCAGTTAAGTATGTAGCACAGAAATAAAACCAACCGTAGATAGTTGATTTTTATAAGATAAAATAAATATAAATGTTTGTTTTCTATGATTGCCACGAAACTTTGGGAATATATGTGCACATACCCGGGATGGTTATAGGATAGTGAGCTCTGGCGTTATGAAATTATTTCTAATACTTGAAAAAATTAGATTGCGATGAAAATTTGATGAGTTGTTTTGAACATGCCCGCGAAGGTTTCAATATAAATACTGGTGAATATGAAATTTGCATAAAAAATTAAATAAGTCACATTCGAGTTGTTTGAAAAATGGGTATATTTTATGAAGTTTAGCGGCAGGGAAAAAAATCGCGAGGGGAGGAATGCGGGAGGGGTGGAGGGGAATTAAGGCGTGGATCGTGGGAGGGGGGAAGAGGGAAGGGGGAAAGCGGAGGAAAAGGGAGTTTGCGAGAAGGGTGACAGCGGAATAGGGGAGGGGTAACGTGGAGAAGTGGAAAGGGGAACTCGTGAGGAGACGGAGACGCGTGAGAGGAACGGGGACGAATGGGAAAGACCACGCAAGGAGAAACAATTGATTTATTTAAGTGGCTTTTCAACGCATGGCGGGTATCAGCTTTGTCAAGTAGAATTAGATATAACAAGTAGAATTAGAAATACTGAGATTGTTCCGTATATTATATAGCTTAGGTATAGTATGTTTAAGTAACGGAATCATGTAAAAGATACCACTGGTCATAATTAATTAGAGCAAATATGTTAATAATGTTATGTTTGCTTTTATCCACGTTCAAACACAGTTTAGAACTTCTTAAAAATACTTGGTTCTTTTACAAACTGTTTATTTACGATAATAATAACTCTGGGCTCTGCGAATATACTAGGTGACTGGTAGGTAAATTCTGGGGCGCAGCTCTGTCCGCACCGCCTATATCCTTACCCTCTCGATAACTCTATAATCCCGCCATCTGACGGAAACCAGTCGAAGCTAAATAACTCCTGCCATCTGTGGCTAACTTGCTAACCTGCTGGTCCAATACACTACATATATTTCGATATTTAAAATAAAAATTTATAATCATTATTATTATTTATTTTATTACAGAATGTGGGAGTTTATTGCCCACCAGTGTACTATGCAAATTAAAAATATAAATATAAAACAACAAAGTGTGTGATTTAAGATTATCAAAAGTATTTTTGTTATTTATTTTTGGGGTCTTATGCCGTGTTGTGCATCCTCCTTCTTTAGCCAACGTTACAGTGTCCAATAAATAACAAAGTATGTAGAAGGGTCAGTGGTTGAGTGGGCATCACGTTTGAGTCCCACCCAGGCGTTCCGTGTTTGATTCCTCGGCTGGCTAAGTCCTCCATCACAACACAAGCAACACCTTCCGCTTAGTGTGGTGGTAGTAGGAGATTTTCAAATGTTGTTGGGTTATTCGTAACCCGGGATGTTTGTCTTTCTTAAAAAAAAATAATAATAATATATACAGACTGCAGCTTATGTCAATGGTCTGCTGCAGCATTATTCGAGATGATGAGGCCAAAACTTTTCTCCAGTATTCTTCGATGCTGGAATCTGTACTCTGACGGGATTTCATGATGAGGATTTCATGATGATTCACATTCACGGGATTTCGTGATGAGGATTTGATGATGATTCACATTCAAGGGATTTCATGATGATTCACATTCACGGGATTTTATGATGAGGATTTCATGATGATTCTCATTGCCGGGATTTAATGATGAGGATTTCATGATGATTAACGGGATTTCATGATGATTCATTTTCCGGAGTTGTGTAACCTCTCCCTTAATCCTATCACGTGGGTTCTTATAAGGGCATATATTTGCGAAAGCACCAACAACTCGCATCAATGACTAACGAACTAACTCGCCAATCACTGTTTCTGCGCAGGGGTAGGCAGAGAGGTTGCATTGACAAACAACTTGGTCTCGGCATACACTCAATGTTATTCTGACTCATGACATGGGCAGACTCAAGTGATTGATTTACTTGATCACGCCTAGGGCGTCCCCGACTTACTCTACTATTAAAAACAGTTTTTTGGGTGTTTGTGTGTTTTGTTATTCTTACTTATAATTTACGTACCGTAATATAGTACATATATTTGTATATGTACCTACGAGTTCTCTTGTAATCCGAATGATTTTCTAAAATCTCTCAAAACCAATTTAAAGTTTAAAATTAAAAAAATTGTCGGATGTCCTTAAAAAAATACATTTCTAAAACACAGTGATGTTCCAATATTACCGTGTCCTAGAAGTAAAGTTCAACCGTCCTAGTTTCCCAGAAGGGTCTGTGATTCAGCCCCTCTACCTGAGCAAATCGCTGATAACTTCTTCCAGGTCTTTTTTTCGTTTCATCCCTTGTTTATTTGTTAAATGGTATATTGTTACTCTAAGGTTAAATGTCAAAGACCTCTTGAAGAATGGTATTTTTTAACTTCCAATGATACAAAATCGATATCTACTTTGATATTTTTAATATATTATTCGCAATGAATTTTTATTTTTTAAATAATGAGAATTATTTTGTAATGAGAATGGTAGTTAATAAAAAGTACAATGAATTATTATTATTTTAATAATATCTTAATTCTATAATAATATTATTATGGTTGGGGCAGAATGGATTACCCAGTTTCGAAAAATCTCTGTAGGCCCCCCTTACTGAGTATGGGGGCGGGGCGGGTACCATTAGGTTGGGGAATAAAGCCGTTTTTTTTAGTGACCATGCCGTGGTCAGGTGAGCACCGATGCTTTGTTGTGGAGACGTTTTTTTTTAAACGGGGAAAGCGTTGTGGCTACATAAAGTGAGCCATATTTAAAAGTGTTATATTTGCACTCAAAATGTTTTCATTTAAAAAAGTATATGTCTATTTCGAATTGTTAAATTCGTAAACGTATTTTATCACCTTTCAAAAACAGCTTTTAGTTTTCGGATACAATCGAAAAAATTTCATTTATTCGGATTTTATTGTAAAGGGGAATATATTGACCTTCTGACAAAAAAGCCTCGAACTTAAGGGGTTAAGGTAGAAATTTGATTAAAACACGAATGTATTTAATATTTACACGAACTTGCTTGTTATACTCACAAAATCAACCCTGGAGACGGCCAAAAGAAGCCTGAATGAGCTTTTTGTACCGTGATCAGGGCTGAAAATAGGTAACCAAACGCCAGCCATGTTCCCAACAATAGGGCCAGTAGCCCGGATTAGTTTGACTCCGAGTCACAAAGGATGGCTCCATCAATCACTTCCCCCTCATTGGAATAAGGGATGGAGAAATCCCGTGATGTCTTCTGGGTCCATTTGATACGAGAACCACAAGACTCCTTGCCCTTGATGTTGTGATTGTGTCCATATCTTATTTGCAGTGGGCGTATGGTGAGGTATTTTGTTCTGGTGACCTGATACTGAATTGACTTTTCCCCGTTTATGTTGTTAGCAAAATGTAGGTACAGCTCATGAATACATTTCTGACTACTATGAATCCGGAGGTCGCGTGTAAGTTTCATTTAATTGATTTATGGTGTTTCGGAATTAATTAATTTAAAAATAATTTGTCGTATGTCGACTGCGGATTGGTAAGACCCTTCAAGCCACAAAATAATAACTTTACAGGAGACGATAAAAACGGATATTTACAAATTCTTTAAATTGATTAAAACTCATTAAATTTATTTGAACGTGGTTATTTGTTTTTCAAAACGTTGATGTAAAATATTCCAATTATTTTTTTATTCACCAGATTTACAGGAACGGGTTTAGTTTTTCCCATAGGAAAAACTAAACCCTTTCATACACTTTTCCATATAAATGATCATCTAGTAAATCCACGTTATGCAAGTGTATTATATAAGTATAATTAATACAAAACAATATAAGAACAACACGTTAATCTACCAAACTATTAAATGGGAATATAATTCACCGTCTCCAGATATTTTCATATCAGAGGGTTCGGCTCTGTGGAATTCCTAATTTGACCGATAAATCCTACTGATCCCTCAATATAAATATTTAAAAAATCTTTCGTAATTCTACATGTATTTAAAATGACTGATTTTTGCATTTTTATATACAAATTCTTTGACAAATCTAATATGCCTAAATTTTTAATAAGAGAGCTAGGTATAATGCCAGTAGCCGAAATAACAAAAGGTAATATTTTTATAGTCTGAGAATGCCAAATTCTTTTAATTTCATTTCCTAAATCTGTATACTTTCTTATTTTTTCAGAAACAGATTTTTGAATATTACAGGAATTTGGAATAGCTACATCAATAATATAAGTTATTTTTTTAATTTTGTCATGTAAAACTATATCAGGTCTATTATGACCAATTGGTCTGTCTGTTAGTATAGTTTTATCATAGTAAATTTTAAAGAAATTATTTTCTAAAAATGAATTTGGTTCGTATTCATAATATGGTACTATATTATGACAGTCAATCAAGTTATATTTAATTACCAAACTTTGGTGAATTATTTTTAAAACCTGATTGTGCCTAAATGTATACTCAGACGGCGCTAATATAGAACATCCTGATATAATGTGTTCTATAGTTTCCATACATTTTCTACATAAATCATCAATTTGATTTGGATCTTTGATTATATGCTTCCTATAATTTTTGGTATTAATTACTCTATCTTGAATAGCAAGCATAAAACCTTCTATTTCTGCGCTCAACTCTCCAATACTCAACCATTTGTTTGACGAAAGTTTGTCAACATACGTTTGGTTGAGATAATTGAAGTGTTTTGCGTGAATAATTTTATTTGACCAGGAATCTAATAATTCCTGGTTGGTATTTATAAAAATGTTGGCATTCTCGTCGTATAAATTTAAAGGTGAAATATTTCTGTCTGCCTTGCAAATTATTTTATGCAGCTCTGAGCTATTAGCTTTTCTATGAAAAAAATTTCTTAACATTTCTACCTGATTTTGTTTTAAAGAAGTTATTTTGACTATACCTCTACCTCCTAAATTTCTAGGTAAATTAATTCGTTCTATAGCTGAATTTGGATGATGACAATTAAACTTTGTTAACGTAGTTCTAATTAATGGTTCTAAGCTATCTAAATCTGTATTAGACCATTTAATTATACCAAATGAGTACGTTAATAGAGGTATTGCCCAACTATTTATTGCCTTTACTAAATTTTTAGCAGATAGATTGCATTTTAAAATTTTTCTTATCTTATTATTATTGTTATTTATTATTGTTAGTTATTATTGTTATTTGTTATTGTTATTTATTATTCAAAATGCCATGGTCAAATTACTTGTCAGCAAAGCAGTGTATGACCAGCGGCAAAATATCACAATAATGTATAAATCCATAAATGTTTTACCTATTAAGCTCTTTTTTGGCACAAAATCTGTATGCAACACATCCTAGATAGCCCATACAATGGTGGATAACGTGTATAATACTAGGCTTACACAAAATGAAGGGTTAGTAGTACCTAGATTTTCTAATAAATATGGCCAGAGAACTTTTGAATACATTGTACCACTTATATTTAATATGCTGCCATAATTTGAAAAAATGTTACTCGACACCTAAATTTGCGCTATTGTTATAAACATAGCTATTGGAATCAGATTTTCTGTATTGACTGACTGTACCTAGTGCACTTTCAAATTTTTTAGACGTATTCTATTATTTTTTATACTCATTTATGTTTTTATTATGTATTTTATTAAATTGCATTTTTTTCCTATTGTATTATACTTAAGACATTTTAATTCTACAATGTTTTGTTCATACTGTTTTCCTGCAGACAAGATACTTGCAGTAGCTTTGCAAGTGTAATGTTAACATGAAAAAAACTGTTTTTTCTAAAATAAAAATAAATTATTAAAAAATTATGAAAGTTTATGATAGATTTCGGGGTTGAGTTATTTTATCTGAGGTTTTTTTTTCTAAATAACTAAAAATTCTTTTTGCATCAATTTATTTTTTAGTTTTCAAAAAATGCCTTAATCAACAACAAAAAAAATAACCACGATGACCTTCGACGACTATTCTGCATGAAACAACTGAAAAGTAATATTTCCAAAAAATGTGGTTTGAAAGATTTTACCAAAATACAGTAAATATGTATAAGTATGTTTGTGGCACGTTTCAGAGTGGAAGATACTCTCAGTATCATCCTGGAGAAACACCATACCATAGTGACAGTGGCCTAATTGGAATGGCGTTTGTCCCAGTTGCGACCGTTATGTTTTATTTGTTTGTGTCTTCTGTAATAATAACCTTCAAAAGTTATAAAAAGAGAGTTGTTCTAATAAAAATTGTTAATATTCTGGTTTTGTGAAAGTTCTATTCTAGTTCTGTTTTTTTAAATCAAAGTACTGTTAGACGATCGATTAATGATTAATGTTCAAATAATAACAGAACTTGAATAGAACTTACACGGAACTTAAATATGAACTTTGAAATTCCGTGAAACAACCCATCCCGAAACAAATTTTCAATCAATATATATTTTCAACCCAATTCAAATAAGGAACATTTAAATTTACTTTTCGAATTTATTCAATTTTCCAGACGCAACTTCTGGTGTTTCTCGAAGTTAACGTCATCTCGTTCTTCTTATTCCGTACTTACTTATCTTCGCCTCTCTCTCTGCCTCTACACGCTACACGCCCCAACACGATGTCTGCGGTGAGACGAAACACATCCGAATCTTCCGCAGCTCAAGGAGAACATAAATTGAATTTCCCGCCCCGACTGTAGTTAAAGTAGCTGCCACTTCTAGGCGGCGCGGCGCTTCGGTTCCTGGGCAGACGTCTGAACTAGCGCTATTTTATTAAGATGCATTCCGATATTCAGAATTGGATTCCTACAAATAAAAAGAGGAAAAAAGTTTGTAAAGAGTATAGTTTCTAAGTCTTACAAAATGGTGTTGGTAAAGCATATAAAATAGACCCAACAAGAACGGGATTTGGACCCTAAGAATTAACAATTAAGATAAAACCCGGTGGTGGAGAAATTTAAAAAATAGATTTTACTAAATTGTTGCTGTCACTGTTGCTCTTATTCCACCGGATATTGAGCGAATGGGACAATGCTCCTCGGGCTACTAATACCTAACTAAAATCGAGGTTTTGTAAGCCCCACTTTTCTCCTCCAAAAGTGGACTGATTTTCAATTTTTTTTTACCAACTACATAAGAAAAAACTATTTTTTGTCTTTTTAAAAAAAAAAACATTGTATAGTTTGTATACTGAACGTCTTTGGACGGCGTTTAAACCAGTCAATTTTATTGATTTTTGGAAGGTCATAACTTCTATAAAAAATAACTTATCAAAAAAAACAAAAGTACCCACACGCTAGTAGTTGTAATCTATTTTATGTAAAAACAATATTTTCTCTAGGGTTTAAATCCAGCGAGATAAATAGGGAATACGTTTGTATGGAAAAATTACCCGCTGGGTATCGTCTTAATTATGTACGTGGCGTTTTCACCTCAAGAATTCAAGAATTGCCTAAACGTATATTGAAAACGTACACTAAAATAGATGCTTTCTTGCTATAGTATATATACTGCCATGTTGTATATATGGGAAGAAATTAGCACTTATTCTATCAGCGGCACATTTTCATAAATTAATTGTGTTGATACAGATAAATTTTGTACTTTGAATGCAATCTCTAACAATTAAGAATACCAACTTTTTTCAGTGACAGGAAATATAATAATTGATCACCGATAAATAGCCAGAGAACAGTTCTTATTTTGAATTACTTTTCATCCAAAATAGACTCAATGCAAAATGAAGTGAGTTTGGGTAAGTACGCACCTACCAGATTAGTGACATTATAAATATACAGAGGCCTGAAATACCTTTTTTTTTAATTTTATTTTTTTATTTTATTTAAATGCCCATAGGGCTTTTACATATAAAACAATACATTTTTTTTATTAATTACAGTGAAAATACGAGTAGATAAAATATAGGTAAAAGAAAATATAAGAAACAAAATTTAGGTTACAGGCACATAAAATATATAAGTTAACAAAATTTAGGTAACATAGAATATAAATGAAGTAAAAATAAATAGTCTGCAACTATCCTCCAAATCAAAAATAATATTAATAAAATCGTATAAAATTGGTAACTATATACTATTGCAACTATCCTCCAAATCAAAAATAATATTAATAAAATTTATAAAATTGGATTATGGGGTAGTTGGAAATAGTTCGCACATACGGCGTTTGAAGTTTGCCAAGTTCAAAGTATTGTCAAATACATCAATATTGTTTAAGTATTTGTTACCAAGGCTATGTAAACGTTGTATTGGAGAATGTAAGCTATAGTTGGAATGAGATGTGTGTATGTAAAATGTTGATGTTTGTCTAGTAGTTCTTGTAGGTACATGTATATTTATTAAATGTAGGAGTTCACAACAATCGAATTTAGAGTTTAATAATTTTAATAAAAAGGTTAGGTCGTTAATTTTTCGTCTGTTTTCTAAAGTTGGAATATTTAAAATATTCATTAATGACAGGTAATTTATATGCTCTAAAGGAATGTTAAGTTTAAAATTTATGAAACGTAGAAATTTTCTTTGAACTCTTTCAACATTATGGAGTTATGTTCTATTAGACTTCTAACAAGGGATACGTACAACAGTTTTATGATTTGTAACGATTTTGAGATATATGATTTAAAAAAAAAAAAAAATTACCGGTCAATACTTGAAAATCTGTTACTACCATCACAGTAAGCATAAAACTTTGCTTGTGTCGTGATGGAGGACTTAGGCAGTCGAGAAATTCTCGAAAAACTCACTAAGCTTGGGTGGAAAACAAGCGTGATGCCAAGTGACAGGAAAAATAACTCAAAAATTGCAGATTATTTTATATAATAATAGCTTCTGCCCGCCACTTCGTCTGTGTAGGATTAGTACTTTGAGTAATCTATTTTCTTTTCCTATTATTATTGTTTTGCAAAATGTCATTCTCAAATTTTGACGTTGTCTTTTAACAATAATTATCATTAACAATAATATTCAATATATTGAAAATAAATAGCTAGCTTTATAAATGATAGCCTATATGTTATTCTGAGTATGAGCTATATTATTGTAAAGTGTCATTAAAATCCGTTCAGTAAATTTTGCGTGAAAGAGTAACAAACACACATACATCCATACAAACTTTCGCGTTTATAATATTAGTAAAATATAAAGAATATATTATAAAGGATGTAAATGTACACAATAAGATGGTGTAAATGCATGAATTTTTTTTTTCGTAGTCCATCCCCACCTTCCTCTTCCCCATCTCCTTCCCATCCCCGCTTATTTTCAGCCTCACAACATACCCTAATTGTGGATGCCGTAGTCTCACTGGCTCCAGACGGGAGCAATTGGGACACTTGTGAGGTATTCACTATAAAAAAAATAAAAAGTCCTCCTCACTAGGGTTTCTGGTGCTAAGGCGGAGGATAGATTTTTAATTAGATGCGATTTTAATGTTGTTTTTATTAATGTTTTTAGACCCATTTCATTGGCCTCTTTCAGCTCGACCATGATCCTTGTCTTTCACTAATTATTTTTTTTCTATTCGTTTTAAATCTGGGAGAATTATTATATTCACAACATAGATAAGGGACCCAGCCGTTAAAGAAAAAAAGTTAATTGCAGTCTTAAACGTTTAAATGAAAAGGGTAGTTTAGGAAAGTAATCATTCTCCCCAAAGGCAAGATCGTTGGTACTCGGAGAAAAATGTTATTTTAAAATAGATCATTTTATTCGTAAAAATGGTTAAAAACGGGACTGAAGTTCTTACGAACAAATTAACAGTGTTTCAATGTTTATTGGCAGGAAAATGTAAGAATAATTTGTTGGTATACGTACGAAATTACGTATACCAACCAATTATTCTTACATGTTCCCGCCAATAAACATTGAAACCCTGTTAATTTGTTCGTAAGAACTTCAGTCCCGTTTTTAACCGTTTTTACGAATAAAATTATCGTATTTTAGAATAACATTTTTCTCCGTGTAAAGATTGGTTCTGCATTTTGGAAAAATAAAAAAGCCTATCGAACAAATATTAATAAATGATTTCAATGAAAATTGTTGTAGGTACTTACAAAAAATTTCCATACCTACGGAGAAAGGTGTTCCAATTTTCATGATGTCATGAGAGTATTTTTCGAATTCAGAAAACGAATTTTAGGCAGAAAAGACGCCGCGCTTCTTGATTTTAAAACTTGTGTCGCTGGTAAATTGTATGATTGCGGACTGCGGCCAATAATCCGGATGATAGCCAAAATCCGATAAGAGAGTCCACCAAACAAAGTTTTTTTTTTGAAGGAAGTAGAATTTAAGAATTGAACATAGTATAGATCGCACTAATATAAAGAATTTTTTTCTCCTTGCGTGTCCTTTCCTTTTCGTTCCATTCCCCTTCCGCTACCTCTTCCCCTTCCGTGAATCCTTACCCTCCCGCGTTTCACTTTCACCTTCCCCCTCCGATCTTATTCATCTTCCCCCCTCCCTTGTCCCTCCTCCCGAAACACCCCCCTCCTCCTTAATTCCTCTCCGCCCCTTCCTCTCCCTCACGACTTTTTTCCTGCCGCTAAACTCTTTGACCTATTTCAATTTTTTATGCAAATTTCATAAAGCCAGAGCTCGCGGTATAACTCGCTACCAAATATACATAAAAAAATTCATCAAAATTCAGGAATGCGATCCACAAACACTGTGAAACGAGATTTTTATATTATAGATAATATTGATAAAGTTAAGGCACCTAGTCGATCATCTTTTATCCGTGGTTTTTTCAGCGTAATTTTCAAGAGACAAACACCAAATAAAACACACGCGGCATTATAGATCAAAACACATAAACAACGCTCTCATCCACTGTGAAAATCTTGTTACATTCATATTGGAAACAGGAAGCCTCTTGTTTGTCAGATATGGTATTTTCCAGAAAATTCCATCACTGATCTGTGAACGATGTTTCCGTGACTAAAGCGTGTTTTTCACAATTCGTGGGAAGACAAATAATTCACTTCTTGTGCGACTTTCATCTACGGAATATCAAATAATAATATTCAATATAGTTGAGCAGATGTCTCAAACTGCGGCCCGTTAAAAATTCTAATTGATTCACCTATTTATAAACCACTGAAGAAATAGTTAATACCAACCAATCTAAATGAAACATGAAACAGAATACAGAAAAATAAAAAAAAGATAACGGTCGCAAATGGGAATCGAATTTAAAATCTCTTTGGACCATTTGGAACAAATTATTTTTGTCGATCTCGTATTTCAGATTTAGAATTAACAATATTATTGACAATTTTTTTTTTTTTTTTGTTAATTTGGCTGATATCTTTTTTAATAATTACAAAGTTCTTACAAATTTATTTGTAACCTAAATAGTGTTTTGGATTAAGGCTGTGAAATCCGATTTTCTATCGATTTATAACATATGTCCCTTGAACACCTTACGTTCGTATGTTCTAAAAAAAAGGTTTCTGGTTTCTGTCGAGCCGAAAAGGTAATCACATAAAATTGCCTCGATAAATACAAATCGCAAAGTATGCTCCGAAAATTAAAAAAAAACACGTACAGTTTTATTATTTAACACATCATAGGTTTGAAAAAAATCAGTGTTTCTTTACGTACTTCTTAAGATATTATCGAGAGATTTTTGCTCTAGTTTAAACGGGTCGTGTTTAATAAATCATTTTCATAATATTCGCTTGAAAATGGTCTTTTTTAATATTTCGTATTGTCATATCTCTCATTCTTCTTCTTTTTGGGCGGGTATTACTGGCTCTAAACACATACGATTTTTGTTTTTATTATTTCACCAATAATTATTTTTTATCGCAATGAGATAATAACTTTTTGGGATTTTTAAATTCATTTCATATGTTAATGCACTGTATAGAAAATCGACCACCACAACACGGGCACAACAAAGAAAAAAATTAAAAAAATAAAAAAATATTTAGGTGTACGTAATACGTATTTTTTCCACTTTCTCATCATTTATTTATTAGCAGGATTTTAACTATTGATGTCCATCTAACCCGAACAACATATAACCATAACCAAACTAAGGAGTGTGTATTAGTTCAAATGTAGGTTTTTTTGTCTTTTTCACGTCTTTTTATGATTGTAGTAAAAAATATTTGTATTATTCGTTAAAGGAAAAACGAAAGTTTTCATTTTCATAGGAATTTTCTTTCCTGAAATAACAAATTTTATATGTGCTATATGGATTGCAATGCATACATGAGTTTTAGCATCACGTCAACTCTAGTTATTATTAATTATCAATTTAGATAACAATATGCCCTATATTTGTTTATAAAAATGTTTTGGTCACACAAAATAATTCTAGTTTGTAAGATGGCAATTAATACTTGTCTCAAATCCTCATATTTATATGTTTATTTCTGAAAGGTCTTAAATAATAATAAAGAATTGTATTTTTATTTTTATTAATACGATAAAAAGTTTTCCATTTCCTGGCTAAATATTGACTTCGTCTGTTTTTGTAACACAAAGGCAAGCGTCACAACCTGAAACCACTAGATCAGCTACCTTCTGTCTACAATACTGAAAACATCCCCACAATATCCATACCCTTCTCTCCGTAGATATTTCTATTCAGATGTTCGATCCCCCCGATCACGTGTCAGAACATCCCTCCCGAATTCGCAGGCTATTGGGTTTGCAAATTTACTACCAGATATTTATATCCCGATAAGTTCTGGTATTGGCGGCTTCACACTGTGTTGGTAATAGTGTTATCAGAAATAGGTAATTTGAATTTACCTCGGAGATAATATCCGCATCCCCGTGTTAGTCTTGTACGTAAATACAACAAGCTTGTTTTCTCAAGTAACGCGATTTTAATAATAGATCGTCGAAGTTTGAACAAAGGAAAACATGCTTTTACATAATATTGAATATTATGTTCAGGTGATGCACCACGTCGTGTAAAATTTGAAATCAGGCCGCTAATATTAACACTCCTTATGCATTTGACAATAAGGTTTAAATTCCGGCAACCTGTCTTCATTTATTCATGAAAAAAGTGTGTTTTATTTTATTTTGCTAAGCTCGGGAAGAAATTTTTAATGTTTATTTATTTATTTCTATACTTGTATATGTATATAGATTTAACAATAATTACAATGGTTTACATAGTAGTACAAAAAAATAAGTTCGTATTCAGTAACAGGATGTAAAAAGGTTATGGTAGCATTTTGTGAACACCTCACTGGGAGAACCTGTACTGAGGTGTTCATATGTTTAGGATTCAGAGATATTTTGCCGAAGTAAGCAGAAACACAGTATCCTCCTTGATATTGTCAAGAAGGGCACCGTGGTTCAACTTGTATTGGCAGTATCGTAGACATAAAATTGGTAGCAGTTAAAGTTACACAAATAATTTTCTTCAAAAGCAGGGAGGAATATTTTAGATTTTGTTAATAATATTAAGGTAATATTTTCTATCCAAATGCAAAGTTCTTACTTTTTATTTGTTTTTAATATTTTACGATGATTTTTCTAAAGCATTTCATTTTACACATTATACAATTTTGATGGTCCATTATGTTTTATTCGTTGTATTTTGTTAAAAAAAATTGGTATAGTTATTGTTTAGTATCTTGATTTTATCAAAAAAAAGTGTTATGTTCCCATTTTATATTTTTAACAAACACATCACATATCATTTCAAAAATATATATTTTTTGCGATACGTTGCGTTGCGTTTTTTGGACAACAATTATGGAATAAAAATAAATTTGCTACAAAATATAAAATATGGACCCTTTGTTTTATTTTTTTTCCCGGATCACGAAATATTATTTTTTTCAAAACTTCACCAATTTCATTTATTTTTACGTTTTCGAATAGCTACAGATCATACTCAACTTTTGAGACCCCGGGCGTTTAAAAATAAGGCAATTTATTCTCTCTCTGTGGAGAGCGAAACACGCTAATATACATATCCCTGTGGGTTGTATGCACAGTTAGCAGCCGGAACAAGTTAGATAATAAGATCTGGTACTGACTTTGGAACTTCATTTTCAAAGGGTATGCTTAATTGCTTAGTGAAGAGGTCTGAATTTACTCGTATCTACCATAAATTTGAGGATATACGAGAACATTTTAGAAAGAAAATTAACGTACTCACAACACAAATACACGGTTTTAGGACTGAATAGAAAGAATGAAATTGTAGCAGTGGACGGTAATTTTTAGTATTTTTTTGTGTTTCACTAGTACAAAAATGTGGTGATCGAAATTTGGTGGAGGATTCCATGGACAGTAGGGGACAAAAATGTGTCCATTCTTGAAGACCTAGGCATCCACAATAGGCTTTCAACTATCTGCCTACTTTAACTCAAAAGATATTTTGGACACGTTGCTCGCCAAACTGAGGACTCAAACTTGGAGAAACTCATAGTCACTGGCAAAGTGGAAGGCAAAGAAGCAGTGAAATATCACCAATTTGCTGGAGTGTCCGTGTATCATTGGCGTAAGTGTGGAGGAGCCTTGTCCACCATGGAAATTGGAGATCCTCAGAAATGAGAAGCCGTCTGAGAAGAAGAACAAAAAGCTTTAATTTTGAATTGTTTTAACGGAAAATTACTTTTGTGTATAAATAAGTCATTACAATACTTTTTTACTTGAATCTTACTAATATTATAAACGTGAAAGTTTGTATGGATGTATGTATGTTTGTTACTCTTTCACGCAAAAACTACTGAATGGATTTTAATGAAACTTTACAATAATATAGCTCAAACATCAAAATAACATATAGGCTATAATCTCTAAAGCTAGCTATTTTTAATATTATATTATAAATAATAATTATTGTTTATTAGAAAATGTCAAAATTTGAGGATGACATTTTGCATAACAATGATTGTGAAATCAAAATTATATTTTAGAAAATATTTAAATTAGTGTTTTTACTTCAAGAACTCGCCTAATAATTTGAATCGAATCAAGAATTATGGATATTTTAAATAAATAGGTTAAGAATTTTGGTATAAACATAGATGGGACCTAGGAAAAGAAAATAGGCTACTCTAAATTATACGAGGAGAAATTCTTTGCATTTCGGTGTGATAGCTACTTAGTTAATTAGGTAATGCTTATCCACATTTATATTCAATGGAGCTCTTGTGTAACTAAAGTTTTAACGAGTTCGGTAAAAATATATTGTTTGCGCTCACTCAGGTTTAAAAAAATGGACTGTTTTATCCAGCGCTAAGTGGAACATGCCTAATGGAAAAGTTGCCTCTAATACTGTCTATAGTCCGTTAAAAGCCTCGCATTGCACCGCTAACAAAGGGGGAATGCAATACTTTTTTGGCTAATAAAAGTGTTAACCAAAATGAGTGATCATTCGGAAGCTGATTATTTTAAAGTACATATGAAATGTGCGCATAAAAATATATTGATATTCAATCTTTTTTTGAGAATTAAATTTGAAAAAAATGTGTTTTTTTGCGTTGGTTCAAATGTTGGACTAACATTAAAATTAGCATAAGTAATATTAGCGTATTTATATTTGAAAACTAGCTGTCATTTTCATCTTTAAAAAATGGCCATAACTAAGCACTGGTCAGAGGCTTATTCAACTTCATTGATATCTACACAAATTTAGGAGCAGTATCGACAAATTTGCAAACATTTTCAACGAAACTCTTAATAAAACTAGCATTGTCATAATTTCTGTTTTTCTTACATGATTTTATAATAATATTTCATTGACGAAATTGCATAAAATAGAACCATCTCCATTGATTTTCTTTAAATTAAAAACATTATCACCGAAGTTGTTTACGCCTAGTTGAGAATTGACATGCATTTTTACGACAAAGAACATCTTAATGAGCACAATATTAAAGATTTATAAAAGGCACCATTGTTAACGAAATCGAAACGAAAACGTATGTACCTACAAATAAATTTAGTATATTAGAAATAATACCAAACAGGTCGTTAAAAATAGGAGCACTAACAATGAAATAATCTCAATTAGAAAAAAAAATAACTGGTAACACCGCGGTGCACCGTCGGGAAATAGGCCAAACGCGCGCCCAACATGTATACATGGTTTACATGTGTCACATAAGAACCACTCGCTCTTGAGTTTGTAGCTACCTACTGGAAATTACCTAGCTAAACATAAAAATTGAATAAAATTTATTTGTGCGCGCCGGAATTTGAACCCGTGACCTCGATCACGGAAGCCGTCAAATTATTATACTTCAAACAAATTTAAAGAAGGCGCTTTTAATAGTGCACTATGTATGGCGATTATTTTCCAAGCTAATAATAATTATAATACTTTTCTGCAGGTGGAGTGGGTGATGGCCGACGGTTCTGCTGTGACCCCGGTCCGAGGATTGCGCGACGTCCTCCCTAACGGCACGCTGTACTTCGCCCCCTTCCCCGCAGACCGGCTACGCAGAGACATCCATCACGCTGGTTACAGGTGCCGCCTGAGCAGCCAGCTGGGCACGGTGCTGTCAAGGGAGGTGCACGTCCGAGCTGGTGAGTTTCTCTCATTACACTGCTAACCACTAACATACTACATATACCAATTCAACACATAAACTAAACACACTTAAAATTCATAGGATACAGAAGAACAATTAGTGACTTAACTTTTTAAAGCCCTCATAAGGACGCTGTTAATAATAAAAATATACCTTATATAATATATGGGATGTGGGATAGCCCCTAGTCCCTGCGTCACGTTGGAGGTGTATTTATCGCTGATTTTATGTTATTGTTTATGTAATCAAAGTGTTTATGTTAATACCGTTATGATTTGTTTATTTGATTTACCCTTCTTATCTTCTAGCAATGTCGATACTCTCCTTCTACCCTCATATCTCACTCTTCAGTACCTCTATCGGCTGGAGTAAATTACTTAGTCCCTTGAGTTATTTTGAAGTTATTTCTTTGTATTACATCGTCTTCACTGGGTTACATCTGGCCATTATGCCATGTGAACTGCATATGTTTTGCCTGAATCTGAATATACTTCTTTGTGATTTACAGCCATGTGATTATAAAATATTTTTCCTTCTTCTACTCTTTGTTTGTATGCATCTGTGTTCTCTCCATTAGTCCAAAAAATAAGAACAAACAGAGTTCTGGGTGAAAAAACACCTATTTTTGGTACATCTGCAGGTATTTGCCACTCAAGTCTAGTACTTTAGCAGTACCCACTGAGAAATATGCTTATCACAATAGTGATTCACACCGTTTATTCGGCGGACTTACTTAAACTTAAATTCAAACATTTAATCGTTCAAATATTGCTAACAAATATGCATACCTACCAATGTATCTTAACATACAGATATAAAATATCCTTCCTTTTCTGCTCACTCTATTATACTTACTATGATTTTATATATATTTTTAATTGCATACTTTTTAAATTCTTTCTTTCATTTATATATATGCTTTTAATGTTCTATACTTTTTGTAATTTACTATATTCTTTCCATTTACATTATTTTATATTATTTTGTATTCTTTAATATTTTTTCATATTATGTTAATTTATAATACTTTATATTCTTTCACATTATTTTACAGTTCATATGTTAATGCAGTCTATAGATACTGACCACCGCAACACGGGCATGTGCCTAGCGTGGTGGTCGTAAAATTCTCAAAACATGTAACTAGCAGTTTAATGAATAAAGAAAAATTAAAAAAAAACATAAAATTATGTTGCGCTGTGTAGGGACATTCCTAAATAATACCCTCTTACTCATAAATGTGGTGTAAATATAACGCGGCTCGTAAGTTCAGAACAGTGAGAAGCTTGATTTATTTATTACCATTGCTTTGTATGGTCAAAATGGTCTTAAACCAGGCTTACGATTGGTTTGGACTAGGCTAGTAATTTAGTGGTGTGGCGAGTACCTTGCCTGTCAACTGACAATAACAATCAACAAGTGCAACAATCCAGTCAATTCGTTTTTTAATTCCCTAATACCACACAAACATAGCTTAGGTAATCAATATGCAGTCGCAGAAGTAGCAGATATTTTCAATAGCACCGAAAAAACTTACGAAAAAACATTTTTCAAATATTATTAGTTTACATTTTGTTTCCAAAACTGTAAATGTGCTAATGGAACTGTATTAAAACAGTGTGTGTTTAGTGGTTGAAACAGTGAGCAGGGAAACGTAGTGGGAGCGCTACTCGCCCGAAAAAATAGAAAAAAATGAATTAACTCGACTAAAACACTGACTGAACTACTCGACTAAATTTATGTTGTTCGGCCACGTTTTGCTACTAAATTACTCGCCACTCGACTGAATCATTAGTCTTGTCCGGACCAGTCTTTAAGGCTGGCTTTTCCATGCCTAAGTTAAACTGGCATAAAAAAATTGTAAGAAGTTTGGTAACTTTGCTTAAAAAATGGTGAACCTTACATCTGATAGAGGGACCCATCTGGTTCTTCAAAGGTTCGGGAAGAGGTGTTTGTCCTCGACTGTCTATCACCAGGTACGTTGTTTACGTGCGGGGTTGGGCGATTTCCTGTCTCTAGAGGCATTATCTACCTAACTCTATTTTTATCGTTTCATTTTCGGATGTCGTATGATTAAAATACACTACACACCTGGGAGAAATAAACCATTCCAATTTATGCGACCCCCAAGCAACACAATGTTCATACATCCAACCCCATCAACTGAAAAAAAATATTTCCCTAACTCTCAGCACTAACAGCCGTTGTTCCCAAACTTTCAATCGATTAATTTGAGCCTCCGATCAGCTAAGTGATTTTTTTAGTAACGTTAGATTCGCCCGTTGGTCGGAGAGTTGTGTTGGGAAGGGCATTTGAGGAGAGTTGAGCCAAACTCTCGGCTCAATAGCTGATCAGCAGGATTAGGAACAACGGCCGTAAATTACGTTTTTGTTCTAAATGCCACCGTGATATTTATTACCTTGGTCAATCTAACCTAAACAAATTTACTATATTTTAAATATAAAGTTATCTTGCCATAGCGTAGTTCAACTATTATGTTGCACATTGCTAGTCAATCTAAGGGAACCTTCTATGCCTCAATACAAAGTACTATCCCATCTGGTTTCAACAATTCCCAAATTTTTCCAAAAATGAAATTTCCTCACATTCGAATGAGAATCGGACATTATTCTGTTCCTTCTCACCTTTTTAAAATTCGTCCTTGACGCCCCAGATTATCTGTGGTCTAGAAGTGGGAACTTTAGATCAGATATTTTTTGGCTGTCCCTCTCTAAACAAATATCCTCTCTTCTATCAAGCCTTATCAAAAATTGCCTCCCCTCCATTCAATATCTCATCTCTTCTAAGTCTGAACTCGACTCCAATCTTCATTATAAGTTTGAAATTTGTCCATTTAAATAAAATTAATATTTAAATTCACCGTTCATTTCTCCATAATTTTAAATGATGCCTAGAAAACCCTTGAAGGGTAAAAGTCAGAAATAATTGAAAAAAAAAAACATTATGTTGTAACTTTGACTCACCCTTTCTCCACAAGATGTATAGATAACCAAAAAAAATTTGAATGCTAAGGTAACTAAAATAAACTTTTCATTTATGTTAGCATTTTTTGGTATTTGCAGTGATCAAGGAAGGCTACGAGGTGAAGGTCTACGATGAATACGTGATCAGCGGAAACTCCGCCCTCCTGAGATGTCAGCTTCCCTCTTACGTCAGCGAGTTCGTCATGGTCACTTCTTGGATCCAGGATAGCTCCATCAACATTTATCCCAGCTCTGATATAAGTAAGTTGGTCTTATTATGGCTGTGAGAAATAAGGGTAAACCCACCAATTGATTTAAAGATTTGTCCCAAAATCTGTTGTCGAATTAACAGGTAGGGATGTACAAGCAGATCAATTTTAAGAAGACACTTTTAAATGTACGAGAATTCATGCATACCGATAGAATCGAAAGTTTCAAAAAGTTTTTTCGAACTAGTTTAGAAACGGCAGGTACTGAAACAGTGATAGATAATGTACGCAATGGTGTCCCATAAAATACCTGTATTGTATGTACATAAAAGTATTTACATAAGCTACATAATAATATTATTCCTCCATGTTACTTGCTGCTTTCGGTTGGTATCAACATTCTGATGCCTTGTATCTTCGGTACTATTCTATTTTTCACAAATTCAAAAAGTTCTGTCCTAAGTGTACTCTAATTAAAGTAATGTATTTGTAAAATCGTGAAATTTTGTTGTAGAAGACCACCTCATTTAATTTATTTGAGAAACATACATATTTTATAAAATGTTACAAGCCTACCGTGATGTAAAAGTATAAACCAGTAGTTTCCGCACTATTCTTATATCATATACAAAAAATCATTAAAAATATTATTATTGATATCGGAATAGACAGACAAGGAGAAAAAAAAACATATTAATAAAGTATATACATGGATAAGAAAAAAACCCACATTATGAAGTAATTTTATCAAAATCCTCATAGATAATTCAAAAAAGGAAAGAAAAAACAATGAGAAAAATAACATTAAGACGATAGACTTCGCTTTTCGGCACATACAAAAAGGACGCCCGGGAAAAAACACTTTTCTACATCGGAAATTGCACAAAATGTATATATTTTTTTTATAATGCCTTCTAGAGGGTGAAAACTATGTCGGTATGTTTTCGAATTTTCGATGCGTTTCGTATTAACGTAAACATTCACTGTCAAACATGTACGATTTATCAAAAAATATTATTTAACGAAAAAGTGCTGCTAACTCAACTCCCATAAAGAATTATAAAATTATAAAAAGCTACCGACGTAGCTTCTTCTTTCTAAAAAATATATATATTTTAAAATTTCAATTTCGTGAAAGTTTCGGTGTAGAAAAGTGTATTCTCCATAAACCCCTTTTCGAGCGATTTCTGTAAGTAAATTTGAGCGTTGTCTCATTCGAACATTTCGCATTCGCATGTATTGTAAGTGTGCGTGAGCTTATTGTGAGCGGGACAGAATGACAGACGCGGGTGTTCCGCGTGTCGTTCTAAGTCTAGCCTCTTAAGATTTTATGCACAGCAGGGTAAGAGAGTTCATTCTCTACTGTTTAATTTATCTTTTTCCAGAATGCGTTTGTGCAATAAATTTGTCTAATATCAGCGTCTATAATGTTATTTACTTAAACAAACCATTCACTAGGTTAATTATTTAAACCAACATTCAACAATTACAAAAATTCAGTACTCATTTGAAACAGATGCAAAAATAATTGCGTGAAAAAATATTACTTTATTTTTATTTTTAACTTTTTTACATAATGAGTTAAATCTCAAATTATAATATTTTAATAAATGAAGATAATATTAGCGAAAGTCAATCGAAAATCGGAAAGAGAAAAATCTGAAAAAGATACGGATACATCTGGGACGGATACATCTCCCAGATGTATTACTTTGTTTTAAACCAATATGTGTATATATATATATATATATTTTTTTATTAACATTTACCGGTTTCGAAAGAACTGTTCCACCCTCAAGGCAAAATATATACATTGCTTATTTCCTCCACAGGCGGTAAATACGTGGTCCTAAGTAGTGGAGAGCTACACATCAGTGCGGCAGAACCTTCCGAAAGCTTCCACTCCTATACCTGTAGGACAGTACACAAACTGACGGGAGAGTCGTACTCCAGCGCGTATCCTGGTAAATATTATATTGGTTTATTCAGTAAAAATGATCCTGGTAAATATTCTATAAGTTTGTTGAGTAAGAATAATCCTGGTAATTATTATACTGGTTTGTTCAGTACGAATAATCATTATAAATTTAATATTCTATTGGTTTGTTCAATAGAAATCTGATCCTGTTTTGATCCTGTTTTTTTTAAATTTATTTTTGTGTTATTCAGTATGGCTGATAATTTGAAAAAATTGAAATTTTTTAACGCATTACCTGAAGACATTAAAAATGAGACATCTTATTAAAAAATTAAAACAAAAGCTAGATCATTCTACATCCGTTGAATATGAAAATAAATAATATTGTGGACAGGAGAAGGAAGTGTTACAATAAGGCATAATAACCCAAAAATAATTCACGATACTAAATACATTTAGGTACCTGAAAATGTAAGAATTTCGAAAAAAGTCATGTAAGTTTTAAACTTGTACTATCATGTGAAACCATTTCCTAAGTGCTCTTTACTCCCGGACACCTTGTATATTTCCTGTAGTTTATATGATACTGGAACAATAATGACGTCACTCTCCAGGTCACGTGATCATCACGGAGCCAAAGGGCAGCGTGCAGCCGCGCATCACCGTGGAGAAGCACAGCACGCGGCGCGTCGTGCTCGGCGAACACGTGCTGCTGTCGTGCGCGGCGCAAGGTTGGCCCGTGCCCACTTACAGGTATGTTACAGCTTTTATTTATTTATTAATTAATCTAACAATCTTAGCAAAATCAACAATTGATTTTATCTTATAATTATTATTAATTTTTGAATTTTATCTTTTTTTTCTTTATACCAACGAATTCTAGATTTTTCCCATAGTTATGAGAAACGAAGAGAATAAAATAAAACAAATACAAAAACCATCATATTTTATTATAATAAGAACATAGGTTGTAAAATAAATTAAAATCATAATAGAATTATACTATAAACAACAACAGAAAATGTAATATATCGTTGAAGAAGAAAGCAACAATAATAATCTAAATTAAAATATGAAAATGAACAAGACACAGAAAAATAATAAAACATAATGGTCGCAACTGGGACTCGAACCCACTGTGTCTTGTATATTTTCACATTTTAATTTAGATTATTATTGTTGTCTTTTTCTCCAATGATATAATTACAATTATGGGAATAACCTTCAAAAGTTAAAAAAGAGAGTTTTTCTTATATAAAAAAATGAACAGAAAAGTTACCTACTCATGACATATCAGAAAATAACTATTGATTTTTTTTTTTTATATTTATTAAGTTCACAATTGAAGGTGTCCACTTTTTAAACGTTAATATCGCGCAAGAGTCCCAACTGCTCGAAAAAGCCTAGAGACAGTGAGGCTCTGACATCCACATTTTGTAGTATGTTGTGAGGCTACGGTGATGGTGGAGAAAGGACATGGGATAGAGGAATGTGGGGAAGTACCTGGCTATTCAGATCTGGTCACCAAACATGCTACCTTACCCCTCGACCACGGAGGCATTTGGGATAATCCGACGCTCTGTAGGGAACCTGCTTGCACAGCGCGGGTTTAAACTGTCCACCCTAAAGTTTAGACTTATGGAATTCAAAACTTTTGATATCATGTTATAGTAATTATTACGTAGGTCCGTTCAAGCAAGAATTTTGTGTACAGTTTCTTTGAATAAAATATGAACAGGATGAGTACAGGTGATCGTGAGTCTTAATTTTACGCTGGTACAAATATAATACTGAAATAAATTAACTAAAATTTACTGATTTTTTGGTGTATAAGACACACTAAAAATTCAACATACCACCATATCAGCTGACGGATTTGGCTTCAGTTGAACTTATTGAAATTATTTAGTCCAAATTCCAACGTCTCCAGGTCCTGTTGAACTTGCTGACATGTCGGTAATTTGAAATACCTACGTCCAGGTACTAGACAGCCGCTATTTCTGTAGGTCAGCATTTAGTCGACATTGGCTTCTTGATGAATTCCGTACAGCGTCTCGCGTAGGGCGCGTGCACCGATAAACGTTATTTGACCTCCACACACTGACCCCCAGATTCCTACCCATCCCTCATACATTTTTTCTTCCCATAATTTCCTCTCTTTCCTTTGCTTAAGACTACCTTCCGCTAAGCATCCCTTAAGTTGACGGCCTCCGTTGTCGAGTGGTAAGGCCCTCTAGTAATCCGAAGGTCGCGAGGTTCATATCCCGGCACAGGTAAATTTGTGTTATTTTAAAATGTATTAATTTAAAATACATAATATATGGTATATTTGCGGCATATTACTGTCGGTATCGTCCTGGTGTAAGACCACCATTCAGAATTGAAATGTTGCTTGAAATGGGTTTAGCCGTGTTTAGTCACTGGATTTAAATAGTCAGGTACTTCTCCCCACATTCCTCTTCCAGTTTCCTTTCCTTTTCCACTACCTTCAGCCTTAAAATATACCCCAATTGGGGATGCCACAGTCTCACTGGCTCCAGACGTCATTGATCCCTTCGGCAAAGGTGCACAGTCGGAATACACATGTACGCGGTTGTCATTTGTCAAATGAGAACGGGTCGCTTCTACGACTCAAGAGCTCGGCTGTTGAATAAATTATCTACCTCTGTGTTGCCTTCCTTTTACAACCTAAATCTCTTCAAGATCCATGTTTACTCCTTCCTCTCCCCAAAAAGACCCTCCCAAAGATGACGTATGCCCCTGAGGGAAAAATATTTTCTTAGACCTTCCGCGTGGAGTTAATGGGTAAAAAATGCAGTTTAGAGCAGAAGGGACTCTTGCATGTTATTCACATTTTAAAAAAGGCCCTTGGGGGCAATTAATTTCCTCGAGGGAATTAAACATTAAAAACAATAATAAATAATCTGTTATTTGTATTATTACCCATTAAACCATAAAAAATCCTTTACGACCATAAAATAACATGTTCCGTGTTCACAACACCGTCAAAATGTAGTAGATGGGATGCAGTATCCAATCTCCTACCATAATGCCCACAATCTCCGTTCGTCTAGTCTGTACGTGTGTGCACGTAACTGTAACTGCCACTTCCTTCGACTGCTTGCGTATTTACAATGTGTGTACAGACTGTACACTGTACACGGTACAGTATGCACGTATTGTAGCTTATGCTCACTCGTTCAACGTCGTATTCAGTAGTGGCAGAAAAACGGTGGTACGCGTACTATGAATTAAAAAATATTCATTAATAATTAATAAAAAATAGTACATTTTTATTTCAGCTTTTTAGTACGAGTTTTCCAAGTATTGTCATTTTGGGAGGCGGGTATGGGTACAATTGCTCCAAAAACCATTTATTGGATAACCAACACACATGTCCTTGGTCACCCCAAATGGTTTTCTAAGTTTAGTGACTTAGCCGGGGTGCCCGTGTTCATGAGGTGTGGTTTTTCTAGGTCTTGTCGGTCAATTGGTTTGCCCACCTACGGATCAGGGAGACCTAATCTAGACCTATCCAGCCGGACTCTCGACTCATCGCCTCGCACCAAAGTCGAAATGATGGATTCATACATCCATCACTCCTAGACACATTAACCCCTAGACTCCTACCCACCCCTCATACATTTTTTTCTTCTCAGAACATCATCTCCTTCCTTTTCCTAAAATCACCCTCCACACAGCATCTCCAAAGATAACATAGCCCAGAGGGATTTGTTTTTCCGTGTTTCTGTGTGGAAATAATGTTAAAAAATTTATTAAGTTCAGGCTCACACGAACGACTTTATCAAATAAATTAAAACAATTTGCTTCTTTTAATTATACTTCTTTTAATTATACAATTATATTGTACAGGGTGTTAAGGAACGTACTTGACTTACTTTAACCAGTGATTCCTGACATTATTTGGAGTAAAATATGAAAATGAAATTTTGGTCTCCAGTGACTTTTTTAATGTTTTTTTTTTTCAAAATTCCTGTATAATCACAATTATAGGCATGTTTCGAAACTGAATGTTTCTTCGACAGGATAATATAAACATGAATGAATAAAAATGACGCCATAAAGTGAATTTGCGAAAATTGAAATAACTTTATCAAGTTATCAGCGACAGTTGGAAACCATTTAAAATTCTATAAAAAAGATGGTACTAAATCGTTAAAAAATGACAACACCTTGACCATAACCATATATCACATGAAAGTATCTGTAATTAGGGTTACCAGATGATAGGAATTTTCCTGACATGTCCGGAATTTTAGCTGTCTGTCAAGGAAACAGGAAAAATTGGAAATTAACAGGAATTTTTAAAATTTGGGAATTCCTGGCAGAATTGAATAAAAAAACATGATTTTATAGGCAAAAATTCACAACTTCTAAATCTCTATTTTTATGGTTCCTATTCATGACACTGAACATTAATACACGATTACAGTAGAAAATAAACACATATAAATAAATGTATATTTATCAATGTTTTTAATACAAACGAAATAAACGTTAAACATTTCCACATAACAAAGATACGTAATGGCAGGCGACATATTATGATGTCAAATAATGTTCGCCATCTTAAGCCGTTCGAAAATTTGTACCAAAATAGAACACGTCCTATTTTTCATCCCCAATCCAAAAAGACGACCCACGTGGAAATTAGACTATAAAAGTAAATCGCCATTAGACTGATTCGCAGACTTGTGTAACTATTCCCCTTCTAACCCCACCATATGAAAAAGAAATATTTCCTGATATTAGGAATAAATGTCACTGCATTTAATTACGTTTAGTTTATCGTTTAAAAAAATTGTGCTGGTTGTATTATTATTCCATTATCAAAAAGTTTGCGTACCTCTGCCTTACGATAATGTACATTGTTCGCTTAGTCACAATACACATCCTTAACGACGCCATGTGGCTCCGTGCCGGTGCCGCATGCCGCGCTATGTATCGTGTGAGCACCCCTTAATTAGCTGATCGTTTACTATTGTTCCATAATACATAATAATATAATGGCTTTCGATTTTGCTCCAAAGTCTTAAGCTTACCGTATAATAAAAACAGGCATCGATGTGAACAACGTGTCATGATATTGTTCGTGTTATTATTATAATATCGTGGGGTAATTACCTACTACATCTCCGAAATCAGCGTTTTTGAGTTACATACTTAAGATGGTATTACCAGAGAATACTGGAAATTTGTCCTTTTTAAATCAAATTATAGACCTATTGACTCTTTTAAAAAAAACATAAATTGATTTTATAAGATTGTTATTTTATCTGGCAATCGCTTTTTTTGTTGTTTTTGGTTTTTGGCTATAAGTCGCTTACGTGAGCGACTTACGAGTAAAAACTTACCTGTATAAAGGCAGCAATACACGTAAGTTTTTGGAAGTGTTTTAATGCCTCTGGAAGTTATTAATTACCGTAAAATGGGATGATCTCGAAAAAAACTATCATTTGATAACTATTATCTAAAAAAAATTGCGTCGGAATATTTAATGTCATATATTTTTAATTTTTATTTATTTTTTTACGCCTAGTCAGACTTTTAAATATATATATAACAAAATTTTCGAAATTATACTCGTGAACAGTGAAGGAAACGACTGTTTAAAACACTTGCACAAAAATAAATATAAAGTAACAATATATTGAATTTGTTTGACAAAGGTACAAAATATATAAAAATATAAAAAATCCAAAATAATTTTTTTCTTTCAGCCGACACAATACTGCTAATGTGTTAGTGAATTTAAATAGCTTTATCAAAATATTATATATATGCCCATATATTAAAATTGATGTACTAAATATATCATATATATTGCACGATATTTTAATTGTAGGTACATGATTTTGGAGAGTGACACATCACTATTTTTATGTGTTGCACATCACTATTGATGAACTTAGCGCCTCCGCCCACTGAGGCAACTGAAAACAAACTAAAACTGGCTGGTTTCTATGTCTTGATTGGTCAAAAAGCTTGTTTAACCATAGACGAAGAACAATTAGCTGACAGCTGGCAACTAGCAACGGCCGGCCAGGGCAACCAGTTGCGAGTTACCATGGAGTTACCGCTTGCGTTACCATTGACAACGGGGTTTTGTGTGATTGTGAAGTGTGCGGGCCATCACATTGTCATACAAAGACAGTTGGCAGTTGAGAGTCTTCAGTTGCCTCAGTGGGCGGAGGCGCTTATTGTCATATAATTGTCGTCTATGGCCTCTCTCTTAATCATGTCAATGGTGTCAAGTCGTAATTAATAAAATCTCCATTATAAAATATTAAAAAATGTTTTCTCCTGTAAGTAATTCACAATAAATACACAACGAAACAGAGATTAACAAAACCATGGTGATCACAGTCATTTATCTGAGTGTGGCGACTTAAATGAGAAGCGAGTATTTTATGATTAGTAGCGAGAATTAATTAAAATTACATTTTACGGAACGCTCTTTGCTTTGTTGTAACCTGTCATTAGCCGTACGTACTCCGGTGTAACATCAATTTTGTCCCTTATGTACAAGAAATGGTAACAAGAACAAGGTCAGAATCACTTGGGCCATTCTCGTTCTCGACGTAATGAAATACTGCGTAGCGTCTAGCCTCTCGGAATAATTCAAATTAATTCACGATATGGCCGCCGCGTGATAATATGAACGGAATCGTAGTCTGTGATAATATGAACGGAGTCGTAGTCGGAGTCTATATTTTTTCATTGTTTTTTTTATTTTTATATAAATCCATTGTGGAAAGCATAGATTTGAGTGATTATTAGGAAGATCGTTTTATCTACATTATTTTGATGTAATTTTTCTAATATATCAAAAAAGAAATGTTATAAAAATTGAGTTCGTAAGAAAGGTGAGAAATGTCAAATATTTTACGTCGTATTGAAAATATATATTTATCCTGTGCTGGCTTTCAAAAGGTTAACGATTTTCTGCACAATTAAATTTTTGATAAATAATATCTAAGATTTACAAATGAAAAACGAGATTTCATAAATAATATCTAAGATGTACACATGAAATACCAGATTTTCGCGATTGTGTTATGAATCCATCATACATTCATATGAATTATTTTTTCAATGAAGTGAAATAAATCTTCACTGAAGTAGTATGTATTGTATATATATAAAACATTCTTGTATAACATAGTTGTTGAATTTTTCAGTTCTGAGCTTTCTTGGTTTTTTCTGCACACAGTGTATCGCTCGTCTTATGAATATACACGAATACGTGTAATCAAATCTGGGCTCAACACCACACAACACAGACAAACATTATAAATTATTTAACTTCGGCATAGGTTATGCTTCGCTACTGAAACCTAAATTGGTACATCATCTTTTATCCATACTTCAACACTCGTTTTCTCATTGAAAAATTGGAGAATATATTAGGTCCTTACATATGAAATTGGCGTTTTGTTTGGGAGGAACATAAAGTCGATTTTTTTAATATAATTTATTTATTTAATCAAAGTATGTACCATTACTATCTATGCACTTTTGCCATCTAATAGGTAGTTCATCGATCGCTTTACTAAAAAATCCATTCGGACGGGAATCAATAAAATCTTTGAAGGCGGTTTGGACTGCCCCATCGGAGTTGAATTTTTTCCCTTGCAAGAATTTATCAAAATTTCTAAAAAAATGATAATATGTTGGGGCAATGTCCGGAGAGTATGGTGGACGTCTTAGACATTCCAATTGAAGCTTCTCTAATTTGGTAGCCGTCTGTTGTGCAGTGTGTGGTCTAGCGTTATCATGAAGCAGCAGTGGCCTAGAGGCGCTTTAGATTATCGTACAGGATCCACTTTTCATCACAGGTAATGTGATTCGGTTGAGTAATGCAACGCAGCAGTCAACGGGCGTTTGTTGATTTGCTTCACTCAATTCGTGAGGTACCCACCTTTAAAGCTTTTTCACTTTTCCAATTTGCTTCAAGTGGATTAAAACAGTTTTATCACTAACACCGCAGCCTGCAGCTAACTCGGACGTGGCTTGCGATGAATCCGCTTCCACAATAGCCTTCAATTCTTCATTATCAACTTTGGTCTCCGGCCGTCCACGGGGCTTGTTCTGCAGGTCGAAATTTCCAGAACGAAAACGTTAGAACCAAAAACGCACTGTGTTTTATTTTGCGGCACCGTCGCCATACACATCATTAATCCTTCGAGCCGTTTCTGCATGGTTGTTCATTTCTGGTGCCACGGTGAAACTCGTACTCGTAAATAACGTGATATTTCAAGTTTTCCATTTTGTAAACTAAGTGACGCAAAGAAAAAAAAAACAATTAAGGAAAAAACAAATGAATTATAATTTTGAAAACACAAATACATGAGTAAATAGCTGTATAAATTTGAATTTTTGAATTCCTAACCAAAGAGAAGATATTTGAGATAAAAGTTGCCAGTACGGCAAAAAGCCAATTTCATATGAAGACATTATATGATATGACATGTGATTTTTTAACGTAATCAGAATCAATCAGAGATATGAACCCGTGGTGCTGAAAGCGAACGAAATTACTTTTCAGCTTTCCACAAAACTGAAAGATAACCCGAAACGTGACGAGGTTATCAAAATTCTTAGCTTCGTCCTAATCAGAGCCTATTCAAACAACTTAGAGATTAATTTGTTTAATATTCAAGCCTAAATATTTGCGCACGACTATCAGGACCGTGTTTAGATTTCGAATTGCCCCAAGTCGTTAACTTTTGACTCTCCCACTCCCCTTACACCCATTTCCACTGCTTTTGCAGTACCTACATAACTGAACATTTCAATATTTTTTTGGATTGAAGATCAAATATCTTTATTTTATTTCTTTCATGGACAACCAGACGCACAAAGCTGTCCATTCTGGAAGAATTAGGCATCCACGATAGGTTTTCAGCTTTCTGTCTATAACATTTACTTTGGACACGTTGCTCGCCAAAATGAGGACTCCAACTTGAAGACACTAATTATTGTAGTATATTGACTAGTAGGTTAAGCGGGTGAGCAATAGATGGCAGGAGTCATAAACCTTCCACTAGTTTCCTTCAGATGGCGGGAGGATAGAGTTGTCCCTAGGAAATCATATAGTCGATGTCTAGGGCTCTGCGCTGGTAGATTTACCCACTAGTCGTTTGAAACTAGTCGCATAAGTTCAGGGCTATAATTGCGGGAATAAACATTTTGTAAAAAGAACCAAGGATTTATTGAGAAGTTCCCAACAGTGTGTTTGGATGTTAATAAAGCAAAATTTACACTAATAGTCACTGGCAATAGACAAGTGTTTGGCAGAGGAAGCAGTTTAAGGTAACCAATTTGCTGGAGTAATCAAGTAGCTCTGGCGTCCGGTACGTCGCGGTCGGTGTCCGCAGTTCTCCACGCATCCCAGAACCGCGAGAAGTAGATGAGCCTTGTCCACCATGGAAGTTGAAGTACGGATCACGATCCTCAGCAACGAGGAACGGACTTGAGAAGAAGTCTTTATCATAAAGTTAATAATTAATTTTTTCAATTGTTGCTACCCATAATTCGTGGTGGAATTCCAATGGAATGTTTTATTAAAACAATTAAAAAATTTATCCGCTTGTTAAAATTACCGCTTTCCGCCTATCGCGGCCATCTTCAGTCTGGTAAAAGTTTTCCATATTAAACTATGCTAAACTATGTACAATTTTTGGGGTATCGGGGGTGGTAGTAATAATTTTATTTAATATATATATTAATAAATATTATTTAAGTTTTTTTTAAATAAACGTATTTTAGGAAATTTATGAATATTGCACGGAGAAAAATTGATTTTGACCCTCACGATAATTTATAAGGCCATATTTATAAAACATTCGTTTAGAAATGTTTTATCTAGTTGCCTTGTTAATAAAACATGACGATACAACGAAAAAATACGTTGTACCAACAATCTATACGTACGAAATTTGTTCTAATAATTAATAATAATAATTTATTCTTACATAATCCCGCCAATAAACATTGAAACCTGTTAATTTGTTCGCAAGAACTTCAGTCTTCAGTCCCGTTTTCAACCGTTTTACGAATAAAATGATCGTATTTTAGATTAACATTTTTCTCCGTGTGGGCTCTATATAAAATTTTAAAATTATTCAAGATGGGTTACATGGTCAGAAAAGAAACTTGGTGATATCTAATTATCAATTTTCTTTATTCTATTTCAAAGCTAAATAAATAAAAAATATGGTTTTGTAATATAATGAAAGATTTTTGAATTCTAAATTTACTTTTGGGTTTTCCCTTATTATTTATATTATAGTTACTATGTCGTGTTTCACAATTAATTTTCAAATTGTTTGTTTATCCCCTTCACTTCCGTAATGTTTTTGTAGGTTAAATAAAATCAAATTGACCTCCATTTTACATTTTTACACACAACTGTGTGGGCCACTTTCCTATTAATGTCACCATAGTAGAATTATTATTCTATTTTTGTCAAAATAATATAAATCCAATAGAGAGATAAAAATAAAAAAAGTAAGGAAATATGTTAAAAAAATCTCAGGAGTGAAAAGGATATGATTTACATTCGTCGTATTAATGTATTCACTATGCATTTGAGATATTCCTTAAAAGGGTATGACCAGACAATACCGGAAATTTGTCCTTTTTAAATCAAATTCTCGACGTATTGACTCCTTTTCACAAAAAATAAAAAAATACATTGTGAAAGATTGTTTTTTATCTGGTAAACGCACTTTTTAAATTTGAAAAACTAAGTTTATTTTTATTATACCAAGGTTATACCGTTGGTCGTTGGCAGATTTGTTAAATTTTCAAACGAAATATTGTATTTATTACTTATACAACACAAATTTCAAATCATACAAGAAAATAAATCAATAAATAATTTGGTAAAGAAACTTTTCAGAATTTTAATTATAGTTCAACTGAAATCATTAAAAAATAAATCCGAGAACGTGTTTTGTGACGAAAATACCTCAGTATTTCTATTTATTTAAAGTCTTACAAACTAAAATATTTCAGATTTTTCTTACACCTTTATTTTGTTTAGACATTATTGAAAAATTATAAAAACTTTTGATCAAAAAATACCAAGAAGTACACGATATTTATTAATTTATCATCATGCGTTTTAAGCATTTGTATTGCTTACTTGAATGTTGGTATATATTAAAACAAGTTTTGAATAACATAAATCGATATTAAATTTTTAGTTTAATAAATTTTTAATTAAATTAATAATCGATCTTTCTCATCAAAATCTCCCTGTACAGTTGCAAGCATTTTGGAACTTTAATTCTCAGCCGCTGGTCAATGTGTCTTAACATAAGACAGTGGTTCTTAACCTGGATTGGATCGAATCCCAGGGGTTCGGTGATTCAGTCTCGCGGGTTCGGCGGAGGTCAAGACACACCCTTGACTCATATGATTCGTGATGACACGTACCGCTTGTCCATAAAGATGGTAAATTCGCATATGAAACTGGTGGGGTTCACTACTCAACAAGGTTAAGAACTGATTGAAGATAATAGTTTTCCAAATAAATAAAAATAGAAGAAAAAAAAATACAATTTTTTTAGATTTGGAAAAGATGTAAACTACATGGTTTTTTGAACTTTAGTGAAACGCCACCCCGTGAAATATGCCGCGTAAAGGCTCTGTCAAAAAGGAGGCGTACTTACGCGCGTCAAGGCTTTAAAACGTCCCAGACGTATAAGGCTGCGTTGTGTTGTACTGAACACGTCGAAGCCGTTCAAATAGAAATTACGCGACGTTACGGCGCTTTGGTGCCTATTTGAAGGAGCCTTTACGCTGACGCCTTGACGCGCGGTAAGTACGCCTTCTGTTGGACGGAGCCTTAAGGCAGTAAATTGCCAATGTCTAAATACGGCTCTGTCGACGACAAAACCACTGGAATCAAAATAATTATTATTTGAGTTTGGAGCGAAATAATGTAATACAACAATTCATATGCTAAACTAAAACTATCTTACATTGACTTTGCCGGGAAGTTGAGTAATACTCAAGTCTTGCAAGGCAATTTGTCAAATAATCCAATGAAGTGTTTCCAAGTTAGCGCTACGACTTATAATTAATCAAATGACTGAAAGGGAACTCAAGTAGACGAATGGTATTCGATATTACTCCAAAGGCATAATTACTTTTAAATTAGGCTATTCAGTTATGTTTTTAGTGGTATTTTACAGGAAATCCAACGTTGAATAATAATGCTGGAGTTGATTGAGTAATCAACTTTTAGGGCTTCGCGTTGGCACGCAAATAAGAATTTTGTATAAATTCCTTAAAAATATATTTTGAGAATATTTTCGTAGAGCTTGAAAGAGGTCGAGGTTACGAAAACTTAAAAAGCTTTCATAATTTTAAAGTGTTCGAAACTCAAATAAAATGAGAAAGAGAAACCGATCTGAAATGTCTAATAAATAATATCTAATGGTATAATAATTCAAGTTTGTGTATGGAAATAATACAGAAAATTTCAACTTTATAATTTCCTCGTAGATACATCGCTGAACTTACTGCTAATAAAGCTCGACTATTTTGTAAATCACTCGTTTCCGTTTTGAAATATCAATTGTTTAAAAATAAGATGCCTTTTTCTCGTTCCATTTTTCAAATAATAGGGTATTTTTTACGTTTTTTTTATTGCTTAAAAAAAATAAGCAAAAATTACGATTATAAGGACATTTTTATTTTATTTTCATGTTGACGAGTACATTACTACAACGAGTCTAAGTTGCCCATTTTTGTAATCACGCCAAAACGGTTTTTTCGACGTGTGACGTCATAAGAGTCGTGCGTTCTTAAAAAAAAATCCGGCAGTTCTACTTTGTTTGTTTGATGACGTGCGTACGAAGCGTCGTTGGCAATCACGTGCCGTTTTGGTTTCGTATATTTTTGGGTGTTTTTAAAATGGATAAATTTGAATGAAAACGTAAAAAACAAACCTTTAAATTACGATGATTAAAATCAGAAAAATGATCTTTAAATATTCCATACATTTTCAACAGTATCTCTCGTTTGTGAAAATACCCTATGATATTAAAAAAATCGTGAAATAAGAAGCCCTCCTCGATATCACGCAAGTACGAAAAGGTTATGTTGATTCTGATAATTAGATGCAAAGTGTCAAAAGTCATAATTTAGACATTCCTTGAAAACATAATTAAGGAGAATAAATTTTGATTCTCTAACTACATACTCCATTCTATAGGAACAGTTAAATAAGTTTATTGAAATTGGATTAACGTTAAGTATAACTCTCTTATTACAGCGCCCATCAGCTGAGATTTTCCACAAAATTGATGCAATGAAAATAAAATTTACTTATTTGCTTTGGTTTTTAAATGGATATACAAACAGTGGCAGAGTGTCATTTTTTTTTTTTATAGAGAAACCTCACAAGAGTCCCAACTGCTCCCTTCTGGAGCCAGTGAGACTATGGCATCCCCAATTGGAGTATGTTGTGAGGCTGAAGGTAAGTGGGGAAGGGAAGGAGATGGGGAAGAGGAAGGTGGGAAAGTACCTGGCTATTCAGATCTAGTCACTAAACACGGCTCGAGCCATTTTTAAGCAACGTTTCAATTCTGAATGGTGGTCTTACACCAGGGCGATACTGAGAGTATCTTCCACTGTCATGCAGGGATAATTATTTATTTTAATTAATGGAGATAATATTAGCGAAACTCAATCGAAAATCTGAAACAGAAAAACACAGAAAACGATACGGATACATCTGGGACTCGAACCCAGGACCTTCGGCTGTCCGGACAGATACTCTGACCCTGAGCTATAAATGTATGTTTTTTTTGTAATAAATTCCATTGTAACGTTTTTTCCATGTGACAGACACATATTTTATTGGATTATTGTTTTTTTTTTTAATTTTCCGTCTGTAATGTCGGCGTTAAATATATATATTTACTATTTTTTTTTAAACTTTTTAGCTTAATGAGTTAAACTTCAAAGTCCCTGATGTATCCGTATCTTTTCTGATTTTTCTGTTTCGTATTTTCGATTGACTTTCGCTAACTTTATCTTCATTAATTAAAATATATATTTACAGCTATAACAAAATGTCCATTAATGTCGAATGATTAATGCCTTACAACTTTACGTTCAATTAATTATTCACGGCCAACTCAGCTGTTTCTGTAAATGAATAATAATTATAATTCTTAACAATATTAGAAGGAAAGGTCTTCAACAAAAGAGGTTAATAAAAAATCGTTTGGAATGAACGATGAAAACTGTTGTCATGCCGTTTAAATTGTCAAATAAGCACATTACAAGTACGTAATATAAGATTTATCCTTAAAAGTTTATTTGTTTAGCGATGTTCAAAGCTCAAGAGTGCAAGTCAGGCCCATCTGTTGCGACATCTTGGTTGGAGGCTGGGGAAGATTTATTAGCGCGTGGCGTACCCCAAGGATGTTCCTAGAACCGCTCTGAGCAAATTAAATAATCGTCCGTTTGGGCTTCTTCCGCAGCTGTTGTTTCTTGGGGATTAAGATAAGAGTTAGATGTTGTAATTGAGAAAGAAAGTTAAAGAAACTCCACGCTTGATGTTGGAGTATTACTATCATCTGTTTATTGTTTATTTATTATTATTGTTTATTGAGGCATTTTAAGTAGGTACATAGTTATCTATGTCATAATACAATCCTTATATATATACATAATTAAAGTAATACATTTACAATCACATATTTACGTAATTTAATTTTAAATGTTTTTTATGTTTTCTTCTAATTTTATTTCTTCTGGTAATTCTCCAAATATCTTCAACGCTCCGTACATCAACGAATTTTGACTCTGTGTTTTTTTTTTTCTGAAGGGGAGTCTCAGTTCATTTCTTTTCCTCGTCTCATATCTGTGTGTGTTCTGAAGTTTATCAATTTTTCTTAGAAATTCAATAGATGTATGGCCATTGATTATCTTGTAGATTAACGAAATAGTATTGAAGTAAATTATTTGTTTGAAGACAAGATATTTAACTCCTTCAACATTTTCTTAATTTTTGTGTATCTATTTTTCTTCAATATAGTTCTCATAGCTCTAAGTTGTAATAAAAAAAGTTGGGTTCGATTACGGTCAGGCAACGAATATTTTGCCAGAAAAAAGGTTCTATTGTGAAATACAATAATTTAATAGTCAAATTTTATAAATTGTGTTATTTCACATAACATAATACACTTAGATTGTCTCAGTATCTCTTTGGTGAAAGACCACCATTCAGAATCGAAGCATTGCTTCAAATGACTAGCCACGTCGCAATTAACGTGGCAATTCAAATTATAACAAAAGTGGAGATGTTTCTTTATTAGCTAAAATTCTGTTTGAATTTCTTAACTATTGGAAATGGCTAACGAAACTTTGATAATTAAAAAAATTTACATTGTTTATACTAACATACTAGCATTTAACGAAAAACATACTTATTTTATTTAATATATTGAACCTTTATTGCATTCCATTTCGAAACATCAATTTAACCACGTATAAAATTGCTTTTTAATGGAACTTCTGAAAATAATATTTAAAATTAAACTAGATGGAAGTCAGGTTATGTTCAGTGAAAAATCGTGGAATATAATTTAATAAACCAAGATGAAAACTTATAAATTTTATTTCCGTAGAACCTAAAAATATTGCATATTATAAAAAATATTTAATAAAGTTCAAGTCCTTTATATAATTTAATTTAGGAATTAAACGAATTACTAGCAATATACGCGCGATCTTTAAATCGAATTAAATAATGGAAAATTCATTTTAATGATCTAATACCATTTACTTGTCAACTTTTGTTTCATTCCAGTCAACATACCTGAAATTATTTTTAAATTTCGTCTTTATATTATTACACCACTGAAATACAAAGACGAGATAAATTAACTTTTACTGTAACAGTCTAGTCTATTATTTTACTGTTATATGGGCAATTCTATTGAATTTTTATTTTTGGTATTATTTTTCATTGTATTTGAAAAATCAATTATATATTTTTTTGTATATCCATTGTACGTGTTTGGTTCCTACTTCACAATTACACCTACATCCATTATTATTATTTCTTTTATAATACAGACAGAAATCACTTTTCTGTAAATGCTCTTTTTTGAGGAATAAATTAAATATCAAGGGAGCTTCTTTTTGAAGACATTTTTATACATGTTGCAATGAACACTGAATTGAAGTAACTGTTTCTCAACGTTTCCAAAATTGAGTTCTACAAGGCCCTGTCAAAATAAAGTTTCCCAAACCTCAAATCTCACGCTCAGAAGATAATTCCGATGTTTGCATCATCCTACATCTATGAACAGGTGTTTTCTACAATGAAGCTTCGCAAAAACATCGTTGGAAACCGGTTGACTGACCACAATTTAGCTTCACTACTGCGAATCAGCTCATCCCAGTTTCTACCAGATTAAGAAAAACTTTTAGAAACTCAGTCACAGTTTTATCTGTCAAATACGCCTTCATACTCTTCTAAAGAATAATAAATTTTTATTACTTTTTTTACCATTGTAGCACATAATATACTTAATGCTATGTTTGACGTAAAAATTAAAAAATAAAGAATAACACTTTTAAAAAAAAAAACTATTTTTTTTCCACCCCACCTAGATGATTTTTTATATTTTATCTGGCTCTTTCCTTAAAAGGTTTGCCCATCTCTGTACTAAATTAACAAGCTTAAATATTTACGTTCTCGTAAGTTCTTTCATCGAGGGTAGAAGAGGTATTAGCAATAAATTCAGGGTCAGTTTGTCGGAATGCTCTTTTTCTCCGAAGAAAACGGTGGAGAAATAAACGTTATTTAATATAGCTAAAGTGCTCTTCGTAAACTGCGTCCTTGTACGCGAGTTAGCATTTATTGGATTGCACTATGTTGCTTTTAATGCCCCGTTGCTCAGTTTTTTTAACTCTATTTCTTGCTACATAGCAATCCCGGTGAGTTATAAAACTTATTTTGGGTTTAAATGTGTTTAACACAGTTTAAATGGTTTTCTTTGGAAATAAAATTACGACTATTGCCTAATGATAAAAAAGCAACTAAATAATATAAATTTTTCGAAGAAAACTTCTTCGGAAAGGTCTTGTGGTGGTAGTTTTTTTTTTTGTATTTACCGTATATATATAAGGTATTTTATTTAAAGAAGAAGATACATCTTTATTAACTTCGACAGAGGAATTGAAGAGTTCGTTAATACGTGAATACATCGGTATTATGTATAATGTATACTAAACTTAAAAATTAAATTAAAAAAAGGGAAATACCGGATTATAAAGCAGACGTAATAAATAAGCAGCAAATTTTTATAAACCCTCTTTTGAACCTATTCCCACTTAACCGGTCTTTCCCTGCTAATGACTTTGAAATTCCTAATTGTAATAAACTTCCCCCACCCTTACCCCTTCCCCTTCCTTCTAGCCTTTTGTCCCATATGTAATCTATATTTAATTTTTAAGTTTTGTATATTTTTGTTCCTGATGAGGTGAACATCGTTCACGAAACATATAGATTTTGTATAAATAAAAGTGATGTAAACAAAGTTATTTTGTCTTTTAATTAAAATAAATAATATAACTAACTAACCAACCATCGCGCCCTTTCCAGAAGGGGTAGGCAGAGGGGATGGACTGCCATACAAGTCCAACAGCTTTCCAACAGCATCAGTTGGTATAAATACAAAAAAGAAAATTTTAAAACTAAATATGTGATACCGATGTATTCACGTATTAACGAACTCTTCAATTCCCATGTCGAAGTTAATAAAGATGTATCTTCTTCTTTAAATAAAATACCTTATATATATACGGTAAATACAAAAAAAAAACTACCACCACTTTTTTACCTACATCACCTACAGGTGACACTGGGCAATGTGCAGTTAAGACTCTAAAGAGACATGTTTATAAACATGTCTCTTTTTTAAACAGCATGTTGATTATTCTTACGGTAGGAATAAAATATCATTTTTATAACAAAATTAATTTATATAAAGTTTTATAATAACATTTATTTATTTATAAAAACAGAGCACGATAATGAATTTGACAAATGGCGTGTGGCTAGTGTTACCAGAAAAAAATAACGAATATAGTTAGTACTTGCCTTTTCTGTAGTAGTAGTAGAATTTAAAATAGAAAATGATAGAAAAAAAAACTTTTGTCACCTACGGGTGACACTGGGAATTGAAGAGTAAATGTAATTAGTAAAATAATGTAATATTAGTTTAACAAACAATTTATTTTTATAGTTCCGTTGAAAAGCAATTGCATGTTGTACAGCTAGCACATGAATCCAAGAGAGGAACAGCTGACTTGTTCCCTTTTAATTATCGTCTATAGTGAAAGGTTATATAATTCGGTAAACAAAAATTCTGCCATATCTCAGTGACAGCATTGAGTATGTGTAATATATATATTTATTATAGGTACATTTATTTACTACCTATAGGTATATAGGTACTGTTGATCTCAGCATACTGATAGTAGATCTGTGTGTTCCTAATTTTCTCATATTTAATAAACCAAAATCTGAAAACATAAGATTTGTAAATAGGTACCGAAATACCTTTTTTTTTACTATTTCTTGGATATTAACTAATGTAATGATTGTTATGTAAAGTATGTAGATATTACTACTAGAAATATTAAAAGTAGAATCAGGGAAAATGAACTCTGTTCACGAAATTATTATTATTCAGAGTTTGCCAATCATTTAATAGAGACAGGCCAAAGGTGATTGAGGTACCTTAAGGTGATTTTCACAAAAACGGCGCTATATAAAACAGCCAAAGATTATAACATTTATTATATACAGTTGGACAGTTTTTAGTCAACACAATTATATTCAGCTCACTAAATCATTTTCGTCATGAGCTCCATAGTTGTCCTGTTAACGTCCATACGTTACAAATATTCATTTAACCTTATAAAAAATAAAACAGTACACTGTCATACATATACAAGATATTAAGGGAGGTTCTTGACTTACTTTAACCTGTGATCCCTGACATTGTTTGGAGTAAAAATGTAAATGAAATTTGGTCTGAAAAAATCTAAAAAGACACCGGAGACCAATATTTCGGATTTATTTTTTAATGATTTTAGTTAAATTAAAGTTCTGAAAAATATGTTGACTAGATTATGTATTGATTTATTTTGCTGTATGATTTTATGATTTGTAATTTGTGTTGTTTAATAGAATCTATCGTTTGAAAATTGAACAAATCTGCCAACGACCAACTGTATAACCTTAGTATATTAAAAATGCTCTTAGTTTTTAAAATTTTAAAACTGCGTGTACCAGATAAAATAACAAACTTTCTAAATCAATTTATGTGTTTTTTTAAAAATCCTCTTAATACCTTGTATGTGTGATTTTGTATGTATGAAGAGGCCCTAGCACGCTTGCTCTATAACGATCGGTAGGATAACTATCGGTAACTTCTCATCGTTACCTAGGACAACTGCAGACTGCTAACGTTCAAACGACAGTTGATATCGAATATATTAAGGACATTTAGTCATTGTAAACTGTCACTTATTCGTTTGCGATCTGCAGCTGTCCTGGAAACCATGAGAAGTTACCGACAATCGGTCGATAACTTCTTATCGATCGACCATGCTAGCACCCCTGAAATCATAAAAATTTACCTACTTTTCTATTATATTATAAACGATAATAATTTCATATAAAATATTGCGATCTTATACGAGTGTATTCTTTGTTTTCTGAATTTATTTCTGAAGCTCTTTTCATAAATTTGGCTCCCGTGAGTCGAACATTATTTGGAAAGGCAGAAAATATTCAAGTTTTGTGGGTGGAAGTGGAATTTATTGTTGAAATAAATTTGAAGGTATAGAAATAATTTTGGAATTTCGGACGATCAATTCGAAGAACTTTTATTAAGATTCTGAAATAAGTTTTCCGAGATGCTCAGGGAAGAAAGCTTCTATTAATTAAAATGAATCAATTTTATCAACATTATTTTATATCGCAATGGTAGCGTAATGTTCATCATAGCGCAAAAAATTCCGAATATAATTTATTTTCACTTTTCAGAAACATATTTCGATTTTCTTATCATAGTGCAATAATATGGTATTTTATTTCTGACCAGATTCATATAAATAATTTTTATAAAAGACAATAATAATATTGGTTGATTGGTGGTTATTGCTACATTAATTTTGGTTTATTGGTGGTTATTGCTACATTAATTTTGGTTGATTGATAGTTATTGCTACATTAATTTTGGTTGATTGGTGGTTATTGCTACATTAATTTTGGTTTGTTGGTGGATTTTGCTACATTAATTTTGGTTGATTGGTGGTTATTGCTACATTAATTTTGGCTGATTGGTGGTTATTGCTATATTAATTTTGGTTGATTGGTGGTTATTGCTACATTAATTTTAGTTGATTGGTGGTTATTGCTACATTAATTTTGGTTGATTGGTGGTTAATACTACATTAATTTTGGTTGATTGGTGGTTATTGCTACATCAATTTAATTGAATCGGCTGCAAATATTGGTGGGTGGTATTGTGACCTAGGATCCGCCCCCGAAGTTTACTGGCAGCTAACAACGCTACAACAATTCCGGAACCGTCTATATTTTGACCTGCGTGACGTTAATACCGTCTCCTCAAAACCCACTAGAGTTCAGGCCTGGGTGAATTTCAAAAATCCAAGAACATACCCCTTATTCATAAAATCCACGTCCTCCGGGCCCAAAGTAATATGCGTCAACCTTCGCAATATTTTTTTTTATGTGAATAAGATTCACAAATGTTGCCGACTGGGAGCCAACATACGACTGTGGAATCCCAAATCGTGGTAAGTTGTGAGACTGAGGAAAGTGAGGAAGGGGATGAGATGGGGAAAAAGAAGTTTGGGCAGTACCTAGGAATTAAGATCTTGCCACGAAACCTGGCTGGAGTCATTTCAAGCTACTTTTCGTTCCTGAATGATGGACTTTTACCCGGGTATTACTGAGTGCTGACAATGATACGATATGGAAATAATATATTGTAGAATCAGATCCCATGCCGACCACATTTTCTTTCATCTCGCAACAATCCTTTATTTTATGTGCATCTTAGGCCTCTGGTTACATATAGTTAAACATTGATATGTTGCCATAACGTCAAAAAATCTTAGCAATCATTTACATAATAATTACCGCTCTAAATGCCTTAGAACTAAGACTTATCTGCGTAAGTAAGTAGCTACGTAATTACCCCACTCAGCTTTTACATCTTGTCAGATTTTAACGGACCTTAATTTTTGTTGTAAAAATGAGTGTGAGATTTTGCAGTGGCGCGTTACATTTGAGTTTAGTGCGTGGTCTTAAACACCGAGAGCTCGGTCATAAAACTACTCCCTTGATCAACATAAACAAGGAGATGTTGCTACTCAATGGAGCAAAAGCAATGGAGGACTTTTTAAACAAATATATTTTTATTATAACTGTAAAAAAATGGATGCAATTAAGAAATGAACTAAGAACCTTCTATTTTCGCTCTGAAAATTTCAAGTTTCAAAATTTGCAATTTTATATAGGACTAGATATATTAGTTTTAACATCTTTCCATAGATTTCGTTAGGATAAATAGTTAAATGCAGTTTTTAGGTGTCTCAACAGATGTCACTTAAGTAGTTTATTCTATTTTTCTTTATTCTTTGAATTGTAAGTTACATGATTTGAGGATTTTTCGACTACCGTGCTAGGCACATGCCCGTTTTATGGTGATCGTGGGGTAGTTTCTTAGAAGAGTATTATATTATAAGAACACGAACGATGGCGGAAATAGCCGATGGCTTATGATAGACCGCGAGCGTTCCTCGATCTTAGTTAGAGTTTTCGCGCACACATTTCAAGTACCTAATCTCTATGAGAGCTTTTATTATTACCGTGACAACCCGCGGAAACGGCTCAGCATCGGTAATGGCTCGCGCCATCTCATTTATTTAATACGAGCGAGGAAGATGCAAAAAAGTTATCATTTTCTTGCCTCTGCCTCACTCGTATTAAAGACACGAGACGCAGCGAGTGGTTACCGTCGCCGTGCCGTTTCTGCGAGTAGTCACGGTAATAATAAAAGCGTTCAATCACTAACGAAAATCATAAACATTGTTTGAATTTATTTTCCACGAGAGGCATCATTATTTCTGTTTAATCGGATCGTCCATTGCTTACAAATGTAGATACCAAACCACTAAACACCAATTATAAATTGTTTTATTTAATTAATGAAGACATTATAGTATCGCTAACTCAATCGAAAATCTGAAACGGAAAAATCATAAAAAGACACGAGTACATCTAGGAAATACGTGGTACATATTTTATTTATTTAATGAAGACAATATTAGACACTCATCCGAAATTATGAAACAGAAAAGTCAGAAACAAATACGGTCACACCTTCCTAGTTGATTTTCGGTGATGAGTGTCGCTAATGTGGTCATTACATTTACAATTTGAGTACTTTTTCTGGAAATACTGATACAGTTTTCGAGACACGTTTATAATTCGCTGACTTTTTTTAGTTTACTTTCTACATTATAAATATAACTGCTGGAGGAAAGCTTCGACAAAAGTGTTGTATAAACTATCATATATTGGCAAAATAAATATATAAAATGGGAGACGAGGAAAAGATTTCTCAAGTATTTTTCATATGATTCTGCGGTCTAAGCCTTTACGTTAATTTGTTGTAATTTTGAACCAAATTGTGATTTAATTAATAAAAATAATATTAACAACACTCATATTAACATAAAATTATGGAAGAATGATAAAATACCGAAAATAAAAATATTACGGTCGCAAATGGAACCCGACTAAATTGAGAGGTGTAATGTTGAGCTAGAATGTTTTTTTTTCGATAAGAATAGAGCATTTGGGTTCAAGTCCCAGTTGCGACCGATATTTTCGGTAATTTTTTCTACATTCATTTTTTCAGTTAATCACTGAAAAACTTATTTTACATTTCCAAAATTACAGCCGTTATTTTTCCTTTTACAGATCTTTTCACAAGAATTTAAAAGTCAAAATTAAAACTTGCGATACGAAATCCTTTTGGCCTATTTTGTCGGAAGGTCAAAATATTTTCACTTATAATGTTTCATATCATATCATATTGAACACTAAAAACTGTTTTTCAAAGGTGATGAAATACGCTTTCAAATTTGTAATTGGAAATAAACAAATAATATTTGAAATATAAAAATTATTGCCAATAAAACAAAGTTTTAAAAATAGTTCACCATCTAAAATTACTGATAGCGAAAAAAATAAAACCAGAAAAATATTTTTTTTCATCAAAAAAGTTATTGTCACCTCACGTTTTGTCGTTTCATTTAAAAATAATTAATAAAAATTCTAAAAAAAAAAAAAAAATTCAAATTGTGACTGGAAACTTTGGTTTCTTAAAAGAGTAAATTTTAATTTTTTTATGGTTAATTTTTAGATTTAGATAAAAAGCGTTATATTTTTTTCTTTTAACCGTGATAGTAAGTGAGATACACCGATTTACATGAAACTTATCTAAATTGTTCCAAAAATCTAACAAATTAGCCTGGGAGTTAACAGTTAAATAATGTATTTTTAGAATCGTCATAATGAGTTTTTTAACTAATCCGTATATTACTATGTACCAAGAAAGTTGATTTATAATATTAATAAAATATATATTCTCATCACAGTTCTTCATTCTCTACACACCTACCACCCAAAAAACCGCCTTTCTTCATTTCCCATTGCATTATCCTCCTGCTTGCCGACACGTGATGAGAATCCAACACTATAATAATAATTCCTTCTACGAAGAAAGACCCTAAAATGAGTTCTTTTCTTATATTTTCTTATGCGGCTTTTTTGGCTAACTTTTTCCACAGTGACCGTTTATTCTAAATGTGTTTTTTTTTTCTTATCGTTATAATTATTTACTTTCCACCTTTATCTACCCCATCTTTTTCTCTCAAAACTTTAAATTGGAAGTCATAATCTATATATAATGGAAACAAGGTGAGATATGAGATGGGAGCGTGCTGACTGACTGATCTACGATCCAACTGCACGGACTGTCCAAGCAGCTGTCACGAAAGTTTCGCTTTTGGTTTAAGGCTCAGGTTTTACGGTAACATTTTGGAAATTTATTCAGTAATGAGTGGACATTTGAGGGGAGAGGTCGCGCGCTCGTATTGCAGTTCCGTCAAGCAATTAATGGGGAAATGGGTGTTATACAAGCAAAGTAGAAATTAAATAATTAATTATTTTATCGTATAAAAATGAATGTTTCTTTGTTTGTTCCTTGTGCGGAACCTAAAGCATTTATCCGATAGCGATTTGTCGTGTAAGGAAATTATTTCCTATCTAGCGTTATGAAATTATTTCCTATACCATTTATCCGATTGTGATGAAACTCTGGTGAGTTGTTATGTGCACACCCGCCAATGTTTCTATAAATAATAGTGAGCTCTGGCGTCATGAAATTTGTTAAAAAATACATAAAAAATTCATGTTTCTTTGTTTGTCCCTTATTCGGTACCTAAAGCATCATCTGAGTGCGATGAAACTTTGGCGGATTTTTCGTGTACGTGTACATGCCCTTGAAGGTTTCTATATATATTATAGTGCAAGTGAGCTCTAGCGTTATGAATTTATCCGATTGTGATGAAACTTTTGTAAGTTGTTAAATGCACACCTTCGTAATTCCTTATACGGTACATAAAGCATTACTCCGATTGCAAAGAAACTTTAATGATTTGTTGTGCACATACCTTTAATGATTTCTATATGTAGTGCTGAGCTCTGGCGTTATAAAAAATTTCCTATAACATTCCTTCGATTGCGCTGAAACAATAGGTGATTTGTTGTGCACACGCCCGCGAAGGATTCTATATACATATAGTGGTGAGCTCTGACGTCATGAGATTTGTAGAAATAATTACAATATTTCCTTCTCATCCCCATTCACCTTCAGCCACACAACATACCCCAATTGGGAATGCCATAGTCTCACTGACTCCAGACTGGAGCAGGTGGGACGTTTGTAAGGTATTCATATAAAAAAGGAGTGGCGGACGTCTGAATCCATCTCTCCCACAGCGGGGCAAGGCGATGAGTCGAGAGAGTCAAATAAATTTTGGGTAATTTGTACACGAGCTGCCAATAAGAAGGAACAGCCTCAGGAGCACACGTTCTTCAAGAATTATTCAGGGTCGTCTACCGCGATGGAATCCTTGTTCTACCGTTATTTCAGACATGGAAGATGCTTCAGAGAGGAACTAGCGTCATTGATCCCTTCAGCACCGGTGCAAAGTCGGGAAACACGCCAAACGCGCGCCCAACATATATACACGGTCGAAATTTCTCACATGAGAACGGGTCGCTTCTACCACTCGTTCTTGAGTTCAACAGCTCAGCTGTGAAACGATTTGCCGGCCTCTGTGTTTCCTCCTTCATACAATATGGGTCTCTTAAAGACAATTTTTCTCCGGGCCTCCTGTGCGAAGTTATATATAAAAATAAAAATAAATATTCTACTATTATTGTTGAGAGGTATAAAAATTCCGTACGACTAACACTGTTTAACACAAGTACTAAAGATAAAATTAATATCATTCTAAAATCCACAAGTCTTGGCAATTTTTGTAGGATATTATGCTGAATATTTGCATACCAAGTTTACATTTAGTTGATTTTATATCAATTGGTATTAAATTTTGTGATTTTTCGTTTATGTGCGTCATTCTACTTTTTGTTTATCTGATCTAATATTTTGAAATATATTCTTTCTTGAGTACGAAAAAATTTGTCGAAATAAACTTTCAAAAACAAAACCACCTTTTGTCATTTCTATTGCACGTACTTAAAAATATTTGTCCCAACTTTATTTTATGATCTCCCTTTATTCACACCAATTATTTTCCGGTAATATTATAAATACAGTTATTACCATTTTATAAACCATACAATCTACGTCAAAACACCATTAGATTCAAAGTCTCATTGAGTAAAAAACGGAGACGTCAAAAAAGGTTCAGGGCGTAAAAGATGTTTCTATCTATCCATTCCATTGCTAATATGATTTTTTGTCTGTCTAGCTGTATCCATTATCTAGTAAACAAATTTAAATTTTATAGAGCAAGTGTATTTTTTATTTCGTACTTCAAAATGCTAAATGGTTTACCAATTTGGTGTCAATCTTACCCGAGTCTGCCCCATAGACGGCTAAAATTGTAGTTCGCTAGCGGGCCGTACAAGTACCAAAAATACCTAACTGCAGTCAAGCCGAGTTTTGATACCCCCCCCTTAAAGGAACTTCTTGGCTGCGAATCTGGAGGTCACCGACTCGAATCCCCATTTCACATATAATTAATTCATAATTATTGTATTGTAATATACTTATATCTATCTAGGTATAACATCTTATAACAAACTACCATTGTATCTAAAAATAATCGAAAATATTCAGGAATTTCAGCAAAAATTTAAAAAATACCTAAAACTACTTTAAGAGTCCATAACTCAATATTATTATTATTTCTTTTAAATCCTTTATTGCATTTTCTTCATTATCCCTTGTTTTCCGTATTGTATTATTTACTTTTATTACACATGATATTATATAATTAATTATAACTAAAATTCCCTCACCAATCACACAAGAGCCTCGTCTCTTTATGGTGAGGAAAAGCTATTCTTATCTACTATTTTAACACTGTATAAAATGTAAAAATGATGTACTTATTGTAAAAAAAACCTATAAATATTAAATAAATAAAAATAAAATAAAAATAAACAAAGTAATATATTACGTATATTTGCGACACGTTCCAGAGTGGAAGAAACTCTCAGTGTCGCCCTGATGTAAGACTATTATTATTATTCAGAATTAAACCGTTGCTTGGAATGGTGTTAGCCATGTTTGGTTACCAGATTTGGATAAGCAGGTACTTCCCCATCTTCATCTTCCCCATCTCCTTCCACTCCACACTACCTTCAGCCTCAAAACATACCCCAATTGGGAATGCCGTAGTCTAAAGTGAGCGATATTGGCGACACTTTTGTTCGCGTGGTTTCATACTAATAATTCTTTATGGTCTATTTCCTTGTTTCTATGCCATAATCCGACTGACTTCAGACATTTGAGATCCTTGCAAGGTTCATTTATCAAGCAAAAAACACATTTAATTTAGAAACAATATTATATGTAAGTTGTTCAACTAATTTGTACTGATTCGTCAGAAAGTCGAAAAAAATTGTGTTATTCTAGTTTTGAGTATATTTTTAGAAAAATTCTTGATGAAACAAACTTTTGTTGATAATGCTTTTTTTAAGACTGGACTCTTTTAATGAGTTTTCTTACAAATGGTTTTTCCATTTTTCACTGCTTTCACGGCCCAAATGATGTTTATTAGACAATTCTCCTAGAGTTAACTTTTAGAAGGGTGAACTTGGACAAAGTGTTAACACCTTTTTTAATGTTCAAACTTTAAAATGATTAATTCATATAAATTCTTTACCAAATTTTGCGTGGTTTCACACTTTAATTATTTATGAGGCTTTTGAAAATAGGAAATAGCTAGGTTGTGATATTACTTCCTGGCTTCTATTATACTGAAAGAAAACCCCTTTTGAATAGGCATGCAGATAATTTAAATCGGAAAACAAAGAATGGCGGTAAGCATAAGAGTTTCAGTTTTATTTTTATTTATTTTTATTTTTATTTTTTTTTATTTTATTTATTATTTTAAAAAGAAAGATAAACATTCCCGGGTTACGAATAACCCAACAACATTTGAAAATCTCCTACTACCACTACACTAAGCGGAAGACGTTGCTTGTGTTGTGATGGAGGATTTAGCCAGCCGAGGAATCGAACACGGAACGCCTGGGTGGGACCCAAACGCGATGCCCTCACAACCACTGACCGGCCTAAATAATATCTTCTTATGCCAGAAAGTCAAATCTGCGCTTTTGTGGCTCACTGTTCGAAATTTCATTATTTTGAAAAACAGATTTTACGGTTAAGTTAAGATTCGTGTCAACCAATCATTGGGTACTAAAATTATCTCCATATGCTCCAGATGAAAACAATTTCTCTCCGGGCCCGTGTGATCTTTGGGGATGGAGTGTGGAGGGTCTCTTTTTAGGGAATGGAAGAAGAGGAAGTTTTGGGTAGGAAAAAGGTATGAGGGGTGGCTAGGAATCAATGTTTCCAGGAGTGACGGACGTATGAATCCATCCCACTACGGTGCACGGCGATGGGTGGAGAGAGTCCGGCTGTGGCGGTAAAAAGGTCTCCGTGAACCTCATCCCATGAACTCGGGCACCCCTGCTAACTCATCCACCGACTTGGAGTGACATATGTCAGGGTTTATTTAATTGTATTTATTTTTATTTGTATTTAGGATTGTTGGTTATTTAATAAATACCGGGGCAGCGGTACCCATACAAATACTCAAATTGAGACAAAAGCTTGTTTTAAGCTCTCTAAAACAATTTCTCAGTACAGAAGGATATTAAAGTCATACTCGCTTGTTTTGTGTTCAGGGTGCCTACAAGTTTAAATTCCTTAACGGGGCTCATTCCTTTAAACAAAAGCTGTGGAAGGATTTTAATTTATTTCTTCATCCACTGATAGTTGAAGAAGACCCAAGACCTCTTTCAAAAAAAGGAAATTTAGCAGACAAAGGAAAAGTTGACCCGCTGTAGAATGAAGAGGATTTATTAATTCAGCGGTCCACTAACTTTGGTAGGCGGCAAGATCTGCTAAAAAGTTTATTTCTAGAGTCAGAATAGTGTGTAATAAGTGTGTAACCCGGTTTAGGTTTTATATTATTACTAGCTGATACCCCTTTGTCTCATTTCCCAAACGTTCCCCCTCCTCTTCCTCTTCCCTTCTCGAGTCCCCCTCCCATCTCCTGCTCTCCCACTTCTCGCGAACCCCCACTCACGCATTCCTCTTCCACATTTTCCGCCTTTCCCTTTCCCTCGTCCCCCATCCGACCCTCCCGCATACCCCTCCCCGCAGCCTTTTTTTCCTGCCACTTAACTCCATAAAATACACCCGTTTTTCCAACATATGACGTATTTCATTGTTTATGCAAATTTCATAACGCCAGAGCTCTCCAGAATATACATAGAAGTATTTACGAACATGTTCACAACAATTAAAAAAAAATTATCGCATACATATGAATAGTATAGGAAATAATTTCATAACGCCAGAGCTCACTATCCTATAACCATCCCAGGTATGCGCACATCATATTCTCAAAGTTTCATCGCAAGCATTAAGACCAAGCATTATGAGTTCGTTTTCGGTATCGATCGAGACGTCACAGACCGAAATTTCATCCACATCATCTGTGATGGGAATATCATATTTATCTAAGAAATATTTTTTTTAACTTGTTACTTACATATCATATATAAATCCGAAATGAATAACAGTAGAAAATAGAAACATAACATCTAACACGGAATGAGTAAAAATAAAAATTATATAAACATGACAGTAACGTTAAAATAACAAATTTTATTCCAGCCTACAAGCAGGGAATTCGCAATCAAAATATATAAAAAGGCTGAATATAATTTTGACATTTTAATAAAAGATATTACAAAAAAAAAAAAAAAATATATATATATATATATATATATATATATATATATTTGTTAATCTTGTTGTAGTAGCGGTAGGGGATAGCATGCGTAAATTTTAAATTAAATTTTAAATTTAATTTAAAATAAATTAAATTTAAATAAATAAATAAATTAATAAATAAAATTAAATAATTTTTTAAAATTTTTTTTTTAAATTAAAAAAAAATATATATATATATATATATATATTTGTTAATCTTGTTGTAGTAGCGGTAGGGGATAGCATGCGTAAATTTGCAAAATCCATGATTATCATGGTGTGTTCGGTAATTTTCAAGCTCCCGTCCTCGTACATTTTTAAATTCTGAACATTTGAATGTAAAAACTTTTTTTAACTAGCTTTAATATAACAAAATATAACAAATAAATTAGTAGAGAAAATTATTTCTTATTAGTTTTGTCAAAGGGTGAAACGGTCACATTTTCTTGGAAGGTTTCTTATACCTGTTAGAACAATGAGAAGAAGTTGAGAAAGGATTCCCCCGTCTATTGTCTGAGATATGCCAGTCTTTGAATTCATGGAGCTAAGATTCCGCGGAGTTTCTAGAACTAGAATCGAACACCTTATATCTTATAATATACAGGATGCTATTTTTTTTTATATATGAGTACCGCACAAGAGTTCCAACTTCTCCCGCCTGGAGCCAGAGAGACTATGGCATCCCCAATCAGGGGTATGTTGTGAGGCTGAAGGTGTTGAGGAGGGGAAGGAGATGGGGAAGAGAACGGTGGGGAACTTCCTTGCTATTCAGATCTGGTCACCAAACATGGCTAAAGCCATTTCAAGCAAGCATTCAATTCTAAATGGTAGTCTTACAACAGGGCGATACAAGAGTATCTTCCACTCTGTAACGCTCCACAAATACATTATTTTTAAATTAAACAAATTAATCAAATAGCATCTATTTGCGCACGCCAGGTTCGAACCCGCGACCTTCGGATTAAGAGTAAGGAGCCTTACCCCTCGACCACGCCGGTCGGGTTTTTTTACAATAGCTCCACACAAGAGGCCCTGAGGTAAATAATTCCCGTCAGTCATCTTTGTGGATGCCTTGTGGAGAGTTTTTTTAGGAAAGGAAGGAGAGGAAGTTCTGGGAACGAAAAAAGTATCAGGGGTGGGAAAGAATCTGGGGGTCAGAGTATGAGAGTCCTGCTGGTGAGGGTAGAGGTGTTAGTAATCCAATAATTGGTTCACGGGGCGGCGGCACCCTTATCCGCCTCCCAAATTAACAAGTTAAGAGGCATATATACCTGACTTACTCAGTGATTCAAAGGTAAAAATCAACATTTTTACACCAATATTGGTGTAAAAATGTTGATTAACATTACAAAATCAGTATCTATAGCACAGTTAGGGTCGGGGTGGGTAGTTGGGCAGTTACTCGGCGAGTGACCAGTGACGATATGTGAAGTTTTTTTGTTTTTTGTGAAACCCTACCTAAATGACACCAATAGTTCATTAACATTTCTTACTCCAGAAAACGCAAGGACCGGTTAACGGAAGTCAGATGATTTTCTTAAAACACTGTATATAAATAAGTCATAAAATCTAACTCATAGTAACTTCCCCACCTTCCTCTTCCCCTTCTCCTTCCCCTCACCACTACCTTCAGCTTCAGGACATACCCCAACTTTGGATCCCATAATTTCACTGGCTCCAGACGGGAGCACTTGGGACTCTTGTGCGGTATTCATAAAAAAATAGCAACCTGTATATTATAAGAATAAAGTTGATTGCTGGAAAGAATTACGTCTATTTTGTTCAAAAGTGTAAACGACCATCGACTGAAATAAAATAATATTATCTCCTTCTTCAACAATATATTTTTTTTGCCTAAATTATGGACTGACAAGCAAAACTACGTTTAATCGGCCTCGCCACCCAGCTTTGATAGTCCGTGCATTTTGGTCGTACCTCGTCGACAGTCAGCACGCTTCCTAGCTATATCTCATTTTTTTCTATTATCACGCATGGTTTTATTCTACGTTCCAATAACGTTAAGTTGAGGTTAACCAGGCCCATTCTTGTATTTTAGTGGAATTGAGAATTTTATACCATTTGAAAGGTTAGGTACGAAAATCATGAACTTTGAAACAACTGTTGTTAGTTGAATCCGAGTATTTCTTTGTTAAATTTTAGCTGCTTGTTATAAAATTGTAGCTGATGAGTCGAATTTCGTAGCGAGTAAGCTGTGACAGGAGCTTTTAGCAGAAGTTGTTGGAACAATTAAAGTCTAATAAAGGGTGTAAATAGATTACGCAACAATGTTTAAAATATTGAGGTATCTCTGTTAAATAGTATTATGTATAAATATTGAAACTATATTTTTTTTCTATATTAGAGCTACAATTACTTAGGATCATTTTTTAAAATAAATTACGATTTTTTTAAATAAATTACAGATTTCTTTAAGAGGGTATTACCAGAGAACACCGGAAATTGGTCCTTTTTAAATCACATTCTAGACGTGCTGACTCTTTTTTACGAAAAACCATAAATTGATTTTGAAAGATTGTTATTTTATCTGGTACACGCAGTATTAAAATTTTGAAAAATTAAGTTTATGTTTGATATAAACGATAGATTCTATTAACAACACTAATTTCAAATAATATAATCCTACAAAAAATAAATCAATACATTATCTAGTAAACACAGTTTTCAGAATTGTAATTTTAGTTAAATTAAAATCATTAAAAATTAAATCCTAGAACGTGTGAACAAAAACCCCTCAGTTTTTCTATTTATTTAAGGTACAAACTAAAATATTTCAAATTTTTTTACACACTTATTTTGTTTAGACACGATTGAAAAAACATAAATACTTATGATCAACAAATACTTTCAAGAAGTACACGATATTTAATAATTTATCATCGTGCGTTTTGAGGATTTTTATTGCTTACTTGAATGTAGGTATATATTAAAGCGTGTTTTGAATTAAATAAATCGATATTAAATTTTTTATTTTAAAAATTTGATACGGGGAATAATTGATCTTTCTCATTGGAACCTCCCTGTACAGTTACAAGCATTTTTAAAATGTATTCTCAGCTGCTGGTCAATCGCTCTTCACCTTTAAATCAAATTAAATATATAATAATAATAAATAATAATAATAATATAATAATAATAATAATATGATAATATATAATAATAATATACCAAACGTATGTTGACAAACTTTCGTCAAACAAATGGTTGAGTATTGGAGAGTTGAGCGCAGAAATAGAAGGTTTTATGCTTGCTATTCAAGATAGAGTAATTAATACCAAAAATTATAGGAAGCATATAATAAAAGATCCAAATCAAATTGATGATTTATGTAGAAAATGTATGGCTTTTCCGGAAACTATAGAACACATTATATCAGGATGTTCTATATTAGCGCCGTCTGAGTATACATTTAGGCACAATCAGGTTTTAAAAATAATTCACCAAAGTTTGGTAATTAAACATAACTTGATTGAATGTCATAATATAGTACCATATTATGAATACGAACCAAATTCATTTTTAGAAAATAATTTCTTTAAAATTTACTATGATAAAACTATACTAACAGACAGACCAATTGGTCATAATAGACCTGATATAGTTTTACATGACAAAATTAAAAAAATAACTTATATTATTGATGTAGCTATTCCAAATTCCTGTAATATTCAAAAATCTGTTTCTGAAAAAATAAGAAAGTATACAGATTACGAAATGAAATTAAAAGAATTTGGCATTCTCAGACTATAAAAATATTACCTTTTGTTATTTCGGCTACTGGCATTATACCTAGCTCTCTTATTAAAAATTTAGGCATATTAGATTTGTCAAAGAATTTGTATATAAAAATGCAAAAATCAGTCATTTTAAATACATGTAGAATTACGAAAGATTTTTTAAATATTTATATTGAGGGATCAGTAGAATTTATCGGTCAAATTAGGAATTCCACAGAGCCGAACCCTCTGATATGAAAATATCTGGAGACGGTGAATTATATTCCCATTTAATAGTTTGGTAGATTAACGTGTTGTTCTTGTATTGTTTTGTATTAATTATACTTATATAATACACTTGCATAACGTGGATTTACTAGATGATCATTTATATGGAAAAGTGTATGAAAGGGTTTAGTTTTTCCTATGGGAAAAACTAAACCCGTTCCTGTAAATCTGGTGAATTAAAAAGTATAGCGCCGTTTTTGTGAGAAATCACCTCAAAGGCGCTATGTATATATAATCTATGAAAATTAAATGTTCATTTTACACATACGATTTATCACTCCGTTATCAATTATTATCTATGTTTATTTTTATTTTTAACTTAATAGATAAAACCATTAATTATAACATTTTAATTAATGAAGACAACATTAGCGAAACTTGATCCAAATCCGAAACAGAAAAATCAGCAAAAAATCGGGTCACATCTGGGACTCGAACCCAAGACCTTCGGCTTTCCGAGCGGATGCTCTAACCACTGAGCTGTCCGATGTCTATCACACCATGTTTATATGTATGTACACCACATTTCCCTATCCGATTCGGTCATCTTTAACTGTATCCTACTTCGACTGAGAACTACCAACACTATCTTCATTTTCTTAACGCATATTTTATTGGCCTCTATCTTTATGTATGATGGTAAGACTCTGTACGTCCCAAGAACACAAACATTTTACTACGGTAAGCAATCCATCAATTATGAGGGGGGCAATTTATACAATTGCCTTCCAGATAATATTAAAAACGAAAAAAGTGTGTGTAATTTTTTTTTTAAATTATTCATTTTTATTCACAAACAACAATATAGTGAAAGTGAATAATATTGTATGATAATATATTGTATGATAATATATTGTATGATAATATATTGTATGATAATATATTGTATGATAATATATTGTATGATAATATAATGTAATTTACTCTACTGTAATGTAATGTAATTTAATTCAAATTCTGGTTAAGTAAGTGAAAATGTTATTATCTTTTTTTCTGGAATAAAAACTTGAAACTTAAAACATAACTCGATCTAAACGCCATCTGTGTCAAGATAAATTATCCATTTTATTTAATACGCGACATATATTGAGTTTCGCTAATATTGTCTTCATTAATTAAAAAAAAAACATTATTTCTTCAAACTTCGCAAAATCACTTTGTGGCGTCATTTTGAATTAAATTAAAACAAATAACTTTGTTTAAACCACTAATATAATCACAATTACCTACATGTTTCAAAACCGATGGTTTCTTCGTCAGGGTAGTAATGACATTAATAACAAAATAAACAAACAAATGTAGGTAATTGTGATTATATTAGTGGTTTAAACAAAGTTATTTGTTTTAATTTAATAAAAAATATTATGTTTATATTTTGTTTAAATAAACTTCCATTAAAAACTATATGTACAGTACAAATTGTCATTTAGCACCACTTTATTTAATAACATTTCAAAATTCCCGACTTAACGCCGATATTCGGTGCGTTTCTGTCAAATTGTATTACATACGCTGATTTGTCTTCTTCTGCTGATCACAATTTGTTAAAAAGATTAAACAAATTCGTCATTTCACGGGAACTTTTCAACTGTCAATAAAAACAAAATGACGCTGAACGGCCATTTGATGTTTTTGTCAAAAATTGTCAAAACTGTGACTTTATCAAAACATTATTTTTGCACGCAAGAACACAGAATACCCATTCATCTAAATAAGTCTATTTTTTGTGTTAGATTAATTAACATGAACGCTTTAATCGTGATTTATTTTTGGGGTACTATGCCGTGTTGCACGTCCTCCTTTTCATCCGTGTTCATACATGGACACCGTGTCGTTATCCGAAACGTTGGCTAAATAAGGAGGAAGCCGCAGTACGGCAAAATAACCCAAATATAATTCACGGTAATACTTTTTGTCATGAAAATCTTAAATCACGTAGGCACTTACTAGTACGGCTTTTGCAAATAGGTTGACACAGGTCATTTTTTTCCTCATGGTATCTTGTAGAAGCTAATTTTAAAAAAGTATTGAGGAGTTGCAACGGTAAGCAGACTGCTGGCTTGATAATACCAGCGCATAAATTGGATGCATTTAAGATCCGTCAAACTTCTGTTGAGATGCATCCTTCTAATAAGAATGTCCTTCTTTCCCAGGTGGTTCAAGGAGAAGCATGACCAGCTGACCGCGTTGGAGACGTCAGACCGCGTGACGGTTTCCGAGGGTCTGCTGCGTATCTCCCAAGTGAGGCTGGACGACCGGGGCAAGTACCTGTGCTGGGTGAACAATTCGGCGGGAGAGGAAACGGTGCAAGTAACTCTGGCTGTGGCTGGTAAGGGAAAACAAATAAAAAAAAAATATTTTTTTAAATTGATAATCCAATGTTTAAAACAAGATTTTTATACATAGCACAAAGGGTAACAATTAATGTTAGCAATCATTATTAGCCTGCAACACTCACCACATTTAAAAAAAAAATCTCCCGAGAAAAGATACATGCCGCCGACGGGACTCGAACCCGTGTCCTTCTGATTTCCGGTCAAATGCTCTGTCCACTGAGCTACATAGGCTTATCTCTTACCCACCAAATAATTCAATATATACAAGTGTTTCATTCAACAATGACAACAATTACTGCTTATTACATTTTATTACAGAAGGACACGGGTTCGAGTCCCGTCGACGGCATGTATCTTTTCTCGGGAGATTTTTTCAATATGGATGAGTGTTGCAGAAAACAAATAAGTTATTTATTTTTCTAATAATTACTAGGATAACATTTTCGTAGTCAAAATGATGATTTTGATTGATTTTTGGGCTAAAACTAAATATTATTTAAAAAAGCATTATGATGGGTTTAAATTTAACTTGAAATAAACCGATTTTGTTTTGGAATACAAAATTGTCGAAAATTGCATATTTGGCCCAAAAATGCATTTTTTAAGATATATATTTTTTTTTAATTTTATGTCATTATTTTAGTTTGGACAAGATTACTTTTTTTAAATTAGTTTTAACTCACAAAAAATTCTTAAGTCCTAAACTCATAAAAAATTAAATTCTACATTAACCTACGTTTTATAATGTAAAAAAAAAACATATAATTATAGTAGCACGTTAGATATTTGTTGCACTCTTAATTTAAAAAATATATCTTTAGTTTGATTAAGTATTTTGGTTTCAAATCCAAATTGGATCAAAATTTAATTTTGGATTTGAGGCCAAAATATCCAACCAAATTGAATAATACATTTTTAAATCAAAAGCTATGTTAAATATCTGGTATGGATATGTGTTATTTTTGTTTTAAACTATCATAATAAGGTAATTAACCACTCGAGCGCTTTTTGCCATATTATGGCACTATTTCCAAAACCTCGGATTGCTTTGGGGCCAAAATGTGGCAAATTAAAAAAAAATGATTAAAACGACTATATAATATATTGTATATTAAAAAAATAACAAAATAAATATTCTCTACATTGTTTAAAATGTTTTAAGGTTAAAGATTAAATATATTTTTTTTATAAATCCAAAAAAAGTTGTGATAATAGTCAAAAGATAAGAGAATTCATGGGCTACATAGAACTAAAATTAGTTTGTATGTGTCCATATTCAAATTCGGAGGTATGATTTTTTTAAATTGGGGGGAAAAATTTCCGAGAAAAGATATTTTAATTGCTCTGTCGCTCCAGTGGTTAAAGAATTCAATTTTGCTTCATTTTGGAGGCAACTTTGGAATATTTAATAGATGTTAAATAATATGAGGTAGGTATTTAATTACTTACAAAGAAATCTTATGACATCAGTGAACATTTTGGTTTTGATTTATTAAATAGGAAAAAAATATAAACACATATTTTTGGACGCGAAGTCTACTGTTCACGAAACTACATGTAGATATAACTACTTCATTTAAAATATGTTATGCTTGTACTATTTAATTTTTTAAAAACATTTATAATTTTTTTTAATTGAAGAAATTTTTGTAACCAAAAACACATGATTTAGCAGTAGTTTCGAATGTACGTCCCTTGCATTGCGTTTTCAGAATGATGAACTTATTTGATTTGTTTCAGCTCCCCTCACCGTGCACCTAAAGCCGGGCACGCAGACGGTGGATGTAGGGCGCGAGGCCGTGTTCACGTGCTCCGTGCCCGATCACAGCGGCGCGCGCGTCAGCTGGCTGCACGACGGGCGCGCCGTGCCGCCCGCCTCCGCGCACCAGGGCCGCCTGGCCGTGCGTCCAGTTAGCAAGGCGGACCGGGGCATGTACCAGTGCGTGGCCAGTACGGAGTGGGAGCAAGCACAGGCCTCGGCGGAACTGCGACTAGGGGGTAAGAATCCTTTAAAATATATATACAGGACGTAATTAACTTACTTCAATAAGTGATTTTTTCATCTTACTTCAATTTGTGACATTTCTAAGTATTTTTTTAAAACTAAAAACATTAAAAAAAATAGTAGGTATTAGACGGTTAGGGGTGGGGTGAGGGGTTGGACGATTACTCGGCTGAGTGACCAGTGATGGCATGTAGAAGAATTATTTGTTGTTTGATAATTTTGAATAAAAAGTTATATCGTAAAATTCACCGGAGACCAAAACTTTATTTATATTTTTTCTCCAAATAATGTCAGGAATCACTGGTTAAAGTGAGTCAAGTACCTACGACTACGTGACTCACCCTGTGAGTGAAAATAAAATTAACATTATTATTACTTAAAAACTGCTTAAAAATACTTTTACTGACTGTTGTGTAGATTATAAGCAACTGATGATGCGTATTCGATCGGATTTAAAGGGATTAACTGCTGCTTGTCTCTTGTGAAGATCACGATGGCCGTATCTCTTCAAGTTATTAGTTGTACATGTAGATACATCTCATACCACAATTTATTTATAACTTCACAATAAACACGTGATGAATGTGATACACGTTTCAAAAACCAGATTGAATCGATTTCAATGTCCAATTTGCGAGAGCGACCGTAACAATCCGAGTTTGTATGTAACAAGATTTCGAGTTCAATGACAAAGTTGGAAGAGCGATAGTGATGATCTTATATAATATTAAATATTATGCCATCTAGGTTGTAAATCTTGAGGCCCTCTTCTTTCTTGCTAGAAGTAGGAAAGACTCCGCCAAGGAAAGGAGAGGAACCAGGGAGATGACAATATTATAGAAAGGACTTCGGTAAATTAAATAAATAACAAAGTTGAGTCTCTAATATTAAACACCACTATTTTATTACAGAAATATCTACCAGTTTCAAAACTGAATGTTTCTTCATCAGAATACATATTTTTCTTAAAAATATTAACACGTTATTTAAGAATAATCAAATAAGTACAGATAAAAACAGAACAATACGAGGTGGAAGAAGATAATTAATCTTAATATATAAAACAAAGTCGGGTTGGTTCCACCATTTATAACTCAAGAAAGGCTGAACCGATTTTTATGATCTTTGATTTGTTGGATTTGTCTGCGTTCCGATTAACAGAATAACTATTAAAACATCGGAAAAAATCACGGGAAAAATAATAATGAAGAAAATAATTTTTTCATATATTTTGTATGGAACGGCTTTTCAAATAATGTGCGTTTGTCGACATAATTTGAATCAATTCGAACTGTCAATGGTGTAGTGTGCCGAATATTTCGTGCTTAGTCAACAGCTCAATTTCATTTTTTGAACTTAGAGTAGGTACCTATTTATTTTAACTTAATAAAAGCTTAATTTATTGCAGCTAATAAATTAAACAGAACATTTATTGTTTCTGAGGCGGTACGAAGTTTGCCGGGTCAGCTAGTATTATAATAAACACAATAATACTTTGTTTTAATTCCACTTTATTATTTCTTTATCCAATCGGTTTCGGTTTAACCTGAACCTTCCTCAGGGACGAATAAAAATATATTGAACATAATACAGATATACATGGTATTTAAAAGAAAATTAGAAGAGGGAGAGAGAACATCAAATTTGGTAGGGGTGATGGGGGAGGTGGCTTAAAGAGGGCGGGGGTAACGGAAATATTTTTTTTAAATGGGTAAATATAATTAATATTGTCAATATCAACCCTTTTCTTTGCATGTTTCAAGTGATTACACCACAATAAAACTACATGTGTCACAATAAACTAACTATGGAAATCCACGCAACAAACATAATGGCTTCAAAACTAGTAGATTTTTATACCGTACTACATATATTCTGAAATATGGCGCAACGAAATGCGCTCGGTTCTCGGAGGCGACAATAATGTACCACTGATTAGTACCTACCTTCCGCGTGGAAAACTTCGTATTCGAGTTTCTAAAAGTTTGTTCATAATTTAAATTCTGTGTTCACAACCACTGAGTGAGCTAAACAGAACTTTTGTTGTGAGAGCTGAGCTTTAATTGGCTTTTAAAAAATAATGACGTGGTTTATTGAGAGCGAGTATGTCGTCATCATCATCATTATGCTACACATTTCTTCAGAATGATTCGTGAATGGTTTGGAAACTCGGCTGTCATGGAGAGCATCCATTTCTATGTTCCTGGTTATCTCCGTCACCAACGGCTCTATCTGTCAATATGCCAATGGTCATGCCGATGGTGAGAGTAATCTTGCTGTTGAATAGAATCAATTCGGGTATCGACACATTTAGCATCAATGAAAATGCCTTTAAAAGACACCCTCTTTTAATAGTAGTAAAATTGATGTACCTAGTATTAATTTTTTTGTGTTTTTCTCTTTTTCAAATGTATTTAAAAACATAACAAAATCAACGATTTTGTCATGTTGTGATTTGTTCCCTCCAGAAATGTTTGTTGCTTCCTATCCATTCGTTTCCTGTTCTCTTTACACATTGCTTCAATCGGAGTCGTGACGGCCGGCGTAGACCAGGGGTCATTCCGAAGGTCGCGGGTTCGAACCCGGCGTGTGCGAATATATTTTATTTGATTAATTTGTGTTATTTCACAATTAATTAATTAAAATAATATATACTATATTTGCGGCAGGTTCCAGAGTGGAAAATACTCTCAGTATCGTTCTGGTGTAAGACCACGATTAAGAATTGAAACGTTGCTTGAAATGGCTTTAGCCGTGTTTAGTGACTAGATCTGAATAGCTAGGTATTTCCCCACATTTCTCTTCCCCATCTCTTTTCCTTCCCCACTTACCTTCAGCCTCACAACATACCCCAATTTGGTATGCAAAATTTTTTGATTTCTTCATAAAGAAAAATTTTACCCTTTTATGCATTCTTTATTAAAAAAAATCTTCATCAATGCAATCACGCCGCTTCTTCCTAGATTTGCCTCTGGGTAGTTTTCGCAAAGGCACCCACTGAATTATGTACTTCTGTGTCCTACCGTCTGAAATTCTTCTAAAAATCAGGCAGGTCACCTGCTGAAAAATTTTAGTTATAATATAATTCGCACGTCCTGTAGAAAAATGTCGCTAGTCAAAAAAGTCAATTTTACGGGAGAGCAAAAACAAATTAATGAATGGTGAACAAGCGGTCCCGTTAATAAGAGATACTAGCGACATCTTACGGGGATGGAGTGATATAACTTAAATACGGTTTTCGTGGGGCATAGATAATCAAAATCATTTCACTTTTCAGAAAAGAAAAGTATGACTTACGACACTTTTCTACATATATATAACGGGATAAGCGATATATCTATTCAGTTTATGTACATTCATCGAAGAAGAGGGGTTGATCACAATAGTACTATTAGCACGAATTAATGAGTGTAACATTTTGATATTTCGTTTTATAAATGACGAACAAAGCAAAACCGCATTTTTCTTAAGTAGTCTTCTAACTCACAAATAATTTCATCAACAAATAAAAAACATAGCGTCTATTTACATAAAGAAAGTAACCCGTTTAATCACAGGAGACCATATTTGTCCCAGCTCACATAGGTCTCATAGAAATCGTTGTATCTCCATAACTATCATAGTGAGAAGTATGATCTAAACGGTATTGGAAATAGAATACAACACGCTACATATTCAAATCTAAAAGTTAGCCATAAAAAAATTAAAATGTACACCTTTGTGAAATCAAAGTTTCCGATCGCAATTTTTAAAAAAAATATGAAACTTTGTGATTTTTTTTTACATAAAATGACAAAAAAGTGAGGTGACAGTAACGTTTATAATTCATTTGTCTAATGAAATATGTATGTGTTTTTATTTTTTTTCATTGTCAGTAATTTTAGTTAGAAAAAACGTAAAGTAAGCCATTTTAAAACTTTTTAATGTTTTCATCGAAAATTTTTATATTTAAAAAGTTACATGGTTATTTGTAATAATAAAATTTGAAAGCCTGTTTCATCACCTTTCGAAAACAGTTTTTAGTTTTTGGATACGTTAACAAATATTTAATTTTTTAGATTTTATTGCAAAGCGGGAAAATTTTTCGCCTCTGAAAAAATACGCCAAATTTTTTAAGGGAATTTGACTTTTTAAACGTATTAAGACGAAGTACTTTTTACAAAGTAAACATTTTAAAAAGTATTTGACTTTATAAATTGGATTATGTAACAAACAAATGGATTTTAATCGTTAAAAATCCTAGGATCATAATTTCTAAATTCATCTAGCATCCTCATTTAAATAGCCTTTTCAGTTTTTGGATCTGCTTTGACTCCGATACCTAATCATCAGAAAAGTAAATAAATTCAGGTTTAGGGCGAGAAGGCCCATTACGGCTGAAACGTAACAAGGCCACATATTTATGAACCCTTTACAGGGAGATAAGGTTTTCTTCATTTCCTCAGTCAACCCTTTTTGGCCCCTGATTCAGGCAGAGTATTTTGTGATTATTTACACCCACGTGGTTGGACTAACGGTAAACAATTTTCATTTTATGAGCCAAAGTACTATAAAATTCTTGATAAATATTTGTTAAATGTGTGAACGGGATTATAGGGCAAAATATTACCCCATTACAAACATAAATGTTTTAAAATGTACACAACTGATAAATAACCATTAACGACATATTAATGGATGTTTATCAGTTGCATAAAATTTAAAACATATTTATTAGTAAGGCCCGGCAGACTATAAAGTTGGCTAAAGTGTGGGTACTCATTTATGCAAAATAATTCACACAAAATCTATTTATTTATTTACTCCCTTAGGGCTTTAAAAATATTATTTATTAAACCCTTTATTGCATTAAATATCTATATTGATTTTTTTGTTAATTTTCTTTCCATAATTAAATTCATTTAAAATTTTGTAAAGTAGTAGCCTTGAGATGAATTATATAAATTAAATCGAATACAATTATAATTATTCTTTTTTTATTATTTTTTTATTGTAAATTATAAAGTAAATATACAGAACAAACTATGTTACATAATAATCATTAATCATTTTAAAAACCCAATTAGTACAGAAATAATCTCTGGTCTAACTAGGAGACTTGGATATAATAAAGTTACAACATAATACTTAAAAATAGTATGTATTGTATAGTTAGAAAAATAAAATTGTATATTTATATTTCTAAAGTATTACAGAAATATTGGACAAAATTAATGATATAAATAAAAATAGCAAAAGAATAAAGAATTTTTCCGAAAATCATCGATAAAATTGGTCAATTTGTTGGTTTTTCTCACTTTTTATTATATCAGTATTTTTATAATATCTTTTGGGTTATTTTTATTATTTTAAGCATAGCCACATCAATTTATTATATTCCTACGATAGTTATTCACTGTTTTTCATCAATAAAAACAATTTAAAAAAATAACAAAATTATAAAAATTTGTATAATTTTTTTTTTGTGAAAAAAAAATGTTTTTTTTAAGAAACAGATTATGTTAACGAACATTTTGTAAGTCGATCAACATTAAAACGATAACAATATAGGCATTTTTCGTTTCATGAATAAAATACTTGTCAAATTATTATTATTTTGACAAAGAGATTTTCAGAAACAGCTTGACAATTACCTGTTAAGTACGTACATACAAAAATCCATTGATTGATGTTTGATATTTTCCAAAATACGTAATCTGATTACATGCTTTTTTAAATCATAGGACTAATGTCAATTTTCTTGTTAATTGTTCTGCATCAAACGACTTGACTGGTTCCGTCCACACGCACGCTCTGAGCCGCTTCCAACCAGCTAAATGGCCGAATAAAGTGTTCAAGCGTTCCCATCAATAATCAAGTATTTATTAAGATGAAACCCGGTGGTGGAGAAATTTGAAAAATAGATTTTACGAAATTGTTGCTGTAACTGTTGCTCTTACTCCACTGGATATTGAGCGAAAGGGACAATGCACCTCGGGCTAATAATACCTAACTAAAATCGAGGTTTTGTATTCCCCACTTTTCTCCTCCAAAAGTGGACTGATTTTCATTTTTTTTTTATCAACTACATAAGAAAAAACTATTTTATGTCTGTACGTTTTATTTTTTTTTTAAACATTGTCTAGTGTGTATACTGAACGTCTTTTGACGGCGTTTAAGCCAGTCAATTTTATTGATTTTTGAAGGTCATAACTTCTATAAAAAGTAACTAATCAAAAAAAAAAACAAAAAGTACCGACACGTAAGTATTTGATATCTATTTTATGTAAAAACAATATTTTCTCTAGGGTTAAAATCGAGAGAGATAAATAGGGAATACGTTTGTATGGAAAAATCACCACCGGGTATCCCCTTAACTTACTTGCTACTTCTCGCGGCCCAGCGCTTTGTGAGGGTGTCGTGCGGACAAAACCAATGACATTAAAGTAATGTCATTGCCTTTATTAGATAATTTCATCCCTAAAAAAAATGTATTTTTTTTAAGTTGCGAAAATTAAAAATAATTTTGCGAGGTTAAAAATAATTTTAATAATTTAAGACAATGTTAACAACACTCAAACGAAAAATGTAAAAAAAAAAACAGAATAGATAAAGTCACTTTTGGATATTGAACCCAGGTCTTCCTTGCCGGGGAAGTGCTCTGACTACTAAACTAATTCGACCATATCAACATTTGGGACAATAACATTTATTTAACTGAACATTTGGGAGGCGGGTATGGGTACCTCCGCCCCGGGAAGCATTTATTGGATAACCAACACCTCTGCCATAGGTCACCCCAAGTGGTTCGCTACGTTTAGTGACTTAGAAGGGGTGCCCGGGTTCGTGGGGTGAGATTAGTCTAGGTCTTGGTGGCAGATGATCTGGATACACTGAACCCCAGATTTCTACCCAAACTTCATACCTTTCCTTACAAATACCCTCCACACAGCATCCCCAAAGATGACATAGGTCCTAAGGAAAATTATTTTCCTCGGGGCCTCATGTGTAGAGCTAATGTAAAATACATATATCAACTCACGACATTTGAGAATTAACAACATTATTTTATTTTTATCGCATATTTTTTGGCTGCTGTCTTTATTGGTGGTTATAAGATTGTACCTGAATTAAATTGCAATCGACATAGTAATTAATACCAATTTATAAAATAATATAGATTGACTAAAATTCCAAGTTGAAATTAATACTTAATTTGAGGTTAAACTCATTAATTTAATCCACTATAAACGTATTGATTTTTTTTAATCAAAATACTAATTATGAAGGAAGTTTTTTCACCGTTTGTTGAAACTTTTCTTTCTAATTTTCCTCAACCAAACCCATGGTCGAGTTTGTTTACCAGAATAAAATACGAGAAAGTTTAAAAATAAAATTGATTCCTTTTAAATATTTTCGCTTTCTGATTATTTAAATCCGGTATTAAATAATGACCCAAAAATAAACCGTTCTTTGTAATTTAATTATGAAAAATTTTTAACCTCCAATACTTTCAGATTAGTTTTGCTTTTCTTGCAAATTCAAAACTGACGACGCATCTTCTAGAGATTTCTTTAGATCGTCTGTGATCACATTTGTATATACCCCAGAGGCAATTGGCAGAATTCACAACCGGAATACGCCTCTAATAATAAGTTAGAAAATAAACCCCCCACAAAATTCCTACCCCTCCCCCAACTCTTTTGCTTCCCCAAAACTTCCTCTCCTTCATTTACATCAAAAGAGCCTCCACACAACATCCTTGAAGATGACATAGGCCCTGAGGGTTATTATTTTCTTCTGGGCCTCCTGTATGGAGCTATTATAAACAAAAAAAACACATGGAGTGGAAAGAGACGTGAAAGAGGAATGTGGCCAATTATCTATATATATTTATTATTTTATCTTAGTTCTTCAAAATTCAAGTCAACTATGGTGAATCTACTTTATTTACATTGTTATGTGCCAAGCGCCTTTAGCTTACCCATTATCTGTGTAACAATATTATTCTTTGAAGTATCATTTTTATTTTACCTTTATTATTTTGTGTTTTTTGAAGTATTATTTTTGTTTTTCCTTTTGTGTTATTTTTGTTACTTTAAGTAAATAATTGTTAACCTCAACACAGCTTGTCCTAGTGAGGTTAAAAATTGTATTGTAAGCTGTTATTCCTAAAATGTGAAGAAACAATAAATAAATAAATAAATAAAATCTAACTTTTAAGATTCTGAATGGTTGTCTTATACTGGGGCAATATTGAAAGTAAAATTTAAATAACAATTTAAACTCTAGAATACTTGTATTTAGAATACCACTACACGGAGAAAAATGTTAAGCTGAAATACGATCATTGTATCCGTAAAAACGGGACTGAAGTTCTTACGAACAAATTAAAAGTGTTTTTCTATGGTTATTGGCGGGAAAATGTAAGAATAATTTGTTGGTATACGTACGAAATTACCTATACCAACAAATTATTCTTACATATTCCCGCCAATAAACATTGAAACCCTCTTAATTTGTTCGTAAGAACTTCAGTCCCGTTTTTAAAAATAAAATGATCGTATTTTAGAATAAAAAATTTCTCCGTGTTCTATGTAGATACAGTATTCTTCAGGTAATTGAATTTAAAAATATATTGAGGTAAAAAATATGCCGGCAATAAAATTGAAGTTTTCACAAAGGAAACCACTGTGTGTTAGTACATACAGTAGAATTCCCAGTTCGCCTCTGATCAGAAGTTTAAATAGGGAAAACAGCTATAATTGAGTTTCGTGCGTATTTGTTTAGTGATTAATACTTCCTTTAAGAGCTGAGTTTGTATATACTTTCGGCAAACAATAGAACCTCTGGGGGTGTTAGATACTCGTAAGTCGTGATTTCGCCTCCCAGGGGATGAATGCTGGAAATGCTGAAAAGTGAATTAGGCACCTGAACTACCCCGCATCACTTAGCCGCCTGCTGTTTGTTAGTGTCATCGTAATAGGGGATATTGCGGGGCGGTTCATACTAAACCATTCATCTGAATTTCATTTGTGTAAGAAACAAAACAAACTCTTTGTTTTGTTCCCAATTGTTACCAATCCTTAATGTATAATGTAGGTTTGAATGGATATCAATCTATTCTTTGAAAACTTATGTTTTGGAAAAAGTAATAATTTTAAATCAAACCACTTATATTTCAACAGTTTTTAGGATATTCATTTATCGAAGTTCGTTGTGGAAACAGATTTTGAAAAAAATGCGTTTAAGGGGATACCCGGCGGTGATTTTTCATACAAACGTATTTGTATTATAAATAGATATTAACTATTTGCGTGTCAGAACTTTTTGTTTTTTTTTGATAAGTTACCTTTTATAGAAGTTATGACCTTCCAAAAATCAATAAAATTGACTGGTTTAAACGCGGTCAAAAGACGTTCAGTGTACAAACTAGACAATGTTGAAAAAAGAAGCCAAAACGTACAGACATAGAATAGTATTTTCTTATGTATTTTGTAAAAAAAAAAACAAATTGAAAATCAGTCCACTTTTGGAGGAGAAAAGTGGGGAAACAAAACCTCGATTTTAGTTAGGTATTAGTAGCCCGAGGTGCATTGTCTCTTTCGCTTAATATCCGGTGGAGTAAGTGCAACACTGACAGCAACAATTTAGTAAAATCTATTCTTCAAATTTCTCCACCACCGGGTTTCATCTTAAATCTGAATTTTTTAACTTGATAGCATTATTGTGTAACAATGGTTATTGCTATGCCTGTCTCTCTGGGATTGGGAAGGGTCTTGAGTGCCAGTAGTTGTTTATGCTAATATTGCGGGCAATCTTGCCCGTTAACTGAAGTAAAAACAATTTGAATACCAGTATTAAGTTCTACCCACCTGTTGTTTTCTAAAACAACTATCCTGCATAGGCTGGTTCTCATCTCGTTTGCGTTTTTGACTGAGTATAGCGAAGATGTTTTAACTCTACTGTTTAACATTTCGTCTGTGTGAAAATTGTGTTTGTACGTTCCGGTTCCGTTTCAAGATGGTGGCCATTTTAATGGTCCAGTAATGATGATTTGCTAAAATTCTGATTCGAAATTTAAAAAATGTTCTATCAAATAGAATGTGATTAATTAAGTAGGTTGATATTTAAGTGTTTAGATTTCCGAGGAAATTTTGGTTTTGATTTATTAAACAAGAGAAATCTAGAAATATACTTTCTTGGACGCGAGGTCTACTATTCATAAGAACTACGGGGCGTATTTTTGGTTAACTTTGGTCTGAAAGAAAATGCTAAGAATTTTCTCCAGAAAACCGAGAATATTTGTGAGAGAAACTTACTGTATAAGGTCTAAGGAAAGGTGTTATCCGCCATAAAGTAGTGAAGCGATCCCAGAAGGGTAGTTCGAGGAGAAGTGTAAAGATGTGGAAGGATTATTTATTATCCGGACTCTCTTATGTGCTCCTGGCACTCCGCTTGCGTATAGGATGGAATTTTACCAAATAATAACATTACGCAGGCGGCTAGTGGATGCTTTTAGCTAAGGTCAGCAGAAACACAGTGTTTTACAAATCCACAAGCCACGTGGCAGAACAGTTAGATATTTGCCTCCGTACAACAACACAAGAATGCACGGTTTATAACCCAGAAATGACAACAATTTTTAATGTATGGGCAACGCGCAGTCTCGGAAACCAATTATTGGATATACAACATCTTTGCCATAGGTCACAAGGTCACCCCAAGTTCTTCGCTATGTTTAGTGACTAAGCAGGGGTGCCTGGCGGATGCGTCTACCCACAAGCGGCGTGGCGGGTCAGATCGGGAGAGGCCGATTGAGGAAAAATCCGTCGACTTCTCTAGCTGGACTCTCCTGGCATTACACCTCAGTGGGACAGGTGGATTTATACGTCCGTCACTCCTGCACACAATAACCAGATTCCTACCGAACTCTTATATCTTTTTCTTTCCCAGAGAATCATCTGTTTCATTTTCTTTAAAATACCCACCATACAGCCTCCCCAAAGATAACAAGCCGTGAGAGAAATTATATTCATATCGATATAAAAAAAACTCTCGAGCTCGAGATTTTTGATAATTATTAAAACACTTGAATCTCATCTATACCAGACTTAAACTGTGTAATTAATATTTATTTTTACACCCAAGATCTAAAAGTTATTCCTCGTATACAAATAGGAGAAGTAGCTCAAATAATAATGAGAATAGCTAATATGCTAACAGATTACTTTTTTGCATAGTCACAAAAAAAAAATGTATGTATGTTTTTTTATATATTTCTTCATAACACAACTCAATTTCAAAAAAAAATGAATTTTCTTGTTTTTATCTTTGTTTTTATTTTTGTTTGCAATTATGTACTTAAGGAATAATATGAACTAAACCTGTCAATTTGTCTGTCCTGGAACGGGAAACTTTCCTAGTTGGACAGGCAAAGCTTCCTAATGTGTAACTTGTACTTTCTTTTGTATCTATATATAAATATATAAATAAATAAATAAAAAAGAGCCTATTTTTGGTTGTAACCCTTGAAAGATTAAGGATGTTGTTTATTCACTTGAGAGTTTCTGCATTCCATTTTCTAGACACATTTTTTTGGTGAGACCGAAGTTGAACAGTTATTATTTATACTATTTTAAAGAAATTTATCATACACATATCTAAAATATTTTACATGCTTGGAAAGTAGATCAAATAATAAGAACAAAGCATTTATTGGTGCGCCTATTTAATGGCATGAAATTAAAATTATAATAATATTCCAGCCAATATTTGACGAAATCCGTCGAAATTTATTTTAATACATTTTTACATTTTCGTACAAACAAAAACGAGCGTTTAAGAGGCTAGACTTTGAACCACACGCGGAACACCCGTGTCTGTCATTCTGTCCCGCTCACAATAAGCTCACGCACACTTACAATACATGCGAATGCGAAATGTGCGAATGAGACAACGCTCAAATTTACCTATAGAAATCGCTCGAAAAGGGGTTTATGGAGAATACACTTTTCTACACGGAAACTTTCACGACATTGAAATTTAAAAAAAATATATTTTTTAAAAAGAAGAAGCTACGTTGGTAGCTTTTTATAATTTTATAATTCTTTATGAGAGTTGAGTTAGCAGCACTTTTTCCTTAAATAATATTTTTTGATAAATCGTACGTGTTTGAGAGTGAATGTTTACGTTAATACAAAACGCATCGAAAATTCAAAAACATACCAACATAGTTTTCACCCTCTAGAGGGCAGTATAAAAAAAATATATTCATTTTGTGCAATTTTCGATGTGGAAAAGTGTTTTTTCCCGGGCGTTCTTTTCGTATGGGCCGAAAAGCGAAGTCTATCATCTTAACGCAAGTAACACGTTTTCGTTAAAATCAGCCAGCGAATTTCCGCTTTTCAAATTGAGGGAATTAAATCATGTAATTAAAGTCGGATTAACTTTTCATTCCGACTCGTAAATATTTTTTTATTACGTTCCATCGCCCAAGGAAGAATTAGGATGGAATGAAGTACTGAGCTACATAATGGTTATAATATGCAATATAAGTAGGTATACGTACCTTGTTTAATCTTGTATATCATCACTTCATAAATTAATAAGAAATTTTGTAAATCGAAACAATGGAGGTGAGATGAAAAATGTGCTGTGTTCGAGCAGCTTTACTAAATAATGTCGTGAATATTTTATAAAAATGACAATCAACCGTGTATGTAAAAGCCACACTAATATAAAAACTGACAAAAAATAGTTCATGGAATGTTAATACATTGCTTATTGGGTTGTTTATCTGTTGTATACCCTGTTATTAATAATAATATCTCATCGAATTTGAGATATTTTCCAATGAATTTTAAATGTTCTATACAGGGTGTATCGGCACGTACCCTACAAACTTTAACCAGCGATTCCTGATCATATTTAGAGTAAAAAATGTTATGGCGACCCGCACCAATAACGCGATAGAGCATCGCAGCGGGTAGTGAGGAGGGGGTAGCGCGGAATTGTTGACAGTGACGGAGTGTGATTTTTTTTTTTTAATTGAAATAAAACGTGACCGGAGAGCAAAGTCGCCGTAACATTTTTCTACTCTAAATATGATCAGGAATCGCTGGTTAAAGTTTGTTGGGTACTTTCATAATTCATAAAACACAGTCTTTTTATCTAAGGAATTTGCAAGACAACTGTGACTGCACTTTACCTCGTTCACACAATAAAAAAGCATAAAATTATTTGAAATTGCTTTTAATTCCCAAATAATAGCAATGAAAAACTGACATTTTGAACGCATTTTGCACATCCAGACTTGCACATACAGAGCCAGCGAGACTATGACATCCCCAATTGGGGTATGTTGTGAGGTGAAGGTAGTGGGGAGGGGAAATGGTTGGGAAAGAGAGAGGTGGGGAAGTACCTGGCTATTCAGATCTGGTCACCAAATACGGCTAAAGCTATTTCAAGCAACGTTTCAATTCCGAATGGTGGTCTTACTGGTGGTGATACTGAGAGTATTTTCCACTCTGGAACGTGCCACAAATATACTGTATATTATTTTTAATTAATTAATTGTGAAATAACACAAACTTATTTGCGCACGGCGGGTTTGAACCCGCGACCATCGGGTTGGGAGTCCAAAGCCTTATCCCTGGACTACCTAAGGGAATCCAAAGCCTTACCCCAGGACTACCTAATTATACGAATATAACAGTAAATAAGCCATTTTATGAACAAAAACACGATATATGTAGAGACAAAAAAATATCTGTCTCCACAGATTGAGCATGCGTGAGATGCAAAATGCAATGTTGCCAGTACTATCGCACCAGAGGTAAAGACAATTTTTTTTATTACTAATAATTCGAAATAGAAATTGCACAGTCTTTATTCAATGTGTAGTCAAAACACCGTTTATAGTTGGGAAGTGTTTTTTATTAGTAAGACTAGAGACGTAATTATACTGAATGCAAAATATTGTCGATACTCGTTTTAGGTTATTAACTTTATATTATGTACATAGGTAATCGAAGGCTACGATTCTTTTAAAAAAGTTGTTTAACTCGAGAAACATGTGCCAGTTAATTCCACATATTTACATCATACATAGGTATAATGTTGTGTTGGTGCATATTTTGCCAGACGCGATATTTCTTTTGAACATCGTAATTCATCAACTTTGTGACAGCCGTAAAGCAATTTTGTAAGCTTTGTACGTTAATTGCGTAATAAGCCCCTAGACTACAAAATACCATTTTTATATATTATTCCTATGAAACAGAAGACTTCCCGCCCAAAGCCAGTTTAACTATAATAGCAATATTGTGTGATAAATGTTGTGATGGAAGCAAAGGTAGAAGAAGAATGATTGAAAGAGATGGTTTGAACGTAAAGGCCAGTTCAGAATTGGACACTAAACGAATGTATATGGAGTCATGTCAAGCAACGGTGACATATTCGATTATTTTTTTTAATAAGTTGATACCATAGCACCCCTAAGACCCTTTATTTATATATTCGTTTAGTTTGGCTCCACACAGGAGGCCCTGGAGATAAAAAAATCCCTCTGGGACAATGCTATCTTAGGGGATGCTATTTGGAGATCCTTTTTAGGGAAATAAAGAAGATGAAGTTCTGAGAAGGAAAAGGGTATGAGGGTCTAGGTCTATAGGTGCTAGGAATCTGAAGGTCAATTTTTCTAGGAGTGTCGGACGAATGAATCCATCCGTCCCACTGAGGTGCAAGGCGGTGGGTCGAGATAGTCTGGCAGAGAGGACTGAGTTAGGTCTCCCTCAACCAATCTCTCCCGATCCAACCCACCACGTAGTAGGTGGGCAAACGCATTCGCCGCCAATGCCTAGACACACATCACCCCATGAACCCGAGTACCCTTTCTAATTCACCAAACGTAGCTAACCTATTGGGGTAGCCTATAATACGGCAGGGGTGTTGGTTATCCAATAAATGGTTCCCGGGGCGGCGGTACCCATACCCTCTTAAATAACTTAATAGTTACTTGTATAGAAAAATATATAGAAAAAGCAGTACCTAAGTCGGTCAACTGAAGTAAATATCGAACCTCGTTCATCCATTTTGCAGTCGAGCATTGTACCCATATATTTGACCTACATTCTCCATATATTTTGATGGGTGGCCTCTCACTAGTGCGATGATGAGATTGAGATGACATTTTTCATTATTCATCTGTATCCTTATCACGTTTATCTAATCCCAAAGACGGCAGATGAAAGAGAAATGAGAAAAGCAAAACTTCAACAAGAAAAACGTCTAACACTGCTTTGTTTCAATTAGCCAAGTAGGAGATCAACGCTATCATTAAGACCCGGCGCAGCCTAATAGCCGTTTGATCTTATATTTTCCTGTTTTATTCCCGTTTTATTATTTCCACGTGATTTGAATGAGCGTGCCTGGAGGCTTTGATAGCCCACAAACTTCCCATAAACATTACAGCTTTTCCAAGTATAATTTTTTACGTTTTGTTATAATAAAGATATATTTTCTTTTTCATTGTTTTTATTTGAATCAATGTTTACATAGGTATTTATTCTGTTTCCTTTTTTATTTTTTTTTTGTATTTATTTTACGGAATTCCACTTTTATATTTACGAGGACAATTAATAAATCATCAATTTTTTTCCAATTTTTTTTTTCATACCCTCATTTGTAGGACCGTAAACTGACAGTAATCGGCTATTTATTGTTATTGTGTAGGCACAACTAAAAATAAAAAAATAAATTTTAAAAATGTTAGTTACTTAGTTCTGCTGTTCTGTTAGTATAAAAATTAAGTTCTTTAATGAACTGTATACCTACAATCAGAACTTCATAATAACAATTTTAAATACAATTTATTTTTAAGTTTATAGCTGCCTTCCATGACAATAAGTTTTAATGAAAGAACTTGGTCTTTATTATGAACATCGAGGCGTTTAAAATGGAATGAGATGATTATAAGCACATTTAATGCACTTTTTTATGACAATGATTACAATTTATTACGTAAATTACAAGTGAGGCGAATTTGTTACTAAAAAACGCAGAAGAAAATTACTAAAAAAGCTACCTAGATGAATCTATTATATATAAAAATGAATCCGTGTTTCTTTAGACACGCCATAACTTCAGAACGACTTTACCTATTTAATTCATCTTTTTTAAAAGTTTTCTTATACTTTGTAGAAGGTTCTTACGGAAAGAAAAATTAAGAAAATTGCGCAGAAAATTGGATAATTTCAGAAAACTTAATGACTATTTTAACTTCGTACGATTAACAGTTCGCGCTTTTGATATATTTAGAGATATTTCCTTGTACTATTCGTCCGATTACGATAAAAGTTGGTGAGTTGTTGTGTACATGCCGGTGAAAGTTTCTATATAGCAACATTTCTATATAAGTGTGATTCTGGAGTTATGAAATTTTGCAAAAAAAAAATACAACTGGGCACAAGCGAATTGTTTGAAAAATGAGTGTATTTTACGGAGTTTAGCGGCAGGGAAAACATGATGGAGATTCACGGGAGGGAGGGGAAAGGCGGTGAAGATGGAAAGGAAATTCGTGAGGGGGGAGGTTCGTGAGAAGGGGGACAGCGGGAGAGGGGAGGGGGAACGCGGAAAAGGTGAAAAGCGAACACGGGAAGGGAAGGGAACGAGTGTGGGGAAAAGGAGGCGGAAGGGGAACGGGGTCGAATGGGAGAGGACACGAAGGGAGAAATATTTTTTATTTATTTAAGTGGCATTTTAACGCATGCCGGGTATCAGTTAGACTTAAATATAACAATACAAAATCTATCTAACGGTAGCTATAGTAAGTTCTAATATTTGCCTTTTTTATATTCAGCCTTGCAATATAATGTTTGTCATAATCTCTTAAACATTATTGTTTTAATATTAGATACTGTTTTAGAATTTATACAAAGCAAAAAGGAGGCTTCGAGGAAAATAATTTCCCTCAGAATCGTCGTCTTTGGGAATGCTGTGTTGAGAGCCGTAATTTTTTTTTTTTAATAAGTGTTTTCAATCGTTATATTTTTCTCAAAATTATGTTGCAACTCATATGTAGATGTGGGTATACCTAAATACATAACAAAAATATACGACACTAGAAACTTGGAAACATTTATAAATAAATAAACCAATCCGTTACGATTACCAACCCTTCACATAAGCAACAACGTAACAAAGATACAAAATCTAACGTTCGTGTGCAGGCTAAATTATTGCCCTTGCAAACATACAGCCTCCATTCACAAAACCTAATGAAATAAGTCACAAAAAAACATAATGAAATAAGTCACATAAAAAACATAATGAAATAAGTCACATAAAAAACCTAATGAAATAAGTCACATAAAAAACCTAATGAAATAAGTCACATAAAAAACCTAATGAAATAAGTCACATAAAAAACCTAATGAAATAAGTCACATAAAAAACCTAATGAAATAAGTCACATAAAAAACATAATGAAATAAGTCACATAAAAAACCTAATGAAATAAGTCACATAAAAAACCTAATGAAATAAGTCACATAAAAAACCTAATGAAATAAGTCACATAAAAAACCTAATGAAATAAGTCACATAAAAAACCTAATGAAATAAGTCACATAAAAAACCTAATGAAATAAGTCACATAAAAAACCTAATGAAATAAGTCACATAAAAAACCTAATGAAATAAGTCACATAAAAAACCTAATGAAATAAGTCACATAAAAAACCTAATGAAATAAGTCACATAAAAAACCTAATGAAATAAGTCACATAAAAAACCTAATGAAATAAGTCACATAAAAAACCTAATGAAATAAGTCACATAAAAAACCTAATGAAATAAGTCACATAAAAAACCTAATGAAATAAGTCACATAAAAAACCTAATGAAATAAGTCACATAAAAAACCTAATGAAATAAGTCACATAAAAAACCTAATGAAATAAGTCACATAAAAAACCTAATGAAATAAGTCACATAAAAAACCTAATGAAATAAGTCACATAAAAAACCTAATGAAATAAGTCACATAAAAAACCTAATGAAATAAGTCACATAAAAAACCTAATGAAATAAGTCACATAAAAAACCTAATGAAATAAGTCACATAAAAAACCTAATGAAATAAGTCACATAAAAAACCTAATGAAATAAGTCACATAAAAAACCTAATGAAATAAGTCACATAAAAAACCTAATGAAATAAGTCACATAAAAAACCTAATGAAATAAGTCACATAAAAAACCTAATGAAATAAGTCACATAAAAAACCTAATGAAATAAGTCACATAAAAAACCTAATGAAATAAGTCACATAAAAAACCTAATGAAATAAGTCACATAAAAAACCTAATGAAATAAGTCACATAAAAAACCTAATGAAATAAGTCACATAAAAAACCTAATGAAATAAGTCACATAAAAAACCTAATGAAATAAGTCACATAAAAAACCTAATGAAATAAGTCACATAAAAAACCTAATGAAATAAGTCACATAAAAAACCTAATGAAATAAGTCACATAAAAAACCTAATGAAATAAGTCACATAAAAAGCCTTTTGCATTTAAAAAACCTTCCCTATAACTAAATACGTTTTCCATTACGAGCATCTCTTAAATAACGTTTTTACAGTCCCCGGAAAACGTCACGCCTGCGTCACCATTGAAGTGACGTCACAATGTCGTGAAACTCTTGGAATAGCTGAAAAGGAGTCTTTGTGCGCAAGATTGATGTCACGTCCCTCCGAGGAGAATTCAGGTTTTGCGTGTCACTGAACAAACACACATTCATGTCTCGGGTTAAAGCTGATGTTTCCCTGTAAGTGAAAAATCTCTAGAAATGTGACTACTTGCCTTATACATATAACGATTTCTTAGCAATCGTGTAACAACCTACGGGAAGTTATCTGAATTTAAACGCGACAATTCCTCATCATTCATCTTGTAACAAGACAATGATGACACGCAACTTGTTCCGTAACTAATATAGCTCAACTTGAAGTACCCTAAGTAAGTTTTGAATATCAATAATACTGTACTAACTGAGTTAGCGTGTTCTGGATTAACAATTTCTAAGATATTGCATAAACAACGGATCCCCATTAAAACTTGTCTTAGATTAAGTTTGCTTCAACATGGCATTTGAAATACGTGCAAAACTTAAGCGCTCTTTGTTATTTTTGATAATTTTGAAATGTAATATCAAACTACGATGAGAAATAACGGAGATGTGTTTGAAATATGCATTTTTTATTATCTTACGAACGAACTCTGTGTACAATTGATTATCAGTTAAAAAAGCGCAAACGAGGTTTTTTTTTTTCTTAAAAGAGGGATTCTTTCATACAGTGCAACTACTTCTTCTTGTTTATAATCAAGCATGAATTTCTTTAACATTAACAAATCGCATCGCTCCTAGTGATAAAAGAAACGTCGATAAAACAAAAGCATGTCGGCATCTAAACTCTAAATAAATTAATAATATTACCAATTAAAAAAAAGTTTAGTTGTCTATAGATTTTACAATTTTATCCATCTTATTTATTTAACATTGGTTCATTGATAAATGGGTCACTGCTCAGAGTACTCAGTGTTCAGCTATAAAATGTCATTCAGGATTTCACCCGGAATGCAACTGATTTTCAACAATACTTACAACACAATACACATAATATATAGTATGAGTAAAACTAATTTTTTTACGCATCAGACTTTTAGGTCCGGGTTTAGTTTTCCCCATAGGAAAAACTAAATCCTTTCACAAATTTTTCCATAAAAATGATCATCTAGTAAATCCACGCTATGCAAGTGTATTATATAAGTATAATAAATTCAAAACAATACAAGAACAACATGTTAACCTACCAGACTATTAAATAGGAAAATAATTCACCGACTCCAGATATTTTCATATCAGAGGGTTCGGCTCGGTGGAAATCCTAATATGACCGATAAATCCTACTGATCCCTCAATATAAGTATTTAAAAAATCTTTCGTAATCCTACATTTATTTAAAATTACTAATTTTTTGCATCTTTATGTACAAATTCTTTGACAAATCTAATATGCGTAAATTATTAATGTGAGAGCTAGGTATGATGCCAGTAGCCGAAATAACAAATGGTAATATTTTTTTATATTATTTATTTTAATTAAAAGCAAAATATTATTAAATTTCAAAATAAATAATATAATCACAAACACAAGTAGGTATTCTTTAATTGTATATTCTATCAACTGCCGTTAACCCACCGGTGGCCGCAGATCGAAATTAAAAAAAAAAAAATTTTGAAGCGATTTTGTTCCTTATGTATAAAGAAGTTGTATAAAGAACAAGGTCAGAATCGCTTGCGCCGTTCTCGGTCTTGACATAGCAAAAATCCGCATAGCGCCAACCCATCTGAATAATTTATAATAAATATCTATGGTCAACTTGGCGTCACTTTTACAAACGGTTTTCAACTGTCATTTCATTTTCAAACAAGTATTTATGTCTATAGTCTATATATATATTTTTCATGGAGAAGTTTGAAGAAGTGGCACTAGACACAGCTTCGGCTGTTCCCAAGGTATGGTGGCGTTATGTCGATGATGTCTTCGCCATTTGGCCTCATGGAACAGAGAAATTGAACGAATTTCTGGATCATCTAAATTCACTCCATAGTAAAATTAAGTTCACAATGGAGCTGGAAAACGACGATAAAATCCTGCCTTTTCTAGATGTGGAGGTGACGCGAAAAGAAGATGGTAATCTAGGACACACAGTATATAGAAAACCTACGCACACAAATCGGTATCTACATGCCGATTCGCATCACCACCCAGCGCAGAAGAGAGGTCTTATCCATACTTTGGTGACCCGAGCGACCAGAATATGCGAAGAAACAAAACTCGGAACAGAACTTATAAAGCTGACCGATGCACTGGAACGCAACGGTTACCCGACAAGGCAGACAAGGCAAATTATAAGAGCCAAATCTACACCGAAGGAAGTCAGAGTTGAACAAGAGTCAAAAGGCTGTGCTTTCCTTCCTTTCGTTCACAATGTGACAGACAGAATTGCCAGGATGTTGAGAAAAGAAAGCATCAAGACTGTCTTCGGAACCACAACCAAAATCCAAGACCTACTGAGGTCTGCAAAAACTAAGTTTCCTCTGGAAGCAGACGGAGTGTATAAACTCAGCTGTTCCGGATGTGACAAGGTTTATGTAGGCCAAACAGAGCGGACGATTTCCAAGAGTATAGCAGAACACTTTCGTGCTTGTAAACTTGGCCATACTGATAAATCGGCAATCGCCGAGCACTTAATTGAAACCGGCCATTATTTTGGATTTGTTCCTGAGGTCCTGGGAAGACCTAAAACTTATAGATCACGCCTGATTACGGAGGCAATTGAAATCTACAAAAATCCAATTAATATTAATAGAGACGACGGAGCTAAGCTCAACAGCTCTTGGTATCCGGTAATTGACGGCTACACCAAAGCTAATCGCAAAAAACCATGTCTAAGTATACTTTAATAACATATAATAATTCAATACAAAAGTATAAAACCATTTGTTTATACCTTGATATTGGCTACATTCGCTTCAGATTGGTTTTTTTTTCTATTTCTAGAATTCGCCACAAGATGACACTACTTTCGTTTGGAAATTTCGTTACATTTCTCCGTGGACGGGCCCCAGGCTAACGTAAATACTGCGCTTTCACCAAATTTCCCTTTCAAAGTAGTTCACTTTCTTCTGAAATAAAGCTAACGGCACGGTATCGCTTCCAACTAAATAAGCACACACTTAACACTACAAATTCACATCGACGGATCTGCCGGATCTGCCCTGATGATGGACACTGCAACGCTGTCCGAAACGTCGGCTAAAGAAGGAGGTAGCACAACACGGCATAACACCCCAAAAACAAACAACGAAAAAAGTATTTATGTCATTACTTCTTCGAAAACACCTTTGAATTGGTTTTTTTCATGTAGGGTGTCTATTCAGGTTTGTAGAGAAATAAAAAAACATTATTATTTTCGTATGAATATATTTTATTTACATTTTTTTGTCGAATGGGAAATATTTTCACATTTTTTTGTTAAAAATAGCTATTCTGGGAAAACTTGTAACGATATTATCATGAAATATATATGAATAATAAGGTACATTATCTGGCAAACAGAAAACAATCACAAAAAAAACAATTCCTTTGTTTTTATACGATATTTGAGCAAAAGCCGGGAAGATAATTTTGCGCGATTTTTTCCAAAAACACCTGGCATTCAAGAGGTTAAGATGTTGTGCGGTTCACTATGCAGTCAGCAACCATTCGCTGCAGAGCTTCTTTAAGCACTGCAAAGATGTCGTTATTCGAATAGAAAAAGTTTTTATGATGAATAGCTGAAATTACCCTCAAATACAGAAGTTTTATGTCTGAGGAGAACGAGTGAATGCTCTTTTTGACGTGTACTTATGTGCATGAGAGTCACGGGATTTATGCAGCTTGTCAAATAGATAGGCAGGAACCTTCGAATTCATCAAATTGTTTATTTGACACTATTTGATGAATAAAAGATCGCAGTGGCCCAATTGGTAGAGGCGTATGTCCCGGTAAGACGTAAGGTTCTGGGTTCGAGTCCCAGTTGCGACCATTATCTTTTATTATTTTTCTGTGTCTTATTAATTTTCATATTTAAAAAAAATTGATTATTATTGTTATCTTCTTCTTCAATAATTTTTTATTTTGTTTAGTTTTTGTTTAATTTAATTTTATGCTCAATGTTACCTATTTATGGATTGAATTGTGTTTTCATTTTATGTTTTAATTAAGTACCTACCTAATATGTAATCTCATTTAATTTCTTCTTTTTTTTAGCATTCTTAATTTAATCTCTGTTGTAGTTTATGTAATATGGCAGAGTGGGATTGCAATAACCTCCCTAAAAACTTAAATAAGTCAAATTCGCAGAGTAATCGAATTGTAAACAAAACATCTCTAGGGCAAAGACAGTTTACATTCATAGTTCCGAAATTACACAACACTAACCTGTTAACTTAGAAAACAAATAGCCAGACATTCTTCGTAACTTGACTTTTGAGAAAATGACTTTATGAATTAGGGAGAACGAAATAAGAGCGAAAAATTACTTTACAAAAGTTAAATATTCAACAAGGGACTACTCCATATTCAGAATTCATGGAAAATGTCAAATACACAAAATACATATCACGTACAATTTGATTGCCCACATATTTGTTAATATCTTGATTGTAAGTGTACTTTATAAACCAATATTGTAAATTTGTATGTATCTTAGGACATTCCTAGGACGGGAATTCCTAGTTTATAATATATTTTTTTAAATAAGTTAATCTATATACTTTATAAATATTCTGGAAAAATAAATAAATAAAAATAAAACAAAGTTCTTACTACTTTCATGTATTACACCACAAAAGCCCCTCTGTCAGCACAGTGCACAATCATCGCGCTGCCCTTGTTGCTCATGGGGCAAATGAAAAAAACCAGTTCGCAACTCAACTCGCTATCCTGTATATTTCAATGTGATGGTCCGCACACTACACAAATCCTCATAAACCCGTTGTCAAAGGCAACGCTAACAGTCACTCGTAACTCGCCGTGCTAGTTTCCGCGGCCGGCCGTTGCCAGATTGCATGGTTGCCATAGTTGCGCCAGTTGTTGTCAGTTTACGAGTTTTTTTTTAGTCGCAAGCGCCAATTTGACAGCGACACATGACTGAGATGACAGCTGAAGAGTTCTTCGTCTATGGTGAAACAAGCTGAGATAATTAATGAAATCGTAAAATTGACTTGCGCTGTGAGAGAAGTTTGGCTGGCAGCCGTAGCAACCCGCAGCTGTGGTTTGGTTTCAGCTTCTCCATGAGCGAAGTGCTTAACTTTATTTTATTTAAATCAAAACCAAAATTTTCTCTGAATTCATAAGATTTGAAATTAGGTTCAATACATACTAAATAGTTAGTTCCTATTTGTACCTACTTAGTTATTTGTATGTAACACGTTTTCATGACAGCGTCTTTTTATTTTTTTATTTACCAAAGCAATAAAATTATTATTGGCATGTATTTTAGAATGATTGGAAAACACGTAATAATTTTTTTATCGTGGTGGTATGTTACATTTTTGGTAAAATAATCAAGGAAACAAATTTATTGGTATGTTCAAAAAAGCACTCTTGAAAACGTTGCAATTTTCCGGCTTCCGAGTATGTACAATCGTTCCACATTCCTGTGAACGTGAAATTAATTTGTGGATGGATCCAATATCCAACTTGTCAGCGAGATGAAAAATTCGCAACCTGTAAAATATTTCAAAATTAAAAAGCGAATAGGGAAGTAGTTGATGTTGCAGGGTGTGTTGAATGTTATATTATCTTAAATTAAATTATTTTGGCAAAACCATTTAACCTAATGATTGTTGATATTCTCGGTTTTTCTTGTAACTCGTCCTTACAGAAACAAATAAAATGGGTGTAAATTTGTCATAATTGATAATAAAAGAGATTGTCCCACATGGACCGTTTTTGATAACGATTATGCAGGTATATCCAGCCTTGAATTTTTATAGAACAAGTCGCCAAAGGAGGTTACAAAGTACATGATAAATGATTTATTCAATAACTTCAATAACAATCACACGTTGAATAAAATTACTTTAATTAATTATTATATAGAATTCTCATATTTTCTTGTACCCAAGTCTCCTTTTCTACGTAAAGTGTGTTTTTTGTTTTAAATATTATGCATGATTTTGGATTTATTCTAAAAACAAATTTATTTTTTGCTATTTGGACCACACTGTATTACCCCAGTGGCTCGTAGTTTGTGGCGGCAATAAAATATACTCGTACTTTATCTGTATCCGCTGAGTTCATCGGAGGATTGAATCCTTCAACGTGTCACCTGCGGGAGGCTGTGTATGTTATCACCTGCCTACTATGTCTTCGGAAAAGTAAATATGATATCGATAAAAAATGTGATTTAGTCAGCCAGATATTTTTACATAAATCTCAGAATATTTATATTTTTCGTTTTTTTTTTCTGGAGCAAAGTTGCACCAGCAGCAGTGATTTTTTTACAATTCTGATTTATTTTCTACTCCTCTAAAAGAAACTTATATTTATTTATTTATTGTTTCTTCATATGTTAGGTAATACAGTTGATAATACAATTTTTAACCTAACTAGGATAAGCCTGTGTTAAGGTTAACAATTATTCAAAGTAACACAAAATAATATAGGTAATACAATAATAACTTGAAAGAACAATATTTTTAGATAGTGGGTAGCCACTAATACACTAAGCTAAAGGCGCCTAGCGCATTTAAATGTAAACAATATGGCGTGACCATAGTTGATTTGAAAAAAAAAATGCTGTTAATTTAATGAGTACTAAATTTGAAAAAAAAATTGCTAATAATTTAAAAAGGAATTGAAAGAATAATTATACTCATATGTACCTATATAGCATATTATGCTATTAATTTAGCAGGGCAATGAGGAAAAAATGATTTAGACAATATAATATACTTTTTCGTTGTTTGTTTTTGGGGTGTTATGCCGTAGCGCAACACGGCATAACACCCTAAAAACAAACAAACAACGAAAATGCTTTTGGCCGTGAAAATCTAAAAACATATAATATACTATTTATAAAGGACAGAGATGAAAATAATTATTTGTTAAAAAAAATATTATTCTTCTGTTATTATCACCAAAAGGTTGATTAGGCGGCCATTTTTTAATCTTTATCCACAACATTTAGCTAGGACTTGTATTATTTTTGGAACAACTCATTCCTAAAACAACACGTCTGCTTTTGTATTTCATCAGCCAGTTCGTATCTCACTGCTTTGCAAAAAAAAATGGTTCTCTTTATCAAAACTCTAATAAAGACTTCTACAGAAAGATATTTCTGCTGTTCATTATATTTCTGTTCTCTTCTCCTTTAGATGTCGAGAAAAAACCTTCGATCAGACCCGGCAGAACTGCTTAGAATAAAAAAGACACATTTCCCAGGTGGCTCAATTTTTCCATTTTCCTTAACATTCCGCCCATTCCACGCTGACTTTCACAAATGGAATTCTTTCTCAACCGTGGACTAGTGAATTCGAAACTGGAGAAATAAAAAGGAAGATATATGACGTTTGCACATAAATTAGTCCCCACACGGCGGAAAAGATAATAAAGTTCTGACATGGTAATTCTTGATGAAATAATACACTGCTTTTTCACCACCAATGCGCCACATCATCTCTTATCCCGCGGCTGCAAATTACGGTACAGTTATATTTAAGCTTATCTCCTTCTCTTTTCTGTACTCCTGGTAGCATTGTAAAATGTACCCGTATAATATATTCTTATGAACCTACTTTTTTATGGAAAATTTGGCATATTTTCGCGCGTTCAAACTTATCTGTGCATTTGGTGGTGTCACTAGTAAAGCTGTATGGTTACGTATAACTAATTTGGCCTCCAGCTTCAACCTGGATTTTTTTACGATCAACGCTCACTTTTTAGTTGTTTTAAAAAGTGATTTTTCTTATATTTCAAGAAATATCAACAGACTAACGAAAATGAGGTGAGTTTGAAAAAATTGGATAAAATTTGGATTGATAAAAGTAGTACTGACATGGTGAGACCAAAAACGTTTCATGAAATCAGTTATGTATGTCTTATCAAAGGTCACAAACAGCAGCTTGCGAGCCACATGCAGCTCTTTTGTTTTTTTTTGTTTTATAGAGAAACCTCACAAGAGTCCCAACTGCTCCCTTCTGGAGCCAGTGAGACTGAGGCATCCCCAATTGGAGTATTTTGTGAGGCTGAAAGTAAGTGGGAAAAGGAAGGAGATGGGGAAGAGGAAGGTGGGAAAGTACTTGGCTATTCAAATCTAGTCACTAAACCCGGCTAAAGCCATTATTAAGCAACATTTCAATTCTGAATGGTGGTCTTACACCAGGGCGGTACTGAGAGTATCTTCCACTCTGGATTTTGTTGTCGAGAGTTTTCCAAAACCTTTTAAATAGTGCATGTTTGGTGTTCCTCAGTTTAATATTTTGATTTGGATCGTACATTTGTAGATAATTCATTGTGTTTCTCTAATATCTTGCCGCCAAAAAAATTATATTCGCGAGTGTTGTATATGTGTTGTGAGTTTGTGTATCTTACAAATTAATAACTTATTGCATACATCATTAAATTATGCGCCGTTTCTTTGTAAATCATTTTATTTATGTGAAATATGAACACGACAACCCGTTTCGGTGCAACCGTGGCTATGGTCGGGGCAGATATATGTATGCACAAGGCACAGTTATAACCTAAGCCCTACGATGGAAACCGATTCACCGTAATGTTCATGTTAGGGATGTTGAATGTTACTTTTAAACCGTGTAAATAATACGCTCTAGAAGGCAACAAACTCAACTTTAACTTGTAAATAATTGCAAACATTGCGAACGAACTATCAGAAAGTAACATAATTCACCCGTAAATAATAACAGACCATAATCTAAAAAGTTGCGCGTACATATTCCGCCGGCGTTTTCCATCAAGAAAATGTGCAACTTAACAAAGTGTTACGAGTTTAGTTTATCTTCAGAGCGGAGCAATTGTGGCCCACAACACACGGAGTTCGTTTCATTAGTTATTCAACAAAAATAAAGTATTTTTCCCGCCAGTCCAACTTCTCGCCGTAGTTTGCCCTCCATTATGCAAAATGTACCCGGTAAACCCGCGCGTAAAAATAGGCAAAAGCAAAACTCCATATTCCGTGATGTATTCCATATTCAAATTTCCCTCCAACTTTTGCCGCGCAGGTAGCTTTCCGTCCTTAGCTCTGGGCGGAAGTCCACCATTTTTTGCCCCCTTTTAAGGTGTTCTCGCCATTTTTGATACGTACACCGAACAGCCCCACAGCATCTCGCAATATATATATTTCGACACACCTGACCAGAGAACTGGGTCATTCGGTATAAACGAAGCGTACGTCCGTATATTGATTGATTTTTGGGGTAATCTAATTAACCGGGTTTCGCTTCGTCTTTCTTCTTGAGGTAATTTATCGAACAATCTTTAACGGAGCATTATCAGGACGGATCTTATTTTTTTAAATGTGAAAATGAACAAGAGACAGAAAAATAATTAAAGATAATGGTCCCAGTTGCGACCATTATCTTTTATTATTTTTCTGTGTCTTGTTCATTTTCATATTTTAAAAAATTAACCTGTCTTTACGAAGTAGGTACTGGCCAAAAGATGAGAAACGTAACATAACTCATTAACTCATTACCCCATATCAAATCAAAATAACAAGAATCTTAAATTAAAACACAATAAATGTATATATTCGTTCAGGAAAAAAATTAATGTAATGCATTCTGAAACGCAGTTATTTTTTTTAAATACTCAAAGTATACGATGCAATTTTGACGTATTTCCATAATTTTTTCCTAATTGGTTTTCAACTTCCGGTTCTCTGTATTTGGATGAAATACAATATTAACAATGGCCTGATGATGAAGCCACGATATTATTTTAGTCTTTTTTACGAAATTACAATCAGTTTAATAATGATACGAGTATTTTTACGTTTGATCTTTCGGTGGGTTGACATATGAATCGGGTTCCCACCCAGGCGTCTTGAGCTCGGCTGGCTAAATACTCCGTCACAACACAAGCAACATTTTCGCGTCGTGTTCTATAATTTTATTTAATTAGATTTCACTAGTATTCGTAATTTTAGATTTTATTAAATTACTGATCAAAAATTCCGACATCCTTCTTTCGTCTTACTTTACCATCCCATGTCGCTTCCCATTATATATTGCAATTTACTCCTAGCAATCCTATTTTTCCTCGTCTCTCCAAGTATAGTCTGTCCCGGTCTCTCCTGAGGGGTAATTCCGGTTCTACAGGTACTTAAGGATGAGGAATTGTCCTTAACCTCGAAATGAACGACGTTTTCGTTAACTATGGGTAATTTTGGTTAAGGTTAAGGAATTTTCTTTAACCTTAAAATGAATGATTCGGGGTCTCGGTTCTATTAAAGTACAAGGAAATATCCTTAACAATAAAATAAGTTACTTTTTCGTTAACTGCGATTCCAGTTCTCTTGGGTAACAACGAGAATGTCGTTAATTTTAAGGTTAAGGACAATTCCTCGTTTCTAGAACCGGAATCACCTATCTGGTCTCTCCCGGTTACCCCAAGTCTCTCCGGGGTAGAGCAAATCATTGTATTGGTTTGCCTAAAGCCCTCTGGAACTACGCTACCGCTTTTAAAATTCAATCCTCATGTGGTTAAATATTTTTTTTAGCGGAACCATTTTACAGTATTCTACACGGTAACAAACTAACTTGAAATAATGCATTTGGGTAAATTTACATGGAAAAAGCTCGACCTGTTTTGCGCTTTCAAAACTTCCGAACTCAACATTCCGTTTAACACAAAGCATTAAATAGTGGGCCCTGTGGCATTTTATACATTACACTCGTGGGAAATTTATAAGTGATTGTTTTAGTATACCCGAGACTGTACTTTGCGACACAAAAATGGTCTTAAACGGAAAAGTCTAGTTAGTGTGACGACTGGTTGTATCGTCAATGGGATAAAACAAAGCACTAGATTTTAATTTAGGAAATGAAACAAATGGTTACAGGTCGCGGGTTCGAACCCGGCGTGCGCAAATAAATTTTATTTTTGATTAATTTGTGTTATTTCACAATTAATTAATAAAAATAATATATGTTATATTTGCGGCACGTTCCAGAGTGGAAGATACTCTCAGTATCGCCCTGGTGTAAGACCACCATTCAGAATTGAAACGTTGCTTAATAATGGCTTTAGCCGTGTTTAGTGACTAGATCTGAATAGCCAGGTACTTTCCCACCTTCCACTTCCCCATCTCCTTCCCTTCCCCACTTACCTTCAGCCTCACTACATACTCCAATTGGGGATGCCATAGTCTCACTGGCTCCAGAAGGGAGCAGTTGGGACTCTTGTGAGGTTTCTCTGTAAAAAAAAAAAGTTACTAATTTTATCTACAAAGCGGAAAATGTATTTTATGAAGCAGCAAACACAGTGGCGCCAATACTCACAGCTATAATGTTCATATTAGATTATCGCTGAAAATATTAAAAAATGTTACTCGTAAGAAGGAAACTGAAAAGATTTTTTTGAGTAGTTTTACATATCTGTAAAACTTCGTAACAATTGTACGTAATAATGTGTTCTAAACCTTAACTATGTATGTAAACAGCTGAACACCTGTGTGCATTAAACAGCATAAACACGTCATGAAGTCATAAACCCACGCAGACATTTTTGGTCTACAATTTCTAGAATAACTTACTTTTACATAAAATGTAGTATAAAATTATTATAAGCAATAATTATTAGCCTGAAACACTTATCCATATTGAAAAAATCTTCCGAGAAAAGATACATGTCGCCGACGGGACTCGAACCCGCATCCCTTTGTTTGCCGGTCAAGAGCTCTACCATTTAGCTACCGCGTCTACGCGGATTCAATATATACTAGTGTTTCATTCAACAATTACCGCTTATTACATTTTTTTCCCCTGCAAACAACCAACTGTATTTTTATATGAGAAAGGCTTTAAGTGCTAACTCTCCCACTAGATGGCGTCGAGACATATTATGTCTACTTTTTTTGGTGAAATAATTTAACTCGTTCAATATTGATTATTTTTAATTGATAAACTAATGTTTAAGACAAGATTTTTTATGTATAGCCCAAAGGTTAACAATTATTATTAAGCAATAATTATTAGCCTGAAACACTCATCCATATTGAAAAAACCTCCCGAGAAAAGATAAAATAAAGTTGGTTGTTTGCAGGGGAAAAAAATGTAAACACTAGTATATATTCAATCATTTGGCGGGTAACAGACAAGGCGCCCTAGCTTAATGGTAGAGCTCTTGACCGGTAATCAAAGGGGTGCGGGTTCGAGTCCCGTCGGCGACATGTATCTTTTCTCGGGAGGTTTTTTCAATATAGATGAATGTTTCAGGCTAATAATTATTGCTTATCCACTGGAGCGACAGAGCAATTAAATATTATTTCTCGGATTGCTAAAGGAAATTTTTCCGCATACATTAAAACAATTATACCTCTGAATTTGAATATGGATACAAAACTGATTATAGTTCTATGTAGCCAATGAATTCCCCTACTCTTGTCTATTATCTGTAGGATTATATTTGTAGGATTTTAAAAAAATAATAATAATTAAAACTTTAACCCTAAAACCGTTTAATAAATCTACAGAATATTTATTTTGTTATATTTTGGATGTACAATATATTATAAAATCATTATATAAATTTTTTTTTTTTTAAATTTGCCACATTTTGGCAACAGAGCAAACCGCGGTTTTGTAAATACTGCCGTAATTTGACAAAAAGCGCTCGATTGGTTATAATAATAGATTTATATCATACAAGTTTACAAATGGGTTCGCGTACCAACTAGGATATTGTATCTCAATGTTGTAAGCCTTATGAATTCATCTGCTTAGTAAGCAAAAAAGTTTTATTTACAAAATGAACTTTCACTCGGAAGTTGCTGTGCCATTTGTTAGCTTAAAGCTCGGTATAATATCTGTACTGCAAAACACATATTTTATACGAGGTACTTAAAAGTTTGGGCCCGTTTTGGCGCGGCATTACGGTGCGTGTTTGTCAACGTAATGCCGAGTACGGGAAGCATTGAGATGGCAATTGAGCTGAAATATTTGCAGCAAAAACAACAAATTTTTGCGAAAATTTCGTGTACTACTACTCCACTCGAACTCAATTATATGCGGAATTTTGTACTAATTATTTTTTAGTGTTTTCTAAATAATTGACTGCAGGCATCATTTTTGACCAGCCCCCCTAGCATACTCGATCGATAAGGATCGGTAGGATAATTGTCGGTAACTTCTCATCGTTCCCTACGACAACTGCAGATCGCTAACGTACAAACGATAGTTGAAACGAGAATATGTTAAGGACACTTAGTCATTGTGAACTGTCACCTATTCGTTTGCGATCTGCAGTTGTCCTAGGGGACGACGAGAAATTACCAACAATTATCCTACCGATCCTTATTGATCGACTATGCTAGTAGGTACCCCTGAAACTCGGCTTTGTATCTTATAACTCGTACCGCTAATCGGGCTATGAAAATGTAGGGTTTTATGAAAATGATTTCCACCAATTAAAAAATATTCCCTTCACAAAAAAAACTCTGTTTTCTTCTCTCGTTAGAAGCATTCTAGAATATTGGTCACTGTCATTAATAATCATATTATTTTAATAATATATTTGATTCTTGAGTGAGCTCGGGCTCAGCGCTCACTCAGGAGTGGCGCATGGTGCTGGAAGTCTGCGTTCACATTCAGTAAATGCAATTAATTACATTCAGTAAATCAATCACAGACTTGCTTCAAAGTACAGAAAATTTCAGATAATTTAATATACAAGGGTATTATAGTCGTAATAAGCAATGTAAAATAATGTTATATCTCGGTTTTATTCGATGTTACTGTTACTACGTACCTTACACAGACGTAGTGTTTATTCCATTATCCATTTTAATTCTAGTAATCATGCAAAAAATAACTTGCTTGACAGTCTGTCAACTGTATTTGAGACACCTGTGTCCTCTATACTAAAATCGATGATTTTTTTAAAACCCTTTAATTAATTTTAACCCTTTTGTACAAAAAACTGTAAAAAGGATAAGGTCAAAATCACTTGCGCTAATATCACTTAGGAAAAGACTTTTTATTTGATGAATGCGGCTTCACTGGACGTTGAAATAAATTATCTATGATTTGTCAACCAAGTTAGAAATATTTAATTCATCCTGAAAATGGTAAAACTTTTTCTGAAAGGTTTTCCTAAGAAATGTATATTAATGTATGTTTTTATGTCTTTGAATTAATTAACAACGTTGTGCAGGATGTTGCACAACTAATATCACAAGCAACACGTACCGTAATATTGTTTCATACGTTTTATTGCGCAAGGATGCTTGTAAATTCCTGAAAAATTATTTGTGCAAATTTTACACATAACTCTCCATATGTCGCCCAATTCATTTGAATTCCAGTAGTAGAGTAATTGAATGCAGCCCGCATAGACTCTCTGACACATTTAACTGTACAGATAGTGAATTTAGTACTCACCTGGGTCCCGGTAAGCAACCCCGCAATAAACTACAAAATACACACATTCGGTGTCTGTTCCCACTATCCCACACCACTTCCACAGCAACTCTAGTTAACTATTGTAAGTGCGCACTGTTGCCGAACAACCTAGGTTCATTACCCGTGAAAGTTCTGGAACGAAACAGTGGGATAGGACACATTAACCACGGGCAGGTCTCGCGACAGGACGCCGGCCGTAACAAAACTTTGATTGTCCTGAAAATTGAATAACCACGTTATTTATATGAAAAGTTTCAGCGGTTTCATCAAAGAACCGCAATAAATATAGTTCTGTATTGTCTGCGGTCAGCGATCCAATCCGTGGACTTCGCTGAATGGAAGAATTTACACATAAATACGGTCTCGTGTTTCTCATGTTTGTGTGAATCCTCGGAACTATGGTCAGAAGCACTATAGCTCCCCGACTTACATAGATGTAGTATTATGCTTCTAGCCTAGGGAGGGTGATGTGATTGTAAGAGGAACGCTGGGATAAGGTAGAAGAGGCCCGGATTATATGAGGGAAGAAAAACAGATACCAGTAGCTCATTCCAAATACAAGCCGACTTACAGAAAAAACGAATGGATCAATGTTTCTAGCTCTTTAGAGTAGGCTCCATTTAAAAAACCTACAGAACAAACTCATCATACCTACAATACGACAATAACACGGGAATGTGCCTAGCATGGTGATCGTAAAATCAACAAATTTAATAATTACTAAACAAGAACAAAGGAAAAAATAAAAATTGCTTCTGTGGATTAGAGATGGCAATCGGTCTGGTAACAATATGGACTGTCATTCAGACGCCCATCTTTGTACAGAATCAAGTAGGTTTACCAAGTATTTTCGGGGCTCCAGCCCAGAGGAGGGCCCCAAATTCTATTGTTGGGCGTGCTTTGAGGTGCAAGGCGATAGGTCGAGCGGTCGAAGGGCTACCTCAACCAGTCTATTGTAATCCGGCCCGCCATGAAGTAGGTGACAAACCTAGGCAAACCTTATCTTATGAATCCGAGCACCCCTGTTAAGACACCAAACGTAGCGAACCACTTGGGGTGACCTATGGCAGGGATATTGGTTATCCAATTAATTTTTACCGGGGCGCCGGTACCCACACCCGCCTCCCAAATTATTCTCTTGTTCTTGCTGCAGAAAATCAAACGATTTCTTAAAATAATAATGTTTATCCCACGATATATATATTAATGAAAAGATAAGAAGTAAATGAATACGATCAGCAAATCTATTTCTACTGTGCACCGGATGAGAAAGAAAGACTAAAAGAAATCACTGTTAAATGCATTGCTGCTATAACAGACTGGATGTCTTCAAACAAACTGAAACTAAATCCAACCAAAACAGAATTTCTCTGGACAGCAACAAAAAAGCGTCAGTCAATACTAGACAAATCTCCTCTCATTACTTCTGGCTGTAACATCATCCCTAAAAATGGCGTTAAATTCCTAGGTGTATATCTAGACGAAGATCTTTCTCTCAAATCCCAAATTAACAAAACAGTAAGCGCGGGATTCTTTTACTTGCGTCAAATCAAATCTATAAGGAGGAATATTCCAATTAAAGCCACAAAGATGTTGGTAAACTCTTACGTTGTATCACGGCTCGACTACTGCAATGGTATATACGCTAAAATATCTCCCTAAAATATACACTGACAGACTCCAGTCAGTCTTTAACGCTGCAGCAAGGCTGATAACCGGCGTTTGTAAATATTCCCACATATCACACAACACCTGCGGAACCTTCACTGGCTTAAGTGTCCTGAGAGAATCCAATTCAAAGGTTGCTGGATGGTTTTTAAAGCAATACACGGCATGGCACCACCCTACCTTTCAGAACTGTGCATTCCAAATTATGTCAACACTAGGCAAGCCACCCTTCGATCAGCATCTTCAACAGCCATAGGTAGACTCTCAGTACCTATACGCAATCCCAATACCAATTTCGGAGACCGAGCTTTTGCAGTAGCAGGTCCAACAGCTTGGAACAAACTGCCTTCACATTTGCGAAAGATCGACAGCACACCTGAGTCTCACGGAAGACTCACCTTTTCAAATTATCCTATCCGCAGTAATAACATCTCTCTTCAGTAATATTTCACTACTTAGTTCATTCGATTTTCGTTGATCGACTTATCTCTCTTAGACCACACTTTAACCATACTTTGACCACACCGCGACTACACTTTGACCACGCTCTAACTTTTTTTTTTTTTTTTGTAATATTTTTCATAATTTGTCACTGACAGCACGAGCAGTAGGTAAACATTACAATAATTGAAGAAATAATAATATTTGTTTGTTAATGTAATTAGTATGTTAGTCATAAATATTTCGAATTTTATAAGAAAAACTCTCTTTTTTTTTACTTTTGAAGGTTATTCCCATCAATGTAATATATCATTGAAGAGGAAGATAACAAAAATAATGTCCATAATATCAATAATGTCCCAGTTGCGACCGTTATCTTTTATTATTTTCTTTATCTTGTTCATTTTCATATTTAAAAAAATTAGATTATTATTGTTATCTTCTTCTTCAATGATATATATATTTAGGTTTATGATAGCTGTAAGTCATAGTACTAGTAAAGCAATATTGTGTAAATACCCACTCGGTCTTAAAAATAAGTGTAGTTTTTAGTTGTAAGTCATTAGCTATAAATCCTTGTTATAAACCATTTGTAATATACATATAGTTTAAATGTATAAATGAATTTGTAAAGCGCCTTTGAGGTGATTTTCTCACGAAAATGGCGCTATAAAAATCATCCAAACATTATTATTTATTATTATTATTACATCAGTACAAAAGTTAGAAAAAGATAACAGGTATTAGGTATCACTTGTCCCCCTAGGCCACGGGGTCGCATCATCCCTTAGTTTGTTTCTGAAATGTTAAATAAGTTCCCTTTATAAATCATCCCCTTTGGACCTGCTTACTTAGGATTGCCTCTCCCCTACTTTAAAAGTTAAGAAAACAACACGCTTTTTCCAACTAACTTTTCTTCTTTAAATTTATGTTTACATTTTTAACCTTAGACTGCCTCCCTCGTAACGAATTTGTTTTGTATTTCAAATTGCTTCGGGTAAAATATGGCTACCTTATAAAACTAGCGAAATTAATAACAATAACATTCGTGTCTCTTTTATATCAAAGGGGGGTTCTTTGCTCATCGAGTATTTTTTTTATTTTTTATCAACAATACTTCAGGGGCGTACGATGACATCCATTGTTTGTGTTTTTATTAGATACGTAATAAATAACGTGCAATATTCTTACAAATTTTATTTACTTTTATATTTATTTGATATATTCTATGTATAATATGGAGCTCGTGGGATTGCACCACCCTCCCCGAGATAATACGTAATACATAGTAGAAGAAATAATAATTAAAATATAGTAGGCTGTAAACAGTAGGCTAGACTTGCATTCAATAAAAGGTCGAAAATTATAGAATTGAATAATATAGTTTCTTTAAACTTCGCAAAATTACTTTGTGGCGTCATTTTGAATTAAATTAAAACAAATAACTTTGTATCATATATAATAGTGGTTGATACAAAGTTATTTGTTTTAATTTAATGAATAATATAGACCTAAAACTGAGAATACTCCTCATCAAGGTCGATGTATGGAGTATCTTGATGTACGGATGCGAAACATGGTGCCTATCCGAATGATATAAACGGAGTCTAGAGGCTTTTGAGATGTTGTCCTAGAGAAGACTATTAGGAATTTCCTGGAGAGACCACATTACAAATGAGGAAGTTCTCCAAAGAATCGAAGGAGGGAGGCACCGGCTCAGGACGACAAGATGGATCGGCCATATAATACGACAAGAAGGCCTCTTGCATACCATAATGGAGGGTATGACCGAGAGGACAAACTCTAGGGGACGCCCACGCCGAGAGTACATGGAGGACCTGCTGGTGGACATGCGCTGCTCATCATATGCAGACTACAAAAGAGCCACACAAGACATGGAAGAATGGAAGAGAAGAATAGAGGAAATTGCTGTAAACCAATCACAGGATCGAAACCAGAGAGAGAGAATATATGTGTATGTACATATGTATGCATACATGTGTGTACATGTGTGTACATGTGTGTACATGTGTGCACATGTGTGTACATGTGTGTACATGTGTGTACATGTGTTTACATGTGTGTACATGTGTGTACATGTGTGTACATGTGTGTACATGTGTGTACATGTGCATGTACGAATATATATTTTTATACATATATATCTATGAAGGAGATAAATTGTACACATTAGTTCTTTTTTTAACTCTTGATCAATACAATTTGTATTTTCATGTTTATTTTGTGTCAATTTTCATGTACACCTTTTTTAATGTTTGAATTATTGCCCGTCTCAGAACAGACATCGTCTAGTGAGGCGGGTAACTTACTTGCATGTAAAATATTATTTATCTCAATAAACGCCCGGGTCGCTGGCAATGAAATTAATTAATAAATTAATAAAATAAATTTTAACCCAAAATTTCATTCAATTCTAGAACGTATTTGTTGCCGGAAAACTGTAGACAAAATGCACAGATTTAAATGTTTTAATCACTGTAAAACAACGATTTTTTTATACATTTTTTTGTTATTTATAATGCTTGACTTGATTCGATGGAGGTGACTTTACGGGAATACCGCACAGGAGTCCCAACTGCTCCCAACCACCTGGAGCCAGTGAGACTATGGCATCCCAAATTGCGGTATGTGGTGAGGAAGAAGGTAATTGGGGAGGGGAAGAAGTTGGGAAAGTTTTTAGTTATTCAGATCTAGTCACCAAACACGGCTAAAGCCATTTCAAGAACGTTTCAATTCTGAATGATGGTCATAACATCAGGGCGAAACTGAGAGTATCTTCCACTCTGGAACGTGCCGCAACTATTAAATTGTGAAAACGTAAATCAATCAAATAAAATTATTTTAATTTTTTATTTCTTTTACATATTCAATAATATTATTATTCAATGTATAAAAACAGTTTATTATAAACAAGTTCTGCTTCGTATTTATTATTAAGCGTTACAGCTGTTTCGCCCTCTGAAGGCATTATCAAACTGGTATCAGAACCACTTACAGACGATGAATTTAAGTGGTTCTGATACCAGTTTGATAATGCCTTCAGAGGGCGAAATAGCTGTAACGCTTAATAATAAATTCGAAGCAGAACTTGTTTATAATAAACTGTTTTTAAACATTGAATAATAATATTATTGAATATGTAAAAGAAATAAAAAATTTAAATGGAGTTCTACAAAATAAACTTAATAACAATAAATAAACAAATAAAATTACTTTGTAATAATGTATAATTTGTCTACAATTTAAATTTTAAAAACTGTGTTGACTAGATTATATATTGATTTATTTTGTTGTATATGATTTTAAAATTTGGTTTTTTAATAGAATCTATCGTTTGAAAATTGAACAAATCTGCCAACGACCAACGGTATAACCTTAGTATATTATAAATCCACTTAGTTTTTCAAAATTTCAAAACTGCGTGTACCAGATAAAATAACAATCTTTCAAAATCAATTTTTTTTTTGTAAAAAAGAGTCAATACGTCCAGAATTTGATTTAAAAATGACTAATTTCCGGTATTCTCTGGTAAAACACACTTAATAGGTGTTTCAAAGGTTTTATGTTTCGTGGGATTTATCAGAATTTCAATTTTTCTATATAACAAAAAAAATACATGTTTCACAGATAATATGAAAAAATGCAGTACATAAAATTATGAAAATTTAAAAAAATTATGAAAAAATGTCCAGACGTAAAATGTTTCAAACTATGAAAACAGCAACAGGAAAAGTGTGTTAATGTCACCAAAGTTTGTTTAATTTTGAAAATTACTGATTCTGATTAGAGAAAATAAATAAGAGGAAAATTTTTATTATTTACCACTCTACATGCGCCTCAGGAATCTCAATTATACTACATTCGGTCAACTCGTATCCTTCCTTTGCCAATTCCAGTGGAGCGAAGTAGCTCAATAATATGGCGACTGGGGGATTTTGCACTCTCTTTTATGTTGGAGAAGAACAAAAGAAGTTTATATAATTCTCTCTATATTTTAGAGACTTCAGGCACTATCCTTAGTTATATGCACTATCCTTTCTGGAAGGAATGGTGGGTATTAATAACCTTACCACCAACCATATGTTTGGCTTGTACAGTCACATCGGCAATCCACAACTATAAGTGAAACTTCCTTTTGTGTTCCTGAAAAAATGTCTTGGGAAAGTTAATTAATTTGTTATTTGTCAAATATAATATGGTACCGAAAGGTTATGATTAATAATATATCGGCAAGTTTCATACAAAATGTAGTTTTAGATTTTAGGCCAAAATACCTACATAATATAAATATATACAAATATTTTTGCCAAATTTTTTTTAAATATAAAATTTAAAATATTGTTTTTTTTTTAAAACAGTTTTGAAAGTGTAAATTTAAATTACATGTTACCTATTTAAAAACTTGTCGTTTATATCTTAAAATTACTCCCCAAAGAAACGCATTTTTAACATTTTTTTATTATTTTATATTATTATTTTATTATTTTAGAACCATAATTTTTTTAATAATTATATATAACTCCCAAAAAAATTCCAAAGTTGCTTCCAAAATGAACAAAAACTGATAGCTTTAATTACTTATACGTCATCATTTGAAGCAAAAAAAAAAGTAGCTCCTATCCGAGATTGACAATAGACCTACCTTTTTATTACAAAAATAATTTTTCAGTTTGTTTGGGTATTATGGCCTCAAATCCAAAACTACGTTTCGTATGAAAACGGCCACGCAGCCGTTCATCTTAAAAAAATGGTAAAAACACATCAAGGCAATTCGTTTTACCTATTTACAATCGATGTATTTGTTGATATATGAACAGAAAAAAACTACTACAATTATTTTTTTTTAAATTAGGTACAATCATATATTTTTTATTTAAAAAAATAGAACCTTTATTTTGTGGCACGTTCCACTGTGAAAGATCCTCCCAATATCGTCATTAGGAGTTTGAGAGTATCTCAGTGTCCTAAGTCCAGATGCTAAACAATACCCAAGTCCATCTACAGCCCTTTAAATGTTCTTGCTGAAATGTAAACCAAAGCATCGAAGGTCCAGCGGCTGAGGATTAGAGCATTTATTTTGGAAGTCTCGGAAGGATCGGTTTCTCAGCTGATGTTAGAGCGACAGGTTTTGTGAGCGGATCTGGCAACAGCCACTGCGAATTTAATAGTGGCACAAGAAGAGATTAGACGCTTTTAGTATTCCTACGTTTACGGAACGGCGATTATACAAAAAAAGGCAATAAACATACGTTCCTTATCACAATAATGCTGCAGCCCTTTCTTACACATTAAATAATGGTGAGACACAATTCACAAAGGTCTGTTTCCTCCAAATTACTACTTTTTTATACCTTGGGTATTATACGATTGTATGTTTCCTCCGTTTATTTATTTATTGTGTAAGAATAAGCTGCAGCATTATTGTGAGAAGGCATGTATGTTTATTGCCTTTTTTGTGCCGTCGCCGTTCCGTAAACTGGAGAATATTAAAGCGCACATTTTAAACTTCACTTTAATTTCTAATTAATTAGTTTTACGAATACCTAAATTTTCGTTTTTATTGTCTCCTGCATAGTTTTATTTAGTAGCTACTTATTAACAATTGATAAACGCCTTGATATACTTTATTATTTTCTGTTTAAAGATATTTTTAAAATATATTTCAACAAAAATAATTCTATATTCCTTTTTTTATTTTATAATACTGTTGAGCTAGCGAAGACAGCAATGCATATTTTATAAAATATGGCTTAAATCTGCAAGTTCCCAGACTGGGTACACAACACGATAACGGTAAACAGTTTCCGTTAAGGCTGTATTGGAAATGCAACTTTCGCATATCTATCATTAAAGCCTATTTAATGGAGCTTTATTTCTGTCGTTCCTTCCGGAGAGGCTGGCTGGGATTGCATACTGCAATTTTATTAAATCATTAAAAACGGCACAGGAATATTATTTTATACATTTTATTACTCTATTAATTATTTTTTACACGTATTATTAATTATTGCGTAAATTATGGTATATTAATTTTTTAATCATTGTTTTGATTATTGTATTAATTATTATGTAAAACATTGTGTTAATTAATAATAACAGCATTATTATTTTTCATTACTACAAGTAAATGGGTATAATGACAACTATTTATTGCCAAGGAGCTTCGGCATTCCTTTTCGATGTTTTTTTTTAATTATCGATAAAAAAAAAATTTAAACAAAACTTTCGTGTATTTTCTTATATAAAGGTATATTGGCTAATAAAAAGTTTTTTAAGTATAATGTCATTATGTTGTATAGGTGGACAGTAAAAATAATTGCATTGATATAAAAATTACGAAGGGAGACTTCGTTTTTCGATGATATCAGCTCACCCTTCGAAAGTTATCGTTGATTCAGAACTAAAACGCGAACAGTTGTTCTACATTATATTTAAATGGTGTAAAACGCCGATTCCGGTTGCTTCGTTCCTTTTTTCTCGCGCTTTTTTCTTAAGTGTATATCCACAAAAATAACATTAAAACAAAACTTATAAATGATTGTCCTGAAAATATTAAAACAAATAAAAGCATTCTGAAATGTATAATCTATGTGCCATGAAGTTCACGTTTCAATAAACAAACTTTATCTTTTATGCTTTCCAGCATAAATAAATTCTGACGATATTTTTCTATCAAAAGTTAATAAAAATCTACGAAAATGTGAAAGAACCTTCGTTTGACAATTTTCACCGTCCATATCATATCATTACTCAATGTCGTCAAAAGACACGCTTTTTACTCGGTCCAGAAAAGAACATATCATGTAATATAATATATACACATTGCACAGGGTAACGGAAAAAACAGTAGTTAAGTTTACTTCAAATGTGTGATATATTTAAATTTGGAGATGTTCGCACGAGAGTCCCAGCTGTCATATAGCCATCGTAGCCAGTCACTTCCTAGTACTGTGAGGCGGTAGGGAGGAAAATGGGATGTGAAAAGGGAGTTTTTGGAAGTTCCAGGCTATTCAGATCTGGCCACTTAACACGGCTGAAGCCATTCAAGTAATGTATCGACTTTGAATAATAATAATAATAACATTACATTTATATAGCGCAGTTTTGTGTGGTTTCACTTCAAGTGCGCTTAACTAAAATAAACTTAAAAATAATCCTATAGTGTTCCTTACAAAATGTTAATAGAAATTTATAATAAATTTACAAAATATTAATAAAAATTAATTATTACTAAAAGTCCATTACAAGATAGAAATAACGAATATACGGTATACAAAAACAAAACAAAACAAAAGCAGAGAACAAAATTTAACAATAACAGTGGTGTTGTTATAGCACAAGACAACAATAGACAATAACGGTGTAGGACAAAACAAGAACCGTAAAACTAAAGTATTATATAAAACAGGTAAACACTAAAATATTATATAAAAAGTAGACATTAAACATAAAAGTACAATAAGGAGGAAACCGAAACCAAACAATTACCGGATACTTGAGAACCTGGCTTATTAGTATATTGAAAAGAGGATTCATGAATAATATGATTTTAAAAATAATTTTGTTTTTAAAGCCCGTTTAAATTCAGCCAAATGTTAAATATTAGTAAGAGCTGAGGGAAGTTAATTCCAAATGAGTGGGCCAGTTACATGAAAAGAGCGATCATAGTAAACAGCTCGATTTGACCGAGAAAGTTCAATTAAATTATTAGTAACATCTAGATCTGCTGACCTCAGAGTAAGCTGTCTTTCGCTTAGGTTTTGTCGGACACATAGTTCCATAATGAGAGTATCAAAAGCTCTGGAACACGCTAATTTTTTTTTTTTAAATAATGGTTGTGACATTCAATATTTACATTAAATATTTTTTTAGAGGAATAAGTTATTGAGTTAAAAATAATTCATATTTATTAACATAAGCAGGGATATAAATCAAGATCAAACCCAGTGACATTTGAATTTTTAACCGACGATCTTAAAAGATCGGACAAGAAAGGCGACAGATAAAACCTGCCTTTACAAATTGATTCCGAAAATAATGAAGCGGTTTTTTGTTTTGATTTTTTTTTTTATTGCATTGTTAATTACATAGTTTGGGGATTTTTTGACCACCATGCCAAGCACATGCCCGTGTTGTGATGATTTCGATGGTATTTATAGATATACGTTTCTGGAATGTACGACAAAATTATATCCGTCTAAAAGTATTACCCATTTAATGAGCTTAACCTCTATAGCGGCTACATTAGGTAGTTTTAGTATTTATAAAGTGTGCTTTTGGAGGTCAAAGAAAGTTACACAAATAAATGCAATTTTACAAAAATAAATGCCATTGATGATTTATGTATTTATTATTTTAAAACAATAGACAATAAAATCAAATAAATAAATGGTGAATATTTTAAACACCCTGTAAAAATTGCATGAATAGAAGTCCGCTACATTTATCTCGCGCAGCTTCCCGCTTCACCGATCTCCGAGAGATGTCCGGAAGTGACGGGCAATTATTAGATTTATCGTGACCGGAAGTACCCCACAGCGCTCCGCCAGAACTACTAACACCGGAAGCTCTAATATGGAAGAGGACTTCGACTTAATCACGTCGTGGGGAGTACTATAAGTCAAGGTCGGCACTCACACATTGTGGTCTGCTAATGCAAGAAGATATTACGAATGTTTTAACAACAAATTCTATTACGGTAGTTAGGAAAATTATGAGATTTTCAATTAAAAAAGCTCTTACGACTGTAAACACCGAAGTTATATATGAAATAATACCACAATGTACCTACACTACATACTACGTTAGTTCAAAGACAATTTTTCTTCCTAGCTCCTAAAATCTTTAACCTTATCCCTGAAAACTTAAAAACCGTGAGCCAACTCCATTCCTTTAAAAAACAAATCAAAATTGCCTATTATGCATTAATTCAATCCTTATTACAATACGGCATTATTGGTTGGGGAAGGGCCTTTAAGGCTTCCTTACAGCCCATAATTACAATTCAAAGAATAATTATAAAAATCATCCTGAGAAAACCATACGACTTTCCTACTTTAGAAATATTTCGGGAATTTAAGATACCATCTATCACAGAATTGTATAAAAGAAACGCCTTATATCAAATTTATAAAGAATATTTTATCCTAAAAATTCACCCCTCAGATAACATAAGCAAGAGATTCAAAACTAAAGGCTTAATAACCATCCCTATGCTTAGAACCACCACGGCTCAGCATCACTACCTGTATTTAGGTGTGAAATGGAACAATATATTATTGTCCAAAAACAAAATTAGTATAACCGAAACTTTGAAATATGAACAATTCAAAAAACAAATTAAGTCCCTGAAATTTGATAATGATATATTGTAACCTTAATTTACACTTAGTTTACGCTTACTTAATCTTTACTATTCAATGTAAAATATATATATACATTGATATTGTCTTTCAATAACAATTTTTTTCTAAATTGTATACCTATGTTAAATAATAGATATTTGTATTTATCTCATGAATCTTTGATTATTGTTTACATATTTAATAAGAACATTATGTTTTGCATGTAAATACTCCTCCCATGAACACGAGCTCCGAGAGCTCAACTTATGGAGTAGTAGAATAATAATAAATAATTGTATAACTTTGAATAATGTAATCACTTGAAATGTAAAATCTTTTTCTTATAAATAAAAAAATTCAATAATAAAATAAAATATAGCGAGATGGATCCTTACACATGGAATTCAATACATATTTTTTTTTATTATAGAAGAATTGTATGCACAAGTATTAAAAGCAGGCAAAATATAATTTATCTTTATTTTTTATCTTTATTTTCTATCTTGATTATTGTGTCTTAAATACTGATAATTCGTTAAATTTTTCTTTTCCAATAATTCTTTAACTTCTTCATCTTCCTGTAATCCAATCTAACCACACATAACTTTTTATTTTAGAAGAATTGTGTGCATAGTATTAATTAATGAAAATTATCGACCAATACTAATGAATGTTTATCCACAAACTGTAAAATTCAGCCGCCATAACACAGGGTTATCCCTAGCATGGAGGGTGATATATCACAATAAACTATATGTGCTTACGATAAATCATGTAATAAATAAATAAATGCATACTGGTTTTTAGATAAAATGTTCGAAAATGTCTTCACTGGTTTTCAAACTGCACCTATCATAGGTATGTTGGTATGTATCTGATAGGGTTCCATGACGGTTCTATGACCATTCAGCGGCAGGAGATTTTCGAATATTGTCAGGTTATTAACAACCCGGGAATGTTTGTTTGAAAAAAGGGTTAAGAAGGTATTACCAGCGAATAGCGGAAATTAGTGCTTTTTAAATCAAATTCTAGACGAATTTACTCTTTTTTACAAAAAAACATAAATTGATTTTGAAACATTTTATCTGATACACGCAGTTTTAACTAAGTGTATTTTAAGGATACTAAGGTTATACCGTTAGTCGTTGGCAGATTTGTTCAATTTTCAACCGATAGATTCTATTAAACAACACAAATTTCAAATCATATAATCATACAACAAAATAAATCAATACATTATATAGTCAACACAGTTTTAACTTTTTAAATTTTAGTTAAATTAAAATCATTAAAAAATAATTCCGAGAACGTGTTTTGTGACAAAAATACCCCCGTTTTTCTATTTATTTAAGGTCTTACAAACTAAAATATTTAAAAAAAAATTTACACGCTTATTTTGTTTAGACATTATTGAAAAATCATAAATACTTATGATCAAAAAATTCTTACAAGAAGTACACGATATTTAATAATTTATCATAGTCCGTTTTGAGCATTTTTATTGCTTACTTGAATGTAGGTATATATTAAAGCAAGTTTTGAAAGAAATAAAAATATATTTAATTTTTAAATAAAAAAAATTGATAAGGGGAATAATCGATATTTCTCATTGGAGCCTCCCTGTACAGTTGCAAGCATTTTTAAACATTTAATTTCAACCGCTGGTCAATCACTCTTAATAGTTGGCCCCCCGGCATATTTATATACAATTATACGCAGTCAGTTTAGGGAAAATACGGTTAACCTACTTACACAAAATTAACGTCCCCGAAGGGGTGTGCGGAGAGGATATACCGCCGATTAAAAAAGTATAAAACATATTTTCATTTAAACGCTTCAGGGAAAAAAACTACTTGTTCGTGTACTGTGTTTACCAACGAATCGACAAAAATCGACACTGTTAATAAATTCGTTTGATACTCATACTTACTTATTATTAAATATATTTTTGAAGTAGGATTTAGGTTTGAAATCTTACTAATATTATAAACGTGAAAGTTTGTATGGATGTATGTGTGTTTGTTACTCTTTTAAGCAAAATTTAGTGACTGGATTTTAATGAAACTTTACAATAATATAGCTCATACATCAGAATAACATATAGGCTATAATTTATAAAGCTAGCTATTAATTTTCAATATATTGAAAATAATTATTATTATTTAATAGAAAATGTCAAAATTTGTGAATGACATTTTACAAAACAATGATTGTTAAATCAAAATTCTATTTTAGAAAATATTTAAATTAGTGAATTTATTTGAAGTACTCGCCTAATACTTCTAATCAAGAATTATACATATTTTAAATAAATAGGTTAAGAATTTTGGTATAAACGTAGATGGGACCTAGGAAAAAAAAAATAGATTACTTGAAGTACTAATCCTACGCAGACGAAGTCGCGGGCAGAAGCTTGTTGGTAAATAAAATAACACACCCAAAAATATAAATTTATAATAAATATCTTTTGGGGGGGCATAATTATGTCGGCGGATTAACTGTCGAGACAACATCTCATAGGATTTAAAAGAATTCAGCTATTATTTTCTAACTACCCATGAAGAGTATATATTTATGTTTATTATTAATACGCTAGCGACTGTACGATTGAAATTTAAGAACCCGACTTTGAGTACATCTCGGACGCCGTGCGTTATGCAAAACCATCTTCGCGCGTGAAGTTGGTTGCAAAGCTACTATCGTGTCGCTTGCCGCCCTAGCAGCATAAACCCGCGCAGCGGGTTTTTATATGCTAGTAAACCATTTTTGTAGGTAAATTTGCTTGAGTAAGCAAACGACAAAGTGATGTTCATGACGATTTTTAGTGTCAAACCTTCAACATTAAATTGACTACTTATTACTGTAGATCCGTGCGTTCACTTTTAACGCGAAGAAACCTCAATTTCTCCTTATGTTGACTAATGTTTTTGGTAAGAAAATCGCAATTTCTTTTATTAATCTCTTCCGATTAAAACTGACTGAAAACCTTCTTCAGAATCATTGGCTCAATTTGTGCGTCGTGTACGCAAAGTGACTGCAACTGTATCCTAAATTTAAGTATCCCACGTCTTCCGAGGAAGTTCAGAAATATTTTTTTACAATAAAACTTTCAAGAAAAAATAAATTATTGCAGAGGAAACTGTAATACAAGGAAAGTTTTACATAATAGTCACCGAAATGACTCCCTCAGTGCTACTTATGTGGGTACTTCACAAGAGCATGTATTCTAAAGCCGTAAAGGGATTATTTTATTTACGTCACATTAAACGATGGAGATAAAAAGTGACAGATATTATTTATTATCTCCACTGAAGAGATAACTCCATAGAAGTGTGTTGTGTTCATTTTTAATATGAATGAAGTCATCATGAAGTAAGTAAGCTAAAATATTCCATACTTCTGGTGAAACCGGTCAAACTTTTTAATTACAAAATTGTTTTCATTAGCAAATAATTCTTTTTTTGCAATTGTTTACGATCTCCAATTTAAATATGACACTGCGTTCCCTTAGAACAAGGTTTTATCTGCCATTAGTATGAATCCCAAATAATACAACACTTCAAATTTATGAAAAGGTAAATTAATATACTCGTATGGAGAAAGTATTGTAATTGAATTATCTAAACAATAACAAAAAAATCGAACCTGATTGCTTTCAATATCAGCTGAAATCAGAGCAACGGGGTTCCATCTGAATATTTTTATTAGTTTTTTTGAGATTTATAATTATAATTATATTATATATATATATATGGTCACATTTCATAAATATCATTTTTCATTTTCTCGGTTTCATCTCAATTGGTAGATAGAACCTTCTTGTCACAATCAAAAGAGCTCGAACACAAACCAAATAGAACCAAGTTGCTCCGAAAATATTTTTCTACGGCAGATAATAAGTTTCGCTTTAAAATTTGCAAACATAACCTCGTTGTTCTTAACAATAAATATAAAATTTTTGAAAAAGAACTTTGTTGCATGATTATCTGCGAATTTACATAGATATTGGACATATTTAAGAAAGAGTAAGAGAAAAAAAAATTAAAAACTTGGTGCAAAAGAGTCAATTTTGGCCAAAATGTCAGCTAATCTAGCTGTCCTAGCTGTCACAAGAGCCCAAATTAGACACCAGTTTTTTTCTGTGTTACAAGCACCAAATTTGTGCTTGACATTATTTTTAATTAATATTTTTTTCTATTACAATAATGAAATACTGTTTATGTTTCCTTTAATACATCAATCATTTGTTTAGTGTTGCCATATAAAAATAAAGTCTAGGCGTTTCAGGTGAAATTGTCACGATCTCCGTACATTCGCAGCCGCAGCGCCGACACTCAATTATTCAGTTAGTTACCTACGGGCTACAGGCCACCGTGAGGAGAATATCTCATTCTCGGGCGTGTGTGTATATTTCCCATTTTTCCTTCTCATTCCCACGTCGCGTCGTGTGGACTCAGAATTGCCCCGCGGTCGCCTTTTTCCGATATGGGGGATTCTGAAAGCGGGTAGGTAAGTACTGTACTGAGTTATGAGGAATACACTATTTGCAGGGAAATTATTATTTATTGTGCTGGCAATACTGGAGGAGATGCAAGCGCCACCCTTTGGCCTCTACATAAAATTTTCGAACATGTTAAACATTTTTAAAATATTTTATTGCGGTTCTTTTTTTAACCATTTGGACGATACCATCAATCATTAAACTCGATAATTTCGGTTGTCCGTGAATCCTGCGTGAAATTATTCAAGTTCAATGGTCACAAATTTGATTTGAATTTGTGTCATTTTCGAAATTAGAACTTTCTTGTGTGAAGAATAATTCAGTTAAGGCGCTCCGCCCACTGAGGCAACTGAAAACCAACTAAAACCGGCTGTTTTCTCTGTCTTGATTGGTCAAAAAGCTTGTTTAACCATAGATGAAGAACAATCAGCTGACAGATCGCAACTAAAAACGGCTGCCCAGAGCAATCGGCCGTGACAGTCGCAAGATGGTCGCAAGTCACAGCTTGCGTTACCATTGACAACGGGGTTTTGTGTGATTGTGAAGTGTGCGGACCATCACATGGTCATACAAAGACAGTTGGCAGTTGAGAGTTTTCAGTTGCCTGAGTGGGCGGGGCGCCTAAGTGTTAAAGTAAATACCTACCTATTTAAAAAAAATATATCTAATAATCTAAAATTATATTATTTGTTTTTTTTTTCAAAATTGGAATCAAAATGAATGAATTTATTGCCTATTTGGTGATACGACGAATTATAAAATTTGCATATCGACATAGAAAATTCACTTCCAAACATTTTGGATTTTCTTGTAATTAATTATTTTTACCTTGCACAAGCTCTGTTATTTTTGTTTGATTTTGCGTTAGTACCTGAATTTAAAATATTTGTATTTGTTTAAGTGCCATACCATATTTAAAAATATCTTTACAAATAATATAGTTAATTAATTAATAGGGAGGGGATGTAAGAAAAAATATTACTAACAACATCAATTCTAATTTTCACAAATGCATCGAAAGTTCATCTTACCTGAGTATTCTATGTACTTTACCTAATATTTGTATAAAAAATATGTTTAACTCCTCAGGCCTCGGGCCTATTTTGTCGTAAGATCAAAATATATCCGCTTTGCAATAAAATCCAAATAAATGGAATATTTCTGAACGCAAGCGAAAACTAAAAACTGTTTTTGAAGGTGATAAAATACGCTTTCAAAATTTATAATTTTAAAAAAAATGTAATTTTTGAAATACAATTTTTTTTTAATGCAAACATAAAAGTTTTTAAAATTGCACACCTTACGTTTTGTTCTAACTAAATTTACTGAAAACGAAAAAACATAAAAAACACATACATATTATATTAGGCAAATTTCAATTCAGTTTTTTGTCGTTTCATGTAAAAATAATTAATAAAAAATTCCAGTTTCATAATTTTTTTTTCGAATGGCGGTCGGAAACTTTGCTTTCATAAAGCATAAAGGTGTATATTTTAATTATTTTATGATTAACTTTTACGTCTGAATGTAAGGGGGGGGGGGTGTTTTTTCTTTCAAGCGTCGTTTAGATCGTATTTGTAACCATGATAGTGAGGGAGACATAACGATTTGTACGAAACCTATATAAGTTGTTCCGAAAATTAACAAATTAGCCTGGGGGTTAAAGGAATTGAAATAGAACTTTGTTGCATAATTTATCTGCCAACTTGCATAGAAAAACGACATACCTTAGAAGGGTTTTTCAGTTAAAACAATGATTAAGAACTTGATCCAAGCAAGTCAATTTTGGTCAAAGTGTCAGATAGAACCTTGTTATCTCAAGGGTGTGAATTGGAAACCAGTAAGATTTATTAGTTGTTATTGATTACCGTGTTTTTTTTTTTTTTAAAAGAAAGACAAACATTCCCGGGTTACGAATAACCCAACAACATTTGAAAATCTCCTACTACCACCACACTAAGCAGAAGATGTTGCTTGTGTTGTGGTGGAGGACTTAGCCAGCCGAGGAATCGAACACGGAACGCCTGGGTGAGACCCAAACGCGATGCCCACTGAACCACTGACATTTTTATTAGGTTAATTTGATGTTATACAAATAATATGAATTGTAGGATAATTCATTAATTTCATTGTCCGTTTGGCGTACATAGACTTAAGAGGGTATTACCAGAATACCGGAAATTGGTCATTTTTAAATCAAATTCTAGGCATATTGACTCTTTTTTTACAAAAAACATAAATTGTTTTTGAAAGAATAATGTTTTTTTATCTGGTAAACGCACCTTAAAAATTTTGAAAAACTAAACTTATGTTTAATATACTGAGGTTATATTATATACCGTTGGTCGTTGGCAGATTTGTTTAATTTTCAAACAAAATGTTTTATTATACAATAAATATTTCAAAATCATATAATCACACCGCAAAATAAATCAATACATTATAATCTATTGAAGACATTTTTCAGAATTTTTATTTTAGTTAAATTAAAATCATTAAAAAAAAATCCGAGAACGTGTTTTGTGACGAAAATACCTCAGTTTTTCTATTTATTTAAGATCTTACAAACTTACACTTATTTTGTTTAAACATTATTGAAAAATCATAATATAAATACTTTTATAGTGTTGAATGAAATAAATCCATATTAAATTTTTTATTTAAAAAATTTGATACGGGGAAAAAAACGATCTTTCTCATCGGAACCTCCCTGTTCGGTTGCAAGCATTTTTAAACTTTTATTCTCAGCTGCTGGTCAATCGCTCTTAAGTGTTGCAAAAGACCTTAAAAATATTTTTATCAATCTCGTCAGATACGACGAAAATGAAGATTATACACGATTATAATCATCATTTTCGTTTTCATGTTCTTTTTTTTATAAAGTTTAATTGTATGTATTATAATTGTGTTCAATAAAACTAAATATTATCTACGTAAATAAAATGTAGTAATTTTATTAGTAAGTTTTTCTAATATTTATATATTAATACAAACTGCACGGTTGCAAGCATTTCTAAACTTTTATTCTCAGTCGCTGGTCAATGGCTCTTAAGCATGCTATTTTGAAAATCAACGGCAGATATTAGGGAACGTTAGAAAAAAAAGTAAATCGAAGTACATTAATACGGTAATGCCCGTACGGTTCAAATTAAGGAACCCGACTCCGAGTAAATCTCCAACGACACACTGTATGGACACCGTTCTGAGCCGTTCATGAACGTGCATTTTGCCACGGAGCTGCTGCCGTAATATACACACTTAGATCTCGTCCATACGCGTTTTGCAAACGGAAGTGGCGCCATCTATAATACTGTATTTAAGGAAAAAGTATGAAGAAGAAGAAACATTTTTCGCTTTCATTCAATATTAAGAAGATTTATGTTCCTCTCATTATTCACGGTATTAATGTAAGAATATCTACTATTATATATCTACCTATTAAATATAAGTATATAATAGTAGTTAGTAGTTAGTTTTGCAAAAGGGTGATGCCTTATAAATAGTCACCAACACTTAAACTGGGCGAAGCAGAATGAAAGGGCCTAGCAGCAAAACCCCGCGGCGCGGTTATTCACTGCTAGTTTTGATTTTACTACCTTAAGGGGAACGTTTGCGTGGCCCGTTTCGACCCGTTTCAAACAAAACTTAATTTTGGATTTGAGGCCACAACGTTACTCTTAACAACTTCAATGCTGATATTCGCAGACGCATCGAAATTTCCTCTTCCCAAAATATTCTACTTTGCCTAACATTTGTATGCGGGTGTTCTCCCATCAGTGTTCCCATTTAGAAGATGAAAAGTGCCAGTTTGCGGCACTTAAGTGTCAGCCATTATGGCAAAATGACACGCTAACGGCTGTAAATAATATTGACGTCGTTTATGGGAACCCCTACTCTAACATGGGGTAAAGATAGTGGTATGATATTCAAATTATAGTGGGAAATTTACGTTTTGACGACTCAATGTAAGGACTAAATTAAATTATTCTGACTGTCACCTGTCTGAGAATCTACAGGTATAAGATGGATATTAGAATTATTAACGATTGAAGTATTTATTTTATTGCGTGGCATCGTTCGTATGATTAAATGTCTCTAGTGTAAACAGAAATAATTTATTTCTGTGTTGTTGATACAAGATAATATTGAACATACATAAGGTGACCATTTATTTTTTCCCCCAAACCGGGACACGGAAAATAAGGTACAAAAACAAAATCCCTGGCTTAAAAAAAATTCTATAAACCATCCATCCTGACGGGGGGGGGGAGGTGGGGGTGGCTAGAGAATTTAAGATTTCAGGAAACATAAACTTAGCACATAATTGGGGGTAGCTATAGAGTTTCAGGTTGTGAATTTTCCGGGTATTTTCGCCTATATACATGTTTTATCATTTTAAATCAGGAAATCCGTCATCCTTTAATTTCGGTTGCACACAATATTCTATTATATTTATTATTAGGTACTTTTATTTTTAAAAATTCCTGACCATTTCTAATTTTCCCTGTTTCCCTGCTAAAATTCCGGATGTCAGAAAAATTCCGGTCTCTGGTAACCCTACTCAAGAGTGTACCAAGGAGACTAGATTACAATTTGTCTTGCAGCTACCAATCGCATGGACGATTGAAATTCTAAACCCATATAAAAAAAACAGATTTTTTTACTAATAAAGTAATTTGCTATAGTAAAAATGTTTTTTTACTAAAATTGCATAGCATGGATTTTACGAGTGAATTTACCTAAACCTAAAAAAAACTAAAAAATTAACTAACCATCACGCCGTTTCTCCGCAGGGGTAGGCAGATAAGACGGACCGCCAAACAACTCGGTCTTGGCACACAGATTCCCATATCGTCTCATACATTCTCTTTTTTTTTCTGACTCTTGACATGGCCCGACTTACGATTTTTAACATAACCGTCATATTATCGTTGTTTTATCTTTGAAGTGATAATTACTCGGATTTTTGTGCAGCTTGCGAGTAATGTTGAGAGTGCAATTTATTTAGAATGCAATTTATTTAGAGAGTAATTTACAGAATAGAAACTTACCACGGTGAATATAGAATTTATGGACGTTTAAAGATATACATTTTACATATTGAATATCTACTAGGTACTTTTTTATAAAGAACACAGTAATTCTTGGACCAAAATCATAAAACATTTTTCCGGTCGTAATAATAAAAACATAAAATAAACAATCTAGCTTTAAAAAAAAACTAAAAAACATAATAAAGTCAACAGGAAGAGATTTCTTAAAAAAAAAAAACGGAAAATAGAGAATTACATACACACGAACCATAACACAATACAACTAACAGAAGCAAAACAATAAGATCTACTTTTTGTTTATTTTAAATCTATGTATTTGATTTACACTTTTGTTTTATGATTGAAAGAAAGTACGAATGTATGAATGAAGCGAAATCTTGGAAGTGGAAATTAACCACTTCCCGACATCCGATCTGGTTGAATAATGCATTGTATCAACTTTTGGTTGCAATCACGCATACATAAGCGGACATATCCGCATTTTTCTGGAATTCTATGAAATTAAAGCACTGGTTGCAATCACGCATACATAAGCGGACATATCCGCATTTTTCTGGAATTCTATGAAATTAAAGCACTGGTTGCAATCACGCGTACATAAGCGGACATATCCGCATTTTTCTGGAATTCTATGAAATTAAAGCACTGGTTGCAATCACGCATACATAAGCCGACATATCCGCATTTTTCTGGAATTCTATGAAATTAAAGCACTGGTTGCAATCACGCATACATAAGCGGACATATCCGCATTTTTCTGGAATTCTATGAAATTAAAGCAGTGGTTGCAATCACGCATACATAAGCGGACATATCCGCATTTTTCTGGAATTCTATGAAATTACAGCACTGGTTGCAATCACGCATACATAAGCGGACATATCCGCATTTTTCTGGAATTCTATGAAATTAAAGCACTGGTTGCAATCACGCATACATAAGCCGACATATCCGCATTTTTCTGGAATTCTATGAAATTAAAGCAGTGGTTGCAATCACGCATACATAAGCGGACATATCCGCATTTTTCTGGAATTCTATGAAATTAAAGCACTGGTTGCAATCACGCATACATAAGCGGACATATCCGCATTTTTCTGGAATTCTATGAAATTAAAGCACTGGTTGCAATCACGCATACATAAGCGGACATATCCGCATTTTTCTGGAATTCTATGAAATTAAAGCACTGGTTGCAATCACGCATACATAAGCCGACATATCCGCATTTTTCTGGAATTCTATGAAATTAAAGCAGTGGTTGCAATCACGCATACATAAGCGGACATATCCGCATTTTTCTGGAATTCTATGAAATTAAAGCACTGGTTGCAATCACGCATACATAAGCGGACATATCCGCATTTTTCTGGAATTCTATGAAATTAAAGCACTGGTTGCAATCACGCATACATAAGCGGACATATCCGCATTTTTCTGGAATTCTATGAAATTAAAGCACTGGTTGCAATCACGCATACATAAGCGGACATATCCGCATTTTTCTGAAATTCTATGAAATTAAAGCACTAAATAAATGTCGGCCTTATTAACCCCAATCCATTTATCTTAAGTTTTGAAAGACATTTTTTTAAGTTGATAGCGTGGTTGATTCCGATCACTGGGTAGGAAGGTTCAATCCTCAGTCTAACCACAAAAAAATCTCTTCAAGTTTCTAAAAGGCATTTGAAAACAGATATAGGTAGGTACCTATTGTAGTAATTGATTTGATTTTTTTCTTATTAGGGGTTTAAATCACCTTAGAATATTTTCGTTGTTTGTTTTTGGGGTGTTATGCCGTGTTGCGCTACCTCCTTCTTTAGCCGACGTTTGGGACAGCGTTGCAGTGTCCATCATCAGATCCGACGTTGCCGGATCTGCCCTGATGATGGACACTGCAACGCTGTCCGAAACGTCGGCTAAAGAAGGAGGTAGCGCAACACGGCACAACACCCCAAAAAACAAAAAAAAAAAAAACAACGAAAATGCTTTTGGCCGTGAAAATCTAAAAACATATAAGATAATCTAAGACAATAATTTTTGTAATATTATGAAGATCTCAGGACACGTAATTAAGTAAAAAAAAATTAAAAACTATGCTGAACAAGAACACACAGTACCGAAATTTTATTTTAAAAATTCGGATCGATAATACGTATATAAACAGACGATAGGTTTAATAATACCATTTCACCAATGTGGGAGAAAGTTCATGTAACTAATGCCTCCAAAGCGGTAAGAAACACCACTACCTAATCGTCTTTATCCTTTACAAGCTCATTACCGTCCCGATTGCAACTCCACTGGCGCAAGTTAAGCGACACACTAACTTGCTCACAGCGAAGAAAAACAGACTGGAGTATTTGGATTGGGATAAAAAATATTCAGCCTGCATTTAGATGAGAGTAAAATAACAATGGAGCCTTTAAGAAGCTACCATGGACTTGAAAACACCGAGTAGGTACCTAAGCGTTTAAATGGGAATAAAAATTGATATGCCTACTTGTATTTTAAAATTCTAAGTGTTATTTCATAGACATAGTAAATGGTAGCAGTCTATTACACAGTAATAAAAAAAAATGGATACCTACATTTTGGTTAGATTACATAATATAACACAGTTTCCGGAAATTTGATACAAGTGGGAAACTGGTGAATTTGCATCTCATTTAGAGTCGATGTTGTGGTATAACTCTTTTCGATTTGAGTTTTCGTTTTAGTGTAAATCGGGGTAGAAGTTGGAATTTTGAAGGTTATTTTTTTTTAATCTGTTGCTAGGGGGTTAACAGTTAAAAATTAGCTATTAATTGGCTTTTAAACGCATCAAGGTGTAAACCCGGCTACAGAAGTTTTGTTTACCCATTTAGTTGTCGAAAAAATGAAAAAAAAAATTGAATCGAATTACTTAAATCGATAAAAAATAAGATCTTTGGGTTCTCTGTCAGATTTCACCAGTTTCCCGCTTGTACTACAAGTTTCCGAAAACTGGGAATAATGTGAAATTACCCACAAATTACGGTGACCGGACAACTCAGATCATGCAACTTCAACACCTCCTTTGAAAAGACATTAAAATATATAAAAAATGTTTAAATAGGTTACGTTAGATTAACTTATAAGCTATTTTTCTTTTTTTTAATAACTTTTAATGAATTTTCAAAGGGGTGTTGAAATTGTGTGGTTCTGAGTTGTCATGGAACCCAAATTAAGGTATTTGAATTTTAAAATTTACATAAATATTATGTCATCTGCAAAAAGTAATATTGAATGCCAAAAAGCTATCCTTCGAAGCATCAAGATACAAGACGACGCGACGAGCTTTTTTTTCACAACAAAAAAACTAGCTACTCTCCCAAATGACTCCAGTAGATTGGTTACTTTTATCGCATATTACTTTTTAAGGGAACAAAGTATTTCAATTATTATCCAATAAAAGAGAACTTTTATAACCTCTCTCGATTTCGCCAAAGCAACCCTTAAAAGTACGAATGGAAGTAAAAGCCTACAAAAATAATACTTTGCTATTGGAGGACAAAACGAAATTTTCCTTTCAACGAAGCCTTATTAGTAACGACCGTTCAGCTATTCATAAAACGAAGAAGGCTTTTGGTTAAAAAAATAAATTATTTCGCCTAAGAAAAAATAAGCTTCTAATTTCGGCCGAATTAATTGCTTTCGGAGACGACATTTCCGAGTCCAAGGTCCATTTTAAGATTGGTTTATTTTTTACTGCACAACATTGCCCATGGACTCTTGTTTAACCAGTTTTCAAAAATTAAAAAGGGGTATTCATGACTGGCTGTGCTATTTCATTTCATGGATTTTGACGGACTATGTGATCGAGGGGTAAGGCTTTTGACGATGAAAGCGTAGGTCGTGAGTTCAAATACTGGCGTAAGCAAGTAAATTTTATCAAATTAATCTGGGTCGTTTCATAAATAATTCATCAAAATAGTAAATCGCCGGTTAAGAACCAAGCGGCTAGGTAACATTTTTGTTGTGTAACTTCTTTGTAAGTTCTAATAAGTGGCCAGATAACATTTTAATTAAATTGATTTTTTTTATAATAAAGTGTAATCGGAAATTTAAACCTTATCGCCATCTACATAAGCAGTGTTATTGTTAGCGGCCTAATTTTGCACGAAGTAGTGCATCAACCGTTAGAAAAACATTATTGCACAGTCGACACCCACCACTTCTTCAAACCGCTTTTAAGGAGCAGTTTTGTCGCACACTAGGTACACGGAGAAAAATGTTAGTCTAAAATACAATCATTTTATTCGTATAAACGGTTAAAAACGGGACTGAAGTACTTACGAACAAATTAACAGGGTTTCAATGTTTATTGGCGGGAACATGTAAGAATAATTTGTTGGTATACGTAATTTCATACGTATGCCATCAAATTATTCTTACATTTTGCCACCAATAAACACTGAAACACTGTTAATTTGTTCGTAAAAACTTCAATCCCGTTTTTAACAGTTTTTACGAATAAAATGATCGTATTTTAGAATAATATTTTTCTCCGTGTAGGTGACTATTATATATATTCTAATTAGAAATATTGTATTTCAGATGCAAGTCCAGAGCTGCTGTACTGGTTCTCGGAGCAGACCCTCCAGCCAGGCCCCACAGTGTCCCTGAAGTGTGTGGCCGCAGGGAGCCCGCCTCCTCGGTTCACCTGGGCTTTGGACGGCTTCCCGCTGCCAGACAACACTAGGTAAACAAGCGATTTTTTAAATAAATTAACAAATAACTTTTAACAAAAATTTTGAACAAAATTTTTTTTTTTAATTTATGTACTAACACAGCGGAACACATTAAACTAATTAAAAAAATGATATTTACTTATATATTTATACCCCTGTATATCGATCGTCCGGTTGATTAGTGAGACATCTCCAAATACTATGTTTTGATTTTTATAAGCAATAATTATTAGCCTGAAACACTCATCCACATTGAAAAAATCTCCCGAGAAAAGATACATGCCGCCGACGGGACTCGAACCCGTGTCCTTCTGATTTGCGGTCAAAATGCTCTACCACTAAGCTACGTCGGCTTATCTCTTACCCGTCAAATAATTCAATATATTCTAGTGTTTCGTTCAACAATTACTGCTTATAACATTTTTCCACATGAAAACAACTTTATTGAGAAAGGTATTGTAAGTACTGAATCTCCCACTAGATGGAGTCGAGACAAATTATGTCTACTTTTAAGGAAAGTAATATTCGAATACTCACCACAAATCAAATATTATTAATGTCTATGTTTTACATATTAAATATGCTAAAAATAAACACCGTGAGGCATAACTGTTGAGATTTGAAATATCCTAAATAAAAAGGTAGTATCCAAGATTGCCACCATCTTGAACTGGAACTTGAACGTAACAACATAGAAAACAGATCGATATAATAGTTAATGTCAAATAGTTGATTTAAAAGGGGACTTCCTATGCTGAGTCAATCATTTTTCAGAGCAAAAAGTTGTTTAAAACTTTGTTGCGGAGTCCTTTGTTTCGTAATACTGTCTTATCACCAGAAGCTCCGCTGAGTAGGTACTGCTTTGATCCAGATTATTTGTTGCTTCGGACTACCTGTTGATATTATTTTAAAATCGTTTCTTTATTTCGTTTATCGTTGTTGATGTCGTTTTATTTTGAGAAAGTGGTCGTGGGAATGGAGCATTCTGTTCTCGGGTCTTTGAATGTATTTTATTTAAATATAAAGGAAACAAAGGAAATAATGGAATCGTGTTTACAACTATTTTATTAGACGGATATAAAATTTATTCATGGATTAAACATTTCACACAAACAAGCAGGTCTGAAGTCTGTGTTTCAAATTTTTTTTTTAATATATTTTTTTCTGCTACCAAATCTTATAGTAAAGTTACATGTCAAAAAAAAGAAATTGCGATCATATATTTTGGGATCTCATATGGAGGTTAAACGCAGATTAACAATGAGAGATAAAAATTCACAGGTGTATGAAAAAACATTATATTTGTCTCTTCGATGTTATATATTATGTCTTTGCCTGGATCTAAAGGAATCTCATCGTACCAATGTACAAGAGATTAACGATTAGAAACAAGCAACAAAATACAATTCGACGAATCATTAAAACTTCTTCTTCTTCCTTGTACTGTCCCAACTCATTGCCTAGGTAGGCTGTTGGGGTCGGCCCTCCTCGTTCTCAGGTTGTAGCTTCTTCGGTTCTGGGTATCGCTCTCTTCCAGGCCGTTTCTATTTAGGATTTTGGAGCATTGAGTCAACCAGCAGTTCTTTGGTCTTCCTCTGGATGACTGTCGATGAAGTTCCATAGACATTGCCTGCTTCACTGTGTGGTCTGGTGGTCTCCGTTTTATGTGACCATACCATCTCAACTGTCGTTCCTCTAGCTTATTGTTTGTGTCCGTGACACCCAGGCTACCACGAATGCGTGAACTTTTAATTTTATCTTTTAGTGACACTCCTGCCGACCATCTAAGCATTCGCATTTCTGCTGATTCATGTTGTCTAGTGTAGGAGTTGTACATGGTCCAGCATTCGGAGCGGGTCCAACAGTCGTCTGGTATACCTTTCCTTTTAGTTTTATAGGCATTTTTGTGTCACTCAAGATTCCTGTTACGGGATCGTTAAAACTTCTGTGTCTAAGAAAAATCAGGTCTTATGTAAAAAAAAAACTGTTTTAAATACGAGAATCACAATTTAAACAAGAAACCGTAAATTTTTTATACGAAAAAGAGTAACATATTAATTATTAACTAACTTATTTTATTAACTGAAGAAAAATAAAAGAAAAAAATCTTTCAAAATACTATTTCGTACAAATTTGATGTTAAAAATATCATAATCGCTGCGCACCATGGTCACCTAGTAAAAACCAAAGACTTTGACCCCTACCGCTCAGGCGCTACTAGTGTTTTGTATAATCTTTTTCTTAGAACAATTAAAAGTCCCATAGTCGCTGAAATTCATAACTCACCGACTCGCTCTTTTTTTTTACATTAGGTCCACACAGGAGGCCCTGAGGAAAATAATTTCCCTCAAGGCCTATGTCATCTTTGGGGATGCTGTGTGGAGGGTATTTTTAAGGAAAGGAAGGAGAGGAAATTCTGGGAAGGAAAAAGGTATGAGGGTTGGGTAGGAATCTGGGGTTCAGTGTGTCTAGATCATGCGCCGCCAAGACCTAGATAAACCTTACCCCATGAACCCGGGCACCCTTGCTAAGTCACCAAACGTAGCTAACCACTTGGGGTGACCTATGGCAGGTGTGTTGGTTATCCAATAAATGGTTCCGGGGGCGGCGGTACCCACTCCCGTCTCCCAAATATACATACGCTCTTGTGCAGTATTATTCGGAGGGTGGATTTTTTAACACGGAATTTGAATGGGGCTGTTTAAAGTGTGGAAAAATTATAATACAGCAATTTTATGGAAGTTAACTGAGCACAAACACACTTTACAGACTCCCTTCACTGGTATTATCTAGTATTTTAAGTAGGTACACAAAAAATTTTAAAAAACCTCATATTTTCAGGTTCCTCGTCGGACAGTACGTCACCATCCACGACGACGTTGTCTCGCACGTGAACATCTCACACGCCAGCGAGCAGGACGGGGGCGAGTACGCGTGCACCGCGCAGAACTCCGCCGGACGCAGCAGCCACGGCGCGCGCGTCAACATATACGGCCCGCCCTACATCCGCGAGATGCCGCGACTGACCGCCGTGGCAGGCTCCGACCTGGTCGTCAAGTGCCCGGCTGCGGGGTATCCGCTGGATACCATCACTTGGGAGAGAGGTGAGTGGACATACGTACCGAAAATAGAATTCATGTTACTTGACTTGCCTTCTTCTTCGCGACGAACGAAGACGAACACCAAAAAAACAAATTTCAAAGCAGAACAATGCGAAAAGACATGTGCAAAAAGGGCAGAGGAAGCAGAGAGGTAAAGCAAAATATCATAACAATGTCATAGTTTCCACAGTCCTCCTCACTGGGGTTTCCTGTTCTGAGTCTAATATTTAGTCTCTAGTTGTCTTTCAATTGACGTCATAATTTTTGCAAGTTGATTGTCACCCTGTTTTCTCGGCAACGCTTTACTTTAGTTTTAAATCTTATATATAAAAATCTCGTGTCACGTGTTTGTGGTCGCACTCCTCCGAAACGACTGGACTGATTTTTATGTTTTTTTTTTATGTATTTGGTAGGTATGAGAATAGGTCGCAAAGTATATTTCATACCGCGAGCTCTGGCTTTATGAAATTTGCATAAAAAATTGAAATAGATTAAAGACTTTAGCGGTAGCAATTAAGGAGGGAGGGACAAGGGAGGGGGGAAGGCGGAAAAGGTGGAAGGGGAATGCGTGAGGGGGTCGCGAGGAGGGGGACAGCGGGAGAGCTGAGGGTGGAAGTGAAAATGGAACGCGGGAGGGGAAGGAGTCGCGGAATGGGAAGAAGTGTCTTAACCATACAAATCTAAAAAAACTGCCTATGCAACCCACTAACGCGGACTCAGGCAATCAAATACTTGAGGATTTACATTGATAACTACTTTAGGTAGACAGAAGAAATAAACAGCAGGTAAAGTCAGAAAACATTTATATTTATTTAAGAACATAGGAAACATAATGCCAATGAAGACTTTAAAAACTATGTACTACGCGTTAAACAAATCAGTTATCACCCACGGTATGATTGGTTGGGGTGGTTCTACTAAGACTCACATGAACCCTCTCGTCAAAGCGCAAAAACCTCAATTAAATTTGTCACAAAAAAACCTTATAGTTTCTCGACAAGGACTTTGCCGTACTGAACACACAGCAACTATACATCAAAATTATATCTACACAGTACCAAACTAAACCAACATACTGCACAACACAACTACGGTACAAGACATAGTTATCAACACATGACTCCGAAGACAAATGCCACCTATGGACAAAGACATTGCCTCAATCTGGCTCCACAACCTTCAAATTTAATTAAAAAAAACATTAAAGACATTCACCTGATAAAAAGCGTAAATCTAAAACACAAAATTCATACATGGATAATGCCCAGAAGGATGCCGAATGGCTCATTAAGCGTTGAAATTGCCGTTAAACCTTCAAAAGGCTGAAAAACCGACGTGCAAGGTTGTGAAACACTGCAAAAGTTTTGGTAGCAAGTAAATCCATCACCACTACCAGTCATTCTAAGATCAACCGCTGCCGATGAAATAAACGCTTGCTTCAAGTCTCAAAAATCGACTCTGTGGCGCTATATGAAGAATCTTCAGCTGACGACAAACATGCGAGTTGCATAGCTAAAAGATCCATCTGCCGAAGATTTCTCCAAACAATTGCTGACTATCGGTAACGGCCATGTTCCTGTCGACGTATCGAGCGGAAGGACGACCGCATCAACAAAGTGTTCCCGAACGTTTCCTTGATTCCTTGAGTGAACGAGCAATTCTTGCGGCAAAGAACAAAGATGTGGATCACTTAAACTTTCATTGAATTTCTTCAAATCTATCGACTGTGTTACACAGGAAGACGAAGCTACCAACTGTCCAACTGAATTTTTAAACTCATTGGATCTGCCTGGCTTTCCCCTGCACAATTTACAACTGAAGGTGGACCCAGTAATCATCACGCTACGAAATCTGAACCAACCAAAACTATGTAACGGAACGCGTTTGGTGGTGAGAAAACTCATGGGAAAAGTGATTCACTTGACGATAATCAAAGAAACGTTCAAAGGTGAGGAAGTTCTCATTCCGAGAATTTCGGTGATCCTAACCGATATGCCATTCGAGTTTAAACGACTTCAATTTCAGATTCGTCTTGCATTTGCCATGACGATCAATAAATCACGAGGCCAATCCTTGAGTTTCTGTGGCCTGAATCTATAAAATGAATGTTTCTCTCATGTCAAACCATCCACTTTGTTCGTTCTCGCACCTGACAACAAAACGAACAAAGTCCTGTATTACAAGGTGCTTCAGTGAAGGGAATCGACCTGAGTGCAACCCATCCAGCAAATAGTTTACCAGAAAGTAGTGCAACAATTCTACACGAATCATTTCGATTCGCTGCAATAAAGCAAATACCTTTATGCCGTGTGAATTACATTAATTTTAATATAATTAAAATACTTTTCATTTTGAATTTTTGAACTTAGAGTATTTATTTTAACTTTATAAAAAACTGAATTTAATTCAGCTATAAATTAAACACAACATTTATCGATTCTGAGGCGGTACGAAGTTTGCCCGATCAGCTAGTTTTTAATACCGTTGGTCGTTGGCAGATTCGTCAAATTTTCAAACGAAATATTGTATTACACAACACAAATTTCAAATCATATAATCATACAGTAAAATAAATCAATACATAATCTAGTAAGAACACTTTTCAGAATTTTAATTTTACTTCACTTAAAATCATTAAAAAATAAATCCGAGTACGTGCTTTGTGACGAAAATACCTCAGTTTTTCTATTTATTTGAAGGCTTACAGACTAAAATATTCCATTTTTTTCACACAATTTATTTTGCTTAGACATTATTGAAAAATCATAAATACTTATTATCAAAAAATACTTACAAGGGCACGATTGCAAGTTGAAATTTCAATTCTCGGCCGCTGGTTAATGGGTATTAATGGTGCAGAAGAATCTTTTTTCGAACTTCGGGTCTATGTTTATTAAGAGGCTAGACTTTGAACGATACGCGGAACACCCGCGTCTGTCATTCTGTCCCGCTCACAATAAGCTCACGGACACTTACAATACATGCGAATGCGAAATGTGCGAATGAGACAACGCTCAAATTTACCTACAGAAATCGCTCGAAAAGGGGTTTATGGAGAATACACTTTTCTACACCGAAACTTTCACGAAATTGAAATTTTAAAAAATATATATTTTTTAGAAAGAAGAAGCTACGTCGGTAGCTTTTTATAATTTTATAATTCTTTATGAGAGTTGAGTTAGCAGCACTTTTTCCTTAAATAATATTTTTTGATAAATCGTACATGTTTGACAGTGAATGTTTACGTTAATACGAAATGCATCGAAAATTCGAAAACATTCCGACATAGTTTTCACCCTCTAGAAGGCAGTATAAAAAAGATATATTTATTTTGTGCAATTTTCGATGTAGAAAAGTGTTTTTTCCCGGGCGTCCTTTTTGTATGGGCCGAAAAGCGAAGTCTATCGTCTTAAGTACCTGCTTACAAATTTATTACAGAGGATTTTTTTGAAATTCAAAATAAGAGACAATTGGAAACATACTTTTTAGGCGTGAGTTCTACTATCATAAGAGGTAATAAACATTATTATACAGGGAAGGAACAACATAAATAAGACGCGTGAAATTGCAACTGTTACTGGAAACGCTCATAATGTATACCTTCATTGTACAAATGAAACTTGAAATATTCCACAGGTCTTCACGGAGAGTTGGGTTTTCCTATTTGTGCTTTTCACGCTTCGTGTACATACTTCCTCCGGGAATAGCAAATAAATCTAAAAACCTCCGAGGTACACTTCTCAAACATAAACTCTGAAATTGAGTCTGCTTGTATTCTGCAGAATGAAGCCAACCAGCAATACGATAAAAAGTATTTTATTGAATATTGAACTAACCATTTTTGAAGTAAATACTTCTTTACGTGCGCTTGACTTGAGGGGTAAACTAACGAATGTGTAACGAAAAGTAAAATGCGTTGCGAGGCGAACGGGCTTACTGCAGAAGCAAGAGAGAGCAGTGCGCGCGCACATTTTCATTATCTCTTCCTCTCATAGCCAGTGCATGAAATATTTTTCATCAGTCAGTATTTTGAAATACCAGTGATGCGCAAAACGCGGGGGGGGGGAGCGGACGTCGATGCGTACGGCTTGATCGGGCGAGGCGAATTATAATAAATTGAAATAAATATTTGTAGAAAATAAATATATGTATATACAAGTATATATTATATGAATATGTGATAATAGACAAAAGTGAATTCATTGGCTATATAGAACTATAATCAGTTTGTTTGTCTCCATATTCATATTCTGAGGTATGATTTTTTTTAATGTGGGAGGAAAAATTTCCTTTAGCAATAACAGAAAAAAGTTTTAAATTATCTGTCGACTGTCGACCCAGGGGATAAAGTCCGCAAAGTCGGGTACTTTTTTAAACATATTCTAAATGAGGTTGTCTCCTATATATTTTTTTAAATACGTAATATAAAAATTTATTACCTACATTTAAAGAGTTAACAACGTCAGCAAAAAACAGGTTTCAATATCTCAAAATATGACGAAGTTATGAACTTTCAAAATAAACTTTGGTAAAACATATAGGTACAATCGTGACTCGTGACGTCACACAAGACATAATTCATCATTCGAATGGCACCCCTGCAGTACTGCCGCTTCAGTCTTTGTATATATCATGTACCGTGACATACATAAAAATCAATCTTCAATACTATTCGGAATCAACCATAAATTCAAAAAGTGTTGTCCTCCGCCTGCTCTCAACAATATGAAGCACAAATTTGTAAATAAGATAAAATTTCGTTATAGGAGTTGTACATTTCCAATTCTCTTCGGTTGGTCTTGGGATTTTACCATTTACCGTTTCGGAAAAAATTAAATAAAAATAAATTCCCTAGTATTTACCCATCACTAGTACTGACTCGAATTTTGTACTCGATAGATTTACAAAATGTTAACAGTATCTTTATAGAATATACTCATCGCATTATTTTTTTTTTTGAATTTTGAGGTGGTTGGCTTTTTTCTGTATAGCGAATAAGATGTTTGTGTTTATTTACCTTTATCGATTGGCTAGCCAATGAAAAGGGTAAGCAAGAATCGTAAATCAATTCGATGTGTTTGAGTTACCTATTTCGGTTACCGGTTTTTTCAAATGTGATATAATATTACATCTTAGATTAGAATGAACGCAAGCAATATTTTCAATTTATATTTACTTTAAAAACTTCACAGCTTCTTTTGGTATTTACATTGTTAGTCATAAGACAGATTAAAACTCGTCGATTAGGTAGGGTTTATATTGCTTGAATAAAATTAACTATTTATTAACTATTTATGGAATTACGAATTTTATTAAATAAATTACGCCGTACGCCCATAGTTCACGTAGCTACTTACAAGCGACGCTACCGCTACCTGTCATACTATTTTGCTAGTGCAGCGTCTAACGGCGATTTCAAACACTAATAATAGTATGGAAAATACAGACGAGTGGCCATCGCGTCGCTTGAACATAGCTCCATGGAAGAAGGGCGTTATATTGTAAAAATTCCCATTCACAATATAACTTACTGCTGATGAGTTTTGTCCTCCGTTGAACTCCAGTATTGTGCTACAGAATCTGGTCCAAACTGCAAGTCTGTTGGAATCGATTGCTTCGTCAGCGGTCGTGGGAAATTTCTCCATCCAGGTGATAGACAACAAAGCAAGAAATCAGCATATTGGTGGACATTGGTTTTTGAGTTCGACGGATTCGGTACAGCTTCTTATAAAAAAGTGCGTGTGCACCGGTAATAACGATTCGTTTGTTGGCAATGTTGTTTCCAATGTAAATGGTGGTGTCGCGAAACTGCGGCTCCACTCTATTTATTAGTGGTGGTTAAAGGTGCTGCAGAGTCAACCCTATTACACACACTCGTAGGACCAGTCCCAAAACTACGTCAACCGCTTTGTTTATATGGGACGATTAAGTTTGCATGCACTCGCCAAACCCGATGGACAGTATTATTCAAATTTCTCTGGAAGAGAACAGTTTCCTATTAATAAATCAATAAAACTGATCCCAAAATTGCTAATATTTAAGTACCTATAATAGGATGCTTCCCACATAATAAGATCATCTAAAGGTATTTGCAGAATCGTGCTTACGAATCTAGAGGCATGTTTAATCTGAAATAAATTACCACTGAGCTCTGATTGCGTCTCGCAGCCTCCCAGAGGACTACACACAATCACACTACAGCCTCTGTGTAACCGAATTCCGGGCTAATTGAAACGAAGCACTTCGTATTGAATTTCCGCTCAATAAGTCGGGAACTCCGCTAGCACTAGGCTATATGAATGTATTCCATTACCATTTCAATGTAGAATGTAAATACATACATCTCTTGAAATCTATGAAATTTATTGGTTCCACGTCGAAAAACGCCAGTGACCCAACAGAACACTATTGAAAGTCATAAAAAGTTATAAAATAAAGAATTTCGGAAAAAATAATCAAACCTAACCTATTATTTTATTAATTTCTGTTGTGTACGGCTAATGAAATTTTAATATGACTGAAACTTTTGCATGTATTTTTTTATACGAACAGTTAGTTTTTTAGGGGTTATACCGTGTTACACTACCTCCTTCTTTAGCCAACGTTTCGGACAAATTTACAGTTTCTATCATCAGGGCAGATGTTTTTTTAGTTAGTTCATTGCTTGAATTTCAATGCGTTCGAAATTTACTTCTAAGAAAACATTTGAAAAAATATTTAGGACGGATTTTTTCACAGAATTTGTACAATTTATCAAATTTCTAGGGTAAACTTCAAGTTTTGTTATTATTTGATCATTGTTCGGTTGTTTCACAGTGCTTGGATAGTAAAAAAACATGAATATTAACTTTCATAATTGTTTAAATTCTGTAAAACAACCCGCCCTTAATGTTTTTTCCGCCAACATTTCTACGCGTTATAAGGATGGCAAGTTTTAAAATTACATTATTTGATTGACAATAAAATCGACGATTGGCGCCATTTTTAACCGTTTAACGCTGATTCTCGGCCCGTAGCAGCCTTAGATCAAATTTTTATGAACTGAAAATATATTTCTTTGTATTTGTAAAATATTCAATAACTCAATCAATAACACCTGTTATTTGTCTCCAGCCAGGTTTGAACCCTGTATCCTGTAATTATTTATATATTTTTAAAATAAATAATAACATTTTCAGATTACGAATAGATTAAGCTAATTACAGAATTCTCCAAAATAGATTAGATGGGAAAAAATAGTTTTGTGGCTAAATGTTATGTAGCTACTCCATTACAATGCAGCCGCGACAATGTTAGGTGTAGGTACTGTTGTTTGATAGCGGTACAATAATAGTATGGACTCTGATATTATCAGTATTATATTTCAGGTCTCTGGTCGTAGTATAAAGGTAAATAATAAAACTTCTGACATGCAAACTAGCTTTTATATCCTCCATTCGCGTTGTGCATTCAAACCAAAAATACGTTTCATTTATTATTCAAAAGAGCTCCAATCTACGTTCATTACAAATGTGTACCTAGGCGAATAAATTTTCGAACGGAACTAAAATTTTAAAGGAACTAAATTGGCTAACAGTGAAACAGATGCTGCTAGAAATGCTGAAACAGATCTTGAACGCGATGATTTTTCTGCATACGGTAATAAACACACGGCAGGTTCCCTAAATACATAACGAACGATATTATATACAACTAGGACATTGACATGCATAACAGGGACATGCAATGATAACAGACTACCAAAAGAGGACAAAGAAAGTACGATAAACAGTTTACTCAAAAAATATTATAATGAGCTGCAGGAAACTAAAAAGAAAATGTAATAGTTGGTATGTAAGTTATGACGTTATGAGAAATAAGTCATTTGTGAGCTTAGATGAACGTTAACCTAAAATAAAAATAATTACAATAAAAAACACGTGAAATATCCCCATTTATTTTCACAGTTTTTTAAAACATTTTATTTTTATTTGATTTTATTTTTTTTATTTTATTTATTTGGGAGACCAACAGTATAAATTATTAATAAGGCAAAATTAATTAGTTTACATTAATTGTACCATTTACAGGTTTCCACATGGGTATCATATATAAGTGAAATGATTTTAAAGATGGTATGAAAAATTGCAAAGTTAAAAATTACAATAAACAAGTTGATTGAAAGGGATTGGGGAGAGGGTAGGAAGGGGGGGATCGGTCTAGTTGAGGTATAGTAGTATACTAATAAAAATACGGATTACAAGAAATAATAATAAAATAATGAGAAGTTCATGCGATGGTTGTAGTATTAGATGAGTATGTATAGTTGTTAAGTATTGTGAGATCGCCTGTGTAACTTTAAGGAGTGTGGTGTAGAGTTAAAGATGTCAAATTGTGAATAGAAAGTTTTGAAAATATGTGATGCACGATAAATGAAGGAGTTTTGCTTAGAGTTGGTGTTGCATCGAGGGAGGCTAAGAATTTTGTCTGATCTGGTTCGTTTGATGTTTAGAAGATATTAATGTTTTTTTAATAATATATATATATATATATATATATATATATATATATAATAAAATTTCGAATAAATTTCTAAGATTTATAAAAGAGCGGATCACTCAGGGAGAGTTGTTTCACAGAAAGTAAACAACTTATCAAATTTCAAAGTAAATTTTCAGGTTCTGTAGAGATTCTTACACGGAGAAAAATGTTATTTTAAAATACGATCATTTTATTCGTAAAAACGGGACTGAAGTTCTTACGAACAAATTAACAGCGTTTCAATGTTTATTTCAATGAAAATGTAAGAATAATTTGTTGGTATACGTAATTTAGTACGTATACCCACAAATCATTCTTACATTTTTCCGCAAATAAACATTGAAACACTGTTAATTTGTTCGTAAGAACTTCAGTTTTACATTTACATTTACATTTTCCCGCAAATAAACATTGAAACACTGTTAATTTGTTCGTAAGAACTTCAGTACCGTTTTTACGAATAAAATGATCGTATTTTAGAATATCATTTTTCTCCGTGTATGGAGTTCTGTTATTGTATCACTATTGGGCAGTGGTTTCAGGAAATAAAAACAAAACTTTCACAAAACTTGAAATTAACTTTGAAATTTGAAGAATTGTTCAAATTCTGTGAAACAATTGATCCTTAGGAAAATACTTCAAAAAACTCTTTTGTTTAATTCTCCGGGTATTAGTCAACTTTATTTAGTGTATATTTTATTTATTGGTACGTTTCATAACGCCCACAATTGTGCACAATATAAATCTCTTTGTGTTGTATTCATTTCTATACAAGGATCTTCGTGGTAAATCCGCTTACGAGTACAGTGGCGTAACTACAGCCTAGTGGTCCGATAATTTGGATCGGGGTGGATTAATACAATGTTCTTGTTGCATTAGGTGTTGGTTTACAAGCACTATTAAAGAGATTAAGATTATAAAAACATAAAAATATGAGTTTGTATTTAATAAAGACTATCTTCTCAATTTGGGACGCGATTCCTACTAGTTAATTAAGTAGGTTATTTGTAAAAAAAAAAACTTTAGATAAACTCAAAAAAATAAAATTTAATAAACACATTGAGTGCACATTAACGAAAACGTGAAACGTGTCAAGATATTATAATAATTGTAGAATTTTGAAGCTGAAAATATTCGTAAAAAAAATATTTGTCCATTGTTATTTTAGACATTATCGATTTTAGATACGATCAGAAATTTATATTTCGAATGAGCACTGTTAATAAACTTGATAAATTAAATATCTGTTTAAAATTTTATGTAATAGGTAAGTACATATATATATAATATCAAACTTAGCATTAAAATATTTTTGGTACCTACATTGTCGCTCGTTTGAATTCTCCCCACAATAGGGTATTTTCACAAACGAGGGATTCTGTTGAAAATATATTGATTATTTAAAGGTCATTTTTCTGATTTTAATTATCGTACTAAAAATGTTTGTTTTTTTACGTTTTCATTCTAAAAACGCTTAAAAACCAACGAAACCAAAACGGCCCGTGATTGTCAAAGTTGTTTCGTATGCATGTTATCAAACAAACAAAGTAGTACTGTCGGAAATTTTTCAAGAACGAGCGACCATTATGACGTCCCAAACGTCGAAAATGCCGTTTTGGCGGGAATACAAAAATGGCCAACTTAAACTCACTGTAGAAAATTTATTCGTCAACATAAAAATAAAATAAAAATGCCATAATAATTGTAATTTTTTTGTTTAATTTTTTTATGCAATAATTTTTTTTTGTGTAAACACCCTATTAGTTCCAATTTTGAAAATGACAGATAAATTCAAAGCATAGCCAAGTTTTGGAGATCATTGAACCAGAGTTACGGATAGAACCACAACCGATGGTATCTTTTTAATAATAATTAATACATTTTCTAATCGTTTTAAAATATTTGTGATAACGAAAAGCTCTGCTAGCCAAAATTAAAAATTTTAATAATAAATGGTCTTATATACAGCTGTTTAGCGATTCAATCGCATGAAGCAAAGTCGTCTGTCTTCGCACAAGAAACTTTATCCTCTTAGTACGATGGTAGTAGGTGAAATCATAGGTAACCGGACAACTCAACGATGTGCAACTTCGTTACTCCTTTTCAAAAGTCATTAAAAATGATGAAAAAAAACAAATTGGTTAAATAGCTTACGTTGGGTTAGGTTATGTGCTATTAAAAAAAAAATCACTTTAAATGACTATTCAAAGGGTTGTTGATTACCATTTTGTTGAGTCGTCATGGAACCGAAATCAGTTAGGATATTAGGTTATTTGCCACTTGGAAATATTTTCCAATATTTTAAATAATGTGTAGGATAGGTACGTAATAGTAATAATAGACCTTGAATTTTTTCCGAGTTAGGGTGTATTTTGTTTTTCGCTACGCCACTGGTGTCTATTCTCTGTCGTTGCTCTATTTCTGCTGTACATTCGAGCATTCTTATTAACAATGATTAAACTTATACTACGGGCGGTCCGTTTCCCACTTTATTACCCCTCCGCATACAAAAGACTGAGATTTTATTTACTCTCAGGTTTAATCTCGTAAGAAATATCCGTCAGAGACAACTGCAGGCCAAAGAAAGGAGAGATTTGAACAGTTTTCAAATATGATCCGCCAAGTTTTAAAAAAGCCACTGCAATAATTTGCAGCTCCCTGCAGCAACACTTACGTAATTTAAATATTTTTCATATTATTTATTACACGTCAAAAGCAGGAACTAAATATGAAAAATGACGCAAATGACATGTTCAAATGTTGACTGTATTCTACAAAACAATGTTGATGTGTTCGCACTGCTCTGTCAAGGAAGACTATAAGTTCCATCTGTTGGTACCTCTAAATTAGTACGATTTTATTAACGTAATTTAAAAAAATATATTGTATTGGCTTTCTTTCGTGCAATTGTTGGGTAGAAAAATTATAGACATTTTATACATCCAGTGTTAGTCTTGTTGTTTACGTAACTATGATGTAACTTTTCTTAACCCAACCCATCTACCCATGTACTTGTCCTCTGACAAGGTGTGTGGCCAATATTATCTACAAAAATTATAGACATTTTATACATCCAGTGTTAGTCTTGTTGTTGACGTAACTATGACGTAACTTTTCTCCACCCAACCTATCTACCCATGTACTTGTCCTCTGGCAAGGTGTGTGGCCAATAGTATCTAGAAAAATTATAGACATTTTATACATCCAGTGTTAGTCTTGTTGTTGACGTGACTATGACATAACTTTTCTCCACCCAACCCATCTACCCATGTACTTGTCCTCTGGCAAGGTGTGTGGCCAATATTATCTAGAAAAATTATAAACATTTTATACATCCAGTGTTAGTCTTGTTGTTGACGTAACTATGACGTAACTTTTCTCCACCCAACCTATCTACCCATGTACTTGTCCTCTGGCAAGGTGTGTGGCCAATATTATCTAGAAAAATTATAAACATTTTATACATCCAGTGTTAGTCTTGTTGTTGACGTAACTATGACGTAACTTTTCTCCACCCAACCTATTTACCCGTGTACTTGTCTTCTGGTAAGGTGTGTGGCCAATATTAACTACCTGTGACATTTGGAAAATAACTCAAATAAATCATTCTATTGAAGTAACCCATGCGATGTTCATCCTTTATTGATCTCTCGGTACTTTAATATCGAATATGTTCAAAAAGCCTCTGTACAATGATCAATTCCACAGTGATCTCTCATTTTAATGGAAACTTGTGCAGTGATCAATCCAGTGCCATAATATCGAATCTCACAAAAACGTATTGTGAAATTAAAGTAAGTCAGATTCCTACCCAATGTCCACAGTTCACCAATCTATTCTCATAGTCATGTCACTTTTAAAAACTATATTTATTGATAATTCCATTAATTCGCAGTCAATATATCTGCGACCATACTTGTAATAAATATTAACCAACATCGGCTATAATAACTTGGCGAAAACTTGCCACATCTATAGTAAGGTGATAAATAAACAAAAATTAATTCGTTTTTTTTCCTACTGCCTACCCTGATTAAAAACTCTGCGTACGCCACTGACTGTATCTACAGATGTATGATACACAGTGAGGATTCCCAATTGGGGATGCCATAATCTCACTGTTAGTGGGGAGAATTTGGGACTCTTGTGCGATACCTATTCTAAACAGCTATTTGTTAACTATCGATATTTTTCTCCAAATATTATCAATCCATTTCAAAACATGCCAAGAATTTTATTGTACCTACATGAATATCCCCAAAATCTAAGTTGTGAACCCATCTACTGCAGAATTTACTGGAGAGAGTTTTAGTTTAGAGGTATTGATTGATCTGTAGAGTGTTTGCAATCAAAATCAACATCAAATTGATAAACAATAATCGCAATTAATTGCCTCCAATCAGGACCTCCAACATCCGAACCTCCGGCGCTGTAGTAATTATTGTCTAAGTTCATATTAGACTGCGGTCCCCCCACATGGAGAATCCTGTGTTAATCCCATAGATATTGCTTGTGTTACCGGGTTAATATTAGCACCCTGCTATAAGGTACAATACGGCAGTGCAAGCAAACAACCCACCCTATTTGCCGTTAATTCTAAGGATGTTCATGCACGCGGAACACATTGTGCGAATCGAAAGCTAAACGTAAACCCTGCACGAAATTACAGCAGTATTGTTGTTTCTGCGTCTCCTGTTTGGATTCATTATTGCCGGCAGATCACAACAAATAATATTCATTTTAAATCAGAATTACAAAACCATTATGATTTGTGAGATTTCTCAATCATTCTGCATAAACGACTGCCTGGAACATATAGAACTTTTATTCTTATTCTTCTTCTGATGCCTCATGCCATCATCCTATCAGCAGGTTAACAGCCTGCAACAATTCTGCGAAACTACAATCGTATAAGGCACATAGGTCTACCATCGTCTTCCCCTAAAATATCAATTATGTAATCGTGCATTTTTTATTCCCCGTAACTCTAAAAATATAGATATCTCTATCTTCGATATACCTACATATGTATAATATCCCAGAACTATTTGTGTTACTTAATATAAAATAGGTTATAAAGCTTTAAAATAATAAGCCCTACTCCAATTGCACCAATTTCAAGGACAATGGATTATGTATTATTTTATTTATTTTGTATTATAGCCGATGGGCGGAGAGGATCCGGTTGGAGAGGTCTAGTTTAGATCTCCCTCAATCTAGAGAGGTCTAATTTAGGTTACTCCTGATCCGGCCCGCCATGTAGTAGGTGGGCAAATGCATTCACCACCAAGACCTAGACATACCTTACCCCTCACCAAACGTAGCGAACCACTTGGGGTTGATCCACGGAGAAAAATGTTATTCTAAAATATGATCATTTTATTCGAAAAAACGGTTAAAAACGGGACTGAAGTTCTTACGAACAAATTAACAGTGTTTCAATGCTTATTCTTACATGTTCCCGCCAATAAACCTTGAAACCCTGTTAATTTGTTCGTAAGAACTTCAGTCCCGTTTTAACCGTGTTTACGAATAAAATGATCATATTTTAGAATAACATTTTTCTCTGTGTAGAGGTTTTGGTTATCCAATAAATGGATAACTCCCAAATTGAAAAAACTATTTTACATATTTCATGACGACAAGCCCACTGTTAGAAAGTTGTTACTACTTTACTATAAATATAAACTCTGTCTGCCTTTGTAGGTACCTTTATAAGGTGTTGTGATGTTTTATTTCAATGCCCTTTGGGTATCGCGCCTAGGGCCGTTCCCAAATCACCCGACAGCTCTGCTCTGTCAGCTTAGTTACCAACAGTGTAAAGTAGTTGGCTAGGGATGTCATCTGCGCGTCGATGGCTAACCCGATTAAACTCCACTGGAGCGACCACGCGAAATAAATAAATTTGCCTCAATTGCTCAAGATTTCCAGACGATCATTTTTTAAATTTTTCGCCAATATTAAATAAAATCATATCTTCGAACTTTAACATAAAGACATAAAAACTTATTAGAATGCTATATAGCCAATGAGTTAACCTCTATTATACCGTTTATCTCATATTTGTAGGATGTATAAAAAAAAAATTGAAAAATCGTAAAGTTTATAACCGCGCGGTTCCTGCGTGTTTGATACTTTGAATCTGCCGTCAGAGGTACTTATTCGAGTCAATATAGAATATTTTCGATTTCTGTATGTTCTCTGTGGTATACTTGATAATGAAAGGTACATATCTTTGAAAAAGGAACTTAATTTTAACCATAAACAGCTGATCATAAATTTTGCGCCAAAAAAATATTTAAACAAACTATTTTTAACATCGTTCTAAAATCATCTACGAAGTTCGAATTTGCAACATCTACGGCTATAATAGATAAAACATATCAATAGCTTCGTTTTAAGACCAAAATAACAAACGTCGAAGCTACAAATATTTTTTTAATCTTTTTTTGTCGAATCAAGAGATAATTGGTTTTTTAAAGCCGTAAAGCAATCTTAGACATTTAAAAAGGCGCATAAATAAGCCAAAAATCGCTCCAGTGGTTGAAAACGTATCTTTTTTTAAACAAAATTTTTCTTTATACGTAAGATTGGTTCAAAACAAGGCGTATCAAGCCCAACACAAAACTATAACAGGTACCGGCTTCGTCTTTGAAATCTTTTATTTGGAAGAAAACACATTCTAGAAGTTGGCGAAAAACTATTTCAGTTCTTTTGAATCGCATTTGTGCTCTTTTCTTGCTCGCTTTACTTTTGCTTTAATTCTGAACACTGGTTCGAAGTTTAAAGAAATTTTATACACGCTGCCCTTATCTATATTATAATTGTATTTACTTGGGTCGGTTCGGCATCAGTTTTTGCTCCTTAATCAAACGAAATCTGTTTTTGTCTTGCAACGTCTCTTTTAGCCTTGCAACGTCTATCAAGGCATGCGTTGACCGATTATTGGATTTTCAAACGTTAAAAATTTATTTTGTACAAATTTACAGAAGATGAGTCTCTGGATAATTTTTTTTTTTAATTATTTTAATTTAAAAAAAAAACAATTCGTATAATTGGGTTGATAGATAGGTAGGTGAAGATCTGATGAAGTAAGATTTGTATGGAATTACCTTCTCGCGTAAGTCTCGATAACCGTTTTTGTCATAACTACGAGCACTTCGAATGCGTTGTTATCGATGGTTCTCCGATGATTGCTGATTGATGATTTTGCGAAACCTTAGCTCATTTCTCATACACGGAGAAAAACGTTATTCTAAAATACGGTCATTTTATTCGTAAAAACGGGACTGAAGTTCTTACGTGGGAAAATGTAAGAAAAATTTGTTGGTATACGTACGAAATTACGTTTACCAACAAATTATTCTTTTTTTGCATGTTCACGCCAATAAACATTGAAACCCTTTTAATTTGTTCGTAAGAACTTCAGTCCCGTTGGCGTAAGAATAATTTGTTGGTATACGTACGAAATTACGTTTAGCAACAAATTATTATTTTTTTGCATGTTCCCGCCAATAAACATTGAAACCCTGTTAATTTGTTCGTAAGAACTTCAGTCCCGTTTTTAACCGTTTTTACGAATAAAATGATCGTATTTTAGAATAAAAACTTTCTCCGTGTAGCTCTATAATATACACGTTGAACTTGGGTACAGTAAAAACTCGCCAGCTTTTTTTTGAAATTTTTTTAATGTCTTGTGTCTTCTTTTATCACAGCTCTTAAATTACAAAGAATGCATGCATTAACAACCCATTACCAGGTAGGTACTTTCGAGAAAATTATTAATATAAATAGTACGGAAAAGATATTTTAATATTCTGCTTTCGGTGAACATTTTATGTAACCAATCCAGAAATTGTATGAATCTAAAAGCATCATATCAAAGCATTGGCAAAACTTCTGCACTAACGTATAGCAAAGAAGCTTCTCAGTTCATTAAAACTGCATTACTAAGAGCTGTATGCGGTCGGTCAAAACTTTGTTTCAAAAAGCTCTAAAGCTTACGGGAACATACAACATCCCACTGATCAGGAAATCTCTAGAACTAAATCAACATTTTGCCGCTGTATCTTTTAACTGAATTTTTTAACAATCATTACATTATTTTAGATTTTCGTAGAGTAGGGGCCAAAAGTATTATCGTTATTTATTTTTAGGGTATTCAATATATACAACGTTTCGGACAGCGTTACAGTGTCTATCATCCGGGCAGATGTTGTAATAAACGGGAAATCCACCAAAACGAAAAAAAAATTGTTGACTTTATCTTGAATGGATACCGGTTGCAGGGGTCAAAGAGGGTTCGCCCCATTGCATTTGATAGTGGCCGCAACTGAAATCTCCTGCTTACCCGTTTGGTGATTGTGAAACAAATCCTACTCGCAATGCCCTGACGATGGACACTGTAACGCTGTCCGAAACGTTGACTAAAGAAGGAGGTAGCGCAACACGGCATATCATCCCAAAAATAAATCACGGTAACAATCATTATTTATAAATAGAAAACATTTGTTTCAAATTTGGTAGATAGGTATATTTTAATTAATTTTAGAGTCATGATAGTACCTTTCTTCGTAATTACTGAAATTTTCCAGAAAATTTATGGATTGAATTTTATTTCCTTTTTTTTCTTCTAGTATATTCCGGATATCCTCATTAATACCATCAAATAACGGATTTACCACTCTTACTTGTGCATAGATCCTCCATTTATAAGTAAATTTCAGACAACGATTGTCTGATTTTTTGGTACTTTAATTAAGTTTGGCCGGGCCGCCATCTTGAAATAACTTCAGCGAACACTTCTAAATATATGTTTATTAAGCAAGATAACCGGGATAATTTATGTATTCCCGTGGTGTTTAAGTTGTGGTAACCCCAAAATCTTGGAGAATTTAAGGGACTTTTATTTGGGACGGAATTAGCCGGGACAGAGTAGGTACCTACTGCGGATAAACTCTCGGGAATAAAATAATGAATATTTATGACGGGCTTCATTCCACCTAATTCTACAATATAATTGGAGTCTCAAGTATTCAAATTAGCCAAGTTCAGAACCACTGCCGAGTGCCTACCTGCTTTTAAGCGGGAACAAAATCGGATTATTAGATCAAGTACCTAGGCTTTTTTGCTTTCGGAGAAAACAGAAACTAAACGATGCTAATGAAATTATTTTTTACGGGTCACTACGTTAAAATTTACAGGGAAATTTGTTTTGTTGATATAGCAGGTGAATACTCGTTAATTAATACTGACAGATAAATGTAACATTTCTTAGAAAAAAATATGTTTTTTCGCGTAAAAAATTGGCTAAAGTGGAAGAATTGAATAGGCCGCATTTATCTAACCAAACCAGAAGATACCCCTAACTTCTCAGTTCTAATGCATTTGATGCGAATAAAGGCCTTTGTTGTACCATTATCTTTTCACGTTTACACACGGAGAGAATTTTTAATTCTAAAATACGATCATTTTATTCGTAAAAACCGTTAAAAACGGGACCGAAGTTCTTACGAACAAATTAACAAGGTTTTAATGTTCATTGGCGGGAACATGTAAGAATAAACATTGAAACACTGTTAATTTGTTCGTAAGAACTTCAGTTCCGTTTTTAACCGTTTTTAACCGTTTTTACGAATAAAATTAAAGTATTTAAAAAAATCATTTTTCTCCGTGCAGATAAACTAGGATTCTCATTAACAAAGTTCTGACACAAATATTACAAAGTGTTACGGAAAGCTTCATAGTTAGATCATTCTTCTACAGGAATAGGTAAGTATCCAATACTCGAAGAATTAGGTATAGATAATGTCGACTACCACCATACATCTGCGTGGATGTTCGCACACATGCACATTCGACGTTTTGGAAATTCTTCGGCAACGCCAGTCTCCCACAAACAACCGGGCAAATATTCTATGGGGCACAGAAAATTCGAAAAATAATATTCTTCATAATAATTTTTTGAAGAAAGGTATAAGCGACTACTGCCAAATAAAAATCTGCGTGGAGGTTCGCACACAGGGACACGTTTTCGACATTTTGGAAACTCTGCGGCGACGCCAGTCTCCCACAAACAACCGGGCTAATATTTTATGGGGCATAGAAAATTTGAAAAAAAAATGTTTCATAATAAATTTTTGAAGCATCCTAAAACACATGATACTTTTGGCAAGCCTATTCACAGAAAATAACCTACATAGGTTTAAAAAAAGCTCTATTGATTCGCATTGCCCTAAAATATGGGTACATTGAACATTACGAAATGGTAAATAAATAGGTACCGTATTACAAACGAACCACGTTTCCCGAAATTCAAATTGCGACTTTTTTACATCATTAGTGAAACATCCTGGAGGTAGTATTTCCGGAATATTAAGGAGATCAAGGAATTACATCCTACAAAAGATTTCATTCGTTTCAAATTCGTTGCCTAAAAATTGAATCAAACAATATTTTTTGTACTTTGAAAATTATTTTTAATGAAGACGAATATTTAAAAGAAACATATGAGACTCGACACTAAGTAAGTCAACAAAATATGAAGAAAAAAAAACTTTATGAAGAATTTTTTAACGAGCGACTTTTTTTGACTGAACTCTTTTGTCAAACAATTTATCATCTTTATCAATAATAAAATAGTTTATCTGAATGATGTGTACTTCCCGCTTTAAAGTAGTTGAAAAACTTTCAAATTTATCATAATAGGAATAATTTATTTTCAGGGGTATGTACACGGAGAAAAATGTTAATTTAAAATACGATCATTTTATTCGTAAAAACTGTTAAAAACCGGACTGAAATTCTTACGAACAAATTAATAGGATTTCAATGTTTATTAGCAGGAAAATGTAAGTATAATTTGTTGGTATACGTAATTTCGTACATATACCAATACATTTTCCCATTGAAATTTTTTAAACATTGAAACACTGATAATTTGTTCCCGTTATTAACCGTTTTTACGAATAAAATGATCGTATTTTAGAAAAACATTTTTCTCCATGTAGACAATGATTGTGCAGCGCATTACATTTCTTAAATAATAAACTATAAATTGGTAGAATAAGTCGGGGACGTCCGAGGAAAGCACGACACAATGAAGTAAATGAAAAGCTAGAGTCAGACCATGTCAAGCATCAGAATAATAGAAGAGTAATTGTGAGAAGATGTGAAAGATGTGAACACAACGCGGGCATTAGCGTTGTATGTGGTAGTTAAAAAAATGACAAAAAACTTTAACTAATAAAAAATTATTAAATAAATAAAATATTTTTTCAAAAGTGAAACGATAGTAGCCTGCTGGAGCCAGTGAGATTATGGCATCCTCAATTTGGGTGTTTTGTGAGGACGAAGGTAGTATAGGGAGGGTAAAGGTATGGGAAAGTACCTGGATATTCTGTTAGTTACCAAACATGTCTAAAGCAATTTCAAGCAACGTTTCAATTCTGAATGGTGTTCTTACACCATGGTGATATCTTCCACTCTGGCAAGTGCCAAAAACATATTATATATGGTTTTTAACATATTTGTTGTGAATTAATCAAATAAAACTTTTTGCGCACGCCGGGAATGCTAGTCAAGAGCTTTACCCCTCGACCACGGAGGCCGTGAATGTTAATGAAGTGCCAAGACCGAATTGTTTGGCAGTCCACCAGAAATTAGTCCTTTTTAAATCAAATTCTAAACGTATTGACTCTTTTTTACCAAAAAAACACAAATTGATTTTGAAAGATTGTTATTGTATCTAGTACATGCAGTTTTAAAATTTTGACAAACTAAGTTTATTTTTAATACATTATTGAGGGGGTGGAGGAGGGGCGGGGGGAGGGAGGGGTGTGTCTACAGGGATTTTATTCAATTATGGATTTTATTACAAATATAGTTTTGTATTGTAATAAAATCCATAATTGAATAAAATCCCTGTAGACACACCCCTCCCTCCCCCGCCCCTCCTCCACCCCCACATATCCCCCACATATCCACATATAATATGTTTTGTATATATATTGTATATAATATGTTTTGTATAAAATCCCTAGGTTAAGAATATTTTTCACCAGTCTGAAGATGGCTTTCACAAGCTGAAACCGGTTACGGTCAATAAATTAAAAGTGGAAAAAGTTTTAAATTTGTTTTATTATACTATTAATACATGATCTAGTAAACACAAATTTCAAAATTTAAATTTCAGTAAAAAAAAATCATTAAAAAATAAATCCGAGACCGTGTTTTGTGACAAAAATTCCTTAGTTTTTCTATTTATTTTAGGTCTTACAAACTAAAATATTTAAATTTTTTTAAACACTTATTTGGTTTAGACATTATTGAAAAATCATAAATACTTGTGATCAAAAAATACTAACAAGAAGTACACGATATTTAATAATTTATCATCGTGCGTTTCGAGCGTTTTAATTGCTTACTTGAATGTAGGTATATATTAAAGCAAGTTTTGAATGAAATAAATCGATGTTAAATTTTTAATTTCAAAGATTTGATACGGGGAATAATCTTTCTCATTGGAACCTCCCTGTACAGTTGCAAGCATTTTTAAACTTTTATTCTCAGCCGCTGGTCAATCGCTCTTAAAATGGAGTTAGGTAATTAGTTACAAACTCTACAACATGACACACAATAACATAACTAAATTCATGTGGAAATGTGTGCTTTTTCGTCTGCGCAGGATTAGTACTTCGAGTAGCCTATTTTTTTTTCCTAGGTCCCATCTATGTTTATAACAAAATTCTTAACCCATCTGTTTAAAATATCTATTTTTTTATTCGATTCAAGGGTGAGTACTTCAAATAAATTCACTTATTTAAATATTTTCTAAAATAGAATTTTGGTTTAACAATCGTTGTTTTTTTTTTCTAAATGTCATTCTCAAATTTTGACATTTTTTATTAAACAATGATTATTATTTGTAATACATAGAAAACAGCTAGCTTTAGGTATAAATTATAGCCTATGTGTTATTCTGATGTATGAGCTATATTTTTGTAAAGTTTCATTAAAGTCCATTCAGTGGTTTTCGCGTGAAAGAGTAACAAACACACATACATCCATACAAACTTTCGCGTTTATAATATTAGTAAGATTAATCCCTGCACCACTTCCCAGTTTTTTAAGATAGTTACTTTGCTCTTCAGTGAATAGTCTCAGAATACCTCTGTTGTCTCAACAGCAATACTACGTTTGACGTCACAGCATTTATTCACGTGGCTTAACAGCTAGTAGCCCAGCCCGGGTGCCCCAATTCTGGGTGAATGAAAGATAGACCCCAATAAGAGGTCTCTGCCAACCTGTACGGACCGAGTTCTTTAGTGTAGATGCCCTAAACATTTAAAATATTGTTTACACAGTGTTTCACGTTCACATCTTTAAACATCAGGGAGTGATTCATAATACTTAACATGCCCATCTGACAGAAAATAATAATTAAGAAGAACGGCTGGGCGACTTTTTTATAGCAAAAATTAATCTTTGAGTCAGGCCAAAATACCAAACCAAACTGAATGATGATTATTTTTTTTTCAATCAAAAGGGATTTTCAAATATCTAGTACGGATGTGTGTTCTTTTATTATTTTTTTTATATTATAACCACTGGAGCGACAGAGCAATTAAAATATTTTTTCTCGGATTGCTAAAGGCGATTTTTTTGCCCACATTAAAAAAAAAACATACCTCCGAATTTGATTATGGAGACACACTAACTGATTATAGTTATGTCTATCCAATGAATTCCCCTATCTTTTGTCTATTATCACATATTTGTAGGATTTAAAAAAAATATATAATTAAATTTTGCTATTGCAGCGCCTAGCGGCTATTTCAAACAATAATAATAATATAGAAAATACAGACGAGCGGCGATCGCGTCGCTTGAACGTAGCTCCATGGAAGAACGGCGTTACCTAAACTTTTGGGTTTATTCAAATAACATATCGTCCCTCGTACAATGGGATATCTTTAATAAACTAACCACTGGAGCGACAGAGCAATTAAAATATTTTTTCTCGGATTGCTAAAGGAAATTTTTCCGCCCACATAAAAAAAATCATACCTCCGAATTTGAATATGGAGACATTATTGTTATTGTTCTCTGTAGCCAATGAATTCCCCTATATTTGTCTGTTATCACATATTTGTAGTATTTATAAAAAAATATAATTAAATCTTTAACCTTAAAACATTTTAAAGAATCTAGAGAATATTTATTTTGTTATTTTTTTAACCGCTTGGACACATAAGCTTGTTTTCACGATAATTTAACGTAGGTAGACATAGGAATGACGTATGCCCCCGTACCTGAGTTATTAATGTACAATATTGTCGTATTATATAGTCGTTTTAATAAAAAAAATTCTTTGAAAATTTGACACATTTTGGCAACAAAGCAATCCGAGGTTTTGGAAATAGTGCCATAATGTGGCAAAAAGCGCTCGAGTGGTGAAGAAAAAACTAAACATTATTAAAAAAGTATTTCTTTGGGTAGAAATTGTAATTTATATACAAAAAATGTGTATTAACAACGTAATTTATATACAACAAATGTGTGTTAACAACGTTTGTTAATTGCATCATTTTATTAATTTCATATTTTTTCCATAATAAATAAGACATTTTTTTATATAATTATCATTAACTCACAAATAATTGTCATAGTTGCCTCTAAAACCAGGACAAATTGATTTATTTAATTACAAATATTTTATTAAAGCACAAATAAATAACTTAGCACACATGAGTACTAGATATTTGCTATACCTTTAGATTTATAAAATAATTTTCCGTTTAGTTGAGTAGGTACTATGGCCTCAAATCCAAAATTAAGTTTTGTATGAAAAGGAGCTGTGCAGCCGTTCCACTTGAGATTTTCAAACGAAAAAATTTCACAAATATAAAAAATATATATACGGGGTGTCAAGGATCGTAATTGATTTACTTTAACCAGTGATTCCTGACATTATTTGTGTACATAGCGCAATCTTCGTAAATCTCATTCGCAATCTCAAAATTACGTGCGAAGATCAGCGCGAATTTGATAAGAAAATCATTAACACGTATTGCCATGTGCCATTTAGTTTGAGGTCAATAACTAATTAATATAAAGCATTCTTGAGGTGATGGATCACTATACTTCGGTAGATAAAGTTGGGCATTAATTATGATTTATTATCGATACCTCAAGGGTGTTGTTTTGGACCATTTTTGCTTTTAATATTATGCAATTAAAGTTACAGTTCTTCGAATATGAGCTAATACTTGAAACCCTTTTTCCTCAAATTTTCAAATATTTATGGGGGTGGCTTAACAATCAATTACTTATAACGTTTTTTTCTATAAATATCTTATGTCTATGATTAAAATAATAATGTGATACCTAACGTAAATTTTCAAAATGTAGACTGTAAGAACTCGTTGAAAAACTGCTACCTAGCAGTGTAACGAGACTTAATTGTAATTATGTAGCATTTGAAGAAAAATAAAGAGATTATATATATTTTTAACCCCTCGTGCTAATTTGTACGCTTTTGAGAACAACTCATATACAGGGTGTCCGTGCATTAACTTCGTCCGTGCATTGATTCCACATGACTCTAAGCTTATATTCGACATTCATATCGACTCAGTAACATCAAAAGCCTCGAAAATGTTAGGATTCATTCTCAGAACATGTAAAAAATTCAATAACCTTAAAATAATGAAAATCCTATATTTTGCATCTGTCCGCAGCTTATTAGAATATGCTTCGCGAGTATGGAACCCGCAATACAAATCATATGTACACAATCTGGAACGTGTTCAAAATCGTTTCCTGCGGTTTATATTTCCGTAGTTATCGTCCCCACTTAAATCACAAAGAGCCGGCCGCGTACTTCAATATATTATCATTGGAAGGTCGAAGAAGCTCGGCAAATGTCCTCTTTCTACAGAAAATATCCAGGTCCATCGTAGATTGCCCGGAACTCTTACACGAATCCAACTACGAGTTCCCAACAAACGAACCAGATCAGACAAAAATTTTAGCTTCCCTCGATGCAACACCAATTCTAAGCAAAACTCCTTTATTTATCGTGCATCACACATTTTCAATACATACTATACACAATTTGACATTTATAACTCTGCACCACACTCCTTAAAGTCGTACAAGCGATCTCTCGATACATTACTATAACTATATATTATATAAAGCTTATTATGATTCTTCAAGTTGATTTCAAATTCTCGGGCCTTTCTTCATGGGATCTGTTTGGGTTATAGGTTATTGATTAATTAACGAAATCACAGGTTGTTGTGCTACCGATGTATGAATTTAAACTCATTGCTCCCTTTTTATTGTCGATAGGAATCTGGGCTAATATTTTTAAAAGATTTAAAAAGATTAATTATCTTTTTAAAACTAAGGTTGTTCTAAAGAATTAAAGCAATTGGTCTAATTTCAAAGTTAAGTGAGAATTTCAGTCAAGTTCTGTTATTATTTTATCACGGGCAAGTTATTTCCCAGTACTTAGATTAGAACTTGAATAGGACTTTTACAGAACTTGAGTATTATCGTTGAAATTTGAGAATCCGTTCAAGAATCCTTAATCCTGAAAAGTTTTCTTTTTACATAACTTACATACACCCTACTAATTATACAGAATAGATCCATCTTCCATCCCACCATCCCATCCCCATAGGCTAACGTATCTCTATTTCTTTGTTTACACTAAAACATTGAGATACTTCAGTGGAAAACTATTATTGGTTAAATGATTTACACATGTTTTATTATACTTTATAAAATGTTATAACTGTTGGTTTTCCAAATGAAATAAAATAAATAAAATGATAGTCTCTGCTTCATCCAAGGGAAAAAAGTAGTATTTTACCAAGAATTCAGTATATTTTCCGAAGGGTAAAATGCGTGTGTTTCATTGAAACGAAACTCTTTTTTAAAAGTGAATTGTAAATTAGTTTCTTCTTTTATGGGGAGTGTGTAGCTTTACGGCCTCTACGGACTGCACGTGCACGCCCCTGGTATTTACTATTTACATAATAAAATAAAGATTTCAACCACGCTCACCACCACTTTTCCTATTTCATTTTATAAATAACCGATTTGCACTCTCCCCAATGCAAATAAAACCCGTAAGAACGCAACGTAAGTTAAAGCATTTTAGAAAAAAAACTATTACTCACATCGTTTCACTTCCCCTAGTAATAAAATACCCTGAAAATAAAAATAAAGTGTTTCCATGATTTACACCCGTAAACACGAAAATCCTTATTTGAATTGAATCAAATCCCTTAAAATCTTTTCTTTCCGGTACGCTGAATATTTCAGGAAGCTTATCCTCTCCTCATCACATCCTCCCTCCCATCCTTCCCCTCTCTGCTTCCCTTTCCCGTTCTATTTCTCCCTTCTCAACTCTTCATTACAATTCTAAATTCGTTCAAATAATAGCCCGCAGCTAATCGCGAATCTGTTTGAGCGCCCCTCGGATTGTCTCGAAGGCGATGATGCAAATTGCACTTAAGACAGTATTTCGTCGTGTTACGACGTGAGAAGCGCATGAATGGTTTGGAGAATTGACCATACAGTTAGTATCTCCCGTAGAACCTTCTTGTTGTAGGGGGTTGTATTGGATATTAAAATAAATTAACATAATATTATAATATATTACGTACCTACTAGCGCTGGATCTAAAAGATTTTGAGCACGGTGCGGAAACTGTAAATTGTGAAGACGTTCAATTACTCAAAAACAGTTTATTAGAATGATTAGGCGATATGTATCTTTTCTCGAGAGAGTTTTTCAATGTGGATGAGTGTTTCAGGCTAATAATTATTGCTTATAATAATTGTTACCCTTTGTGCTATGCATAAAATATCTTGTCTTAAACATTAGTTTATCAATTTTAAAAAAAAAAATCAATATTTGACGAGTTAAAGTATTTCACCGAAAAATGTAGATATAATATGTCTTGACGCCACCTAGTGAGAGAGTTAGCACTTACATGCCTTTCTCATATAAAAATAATGCTGGTGGTTTGCAGGTGAAAAAATATAATAAGCGATAATTGTTGAATGAAACACTAAAATGTTGAATCATTTGGCGGGTAGGAGGTAACCCGCCGTAGCTTAATGGTAGAGCTCCTGTCCGGCAAACAGAGGGGTCTGAAGTCTGAACTTTATGCCAATTCAAACTAAATCTTCCTTTGCTCAAAGAAACTATTTTTACCAGGCTCCACTCTCATTTAATAGCCTTCAAGAATATGTAAAGTCATCTAATTCCTTGTATACTTTAAAAAGAATCTCAAATTATTTTTGTTTGCCGAGGATTGCCAATTAATTTTTTCATCTATGTCCTTCATAAATTAAAAGTATATTCTATTGTCTAAATCATATTTTCATCTTTATCGTGCTAAATTAATAGCATAATATATTATATACATATATTTATTATTTTATCTTAGTCCTTCAAAATTCAAATCAACTATGGTCACCCTACTTTGTTTACATTGTAATGTGCCAAGGGCCTTTAGCTTGCCCATTATCCGTGTAACAATATTGTTCTTTGAAGTATCATTTTTATTTTACCTATATTATTTTGTGTTTTTTGAAATATTATTTTTGTTTTTTGAAGTATTATTTTTGTTTTTCCTTTTGTGTTATTTTTGTTACTTTAAGTAAATAATTGTTAACCTCAACACAGGCGTGTCCTAGTGAGGTTAAAAATTGTATTGTAAACTGTTATACCTAAAATGTGAAGAAACAATAAATAAATAAAATAATCTGGCTTGTTTCCAAAATCGAGTATTTGGTTTCACTATTTAGTTAGACACTTATGCAAATGCGAACACTGCTTTTCTGCGCAGGGTCTGGTTATTTCAATGTGCGCTCTTCGGCGGTCAACGTACCACTGATGTAGTGGGTTATTCAATGCATTCTCGAACCCTACTTGTACCAAAAAGATGGTCTCGTAGTTTGCCTCCAGCTCGTCAAAATGGAAAAGATACAGAAGAGACAAGATCAGTTTGCCTTTGAGATTCGATCTCGGGACCTTCAGTATATCCAGGAATAACGCATTAACCAACTCTTACATCCCAAGCAGTTTATAGTATATACACCTTAATACACAACATATTCATTATTATTATTAACTTATTGCTAAAACCTTCCACCCTTTTAATCTCACAACACTTATAGGCATGCATTATTCAAAAAGGGGGTATGCAATGCAATTTTCCCCAATCCCATGGAAGCCATAGTCCGACGATTTTTTGCGAGTGTTTTTTTTGCCTAAATGTATACTAAAAGCACACGAACTGAAGACAGCTACAAACCGAGTTCGAAAACGACTGTCATTATTTAGATATTCATACAGTTCGAAGTTTTTTAACTTTTTTATGTTTGGAAGAATAAAAATTTGTATGATGTACAATCATCTTGACACTCCTCCACCTCTCTTTGTCTGCTAGAAAGTCCATATGATAAAAACGTAAGCGACGTATATCCTAAAATGAAAACGTCAAAATGACAGCGTACTTTTAGCGAAAAGCGCCTGGCGTTAATCTGAATGAACGAGCGCCAACTCACATGTCAAAAAGTCTCAACGCCAAATCTCTTTCTTCCCTCTGAATCCGGCTTCATAGTTAGGGATGTAAATATATATGATATTAATTTAAAATATAATGTGATGATCTTATTTAGTGGATTCATTTTCATCTGTCTTGTGATAATTTTTCACAAAACTTTCGCAATGCTTATTGTTAACATTGTATTCTTGTGTTGTCTAGTTTATTTTGATTTTAACTATTTTGATTTCCGCAATTAAAATTTAAAAAAAAAACGTGTGAATATTCCAAAAGAATAAGTCAATAAGAATAGTCCAACTGCTCCCGACACAGGGAGCCAATGAGACTATGGCATCCCCAATAGGGTTATGTTGTGAGGCTGAAGGCGTACATAAAGTATGCCGTGTACAGAAGAAGAAGGAAAAGATAACATTTTTTATATACATGTGTAAATTTTTAAAAAGGCTGACTTGAAAAGTAAAGTGAGATGTTTTTTTATCAATAATAATAGCAGTTCTATGACCATTAGACCACTTAGACAATCATGTACAATCGAAATAGTTTAATAAAATAGTTTGTGATGAGTATATGCGTTTTGTGATTTTTAGAGTTTTGATTAGGTACTTGTAGTGCTTAAATTTTAGGTAATAATTAAAATAGCTTAGGGAAAAAAATAGTTTTCTCGCATTTCTCCCTAAGTTTTTTTATTTTCATTTTTTTTTTATTTAATATTTATAGGTTTTTTAAACGATAAATACACAATTTTTACATGTAGGTACAGTGTTAAATTAGTTGATAAGAATAGCTTCTCCTCACCATAAAAAGACGAGGCTCTTGTGTTTGGTGAGGGAATTTTAGTTCAATAACACCACGTTTGAAAGTAAATAATACTTTATTTTTTATATATATGGTTTTAAAGATAACGATAAGATTTTTTTATTATTAACTAGCTGATACCCGGCAGGCGTTGAAATGCCAATTACATAAATAAATTGTTTCTCCCTTCGTGTCATTTCCCATTCGTCTCCGTTCCCCTTCTGCCCGTTCCTCTTCCTCTTCCCCTCCCGCATTCCCTTTTCACCTTCCCGCGTTCCCCCTCATCTCTCCCGCTCACCCCTTTATCGCGACCCCCCCCCCCCTCCGCATTCCGCTTCCAACTTCTTCGCCTTCGCCTCTCCAACTCGCGTGACCTATATAATTTAATTTAATTTTTATGCAAATTTCATAATGCCAGAGCTCACCAGTATAGATATACATATATGGAAGGGTCATGTTCACAACAATAAAAAAAAATAATAGCAATCGGATTTAATTTTATGAATAGTATAGGAAATAATTTCACAACGCCAGACCTCACTATCCTACAACCATCCCGGGTATGCGCACATCATATTCCCAAAGTTTCATTTCAATCGGATGAACGGTATGGCAGCGCATAAGGTACGAACAAACAAACAACCAAACATACATTAATTTTTATATTATGAATTGAGTTAGTTTATACTATATTCCTAGAAAATAAACTAATATGCACAGGGTAACATTTCATTTTATAAAATTATATTTTTAAATCCATTCATTTTTCCTTTATTCTTCAAACTTTCAGGCAATTCGTCATACGTCTTTAGTCCTATACATACTATGGCATTTCTGTGATTCTGATTTTCTCTTATGATAACTGACTAACTAACTAACCATCACGCCGTTTCCCCGCAGGGGTAGGCAGAGAGGACGGACCGCGAAACAACTCGGTCTTGGCACACACTCCTTGCCTCATTTACATTCATACATCGTACTTCTTCTATTATTCTGAATCTTAACATGGCCCAAATAAAGTATCTGATCGTGCCATGTCTTCCTCGGGCGTCCCCAACTTCTTCTACCATTCACATTTGCATCACATGCGGCAATCGAAAAAGAAATAAAATAATATAAAGTAAGAATGCAGGACAGTAGTTACTATTGGCAATGTACAAAGAATAAAAAGATCGATTTCAAAAGGTCTTTAAATGTTCTTGTGTTCATTTCTCATTAGTCATTAGCCCTTGAGTGATAGTTTTGTTGAAGAAATAGGTACCATACTAAACTCTAAAATAATCTCCTGGTTCGCGGAGATCGACGGAGGAGTGTGAATTTTATTTTAAAATTATTTTTAACGTATTATTTTAAGGTTATGTTAACTTGGCTAATCTTATCACAATCAGAATGTTGAAAATAGTCTCATTTGACCTTATGATAAAAGAAAATCGTTATCGTTGAATGCTTACGGTCGTCATTATTATAGTTCCTTATGGTCATCATCGTCATCGGTTTCCGTAGTGTAGCGGTTATCACGTGTGCTTCACACGCACAAGGCCCCCGGTTCGATCCCGGGCGGAAACATGACAATTTTTTTAAACTCAATTTAGATGTTCTAATTTTTATATGGTAAAATACACACTTTTTTCAAACAAATTAATTTCACGATAAAACAATACATTTTTTATTTTATTAATGTCACATTGTTGTTGTTTTTATTAATGTGACAATTTTTTTAAACTCAATTTAGATGTTCTAATTTATATACGGTAAAATACACACTTTTTTCAGACAAATTAATTTCACGATAAAACAATACATGTTTTATTTTATTAATGTCACATAATAAAAAAAAAATAATTATCGGAATTTAACTTTTCTTGAAGATATATATAAATATTTTTATTTTATTTATTACATGACAGTTTTTTTTAACACAATTTCGCTGTTCTAATTTTCATTCGATAAAATACAAACTTTGTTTAAATATAATTAAATGAAACAATATAACTTAGTTACAACCACTGATTTATTTAGTTAAACGCCGACCGGTTTCGGAACAACCGTTCCTTCCTCAGGTATTATTATATATTGTTTCATTTAATTATAAAATAAATAACCACAAAGTAATACAAAGCTACACAATTAAAATTTGTTTTTGATCTGAATTAAACTTTTCTTATATATATGTGCATGTGTAAATTTTTAAAAAGGCTGACTTGAAAAGTAAAGTGAGATGTTTTTTTTATCAATAATAATAGCAGTTCTATGACCATTAGACCACTTAGACAATCATGTACAATCGAAATAGTTTAATAAAATAGTTTGTGATGGGTATATGCGTTTTGTGATTTTTAGAGTTTTGATTAGGTACTTGTAGTGCTTAAATTTTAGGTAATAATTAAAATAGCTTAGGGAAAAAATTAGTTTTCTCGCATTTCTCCCTAAGTTTTTTTATTTTTATTTAATATTTATAGGTTTTTAAACGATAAATACACAATTTTTACATGTACAGTGTTAAATTAGTTGATAAGAATAGCTTTTCCTCACCATAAAGAGACGAGGCTTTTGTGTTTGGTGAGGGAATTTTAGTTCAATAATACCACGTTTGAAAGTAAATAATACAATATGGCAAAATCAAGGGATATTGTACCTATTGAAGCAAATTCTATCCAATTTATGAAAATGAAGAACGTCTGGGACTTTTTTGTCTTCCGACAGAAATAGCCGATAATGCGTTCTATAATTTTGGACCAACGAAAAAAACTGTACTTTTCTAATTTTTAATACAGGAATAAAATTATATTATGTAATTGCTATTAATCTGAATTATTTCAAAATATTTAAATCAATCCTAATTAACAAAAATACACCTACCTGTCTATTTAAATTTAACTTTCTTAAGGTGATTGGCAAAAAGAATTCATATTCTATCTACTATCTACTAATTATTTTACGGATAAACGCTTTTTACAAGTTACGTTTTAAAATAATTAAAAAAAAAAAAAGGTTTGGGCATGTACACGAGCGATATGAATAAGAATAATAGTAACATATACAATATTGGATTGAATCATAATTTTTCTTCTTAAAACAAATTATAAAAAAAAAATTCTTCTTCAAAATCAAACTTCTTCGTATCGCCACCGGTCACCCTAACCCTAAGTTTCCAATACCCAGTGATTTTATTAATGTTATATAAAATTTTCTTTACATTTTTTCATCAAATAATGTTAGTAATCACCGGTTTAAAGTAAGTTAAGTCGTCTCTTAACACCCTGTGTATTATCTGCCACATATCTACTATATAACTTACCTGATTGAATTTATTTTGGAAAATTTCCTTTACCTATCAATTATTCCATTAAAAAATGAGTATTGAATCAGAGGGAAAAATTCAACTAAAAGGTTTTTCGAAAACATGGCATTTCATTGATAAAATACCAATTACGACAAACAAAATATTGCGAAAAATAAAACTGCCCCAAAATTGTAATAAGCTGACGACGTAATTATTCTTGACCAAAAATAACTTAAAAAGCAAGTCGACAAAATTATTTAATTCTGAACGTTTTTATCGATAACTCGTAGTGCTTTTGTTGATATTTTAGTCCGTAGGTACTGATGGTAGGTAGATATTAATAATTAAATTTATAAACGCAATAATTCTGCGTATTATTTACTTCAAAATTGTCGTACGGAGTACCTACTTGGAGAATATTAGATAATACGACTTATTTACGTTGACAACCTAGTTGATAGCCTAGTTGATGTAATCTTTATATATAAAACAAAGTCGGGTTAGTTACACCATTTATAACTCAAGAATTACTGGACCGATTTTTATGATCTTTGATTTGTTGGATTTGTCTCCGTCCCGATTAACAGAAATAACAATTAAAACATCGGAAAAAATCACGGGAAAAATAATTATGAAGAAAATAAAAAATTTCATATATTTTGTATGGAACGGTTTTTCAAATAATGTGCATTGGTCGATATAATTTGAATCAATTCGAACAGCTAATAAATTAAACACAACTTATTGATTTTGAGGCGGTACGAAATTTGTCGGGTCAGCTAGTTAATAAATAAAACGTAAAAATATTCGTAAAAAAATAATAAATAATAATAATTAAATTTATAAACGCATTAATTCTGCGTATTATTTACTTCAAAACTGTCGTACGTAGTACCTATTTGGATAATATTAAATAATTCGACTTATTTACGTTGACAACCTAGTTGATAGCCTAGTTGATAGTCATAGATAAATAAATTTTAATTCAAACACGCATTCCTTTAATATCATGAACACATGATCTGATTCGTTATAAATTGTATTTCAAAAGTTTCGTTTGCCGAAATATAATAACAAATAATTTAAAAGAGATGCGAGACATCTCTTTTTAAAAAGAAAAATACCTAGTTATCTTTGGGATTAATTAATGTAGCGGGAAATCTTAACTTATCTTACTAATATTATAAACGCCAAACTTTGTATGGATGTATGTAAGTTTGTTACTCTTTCACGCAAAAACTACTGAATGGATTACAGTGAAACTTTACAATAATATAGCTCATACATCAGAATAACATATAGGCTATAATTTATAAAGCTAGGTATTTATTTTCAACATATTGAAAATAATAATTATTGTTAAATAGAAAATGTCAAAATTTGAGAAAGACATTTTTCAAAACAATGATTGTTAAATCAAAATTCTATTTTAGAAAATATTTAAATTAGTGAATTTATTTGAAGTACTGGCCTAATACTTTTAATCGAATAAAGAATTATAGATATTTTAAATAAACAGGTTAAGAATTTTGGTTCAAACGTAGATGAGACCTAGGAAAAGAAAATAGATTACTCTAAGTACTAATCCTACGCAGACGAAGTCGCGGGCAGAAGTTGGTTTTGAAATAATTCCAATAAAATGTTTCAAAATATCTCATCATATTGGCCTCATTTTGGCCAGTGAACACTCGAGGGTGTTGTAAATTGGTTAAAATGTAAACAGTGGTTAACTTAGAAAAGGAATGCTGCATACCTATTACTTGTTCTATATTTGTATACTAGATATAATATACAATCTGAAAATACTTGCGCAAATCCCAACAGTAGCAAAGCTTTCGAAATGTAAAAATAGATCTAGTCTGTTGAACTGAAGGTTTATTGTTTACCTGTACCTGGGTTTGTAGTATTTGTACCTGTATCGGTATTTACCGTGTGTGTTCAAGTATTTACAAACAAGCCTGGTGACGCTGCTTGCCGTCTTATCCGAGTGGTTTGAACAAACAGAAGAACAAATATCAATTTGTATCCGGATATAGCGCATCAACACCCAGAGATCTTTTAAAATACATCTCGTTTCTTCTACGACATCTTTAACACTGCGGGTGTTGACATCGCATCATTGTCTGTTTATACCTACACTAATCTCTTACTTATATTTATTGCCATTATCATTGACAATACTCAGACGTCGTTCAATTTGATTAATTTTGATTATATTGATTAATTATGTTTTAATTCGATTTCGTTCCATTTGATTTTATCTGATTCAATTTGACCCGATTGTATTTGATTCTTCTTCTTCTTCTCTTGCCCTGTCCGTTTGCCTTTCAACGGACGTTGGCTATCATGTTGGCTATGTGGACTTTGCTTACTGCGGCCCGGAACAGCTCTACAGTAGACTGGCCAAACCACTGTCTCAGGTTTTTTAGCCATGATGTGCCCTTTCTTCCAGACTTCTAGGGCCCCGTCTTCCGGCAATCTTTCCCTGCATTATGAGATGCAAGATCTCGTACTTCTCCGGATGTCTCATCACGTGTCCTAGATATCGAAGTTATTGGATTTTTATTGTTTTAATTACTTATTTTTCTTTATTTATCCGAACCATAACATCTTCATTCGTAACTCTGTCCTTCGATCATTTCCAGCTTATTTTGATTCAATTCGATGTAATTCTACAAAAATCATTAATTTCGATTGAATTCATTTTGGCCTTCATACGATTACCCGTAACGCTTATGCGCGAACCAGGGGACTAGTCCACATATCGATATTTTATCGATTTAAAATTCATTTCAACGCTTGTCACCACAGATCAAATAATATTCAGTCGTCAGTGCTTGTCACGTACCCCTCCAATAACCCCGGGCGGTTGCTACGCCACTGTCTAAAATATTTCTCTCTGAAACCATTCGATTTAGCCAATAACTGTAACTTCTGACCCCTATCTCATTAAATTAAGTTTGAAGTGGCAAATAAAAGATATCCGAGTTCCCGCTGGGGTCTGTATAAAAGATACCTATGCAGCAGGGCTGTAGCCGGAAGCTGATTTTTATTTCATACTCCACAGCTTATTTCTACCATTCGGCTGATCAGGAAACAATTTTTTTGTTATGCTCGTTTTATGGCCAGCTGTAAACCCACTCGATGTGGAAACAGGGTGGAAGAAATGTTTCAAGTTAGCCAATGACGAACATAGTTGTAGGCAAATAGCTGAGTTGAAAATAGTACTCACACGGATGCAGTGCTTACATGCAGCCTGTTTCAAATTCGTAATTTGACTAAAAAAAATATTTTCTAGTGAAAATTAAAGAATTTTATTTCTTTTTAAGACGCTGTAAAACTTTAGATTAATAATGAATGTATTCTTAAAAATCATTGTGCATTCTTTTAATTTATTTTCTTATGTTTTGTTACTACTATATTTTTTTTAGTGACAAAGGTTACCGGTTAAGAGTACCCTTCCAATATTTTTTTATTAATTCCCCCTAAATTCACAAATAATTCACAGATTTTTAAAGGATACTTACGATAAAGTCATGAAAACCATTTTCTGTGAAAATCAAGGAAAACTCTTATTTTCTTCGAGATATTCAAAAAGCAGATTTAAAACAAAAGTTATTAAATATTAAATTTTTTCAATAAGGTAGCTATTTAAGAGCATGGGACAGAGTGTTTAAAAAAATCTAACATCAATTTATTTTCTTTTATTTTTTATTTAATGTAAAAAATTATTTTCATTAATTTTTTTGCATTTTGAATTTCTGTTGCTTTCAAGTAATAATAATAATGAAATGCAGGTGGTTAACGTTTATAAATAACCATTTTAACATTTGTCAATATTTTAACATTTTTAAGACCGTGTATTTTTTTAGAAGTGGGCACGTATGAGATTCAAAGGTCAAAAAGGCGCAATAAATAGTAAAATAAAAATATATTCGATTTCCACTTAATTTTATATCATAGATTTGTGGGTTTCTACTGTAAAAGTTTTTTTTTTGTAAAATTGTAGACCTGGGTATAAAAAAATGGAAAATGTAAGGTGTAAGATCATTTATTTTTTTAGAAGACCGATAAAATAAAATATTATTCTGCCTACTGAGACTCTGATGAGGTGGAGACTGAGATGGAGCCCTCTGGAGACGAAAAACGGTCAAATATCCTCCATGAACGACTGCTTGCATATTATATTGTTGTGTTAAAAAAAATTTTACACCTTTTCCGTATAATATTTTTTCTTTTCTGTTCTTATTTTATGAAGGTCTCCCATTTAATTTTAAATCATTGATGTGTAGGTAACGACTATAGAAGTTATTTTTTAGATCAAACGGTAGATCTAAACAAAAAATTGTGGACTAAAGTATCTTTTAAAGATCAGTGATTCATTTTTTTGTTGCTTGTGCAATGATTAAGGATAAAGCTAGCAGAGGATTTGACGACCCTTGGATGGGAACCAATAATTAAAATATATCTTTCCTTTGTATTTTCTCAGATGGTCAAGTCCTTCCGTTGACCAGGCGACAAAGGGTGTACCCGAATGGTACATTGGTCGTGGAGCAAGCGCAGAGGGCTGAGGACGCTGGGACCTACACGTGCCAAGCTACCAGTAGGCAGAAGTTATCTGCGAGAAGGGACATAGAAGTACAGGTTATCGGTAAGTAACATAACGTATATTATGCTCAGATGGTCAACTTATTCCACTGGCGATATAATTCTTTACTTTAGAAAGCTTATTGTAAAAATGGTTTTAGTCCATGATATCAAGATTTTTCTCACTTAAATAATTTAACCGATTGTCAATAGATGTCTCTATTCTCGTTATGATTTATCAATAGAGCGAAAGTATTAACCTGTTTTTCAATCTGGAGCCATTTTCATTTTTTCAGTGGGTAGATACAATCAAATTTACTTCTTCTAATTTTCGTACTCTGAGCAAATAACAGTTTGAGACCAAGGCGTCCTTCTGTAATATTATTATATTTTAATTGATTGGAGAATAAAAGTGATCGACCTCGTATAAGAGTACTCTTTATTTAACAATAGTATTTTTCTAGATTTCCATACGAATAACCTGACGATATTTGAAAATATCTTACTGCCATCACACTAAGGCGGTTGCCTAATAGGCCGGCAAGGAATCAATATAAAGATCCTGCGCAGAAAAGTAAAACTAGCTAAAGTGAGATAACGTTTTGCAGCGCAATCCACTATGGAGCTTTTCTCCACAGGGTCTTACAACACTTTATGTCGTGATGCTAAATCCAAGGATTTGAACACACGATGCCCGGAAGGGATCCCTAAGTGTTGCCAACTCAGCCTCTGACCGACAATTACTACGTTACTTAGTTTAATTGTGCTAGAACTAATTTATGGGTAATTAAAAGGCTTAAATTATCAGATTAGTTTATTAAAGATATTCCATTGTACGGGGGACGATATATTATTTGAATAAACCCAAAAGTTTAAGTCATCGAAAAATCAAACAACCAAACAGTAAAAATAAAAACAAAATAACCAAACAAACGATAAATTAAACAAACAAAGAATATGAAAATCAACTTTATAAAAAACTAGTAGCAGCTCGTGACTTTTGAGTGTGCTAGAGAGGTAAGATTGGATAAAACGATATTAGGGATGTTGTCGTAGCAGAAATTTTTGTGAGAAGATTTTCCATCAATCTGGTACTGTATCCCACCTAACCCAATTATTCCTGAACATCTATAAACAAAAAAATTACTCACAAGTATATATATTGCCAAACCATCATTTACTAACTTCCCCTTGAATAACCTACCACTAAACCGTAAGACTAACACTTGATATTGAAATAATTTGATTTGTTTCAGTGCCGCCTAAAATAATGCCCATTCAAGCGATGACCAATCTCCTCCGCGAGGGCATGCGCGCTGCCATCTCCTGCCAGATCCTGGAGGGCGACCTCCCGGTGACCTTCATCTGGGAGAAGGACGGAGTCCCGCTGAACACGGACAGCCCGCAGCATCCTGCCTCCACCTCACAGCAGCCGCTGGCTATCGCCAATCGCCTGGACGAGTTCTCCACGAGGCTGGTCATCGAGCTCATTACTTCTTCACATACGGGGAACTATACATGCGTGGCGAGTAACGCGGCAGGAGTTGAGAGGTTCACGGTACCGCTCACCGTCAACGGTAATAAATTTACTTCAATAATTCTAATTTCTTGTATTTCTTGGGCATTAACTATGTAACAATTTCTAGACATTTTGTTTTGAAGAGTTTTAATTTTCAATGTACTATCGTTACTTAAATTTTAATTTTTCTGCTACCGGTTTCGACACATCCGTGTCATTCACTAGCAAACTTAAAACTAAACTTAAAATTTAAAACAAGTACAGAAATGAATTAGATGTTATTAGGTGGGGGTGGTGGGAGGGGTGATTTTGGGGGAAGGGGAGTTTCTATTCTAATTTCGGTTGTGGGTCTGTCTGCGAGTGGTTTTTCATTGGTTGGAATTGAAGTGACATTTTTAAAATTTTAACTGATTGTGTAAAGAATTGAGACAACCGAAATTCAAACAAAATACCTATATGTAATATAATATTTTCGCAGATAATTATCTAAATTCTCATTTTTCGTATTGGAACAGATGTTGTGTCGCATTTTATAAGTTTACAGTAACAATTCTTTCAGATTTTGGTAGTTTATACAACTATTGTTACTAATAATATTATTTTGTAATTAAAACTCGTAAACAAATAATGATTTTTAAAAAATTATATATATATATTATTATTGGTGGCCACCGGTGGGCCTACGGCCAATTAAAGGGTAATGAATTCAGATAGACGAAGAAGTACCAACCTATAAATTAGTTCATTTTTGTGAATATTTTTTTTTGATAATTCTCCTCTGCAGCCGTTATTATTGTTCTGGTTCTATTATGTTATTTACATAGACGTCCAGCTTCAAAAATCCTACATTTATAATATCTGCTAATAGCATTTATAAGGTATCTGCAACATGATTTTCCGCCTCAGCCTTTCAAAAATAACTTTTGTCAATTTTCTATTTAATAAAATCAATACATGTAAAAATATCTTTTTGTTGACAAATTAGAGAGACGACCAGAAATTTAATTAAATCTTTCGATTGAAAACTGTAAATAAACTTGAAAAATCACGAAATATTTCAAAATTTTAAACAAATGAAACACACATTTCAAATACGGATAGAATTATTAATTGAAAAAATAAAATAATTTTCTGATTACGGATAGGTTCATGGGGTGAGGTTTTTCCGGGTCTTGGCGGCGGATGCGTCTGCCCACCAATTTGCCCAACAAATTTTTCAAATGTTAATTAAATATTTTTTTAAAACTACTCTCTCACTAATCCAAATATTTAATCAAATACCTCTCATTTTTATACCAATTTTAAAGTATTTTTTAATTTAAAAATAGATTTAACTAAGTGCTCAAGTATCGGAAATTTTCACAATCTGGGACACTGCGATCTTAATAAGATTAAAAATATATTATTTTATTTAAATTTAGAAGTTTGATGATAAGTTTTAAAAAAATCTTGTCCGCCTTTCTGAAATTTTTTTTTTTTTTATTAATTATAAATATATTTTTTTTAATTAGACAGAATATTTCTGCTAAAACATTATTTAAAATGCCAGGGTAGTTTGACGACCTTCGTGGCCGAGCGGTGATGTCCTTGACTCCGGATCCGGAGGTTGCGGGTTCGAAACATAAGCAAATTTTTATCATTCAATCATTGAAGAAGAGACAATGCTAATAAATCTAAACGAAACATGAAACAGAATAAGTCAAATAAAATCAAATAAAGTAATGGTCGTCACTGGGAATGGAACCCAGGATCTCTGCCTTTCCGTGACAACGCCCCTAACCATTAGGTCAATTAAATAATTAATTTTATTTAACTTGTTATTCATTTATTTGAGTTTTTTTAATTAAATATTGTATGGCATAGTTTTGTTGGCGACACGCTTGAATGCGGGAATTTCTCAGTATTGCCCCGGCAGGAAATCGCAATTTACAATCATAACGTTACTTGTAAATATCTTAGCCGTGTTGATCTTTGTCCCCTGGGATTGGGGTAAATCAGAACACCGGCAAAAATTAACGTGATAAAATATTATGTTGGTTTAGGTGAGGTTATAGTTTTCTTTTGAGATTTTTCAGAGATCTTCTTCAAACAGCTATTCCGCATTTTTGTATGTTTTACTGCGTCTTCTAATGTATCTTTATTGATTACCAGTGGCCCCAAAATGGACGGTAGAGCCAACAGACGCCAGTGCTGCAGCAGGGCAGGATCTGTCTCTTCACTGCGGGGCATCTGGTCATCCGGAACCCACCATCACCTGGAGGAAGGCCGTGGGTATGTTAAAATCGATGGAACTTTTACTTATTTTTAATTTAAATGCGCCATGGGCGTAAAATAATGAATATATTATAATATTAGGGTGAGAATTACCGGAAAACTAATATATTCCTATCCCAAGATATTTGGTTTAAAATAAATCGCTGATCGGGAAGAAAAACGATACAATTAAAAGTTCACATTAATAAAAGTAATAAAAGCTATATCAAAGGCAAAATTTTATCATTCGTGTAGTTTTCGGAGTAAGATCGATTTATCAAACAGAGATCTGAGGTCACTAAAGATAATTTTGTTCATAAACTTATGTTTATCAATTTCTCAGTAAAAACATCTGAATAACTAGTATTTCACTTCAATTTTTAATATGAAATATGGTTTATTTGTATGAAAGAAAAACGTCATGTTTCTAATTGGGCCAGTTTTGGTAAAAACATAACATAAATAAAATAAAAATAAAAAAATAAAATAAATTGGGGTTTTTTGCACTTTTAGTTCTCTGTTGCGAGATGTGACGTTATTCTTGACAGCGTAGTCAAGAAAAAGCGACGCCCTCTACCAACCGCAACGTTAATAAATTTTAATATTTTTTCCATAAGTAAATAATATTATTAGTCTTCTCCTTCTTCCCTGCACTGTCCCTAGGTAAGTAACACTAATTGCCTAGGTAAGATGTTGGGGTCGGCTTTTCTCATTCTCAGGTTATAGCTTGTTAGGTTCTGGGTATCGCTTTCATCCAAACAGTTTTTATGTAGAATTTTGGTGCATTAAGGGTATACCCGGCGGTGATGTTTTTATACAAACGTATTCCCTATTTATCTATCTGGATTTTAACCCTAGACAAAATATTGTTTTTACATAAAATAGATATCAACTACTAGCGTGTTGGTATTTTTTGTTTTTTTTTATAAGTTACTTTTTATAGAAGTTATGACCTTCCAAAAATCAATAAAATTGACTTGTTTAAACGCCGTCAAAAGACGTTCAGTATACAAACTAGACAATGTTTTTTAAAAAAAGCAAAACGTACAGACATAGAATAATTTTTTCTTATGTAGTTCGTAAAAAAAATTGAAAATCAGTCCACTTTTCGAGGAGAAAAGTGGGGAATACAAAACCTCCATTTTAGTTAGGTGTCAGTGCATTGTCCCTTTCGCTCAATATCCGGTGGAGTAAGAGCAACAGTGACAGCAACAATTTAGTAAAATCTATATATTTCTAATTTCTCCACCACCGTGTTTCATCTTAAGTCATCCAGGAGTTTTTGGTCTTCCTCTAGATGACTGTCGTTAAATAATATTAAATATATGATTATATAAATAGTATTATTAGTATTTCATCAATAACTTAAAATTCGTATTTTAGAAATTGTTTCGTTTTTATCCCAGACCAGCAATATATTATTATGTAAAATTCAAATAAATTCATAAGTTAAATTAGGCATTACTATTCAATTCAAGTAGCATCTGTTTCTTACGTTGAATAATGAGGTATCAAGTAGCGTATTCCTGGAACGAATTAAATCGGAAGCCATCTATCAGAATAAGTGCCATTTACTTCTTAGAGACAATTTATAGCCATTCAGTCCTCCATTTTCTTTAGACAAGAGAGCTCGAGTCCAACAAGAGAAAGTTTCTACTTAACTTCGTGTAATTATTCACTTTTAAAATCGTTGAACCACGCCATTAATGGCAGTAATAATTACTTAAACTGTCTCTAATAATGAGACTGTTGGTGCCTAGCAATTATTCCATTTGTACCTTTCCAAATATAATTCTACCCACAAAATACCCATCCCGGAAAATGCCGACTGAGTTACAATAAAATATCACAGTATTTGTCAGTTGAAATTAACACCTCTTCCTATCAACATACTTGTTGATTACAGAGCTAATATTCGACCGTGTCGAAAACTTATAGAAGTGTAAACCGTGAGCAAGTGAGTTCAATTTGGAAGTGAGAACCAGCGGATATTGAAAAGCTAAAAGGAAGAAAAGCGGAAAGTCGGCAATCCTGTCTTACTCATTTTCCTTCCACTTTGCGGGAACCGATTTTTGTACCCAACAGAGACAAGTTGACGAAATCACTTGCGGATCTACGCAGCAGGGTCTATTGGGGTCAAACCATTTTATTTCATCAATTGAATATAAAGATACTGCCGTCATAAGCAAAAACGCAGGTGGATATTTTCAATTGTCACATTCTGTTTACGTGACCTTTCGCGTTTATATACCAATTATATTAAAAAAATACATCAGAAAGTGATAATTGAAAATTTCCAGCTCCACTTTTGCTTATGACGGCAGTATGTCATCTACCCCAAAACCAAGCATATTATGTAAATTTCAAACATTATTTTATCAGTGCCATCTAACGACAAACAGCATAGGTCGGGAGTATACATGTTATGTTTACGTACAATACGTGTATTATATTATGTAATTTAAATAGGTATATTCCTAGAGACTGTATTTTCAAATCATAGTTTATGATCGTCAATATGCGTACTCTATTGACTTTTTACAATACCTTACTAATACATTTTTTTTTTAAATTTTACACGTTTATAAGTAAGAGGGTGTGTATCCAGGATGTTAAGGGACTAACTTGACTTACTTTAACCAGTGGTTTGTGACATTTTTTGGAGTGACAAATGTTAATGAAATTTTGATCTCCACGACATGTTAATAACAATAAAAAAATAATTAATGTTGTTATTCAATGTCTTTTCTCTTTAGGCGATACCCCCGGCGAATATAAGGAGTTTCTGTTCGAGCCCAACGTGTCCCTGTACCCCAACGGCTCGCTAGTGTTCACCAGGATCAGCAAGGACAGCGAGAGCCACTATCTCTGTGAGGCGAGGAACAACATCGGCAGCGGAGTCAGTAAGCTGATCTTTCTCAAAGTTAATGGTAAGTCCCTTAATTAAAAAAAAAAAAAAATTATTATTAAACAGTAAAAAAGAAAAAGTAAACCTCGCATCCAGAATCCTGTGTTTCTAATTTACTCTTATTTTTAATACATCAAAAAAACTGTATTTCCTTACAGTACAATGGTATTTAAATGCCTGCCTACTGTATGCAACAATTTTTTTTAAATTTCAAATAAGTACATTCCAATTTTTTCAACGAAAACGTCAACATCTCAACAAACAGTCTTTTTTAAAACTTTCTTCAGGCATTTAGGTACCCGTAATATTGAAAAAAAGATGCTAATAAGAAATTTCAAATAAACACGCGAATTCTCATTAGAAAAAATAATATTTACTGAACCATTAAGATGATAGACTTCGCTTTTCGGCCCATACAAAAAGGACGCTCGGGAAAAAACACTTTTCTACATCGAAAATTGCACAAAATGAATATATTTTTTTATATTGCCTTCTAGAGGGTGAAAACTATGTCGGTATGTTTTCGAAGTTTCAATGCGTTTCGTATTAACGTAAACATTCACTGTCAAACATGTACGATTTATCAAAAAATATTATTTAAGGAAAAAGTGCTGCTAACTCAACTCTCATAAAGAATTATAAAATTATAAAAAGCTACCGACGTAGCTTCTTCTTTCTAAAAAATATATATTTTTTTAAATTTCAATTTCGTGAAAGTTTCGGTGTAGAAAAGTGTATTCTCCATAAACCCCTTTTCGAGCGATTTCTGTAGGTAAATTTGAGCGTTGTCTCATTCGCACATTTCGCATTCGCATGTATTGTAAGTGTGCGTGAGCTTTTTGTGAGCGGGACAGAATGACAGACGCGGGTGTTCCGCGTGTGGTTCAAAGTCTAGCCTCTTAAAACAGCCGCCGCCTTGAAACTGAAACGGAACGTACTAACAAATTTAAGTAACTTTTCTAGGCTCAGTCAACAATCATACAGAACATTTTCGGTCCTCCAGTAATCGGAAATTATTTTGGAAAAAAATGGATTAGGTTCAATGGTTTATGCGTATTGTTACAAACACAGAATAAAGAAGAAATTTTATAACATTTTATAAAAGCAATTTATGCGTACTTCTAGATCCAAAGTTTTACCGTTCTTTGCATAAATTTCAAATTTAAAAAAATTGATTTCTCAGTGCAAATTCAAAATCAAATGGAATTGAGAATTCGATGTCAGATAGTGTAAGACATAATACAGAGTACGCAATGTTGAATGCCTGTACCGATTTAAGTCAAAACGCAAGTCAGTGGCGACATTAGTTTCCATTAAAAATCTACATGGAAGGCATATCTATTTGAAGGTGTGTATTTTCTATTTAGTTTAGGTAAACAATGATATGGATAGAACATTGTCGAACCCTGAGTATTATCGGGAATCATCTTTATATATAAAAATCTCGTGTCACAATGTTCGTCCGGGGTAAACTCCGAAACTACTTTTTAACTTAACCGATTTTGATGAAATTTGGCTTACTGTGTGTAATTTGGTCCAACTTAAAAAATATGGTAGTTTTTATATCGATTATTGACCACAATATTTATTATTGTGAAATAAATGGTTTTTATGGGAGAATTATTTGAAATTATTTGTAAGTTCCATAAGTTTCTGACAGATGGCAGTGTGAGTTAATTTATTTACAAAACACTTGGTTATCTAGGTTAGGTAACCATCCAGTAGATGGGGTTGTGTTTCGTTAGCCACAGCAACGCATAGTTAGTTTTGCATTAAAAAAACTTAGGTTGGATTGAATGGCTCATGTACAAATTCAAGAACTATGCTTATTGTCGATTAAGAGGTACCCTATAGGTGATTTTCTCACGAAAATGACGCTATATATATATACATTTATAATCTCAACATAACCAAGTGATCTTCAGTGTCCTTTATCATGAATCCACTTTTGTAAAGAACACTATGTTTTCAAAAATTGTTTTCCACTTGTCACTCTTAACCCACGTTATGGGTACAAAACATAATTCGTTATTAAATATTCCTACCTTACTTCTTACAGTGAACATCTTCACTTCACCCATTCCAGCCATTGAATCTATAACTTTTGACTGATTCGTAAAAATAAATATAAAATAAAAAAACGCCACAAACGTATTATGTAAGCCTTATGCATATGAATGTAAAACCTTCTACGCTCGGAGACTAAACTTTTTGGCGAAGAAGTTGGCACACGGCCAGTCAAAACACTGGGAACTTTTTATCAGTCAATATTTGTCTAGTTTACAGTTCATAATATGACGCTATAGTTCGTATTTATGTTCTGGTTCAAACAAGTAAACAATTATGATTTCAGATTTTCACGACCAAAAGTATTTTTGTTTTTTATTATTGGGATGTTATGCCGTGTTACGCTAACTCCTTTTTTAGCCGACGTTTCGGACAACGTTACAGTGTGAAACGTCGGCTAATGAAGGAGTTAGCGTAACACGGCATAACATCCCAATATTAAACAACGACAAAAAAGCAAACAATTGTTGAAGTGCCAAGTTGACCAAGTCAATTTTTTTAGTTCGCTTCATATGCATATTTTTGTCAACCGTTGATCAAATAAGATTTTTAAATGATGCATGATCATTTTAAAACTGAATTAGGAACATTCACGAAGAAAAATCTTATATTCGTAAAAACGGTTAAAAATGGGACTGAAGTTCGTACGAACAAATTAACAGGGTTTCAATGTTTATTGGCAGGAACATGTAAGAATAATTTGTTGGTATAGGTAATTTCGTACGTATACCAACAAATTATTCTTACATTTTCCCGCCTATAAACATTGAAACACTGTTAATTTGTTCGTAAGTAATTTCGCCACCAATTACACCAATAATTTATTCTTACATTTTCCCGCCAATAAACATTGAAACAATATTAATTTGTTCGTAAGAATAAATTAATATTGAATTCGTAAGAAAAAGCTATCAGTCCCATTTATAACCGTTTTTACGAATAAAATGATTGTATTTTAGAATAACATTTTTCTCCGTGTACTTTGTAGGTAACTTATGATACTGGAATTTTTAGTATCAGTGTACCATGTAAAAACTGTCTTCAAAATTGTACGCTTTTCAGATTCCATACAAAATCAGGATGTCGAACATGAATGCATTGCCGAGACACTCTTTTAGTGAATGGTTACTTCTACTTTCAAAACGTCCCTTACGGTGCTAGAAAATTCAGTGCTCCGTACTATGTCCGGTGCTGTGTACACGGTACACACATTACACATTCAGAATTTTGCAATTTTTTTACGTTGAATAATAATTAATAATGAATAATTACGTAAACCCCATACCCCTCTTGCTCAATACTGCACCACCCGATAAGTTATCAATGTACGCAAACATAACGATTTTTTTCTCTGTTTTTCGACGATATATTTTTTTCGGTTGCGTTAGATAAATACATATAAGTGATTGCTAAGGAACGCCTTAACCTATGAAATCTGTTTATTATGTTTACAGAGGTATTTAAATCATTATAGACATGTCAATCAGTTTATAGTGAATACGTCTTAGGAATTAATTCAGATTGTTTTCAATGCAATCGTAATGGATTTTAAAGTTAGGGGACCAAGTAAGAGAATTATATTCGACCTGACTTCGAACTACAGAAGAATTTAAGATTTTTGATTTTAAAATATTATGTCGTTACGGAGAATGAAACTAAGCATTTTTAATCCTTTATTAATAACTGCATAAAATTTTATAGTCTTCGACAAAAAAATATATGAGTCTAATATTTACGCACAGTTGAAGTCAAACTTCTTTGATTGTTGTGGTGGGTATTACTAAAACGGTACAATTTCTGCCATCTGTGTGTGTTTTTATTTTTAAAGGGTTCTCGCCTTCACTTTAAAAATAAAAATAAACACAGATGGAGGTAATTTTACCCCATATCCGAACGTCATTTCCGTTTGAAAACGTCATGTCCGTCCGAAAAACATCTGAATTACTCGTCATATCGCGCCTAAAGATGTTTTACTTCAAAATAACCCTTTTTTAATTTCCGAACACGAAGCATCCGATGTCATCTAAGCTTCAGGTGATTTAGTAAAAAGGTCAATCGCTCCACAGTATTGTTAACAACATTTTGACAAAGTGCCGCAATGCTTCCACCTTTTACTAGCCTTAAAAAGACAGACAAGGAGCATATGAATTATTCAGCGTTTGGTATCGCATCGTCTCTAGGTCGGTTAACCGAGAGTGGCGGTCGATCGAGGAAGGTAAATTAATTAATTTCTGTTTTTCGTGTTGTTGAATAGTTTTGCTTTAATTAATTTTTCAAATGTTTTCAAATTTTATCGCGGTGTTTCTGTGTAAATTCAGAAAATAATGTTTTTTTTATAGCTGAATCAATAGTTGTTGGACTGTTGGAAATGTAGTGCTTAATTAACCTGCCAACAGAGAATATACAAGCCTTCCAAAATATCAAATCAAGAAATTACAATCCGTTTTCAATGCTGCGGCAAGACTTATCAATATCACCGGCGTATCTAAATATTATTCCCATATTTCAGTGCATCTCAAAAATCTTCACTGGCTCAAATGCTTTGAAAGAATCCAGTTGAAGCTCTGCTGGATGGTATTTAAGTCCCTAAATGGAATGGCTCCTGCTTACTTATCGGAAATGTGTATTTCAGAAAATTCCAATTCCCGACAGTCAACTCTTATACTATCTACACACCATGCTGCGAACAGCAGCTTTTGGCAGCTGGCTAAAAATCGAAGGTTGGAGAATGTCTCCCGTCTCTTTTTTTCCCATGCGAACCCGTAACACTCTGTTTCACGTTGACTGCAAATTGGAAAAAACCGTCTGCCGTTAGTACCAACCGAGGAAATAAGATGGTGATATTGAATTTGTTGTGTTAATAAAAGAGACAGAAGACAACGTGAAACAGAATGTTACGGGTTCGCACGAGGAAAAGGGAGACAGGAGACAATAACCAGCTGCTAACAGCCGCCTGTTCGCACCACCGTGTGTAGAGCCCATTTGGTCAGCGGCGTCATCAGCAATCAGAAGGTTGAAGGAGCCAAAGCGCTCACCAAATACTAAGTTCGGTGAGCGGACCTAAAGGAAGTGCTTTCGGAGTGTCAGGACCTAAAGCTTGGAACGGACTACCACATGATTTAAGAATGATCACAAACTCGAAAAATCTAGAGCTACACTTAAAACTCACCTTTTTAGACAGTCGTATCCATACAGCAAAAAAACCAAAACCATTACCTTCACCTCCTCAGCCCGCGAAATAGTAAATAACTAATTGCATAAAAATGTTAACAAATTCTCATTTGTTAGTAATTTGTACACCTAATTTCATACAAATTCTCCAGTCCTAAAGAGTCCTAAATTCTAAAGCCTTTCAAAATAACTTCAATTTATTAACTCCATTTTTGGCAGTAATCTTCTTATAAATGTAATATGAAAAGTGATGGTGTAGCAAATGTAAAATTATGCAATGTCCAATGTTTTAAATATATGTAGTGTCCTCCGCGTGCAAAGTCGTATCTCCTCCAAGCATAAACTTTCTAATTAAAGTGTGTTTATCCGGAGTGACCTGCCAGGTAAGTATGTTTTCTGTATCTTTTCGTAAATAATAGTTCTAGATAGAGCCGAAGAAGTCATAATAAAATGTACAGCGCCGTTGATGTGATTGCTCACAAAAACGGCGCTCTACAAATTATCCTATTATTTTTATAATTATTAATATAGTTTGTCTATTTGTGTAATGCTATTTATTATTCACGGAATATTCATAGCTTTGAATAAAATATAAATAACAAAACAAACAAAAACAAAATTATGCAAATTGTAATTCGAAATCAGAATAGAGAGTTCAATGCGGGGTTGAAAATATATTATCGGTAATGATATTAAAATAATTTTATACTTAAACATAATATCTAAATATACGATATATCATATTAAAAAGTGATGTTTATTTTTGAAGTGAAATTGGATGTTTTAAATACAGTTTAAATAAGAATTTTAAATACCTCCCTAGAGTTGATGTTACTGAAAATACTGAATAAATGCATAGTGAAACGATATTTTTAACGACTAACAATATTTTTCATTAATGGTCAGAGATGCTCACCAAACCAGGGGGTAGGACGTACGAGAGAGACCATTTGTCCTCTCTAGCCGGACTCTCTCGAACCCAATGCCTTTCCTCGCAGTGAGAAGGATGAATTCATACGTCACTCCTAGACACACTTACCCCAGATCTGATCTCAGAACTTCATATATTCCACTCCCTTTAAAAGACTTTTTGCACGGCATCCCCAAATATGACATAGGCCCTGATGGAAATTATTTTCTTCAGGGCCTCCTATGTGGACAAATTCAAAATACAACAATGCGACTTGACGGTGCCAAAATTCCAGTAAAGAACACGAAGTAACGGAATCTCCCATAAAAAACAAAGACTACTAAATTCTATATGTCATTGATTGTATCTGCATATTATATCGTTATTTATATTATTATTTTTTAATTGATCTTTATTAATTTTATTACAATTGGTGATGTGCTATGACTGTCCCACCAGGAACTGTGTTTAAAGCAAGCCCGGTTTGTAACAGAATTGTAAATAACATAATGTTGATTAAAATAAAAGGCAATCAGCATTGGACCTTGTGAAATGCTTACGTTTTGATGTCAGATCTCTCTTGGCTGATGATCCAAGACTTGTGTCTGATTTATGTACGTACGTAAGTTATGTTCTGTCTAATGGCCATTGGAGTGCATTCCATAGCTTTGTTGCAAAGTATCTAAAATTTATTTGGTAAAAATTGTTTTATAATTTAATAAACACGAAATATTATTAATATGAATATAAAATAAATATAAAAAATAAATATTATATTGCAATATGGTATTATTGGTTGGGGAGGGACTTATAATATTATTTTAAATCCACTCAAAATTGTTCAAAGATTGATAATTAAAGTAATTTTGAAAAAACCATCCAAATTTTCTACTGAAATTCTCTTTTCAATATTCAATGTACCTACAATAGACAAAATATATAAAAAATATTCAATACTACAAATTTACAAAGAAGTACAGTTAAATAACTTACCATTCCATTCATCAGCAAGATATCAGAATACTATCAAAATCCCTAAATTTAGTACAAAGCACACACAAAATACTTATCTCTATCAAGGTATAACATATTATAACAAACTACCATTATATCTGAAAGTTATCGAAAATATTCGGGAATTTCAGCAAAAATTAAATAAAACCTAAAACCACTATAAGAGTCCATATCTCACTATTATTATTATTTCTTTGAAATCCTTTATTGATAAATCTTGCGTTTTGTTAATTATCCCTTGTTTTTTGCCATATTGTATTATTTACTTTCACACATGATATTATATAATTGAACTAAAATTCCCTCACCAAACACAAGAGCCTTGTCTCTTTATGGTGAGGAAAAGCTATTCTTTTCCACTATTCTCCACTGTATAAAATTGTGTATTTATTGTAAAAAAACCTTTAAATATAAAATTTAAAAAAAAATTTAAATGTATATTTATTTCATGTTCGTAATAAGCATTAACTTTGTGGCTCGCCATAATTTACAATAAAATATATAAATTTGTTTTAGACCACTTTAATTTTAATTACACTCTACCGGTTTCGGAAGAATCCTTCCTTCGTCAGGAGAATATTAAAACTTTAAAGTTTTAATATTCTCCTGACGAAGGAAGGATTCTTCCGTTGGTAAACTTTAAAGTTTTAATATTCTCCTGACGAAGGAAGGATTCTTCCGAAACCGGTAGAGTGTAATTAAAATTAAAGTGGTCTAAAACAAATTTATATATTTTATTGTATATTTATTTATTTTAATAACTTGATGAGTAATAATATATCGATGGTAAAACCTCAAATTACAATATTCAAAATCAAAATGAAAAAAATATTTATTTATTTATTTGAGACACAAACAGGATATTTATAGAACATTCATGTTGGTAATATAAAACAAAATTAAATACAAATATAAATATCCCTAGACTAATGTGTCTGCAGTAATCATATTTTCATGTACCCAGAAGCAAACACAAAAAACAATGTCAGTATTTTTAAACTTAACTATAAAAAACTTAATTATAATAATTAAAAAATCTAACAAAAAGAAGAGTAAGATGGCTGCTGTCGTAAAAATGTCGGAACGTATTAAACGGCCAAAAACCAGCAGCCAATGTCAGCCGTTTGGGTAGAATTCTCGAAAAGGCACACTTGGAGCGCGCGGGCACACTTCACATGCCGTCTCTCTAATATCCATACTCTTAGGGTAGACCCCATTTCTTCCAGCTAACTACATACATGTTTTATTACAATGTTTATATATACTAAAAAAATACAAATATACCAATATTAACCCATTAAATCATAAATTAAATCATTGAAGGCAATATTCGCGGCTCTCAAGCGATAATTTAAAACAGAAAAATCAGAAAAAGATTTGGTTGCATCTGCTCTAACCACTGAGCTAATTAGTCCCCTTTCCCTTCGGTCATATTTAACTGTACCTTAGAACCACCAACATTTTCTTCATTTTCTTAACGCGTGTTTTTATTGGCTGCTATCTTTATTATTTTTTCACAATTACCGTTTTTTTTTCGATATTTTAATCCAAATAAATTCGTAGACGATTATAATGGTATGTTGTAGTTCTTTCACAAGACACATTTAAAAGTTTTCGGGAGGAATTGAGATAGGTATTCATTTATTTCATTACAACGTTTCTTTACTATGGCATCAACGAAGTCTATGACATAAATACTTTATTATTTTAATTTTCTCTTTAGGTTATAATCAGAATTTCTTGGAAAACGTGTGAAAATATGTTAAAAGAACGACTCTGTTTATATTACTCAAAAATAAGTGTTTGTCAGAAATAAAAATTCTTTCTCGTTTTATCGAGTCGCGATGAGTAATGGTTGTTGTTCATTTTAATTTACTTTTTTAAACGGTAAACAATTCTAGAGAAACGTGCTCTATATTATAATTTTGTGAATTTCCTGAAATTGGAAGCAAAAGAAATAAAAACAATATTTTCTTAATATTTATTATTACTACAATGGTAACTAAAAAGTTGCTTATTCAAACTGTCGCGTGATGTAGGTTGTCTATATAAATATAATAACACGTTTCTCTTCCATATCTTTATTTTTAATTGTTTTTGGAATCTATTTATCAATGCTCTCATAATTCCCCCTCAGCAAAGGCGCTCTCAGAGAGGCGCACATTATCAAATAATGTGAAGAAAAAAGAGATTTTGTAACAAATAAAAAAAAAAAAATAACAAAATCACAAACACCCCAAAAACAAAAACGAAAAAAAAAAATTAAATAAATAAAAATCACAAATTGCACATTGTCCACCCGGTACCGCTGCCACTGGGATCTCAAATGAAATTTGAAAAGAAAGATGGAGAGATTATAACAGTTATTGTCAATAAAATGTCTCAAGTGTAAAACGACTGTATATTATATGCACGGGAAAGTGATATGTTTTATTCACAGTATGGACCTTCGTAAACGGAAAATATTTTATTGAAGAAATACTAATAATCCAAACGAAAATATGAAAAAGAACATGACACAGAAAAATAAAAGATAACTGGAACTGGGAAAAATAAACGCAACTAGGACTCGAACCCAGAACCTCCCATCTTACCGGGACGAACGCCTCTACCAATTCGGCTATTGAGACCTCTTATTTTCAGCTCTAAATCTTTAAAATCAAACTACTTGCCTATAAAAAAAATGCAGTGCGCTATCGTATTACATTAATCTTAATTTCGTTATTGTCAAATGTTCAAGAAGAAAAAAGGGTCACTTAATAATTTCTCTATTGTGATGCCATTTACAATCATAACATAAGAAATAATTTGTTCTATATTTTTCAATTGCTTCAAATCTAAAAAGAATATTTAAGGATGAGTATTAACCTAGATAATAATAAACCAACAACCATTCAAAATAATGGTATAAAAAGGCTTTATAATCATAACGTTTAAGTTTAAAATCACGTGTATTTTCCCCTGCTACACAACACATTACTTCCCCTTTATCGTGTTTTAGCCTCTTCCCAATTCCCCCGGTTTTATCTTTTTCCTTTTTCCTTTAAGAGGCTCCGCCGTCTGATTATTCGTAATGTTTAATTCATCCCCTTGTCTCTCCCAACCACTGCTCCCCTGGTATCTACCCGGTACCGAATACCTGGCTGCATTTCACAGAGGCTGGGCTAAGGGCGGTTTTAAGAGGGTTGGGGGTTTCCATTATACCAGAAACTTACGAACGATTGCCGTTATTTTATAATGTGCTTTTAATATAACATAAGTAAACGTCTTTTTAATTTATTATTATTTTATTAGTGCTCAATCAATGCATCCATTTAACATAAGGTATTTTTGCGTAAACGTGCACTTTGAAGTCGGTACAATATTTTCTTTTATTTTTAGTAAATTATAATTCAATTTATCAACCATCATACTATGTAACTTATAAATAAATTATTATTTATCTGTAACCCACATTTCCATAAATTCATTGTCATATTATCCGTAAACTACACTATCATCAATTATTTTATTATCTGTAACTTCGTTAACATAAATTCAATATTATATTATCTGTAAATTTCATCTATCAATTATTATTTTATCAATTATTATTTTATATATTGTCATAAATTCCTTGTTATATTTATTACCTGTAAACATCATTAACATCAATTACTATATTATATGTAAATTTCATTATCATAAATTCATTGCTGCATTAACTGTAAACCTCATTATCATAATTATTATATTATCAGTAAACGTACTTCATTATCCATATAATCTGCATACTTCACCCGCCATAACACAGGGACATCCCTAGCATGGCGGGCGAAATAACACAATATGTACACTATATATAAAATTCTTTAATAAATAAATAAATAACGTAATGTAAGATAGCAATTTGTTCTAGAATAATCTTGCAATCAAACATAAAAATAGAAGCCAATGAAAATATACTTAAAGTAAATTACGATACTGTTGGTAGTTCTTAGTCGAAGTATGATTCAGTTAAATATGAACGAAGGGGGTATGGTCCTCTTAGCTCAGCGATAGAATAGCACCCGGCAAGGCTAAGTTTCTGGGTTCAATTCCTGGAAATGACCGAACCTTTTTCTGTTTGTTAATATTGTCTTCAGTGGTTGAATAATATTATCTGTTCGTCTAGAGTCTAGACAACCTAGTGCTTAAAATATCATTAAAAAATAACCGACACAGATAGTCCTTTTTAAATCAAATTCTAGACGTATTGACTCTTATTTAGAAAAAAAACATAAATTGATTTTGACAGATTGTTATTTTATCTGGTAAACGCACTTTTAAAATTTTGAAAAACTAAGTTTATTTTGAATATACTAAGGATATACCGTTGGTCGTTGGCAGATTTGTTCAATTTTCAAACGACATATTGAATTATACAACACAAATTTCAAATCATATAATAATACAAAAAATAAATCAATAAATAATCGAGTAAACGTATTTTAAAGAATTTTAGTTTTAGTTAAATTAAAATCAATAAAAAATATCCGAGAACGTGTTTTGTAACGAAAATAACTCAGCTTTCTATTTATTTAAGGTCTTACAACTAAAATATTTCAGATTTTTTTGCTCACACTTATTTTGTTTAGACATTATCGAAAAATCATAAATACTTGATACATGATAAAAAAATACTTAAAAGAAGTATACGATATTTAATAATTTATCATCTTGCGTTTTGAGCATTTTTATTGCTTACTTGAATGTAGGTATGTATTAAAGCAATTTTTTAATTAAATAAATCGATATTAAACTTTTAATTTAAAAAAACTTTGATACGGGGAATAATCGATATTTCTCATCGGAACCTCCCTGTACAGTTGCAAGCATTTTTAAACTTTTATTCTCATCCGCTAGTCAATATGGCCCTTAAGAATAAAAGAATAATATTTCTATATTAGGTAACAGTGCTTTATCGTTTGGATTCACATTCTTTGAATAAACAGACATTTTTTATATAAATTACTGCTATTTAACTCTATTCAAAAGTTTTCACAAACTATCTAAAAATACACATTTACAACTAGCTGCGATATTCAAGAAATTAAATAAAATATATAAAACCATATAAAATATCCAGTAGTACGAAATACTAGGAAAAAAATTTCTATAACAAACACAAGGATAATAAATACCCTACGAAAGATATTTTCGGGTTCCTAAAAGATTATCCTCGTTACTTCGAGATCCTTAATAGAGCTTTTCACGTACCGTAAGGTTTAACATGGACATCATTTAGGAAATGAATCGACGATAAATTGTCAAGAAAATGTAATATAATTCTGACACTTCAGTATTATGTCTTCCCAAGTTAACATTATCTTTCCTGTTTTAACAATATAAAAGAAGATAAGCAATTTTTAAATTCATTATAACTAATTTTAAAAAAAAACTCAAATGTAAAACTCTTATATATTTTTTGTATTTCTTGGGCATTAACTATGTTACAATTTCTAGACATTTTGTTTTGAAGAGTTTTAATTTTCAGTTTTAATTTTTAAGTTTTAGTTTTAATTTTCAAATTTAAGTAACGATAGTACATTGAAAATTAAAACTCTTCAAAACAAAATCTCTTATATATTTTCTAGAGCCATAAAAGTTACAATATTCTATTGTACCGTATTACTAATCACTCACACACATTTTTACTACAAAATCTTACATAATCACGCATATGAAAATATGTTATTCGAATAAATTGTGGCTCCTTTAGACCTTGTTTAGAAGTAGCGAATCGTTACGCCCGTATACGCGCGTGCGTTTGCGTTCAGAAGGAGCGCGAAACTCGCGAACATTTTGGGATTCAATATATAAGATGGACTAGGATGAAGTGGTCGTTTTGTGGCTAGCTGGTGGGTCCATTGCACTCGATACTTCCGGTCTCTCTGCAATTCGCGCGCAAACTGGACGCAACAATGGAGGCTTGCGTAGGTACTACGCGCGAGTTTCGCGCATACTCGCGATGCTTCTGGACGCAATGTATTGGCGCCTAGTATCTCACCTACGTGCGTAACAATTCGCGGCGAATTCGCTCCTTCTGAACAGGGTCTTAACAAGCATAAGAGCTCCTATTTTCTGATAAGGTATGAATAATGCTCTTGAATACAAAATATGTGTCAAATGTAACTTATATTTAATTTACAATAAATTATTTTCAAATAAAAAATTCCAATCTTAGCTCCAGCCAGGGGCAGATTTTTATGCATCATTAGTTGGGGACCTCATATAAAAAAAACTGTCAAACATAAAAAACCTGAAAAATTCCTGAAATTTGAGAAGACTATTTTCCATGTGTATTGTTTTCAAGTATATTAATGTTATATGGGAATGATTATTGCTGTCGTAAATTAAATAAATACACTTACAGCCTTACTAAAAAAAACACTACGCGGCCGTTAAACGGTGTTTCTGTAGCATGTTGTGTAAAGTCTGTACATTTCGTTTTTCAAATTCTTACTAAACAAAATATATGGTTTTGATCTGACAACGTCGTATTTTACCAGCCTTACTAATAAACTTTCTGAAAAATTTGTACAATGGTCAAACAACCATGTATGAAGAATCCTTACTAATTAAGACGATAGACTTCGCTTTTCGGCCCATACAAAAAGAACGCCCGGGAAAAAACACTTTTCTACATCGAAAATTGCACAAAATGAATATATTTTTTTTATACTGCCTTCTAGAGGGTGAAAACTATGTCGGTATGTTTTCGAATTTTCGATGCGTTTCGTATTAACGTAAACATTCACTGTCAAACATGTACGATTTATCAAAAAATATTCTTTAAGGAAAAAGTGCTGCTACCTCAACTCTCATAAAGAATTATAAAATTATAAAAAGCTACCGACGTAGCTTATTCTTTCTAAAAAATATATATTTTAAAAAATTTTAATTTCGTAAAAGTTTCGGTGTAGAAAAGTGTATTCTCCATAAACCCCTTTTCGAGCGATTTCTGTAGGTAAATTTGAGCGTTGTCTCATTCGCACATTTCGCATTCGCATGTATTGTAAGTGTGCGTAAGCTTATTGTGAGCGGGACAGAATGACAGACGCGGGTGTTCCGCGTGTCGTTCAAAGTCTAGCCTCTTAAGAACTGACAAAAAATTGTTCATGGAAAGATATGTACATTGCTTTACAAGGAGGGTAGTTTATCTGTTGTATATATTTGTTCCATTTGTAATTTTCAACGAATTTCGAATTTTTTTTTTTATGTCCTATATATTTTTTATTTTTTGAGATGTCGTAAAAACAAATACCATTTTAGAACCAAAATTTAATTACCTTTAAGATTTTCATATCTAAAATATACTTAAGTGTTTAAAAACTGTAGTATTTTAAGCTTCAAACATCAAGTTGAAAAAAAAACTCACTTACCCCAAACACTTTCTATTAAAACATTGAAATATTTGAAAAAATTCAAAATTCAAAAAACACAGTCCTTTTATTTAATGATTTTGAAATACAACTGTCACCCCACTATTTACTCCTTCACACAATAAAAAAATATTAAAAAATCTTGAAATTCGCATTTCATTCCCAAAAATTTACACTAAAAAACTCACGTTTGAATACATTGCTTGCACATCTTAAGACATTCATTTCTTTGATACGTTTACTAAAATATGTATTAGACATTTTAGTCACCAAAAAACATCACTTTCAAGAATTTATAATAAAATAAAGATCTTAAAATGCAAATTATTTCTGAATATAACCTATAGAACCATTTTCTGACAGTTCAATTTAGAACACACGATTTTGTGTCACAATTTGACTTAAACTAACGAAAAACAACACAAATTAATAGTAAATATATTGTGTACATGAATATAAGTGCGAATTAGTCAAGGATTGAAATCATTAACGAAAACATCATCTTAATCACACACACATTCGCAACCGACTTTTTTCTGCATTCGCGGCTATTTTTTTTCAGCGGGAAAGCAATGCGCAGGCGCATCAATCACACCACCTAGCGGATTATTATGAAAACTCCAATTTAAACACGTAAAATACGGCGTTGCCAAATCTAAAGATTCACAAAAACACCGTTTAACGGCCGCGGAGTGTTTTTTTTTAGTAAGGCTGTTAGTACTTACAAGTTTTTAAACAACATTCAACCACATAACCTGTATTTATATAAGAGATTATTTGTCAGAGGGTGGGAAGCGAACACCGGAGCAATTCGCGAGCAGTCGAGTCAGAATAATTCGCCTTTTAGCTCGGCCTGATCCTTGAAAATTGTGTACGATAGATTCAATTTGCCCCTGATTTATAATTATTAAATAACGTAATACTCACGTATTAAATATACACTTTTTTATTGAAATGCGATTTATGTTCATTATTAGGTAATCAATGTTCGACCGAATAGTAAACAGTATTCGATCGAAAATCGAATATTAAAAAAATAGCCGAATATCGAATAGTGGTCGAATATTCACAACATTTCTAGTATTATATCTACATCGGAGTAACGGTTAATCTACCTCTAGAATGTAAAATATTACTAGCAGTGTTGTTTTTACATGTACATAATTAAATAATATTTATTCCAATTTCAGGATATCTCTTTGATCAACAAACATCAATATGTAGGAGACCAATCGTAACAAAGGTCTTTAAGAGTATCAACCGTTTTCAAAAAGTCAGAAAACTTGATCCTGGAATACGCACATTCAACATTCCATTGTTTAAATCGGAATCTTTTAGAGATAAAAACAATTCTCTCAGTAAAGCGTTTTGGGATATTTATTTCACACGTACAAACAAAGGTCCACAGATGTCACTGACATTCAATTATAATGGAAACCTTGCTAGGCGTTGTTAAATCATGTGACACATACTTGTTCTACCTTCCACTTCCACTTCCACCCTCGGATTCCTACCTGAAACATGCTCACAGCAATCCTAAATCCGGGGGGTTGAGATTTATTTTACGCACTAAAGATAGGGTAGGAAATAAATACAAAAAATATTTTCATAAACTGGAATTCAAATCGAAATATTTTACGTTGGTATTCATAATACTTAATCTTTGATATGTAGAAAGTATTTTATCTCCATGTAGGCAGGACTGGTGTGGAGAGATAATACAAGTGTACTTAGGATGTGTTCAAAGTCCTGGAAAAAAATCGAGCAAGACTAATTAAGAAGGCAAATGAAATCCACAAAAAATCATTCATATTAACAAAGACGACGGGGCTAAACTTAAGAGTGATTGACCAGCGGCTGAGAATAAAAGTTTAAAAATGCTTGCAACTGTACATGGAGGTTCCAATGAGAAAGATCGATTATTCCCCGTATCAATTTTTTTAAATAAAAAAAATTATATGGATTTACTTCATTCAAAACTTGCTTTAATATATACCTACATTCAAGTAAGCAATAAAAATGCTCAAAACGCACAATGATAAATGACTAAATATCGTGCACTTCTTGTAAGTATTTTTTCATCATATATGTATTTATGATTTTTCAATAATGTCTAAACAAAATAAGTGTGTAAAAAAATTTTTAAATATTTTAGTTTGTACGACCGTAAATAAAAATAAAAACTGAGGTATTTTTGTCACAAAACACCTTCTCTGATTTATTTTTTAATGATTTTAATTTAACTAAAATTAAAATTATGAAAATGGTGTTTACTATATTATGGATTGATTTATTTTGTTGTGTGATTATATGATTTAAAATTTGTTTTCTTTAATACAATCTATCGTTTGAAAATTGAACGAATCTGCCAACGACCAACGGTAAAACCTTAGTATATTAAAAATAAACTTAGTTTTTCAAAATTTTAAAGCTGCCTGTTCGAGATAAAATAACAGTCTTTCAAAATCAATTTATGTTTTTTTGTAAAAAAGAGTCAATACGTCTAGAACTTGATTTAAAAAGGACTAATTTCCGGTAATCTCTGGTAATACCCTCTTACTTGTCCTCGATTTCCGGTACTTGGCGGTTAAAACAAAACTAAAAACCGAAATCCACATTCGTTAAGTAATCATTATTTACTGACACGCACAACAGGATATCACTTCTACATACCGACGGTTCCAAAGAACAATGTCGGATTTGCGATTTTGTAGTATTGTAGTAGAGCTGTTTAAAGTTTCCTCTCTGCATTTTTTACTGTTTTTGAGATCAAGAAATATAGTGTTGTTTTGATATTTTTCATTTCATTTAATTTTATTGAAAGTTCCGAAAATACTTACTTTTAAAACAACAAAAGGAAATTAAAATAAATAAACAAAACGATATTCAAATTTTAGCAGATCCGACATTGTTCTTCGGGACCGTCGATTCAACACGCACTTCAACTCAACCCATTCAAATCCTCGGTTAAATAGAAAAGTGGCATTATAAAAAATTAACAAATTTTACAATACATGCGTTTAAAGTTTTTAGTTTTTTAATTTTTTTTTTTTTACGTTGCATATTAAAATATAAGTGTTATATCATTTTATAAGTATTTACGTCAGGATTAAGATGGCGTGATTATTTTAATTAATTTATTAAAAATAGGACATTTTTAACAATAAATGTCATTTTTCTACATAAATAAAAGAATATTGCTACACATTTCTCTTAAAAATACGTTTTTCTATAAATATTTCTTAACTTTTACAATCGTATCCAAACACTATTTTGAGAGATGCCACTTTTCTATAAAAAAGCACATGGTGGTCAGTTTCGTGGCTGGGTTGCAAATGGCATAGCGACATTTTTCTACAATCAAAATGGCGGATTAGAGAGTAGGAAATAGAGTACAGAAATGTCAATGAAATTTGGTGATCTTGACGCCTAATTTTATAAAGGGTCTTTTATCCATATAAAAAAATGTTGATTTCAGACTTGTTTTAACTAATAATTTTATTTTCCAAAAAAATTGAAAAATGTAATTTTTCCATTTAATCGAAGAAATGCTCTGGTGATAGGATAGGATAAGATAGGATGTGTACGAGTATGTACACTTTAATGCTGTCCGAAACGTTGTTTAAATAAGAGGAAACGCAACACGGCATAAATCACGACAATATTATCTTAATATAATATTTTGATTGTCATTTTCAAAATTGGAACTGATTTGTCGACTATCTATCTGTGATTTTTCACGGGTCTGTTCTAGAATACCTGTTATATACATAAATATATAAGTGCGACAATCGTAACACCTCTTCAGCGTTTAATATTTCAGAAGGAAAGAGAGCCAGAGGCTTCTTTAGGGTTGGAAAAATAGAACGCGTGAGAAAAATGAGAATTAAACATTAACACAGGTATAGAGTCCGCCAACCTGGTGCGATGAATAAGCAAGTTATTGTTATTACTGTGTGATAAAGTCAATGTGATAAATGTTTTATTATTGAATATCGATCACTTACCTGCATTTATTTTCATTTTACGGTATTGAATCAGGAATTGTGGTAAAAAGGCTTAAAAATTATTGTTTCACAGAATTTCAACATTCACAGAGTCCTGTAAAAGTTCTATTCAAGTTCTGTTGACCACCATGGACGCGAGTTTTTTTTTTTTTTTTTTCATTTAGGAGAAAATACAGATACAGATGTCAATTCATAATTCATAAAAACAACAACTAGGTAAACTCAGCTTCATCCAAACTATTTCTCACTAATTGACTTTGACAGCAGATAAAAACAGATAAAAATAATTTTACTTATAAATAATAAGGAAAAAATATATAAATGAGAATATTATTTTACAATTAGAGATGGAAAAGAAAGAAAATGCGCAATATCCTTAACTTATAAAGGTTTACAAATTATTTTGGAAAAATTCGGAGGGTAAGACAAAAAAAAATTAAAATATATATATATATATAGATAGAAAAAAGCAATGCTATACGGATGTGTCTAAAATGTTTACTTTGTACTATGTAGGAAAAGAGCCTTTAATTTTCTATTAAAAGTACTTTGTGTATCAAAAAATAAGTCAGAATCCTTGAGGTCTTGATTTTGATTAAAAGATTCGCACATCCTTCTGATTGGATCCCTGACACCTGCATTTATACGAGTCCGGCTAATGTGGAATAAGTCGTTATGCCTTGATACCCTGGGTGGTATTTTGAAATTTATTAATTTCAGTAAATCAGGACAGTCAATAACGTTGTTGCAGATTTTATACAAAGTCATGAGGTCACAAGGTATGTTCGCCGGTTATTTCACAGAACTAAAATAATTACAGAACTTGAAAATTATCTTTCGATTTGATGAATTGTTCAAATTCTATAAAATAACTGGTCCTAAATTCCTGCAGTATTGTATTTTTAATGCCTTGGGTCCAAATATCTACAAGATATCTACTACTAGAGTCTATCAAATAACACATTTTTTTTTGTTACAAGATTAAAGCCAGGGACTCACACGGCGTTATAAGCGCTAGCCTTATTTGGCTTGGCCTATTTCAGCATATTCCTCGCCATGCATTACAATCGCAAATGTATGGGGAGCGATATGGTGAAGTAGGCCAAGCCAAATAACGCCGGCGCTTTTAACGCTGTGTATGTCCCTGGCTTAATGGTTTAAAAGTGAATACCATACGAGAGTCCCAACTGCCTGAAACCATTTGGACTATGGCATCCTTTACACATCTGCCCTGATGATAGACGTTATTCGAAACTCTGTCTAAAAAAGGAGGTGACAATCTGTTATTATTTTATATTACAAACTGTGTGTCCATTACCTACAAAATTGTAACATAATCTACTAATATACATAATTTTAGATTCATTTAAAAAACACGATAAAATAGAAACATCATAAAGGGTAATGTTTGGCATTAGTCTTGGATATTTAACAGCGCGATACCTCATGCTATACCGAGCCAGTTCGTCCGTTCTTCTATGTGGAATACACAACAGATCATCGTCCCTGGCTGTAGTTGGTACGAACAACTTGTAGCATTCCAGGAGCTATGGACTACCTATTAAATTATTAATGAGTTTATACGCCGTTACTGCGAGTGCACTTCTCCTCGACTGCATACTTTGGTAGGGCATTTCAGCGAGCAAATCTTCGTGATGCATATACATATACTACCAGGTACTCTCCATATACAGATCTCTAATAAATTCTCCTGGAATCTGTTCTAATTTCTCGATGTATTTTTGCTGGTATAAGGCCCATACAGCTGATGCATATTCAAGTTTAGACCTTAAATTGCAATTATAGCTAGCCATCAATGCTTCGGGATTAGAAAACTGTTTGCAAGGTCATATGACAAACCCTATAATTTTGTAGAATGATGTTGTCAACTGTTTTGAGAAAATATACAAATGTATATGTTCTCAAAATATACGTTTGGAATCAAAGACTACCCCAAGATCCTTGATGGATTTATTGGAGACAATACAATAATCAATGTTTTCATCAGCTCATGACAAAATTGTATTAAAATTGATTATTAATTTGACACAATCTTGCCCATAAGTAATTTGAGATCATCAGCAAAAAGCACGCAAGTCGAATGTTTAATGCATTTTTAATGTCTTCATTTAAAATTATAAATAGTAGAGGTCCCAGGTTTGAGCCCTGTGTTATAAAATCTAAATAAATACTAAACATAATTCAAATCATTTATATGTAGGTAGGTACTTTGTCGTTAGTCTGAATTCTCCTAACAATCACTTCCAATTTTTAAATAAAGCTTAAATTCAAAGCAATAGGTGTAGAGTTCATCGAACTGGAGTTATAAACACATGGAGTCACAACCAAAATTAATATTTTGAACAATGTTATGCACCTAAGATCGTACAAAGCCTGATAATAGATATAATATAGTGATAGTTGTTTTATTATAAGCAATAATTATTAGCCTTAAACACTCCTCCATATTAAAAAAAACCTCCCGAGAAAAGATACATGCCGCCGACGAGACTCGAACCCGTGGCCCTCTGATTGCCGGTTAGGAGCTGTATCCACTAAGCTAAAATGATTCAATATATACTAGTGTTTCATTCAACAATAGTTGTTTTGTTCAGAGCATATATAGATAAGTTTTTTTTCACCACCTATGATAGATTTATATATTTATAGACGATTATGATAGACCGTCCGTGGTCGAGTGGTAACAACACTTGACTCCCAATCGGAAGGTTGCGGGTTCGAACCCGGCGTACGCAAATAAATTTTATTTGATTAATTTGTGTTATTTCACAATTAATTAATAAAAATAATATATACTACATTTGCGGCACGTTCCAGAGTGGAAGATACTGTCAGTATCGCCCTGGTGCAAGACCACCATTCAGAATTGAGACGTTGCTTAATAATGGCTTTAGCCGTGTTTAGTGACTAGATCTGAATAGCCAGGTACTTTCCTACCTTCCTCTTCCCCATCTCCTTCCCTTCCCCACTTTCCTTCAGCCTCACAACATACCCCAATTGGGGATGCCATAGTCTCACTGGCTCCAGACGGGAGCAGTTGGGACTCTTGTGAGGTATTCTCTATAAAAAAAAAAAAAAAAAAAAAAAAAGATTTAGTTTCCGAAAACTCACGTCTCCGTTTTGCGAAGAAACTAGCTTGCCAGGGCCTATCTGGTTTCACCGAGATTTGACATTAAAAAGTTAACAAAATGGTGACTTTGCTTACTTTTATTGTTAGTTATGTATTTAAAACCTTCGCTATGAAGGTTTTAAACATCAAATGACGGAAATTACAAAAGAGCTGAGGAAATATCCAATTACCTGCAATTTATTCCAGACAGAAAAGCTGTATAAACTGAAACTGCATAATGTTTATTTGCTGCTTATAAACCGGTTTCCGCTTTTTAGTAAGATACAAGCGCAGACCGGTGAAAAATCACGGGATATTATAATATTGTAAGATTTTTTTATCATTGCCTTTCATAACATAATATATACGCATTGTCAATTTTCTTTATAATACAATTTAATTTTTTATTGACAAACAGAAATTTACCTTTCAAAAAAACCCCGTTAGTATACTTAAAAACTGATCAAATCAGTAAAAAAAATTAAACAAAAGAAAACATATTTCAAATAAAGACATATTAATTCCTACTTTCTCGTTTATCTTAATTGTTCCCACAATCAGTTCAAATTTTGAATATGACTTTTATGTTCAAATAAAATTTGAGTTCATTGATCGTGAATAAATTCATGCCGGAATAACTAACGCACATCATTATAGACAACACAAATTATAATACATTTGATGATAATATGAGAGCGCAAGTTATAAAAGAGAGTAAGAAAAAATAATTTGACAATAATGATCTTTACGACGCTCGCGCTTTGAGCAACACTCAAAAGATAGGTACCAATTTTGAACAATCGGCAAAGGTGCAAAGCGAAAATTATTAATATGAAACAAGTCCAGGTGTGCTAGCACGGTCGCTCGATATGAAGTTACCGACCGATTGTCGGTAACTTCTCATCGTTTCCTAGGACAACTGCAGATCTCAAACGTACAAACGACAGTTGATATCGAATATATTAAGGACACTTAGTCATTGTAAACTGTCACCTATTCGTTTGCGATCTCTAGTTGTCCTAGGGAACGATGACATATCAATGGACCATGCTAGCACCCCTAGTCGATAGTCAATATTACCTTTGTTTTTCTGAACGGTATGACATTAAAAAATACCCTAGAAAGGGCTTATTTAAAATCGGGTGCGTACCTACGTACCTACCAAAAAATATATATATTATATTAACTCCACCAGAAGGCTCTGTCATCATATCATCTTTGGGCATGCTGTGTGGAGCGTTTTTAAGGAAACAATCAAAGTATCTTGAAGATCATGTTGTAGGAGGAAGGATTAACAGAGGTCGGCAACTTGTTGAACACGAGACTCATTCTCATGTGACAAAAATGTCAGTTGTATACAAGACATTGGACTCGCGTTCGGCTTTTTTTTTCACCTAAGCACTAGTGCCGAAGGGATCAATGACGCTTATTCCTCTGAGCTTCTTAAATTGAAATACCGGTAGAAAAGGGACATCATTCCCACCGATGAATGTGCTCTAAAGAATGCAATCTTAACAAATAAATAGCCCGTTTCAGCACAAGGGTTTTTTCAAGCACCTACCACCAGTAGGGCTTAGTAGTACCTACCTCCTGCACTATCTTTAAATTTTGTTGAGTAAACAGTAAAAATTAGGATTTCTAGTAAGTATTTGTACTTAGCGGTCGACGATGTCGTTTAATTTGTTGTATTTTTACTTTTTTCGAATACCGCACAAGAGTCCCAACTGCTCCCATCTGGAGCCAATGTGACTATGGCATCCGCGATTGGGGTATATTGTGGGCTTAAGGTAGTGGGTCGGAGAAGGAGATGGGGTTAAGATTTGGTCACGAAAAACGGCTAAAGCCATTTCAAGAAACGTTTCAATTCTGAATGGTTGTCTTACACCAGGGCGATACTGAGAATACCTTCCACTCTGGAACGTACCGCAAATATACTATATATTATTTTTATTTAATTAGTTGTGATATAACACAAATAAATCAAATCAAATGTATTTCCACACGCCGCCGGGTTCGAACCCGCGACCTTCGTATTGGGAATCAAGTGCCTAACCCCTCGACCACACCGGCCGTCAAGTTATAATAAAATTACTACCTGTGTTTTCACGTAATATTTTCAGAAGATAGCTAATAGCACAAGTAATTGGACATGTCAATTTTTCAAAGAACATAAAAATTTATGAAACCTTGTTAAGTAGTTTATTTTTCTTTTTGCACTATCATTCATCATAATCACTTTGAGTTACCAAAAACTTGTGAACTTTTCTCTGAGTTCCTCTTCTCTCTGTTTATGTATCTTTCCCTTTCGCAGCAGTGTTCGTCTCACCCCTGACAAGGAGATTGATCACCCTAGTAATAAAACAGAATCATGGACCACTTTTCATATCTGAAATGAAACAATCCCATGCAGAACTATAAGCCACTTCTTAAACTTGGCTAATGGAGAAATTTTTCAAATTTATTGCATAATTTTATCCTAGTATCGAGTAAAAACTGCTGAAGTATATCAACTGATAACTTAGTATCTACTACTTACTTAGTCTTATTCCCGAAGCTGCCAATCTTACTTCAGTAATTTCTTCGCATTCTCTGTGTGGGTGTGTGTTTTTTGTGGGGGCGAATCATGTCTTCTTATGGTTACGAATGTATAGTAATTTTTCCTTATTTTTTTTGTTTTATATAATTTTTGACTTCATATTCCTTTCTTTTAAATTTAATTATTTCTTATTCCTGATTATGTTGTCTTATTAGAGGTAAAGTCACAAGGAGTAAATCCATAATTGGTTTTTTTTGCCTGTATTACTCATGTATAAATTGAAAAAATGCTGACTGTCGATATCCCGAAAATGTATAAAGAAATAAATAAATTTGGGTTCCTATTCAGAAGAGAGATATGTGATGGTAAACGGATTGGGAATGCACGGAGAAAAAAATTTATTCGAAAAAACGATAATTTTAATAGTAGAAACGGTTAAAAACGGGACTGAAGTTCTTACGAACCAATTAACAGTGTTTCAATGTTTATTGGCGGGAAAAAGTAGGAAGAATTTGTTGGTATACGTACGAAATTACGTAATACAAACAAATTATTCTTAAATGTTCCCGCCAATCAACATTGAAACCCTGTTAATTTGTTCGTAAGAACTTCAGTCCCGTTTTTAACCGTTTTTCCTATTAAAATTATCGTTTTTTCGAATAAATTTTTTCTCCGTGTGGAAGCTTTTCAGAAAACAACAATCTGGCTTGAAATGGCTTTCTCCATGTTTGGACATCTATTCTAAAAAGCCAGGTACAAAAATAATAGGATATTGTTGATACACTTATTGACTATTTTTCCACGTGATTGTCATCCCGTTCAATGCATGTGGTCAGCCGTGGCACGAGCTTCTTTATGCTCTCCTCAAAGAACTCTCCCGCCAACTCCTTCCTCCACTTTAGAACCTCGTTTTGCATCTTGGTTGAAAATTTAATTCCACGCATTTGTGCATTCAGGGAGGTGAAAAGATGATAATCTAAAGGCACCAAGGTAATATGGGGGTGGCTCAAAACATCCCAAAGAAACTATGTGAGGACGGGCGTTGCACACTCTTCTCGTCAGTTTTCCTCTACTTTCGTTTTGAATACCCCTTTAGAGTTTTTTTAGGACCTCACAATATCATTGTGCATTGATGGTCTCCCCCTGAGGCAGAAATTTGACCAAAATGATACCTTATCGGTCCTAAAACTCTGAGGCCATGATTTTTTTTGCCCGAAATTATGGTTTTGACTTTTCTGGCAAACGGGGAATTGGTGTAATGGCTGTCTTTTTGTCTCAGGTGTGTAATGACCCATCCACATGTCATCTCCAGTCAGCTTAGCAAATCCTCATCTTCCAGTTCAAGTCGCTCAAGAAACTCGCAAGAGCAATTGAACAGATTTTTTCTTGTGCTGCACGTAGCTCGCGCTTGGTGGGATTTCTTACCGACATATTTCACGCAACTGGACACTACAGCATGAGTTTACGTACTACCATGTTCCTGCGATGTTAGCTTTGGTCAAGAGATCCCTCTCTACTACTCAGTGTTGCCAACACTTAAAAAAAAACCCACCCCGTTACGGTCACAGTATACTTACTTTATGAACACACGGAGAAAAATTTTATTCTAAAATACGATCATTTTTTATTCGTAAAAACTGTTAAAATTGGGACTGAAGTTCTTACGAACAAATTAACAGGGTTTCAATGTTTATTGGCGGGAACATGTAAGAATTATTGGTCGGTGTACGTAATTTCGTACATATACCAAAAAATTATCCTTACATTTTCCCGCCAATAAAGATTAAAACACTGTTAATTTGGTGAACATCAGTCCCGTTTTTAACCGTTGTTACGAATAAAATTATCGTATTTTAGAATAACATTTTCTCCGCGCATGCCTAGTATTATAATCATATTTTGTTCTATTATTTAACACGTTATAGGTATGAAAAAATTCTATCTATGTAATCTAAAAAGTATCTTTGAATGCAAAACGAACATTTGTGGGATTTCTTACCGACATCTTTCACGCAACTGGACACTACAACATGAGTTTACGTACGGAGGTTTTAAACGAGTCGTGTTTTATTAAACCTTTTTACAATTTTCGCTTCATTATTATCGTTTTTAATATTAGCGCGCTCCCTCTAACATTCTTTGTCAACGCTTACTACCGGGCCTTAAAAGTGACGAAAAAACTTCGTTAAAAAGGCTACAAAGTTTAGGTTATGGGGTTTTTATTTCATCACTTTTAATGAAATTTCGAAGGGGTGTTGAAATACCATTTTGTTAAATTGTCATGGAACCAATATTTTTATCTCTTGATTTAACGTTGTACAAAACATTATGCATATTTATAACATTGGACTGTTGAACTGGTGTACGAGTATGAATGTAAATATTGTGCTTTTAAAATTATACGTTTCCCAGCTGACACAGATTCCATTATTTCGGGCTATAAAAAAGGTTGATTCTATGATGGGCAAAACGGTATACCTATTATTCCGTTCACTTTGGCGAGTCCTATTCCGTATTTGCCATCTGCCACCGGAGCGGGGTTCCGTTTTTATGGCACATTTATGGCCACTTCTCGAGCGGAATTAAGCGGGACCCGGTGGAACCCGGCGAAACCGGCGGAACCGAGCGGACCCGCGATGCTTTTATTGTCACGTGTTTTCCGCGAGAGCGAGCCAATAAAAGTCCAAACCGTAACGACTTATGGCGCCTAATTATAGGCAATTTAACGAACACCTTCGAATTATTTATATTTTTTGCTGAAGCGTTATAATGTTCCTCCGTTTGGTTTTAGGGTGACCGTAAAAATAGTGTGTTTAATAAAGTAGGGAAAAATCTAAAAGATATAGTGGCGTGATTACAGAAAGATAATCAAAGTGTTGAAATTATTAATTTTGTATTAAATTTTGTCAGTGATTCTCACTTTCTGATAACAAATAACACTTTAACCCGTTTAATCACAGAGACCATATTTGTCCCAGCTCACATAGGTCTCCATAGAAATCATTGTTTCTCCCTTACTATCTTAGTCAGAAGTATGATCTAAACGGTATTGGAAAGAGAATACAACAAGCTATATATTCAAATCTAAAAGTAAACCACAAATAATTTTAAATTTACCCATTTCTAAAACCAAAGTTTCCAATCGCAATTTGAAAAAAAAAATGGAACTTTGTGATTTTTTTACATGAAACGAAAAAAAAGTGAGGTGACAGTAAGGTTTATAATTCATTTATCTAATGAAATAAGTATGTGTTTTATTTTTTTTCATTATCGGTAATTTTAGTTAGAAAAAAGTAAAGTGAGCCATTTTTAAAACTTTTTAAAGTTTTCGCTAAAAACATTTTTATTTCATCACCTTTCGAAAACAGTTTTTAGTTTTCGGATACGCTAACAAATGTTGCATTTTTCTGGATTTTATTACAAAACGGGAATATTTTTAGCCTCTGACAAAATACGCCAAATTTTTGAAGGATTAAAAACGCTCGGCGGAAACTCCGTTGAAACTTGTAACCACTCCCTGTTTCTTATAAGCGACGCATAGGATAGAACGAGAGGATACGAAGAACTTTCAGCGGCAGGACAATAATAACTAGTAGTACATCACTTTGATTGGACAGGATTTTAACTTCACTTTGTTCTGAGAAATGAAGTGTCAAAGTTTGCAAGAACGATTTCTCATATTCTATTTACCGATTTCTAATTTTGAGGTTGAATCTTGTGTACAGTATTTTATATTGACATATTTAAAAGGAATGTATTTAAATAGGACATAATATGGACTTCCCATTTTAGAAAATACCTAAGCATGGAGATAGAACCATATGCAACCAGCTAGAGCATAATAATTAATTGCGCAAGGTTCTAATTACATTTCCCCATGCCATTCCAAGATAGGGCCACGTTCTATTTAAATATTTTCCTTTCAAATATGTTAAACTGATACTTTACACAAGATAGAACCTCAAAATCAGAAATTGTTTTTTTTTTATAGAGAAACCTCACAAGAGTCCCAACTGCTCCCTTCTGGAGCCAGTGAGACTATGGCATCCCCAATTGGAGTATGTTGTGAGGCTGAACGTAAGTAGGGAAGGGAAGGAGATGTGGAAGAGGAAGGTGGGAAAGTACCTGGCTATTCAGATCTAGTCACTAAACACGACTAAAGCCATTATTAAGCAACGTTTCAATTCTGAATGGTGGTCTTACACCAGGGCGATACTGAGAGTATCTTCCACTCTGTTAAATAGGTTATGAGAATTCACCTTCGACGCCTCAGAATGTAAGGCGAAGTCATAACCCTGTCCAACAAAGGTGACGAACTACGTTGCGCCTCGCAAAAACGACCAACTGTCAGGTATAAACAAAATTGGAATTAAAAAAGGTTCAAAGCGTGTTAGAACCTTGTAAAATAAATTAAAGCATTATAAACTTGATGATAGAACTTCGTCAACACAGATGGCTCTGAAATTAATTTTGGTTATAGAGATGAGCATTTAAAATTTGCATTCAGAGGTCATTTTTGAAAATGTCAGTTAGAGCTTATTGCCTGTCCAACTGAGGTGCTATGTAGAGTAGTCTTCGACCAAAGAAGGACAGTGTAGTGATTCTTTTTTCAAAAATTGAAGGACTTTCTTCATCTTCAGGAATTAACAGTAACTATGACAACTTTATAAAAAAAAAGTTTCCGCTGCTTTTCCATTGTAAATTCATACAAAGAATGCTATTTTTCCAAGTTATTATTTGTGTATTTGGTGCAATATGCTAATTTAAAGCAAAATGGAGAAAAAATCCACCTAATTTAAGAAAATTAAAGAAAAACTTTCTCAGATTTTGAATAACCTGATAAATCTTGAATTCTTCCTGATGAGAGGAAAATTTTGCTTGTGCAATGATTGAGGACTTAGCCAGCAGAGGATTTAACCCGCGACACCTGAGTGGTAGCCTGTTGCTTTGGACCACTTGACCAACTAACCGACCAATTTTATCACATGCATCCTCTAAATACAATAATCCTCCACGCATTAGTCAAACCGTTGTGTCACTTTGGGTCAGTGTTCGCCAACCAGTAGTTTGCTAATGCTTAAATACTCTTTTATTTATTATATAATTTTTTTATTATACTTAGATTAGAACACTTCGTGTGATTTTATATAAACATACGAACATTTTTACATTTTATCTTACACTTCTAGTGCCTAATTATTACACAGGTACCCATTTTTGCATTTTTCTTTTAATTTTCTTACTAGGTAGGTATATACAACGATTGTTTTATAAATAAGTAAACTTGTTTTTTAATCGAAATTTCTCCTATTTTTTCCAAGGAAAGGCGCCTTCTTAGCCATTTTTAATAAAACCATTTATCGCACACATTTTCACATTCCATGTATAGCTATCTCTATATTTTCTGTATCTGAGCAAAAAAAGAAAACAACAATTTTCATTTTTTTCCGTATATATATTCTGTTGACGATTTCAGTTATTATTATATCCTGATGAAGCTTGGTCGAAGCGAAACCGGTCGATATATAAAATAATAAATATTCGTGGTTAAATACTAAGTGTTTGTTTTATTGTAAAAAAAAAAAAAAACAACAACAATTTTCATTATTTTTCCCCCTAAATATGTTAGAATAACTAATTACCTCTTGAAACTGGATTCCAAAGATCTAAAATTTCAATTTTCCGTAAACACGTGGTTCAATGTTTTTAAGGGTATTGTTACGAAGGGAAATATATTTGAGACAGGATAAATCTGAAAACAAAAGAGAATCATTAGAATTTTCTTGCGTATCATCATTGCGATTCAGATCTTGAAAGTTCACTTTCGTTGATATGATTTTTCCACATACTGAAAGAAAAACTTAAACTGGCGTCATCTCATCCTAATACTGAAATTACTGGTTTTCAACGTGCATTCGAGAATATTTATATGCATTTTCCCGCTGGTAGATTTTGCTCTTTTATCAAGAAATTTTGAAAAGCTCTATTAATTTGGCAGCCGAAAAAACAAGGGGTGTTTAGTTCCTCCGTGTCGAGCTGTAACTACGTGTTATTTCTGAAGAAAATCCGAACGGAATGAAGCTGCTTACGAAATTGGTACTTTGGTCGAGGATCCCTCTGCTTAGCCAACAACTTGAATCACACGATTGGCCACCCCTACCCGTGTCCAGGCCCCGCAAATTGCATGAATTAGTTGGTGACATGACTGACAGCAGTGGCCTGCATCACACTGAGACCAATTAGGAAGGGAGTGATCATTGGATTGAGGGGAGTGTGAAATATGACCATCACTAAGTCTTGTGGAACTTGCGATATTTCTACTTGTCCCTTCTACCACATACAAATTTCTATGGTCCTCCCTCTGCCAGTTTCGCGCCTTACTGCCAAACATCCGGGCAACAGTTTTGGTAAACTAGTTTTATTCTGATTTTCAGTCTGCACCACGGCCATTTCCCCCTACCCCTTTTGTCCCTCCCATCCCCGGTTCCGGTGGGTGCCCTGTGTCCATTACACGTGAACTACACGTGGTCATGCGTGCATTACTCATTAGCGGGGCCATTAGTTTGCCAGTGGCAACCAGCCCAAACACTGGAGGGTGAGTCCAAAGTTATTGCTTGGTTTAAATTTTGTGGAAAAGTTACACTTTACAATCATTTTCAACAGTATTTACAATAAATTATTAGTGAACTGGAATGTATTGTCTGATTAGCACATTCACTACACAGTTATAGCTTGATACTTATATAACTTTTCAGTCAGTTGGGTCGCTGGTGTATTTTTTTGGATACATAAAGCTATGGTTTTAAAAAATAGTCAACTCTGTATTTAATTATTCTTCCTGTAAAGTTACCTATGTCCAGTTCTAGGTATTTTACATGCCTTATCCAAGGGCCACTGCAGGCGGGCAAAATCTAGAAATTTACTCAAAATTATAGCTAAAATCTTCTTAAACAAACTTAAATCCGAAGTGATTGACAGTTACATTTAATTACTTAGTAATGAGGTTGGCTGTGAAAGGTTTGAGGATAAATTTTGAATACCTAGGTAATATATGACCATGTATTTAAAACTTTCAGCTAAAAGAAAACTCTGAAAGTAAAAGGAAACTCAACGTTCACAAGGTTTTGGAAAAACCGTCAGTTTGGTGGTCTTCTAGTTATGTTAGTAGATCTAATACGTATTTACAACGCCCATATCCGTATAGAATGGGGTAGGTTAAGTCTGTGATTCTAGGGGTTGTGGAACAGCTGGCGGGGTTAAGTTAGGGGTTGTTACCACCTGTGACCAGTCTTAATGACCCAAAATGTCGTGAAATTCACTGGCGCCGGGCGCTTACAAGCAGTAATGCTTGAAAGAGAGGTATTCAACGATTTATTTTCATGTGTTACTTAGCTGTTATTTGAGCCAAACATTTGCAGAAAAATAAACGTTAAAATTTATTTTCTTTCCAGTGCTTTTTGATTTTTCTTATAAACATAATTCACGTTGGTGATTTTATTCAATCAGAAACTGCATCGTGAATCTCTAAAGACACGTTGAGTGCCTCAACAGTACAGTGAAGTTATTCAATGGAATATGAGATGTTAATATTTTGCCATATATTGTCAAATGACTTGTCCAAACTTTTCATATGGTGTCAGATAACATCTTACAACTCAAAACAATCAAAATTCAAACTATGAGTATAATGAATCAATTTTTTTATTTTTTTTATTATGTTTACCGCAAAAGAGTCCCAACTGCTCCTGTCTGGAGCCAGTGAGACAATGTAATCCCCATTTGGGGTATGTTGTGAGGCTGAATGTAGTGGGGAGGGGAATGAGATGAGGAGGAGGAAGGTGGGGAAGTACCTGGCTATTCAGATCTGGTCACAAAACACGGCTAAAGCCATTTCAAGCAACGTTTTAATCACAGTTTCACCTTCTCAAACCTACCTTACACACAACATAAAAATAAGTTAAAAAATTATATTATTATGTATAAATATTAATAATTATGTGAACACTGTAATATTAAAAAGAAAAAATAAAAAATAAATATTAAAAAATCAGATTGGAGGTCTTACACCAGGGCGATACTGAAAGTATCTTGCACTCTGCCGCAAATACGCTATATATTATTTTTAATGAATTAATTGTGAAATAACAAAAATTAATCAAAAAAAAAAATTCCGTCGCCGGGTTCGAACCCGTCTTGCCCCTCGACTAAGCCGGCTGTCAATATTCCAATAGTAATATTTCGATAGTATCTGTCTCCGAAATTAATGACTAGGGTATGTGGTTCGATAGGAAACTCAATTTTATCAAGCATATAGAAATTATATCCAAAAATTTTTGCAAATGTTAAGCTTTATTTCAAGAGTATCTAATGATTTTCGTGATATCAACACCATCAAAACATTATAAATGTTACTAGTAAGGAGTCATATCGAGTATAATTCCACAGTTTGGTCTCCAAATTATGAATTTCATTCACACACGATTGAAAGAATCCAAAAAATTAAGAATTGACATTCCTGGAGAATGCCTATTCTATCGGATACCTTCTTTACACATTAAATTTATTAAAATTATCGGAACGAACAACTATTTTCGATTTGATGCGTTTATTTAGAATTATAAATTCGAGGTTGAATAATACCTTTTGAGTTGCTATATTTAATTTAATCCCATGTTCCTGACAGGGCAGTTACAAGACAGTACCTATAATTTGTATTATTGTGACAATTCTTCTTCATCGCAATATTATACGCCTATGAGACGAATCCAAAATTTAGGAAACATCATTACTCCGATGTTGTAGACATATTTAGTTCAACAATTTTGCAACATCAGATAGTTGTTTGTCATCGAATAGAGTTGATTTGTGTAGAAAAAATCTGGATGTGCAAAAGAACGTTGGTTGAAAGCTGATAAAATTTTTAAAAATCTCTCTTTCTCGTTTCTTCTTCGGGTGCCTTATCAGGTCCCCGGACGTTGGCGATCACTCTGATGAATATGTCTCTATCTTGCGCTGCCTGGATTAGCTCCTCCACACTTCTAATACCGTTCCACTCTCGTAAATTTCGCAGCCAAGACATTTGTCTCCTACCAGGCCCTCGGCGACTTTCTATCTTGCCTCTTAATATTAGTTGGAGGAAGTGATATTTCTCCCCTCGAAGTATGTGATCCAGGTATGAAATTTTCCTGACTTTTAGTAGTGTGAGAAGTTCTCCATCTAAGAATTTGAGAATGAGAATTGCGCCTGAGAATTTTTGTGTTGGTGATCCTGTCGGTCCATGGGACTTTGAACATTTTCCGGTGAAGCCACATTTCAAAAGCCTTTAACCTGTTCACGGTATTTACTTTCAAAGTCCGTATCTCACATCCATACAGATTTATACACGGATGTGAGATACGGACATATAAAACACGGGATATTATATTATAACATCTCGTTAATGTTTATGAATATGTTGTAAAATATATACAAATAATTCTAAGGTTCCTACATATTTGTTTGACAGGCTGCAGTGGTCCCGTGTCCCGTGATTCTCGTGCACACGGTACACGCCAAAGAGACCAATTACTCATTTTCCCCGGGCATAAAACTGCTGTATTTGAGGGCCATTTTAGCTATTTATCATAAAAATTTGGAATGAAATGCCACTGTCTATTCGAATATCGTGATCGCAGTGCTTCACGAAGCTCTGCGGCGGAATGAATGGTTGATGACTGCATAGTCAACCGCCCAACATCTCATTTGATAGAATATACAATGAAAGGAATACCTACTTGTGTTTCTGATTATATTATTGTAACGTTCGCTTTTCCACAGGCAAACTTTTTGTTGGGCTTCTTTAAATAATTATTAAAGGTTCTTGATACAATACTGTTTATTTATTTTATATATTCACAATAATATTGATACTGAGTCTCAGCGACTGCTTTCAACTGACTAGTGGGTAAATCTGCTCCGCAGAGCTCTGTATTGCGGCCTATTTTAACTGCTAGGACTACCTCTAACCTCCCGCCATCTGACGGAAACTGGCGTAGGCTTTATGCCTACTGCCATCTATCTATAAACCACTGAACCTACTTACCAATAACACTACAATTATTTATTTTTAATATTATATTCTTTAATTTATACGATTGATTTATATTGATTTATATTTATTTATTATTGATTTAAGTATATTTATTTATAATTGATTTATACGATTTTATTTTAATTATTTATTATATGTATAATATACATATTACATTAGAGGCACTGTTGAAACCATTAGCTAAGCTGTGACCCTATTGTTAATAGAATCAATGTTATAAAAATAAACAAAATGTATAAATTTGTAAAAATCTAGATCGTGGTGCCACCCTGATAGTAGTTGCTTGGTACAAACAACTTACAGTATTCTGAGCCGTTATCTTCGTTTCTTTACTTGGTAGAATGATTTTTTTACAATCAATCTTTTTTCTAGATAGTAACATATTGGTTTTGTGACTGTTACAGCTCCGGCATACTTCCCCTCCAAGAACAAGCAAGTGCAGGTGGTGGCTGGGGAGCAGGCCCACCTGCAGTGCACCGCCATGGGGGACACCCCGCTGCACATCAGCTGGAGGAACCAGCACCACCACACCATCACACATCAGGTGGACCAGAGGTAGACCAATAAACCATAAATATTTATTTTACCTACACAAAGAACAATAAACCAACATCCTGTAAAAGCGATGACAAAAAGCAAAAAAAAAAAGGATTCATGCATGTATAGAGAAGAAAAAACCTACACTTTCTCTGAAGCCAGAAGTGTTCTTGGAGGTTGCCTCAGCTCTCCTTTCCTCCCCCTTGGTTTCCTTAAGTCCCACGAAGGAAGAGTCCACAGAGGTGGCCCCAGCCCTCCTTTCGAGTTCGCCTAGGTTCCCCAAAGGCCCCTAGTTTGTTTGAATGGTCCAATTTTTATTTTTATCACATGTTTTTTTTTTTTATAGTGAATACCTCACAAGAGTCCCAACTGCTCCCGTCTGGAGCCAGTGATACTATGGCATCCCCAATTGGGGTATGTTATGAGGCTGAAGGTAAGTGGGAAAGGGAAGGAGACGAGGAAGAAGAAGGTGGGGAAGTACCTGGCTATTCAGATCTAGTCACTAAACACGGCTAAAGCCATTTCAAGCAACGTTTCAATTCTGAATGGTGGTCTTACACCAGGGCGATACTAAGAGTATCTTCCACTCTGGAATGTGCCGCAAATATACTATATATTATTTTAAATAATGAATTGTGAAATAACACACATCAATTAAATAAAATTTATTTGCGCACGCCGGGTTCGAACCCACGACCTTCGGAATGGCAGTCCAACGCCGGCCGTCTAGTATCTAGGGAAATAGAATGTCGACTTCAGTAGAGCCCCGAATGCTGGGGTAAGGGGTAGGGTCTAAATACTCAGAGATGATGTCATGATGTATCGATTGGATTGGAGGCACCGTATATTCGTATACTGTTCCCCAGTGTCACTCAGTCAGAGCATGGTAAGTCATACCTTGGCTTGGGATAGCTTTTGTAGGTCAAGTTTCCACTTCCTGAGCGATGGGCTCGCCAATTTGTTTATAAGTTTATGATTAATTTTATATCTGTTGGATTTATTTTTCAAGGTAAAAGTATTTTGGATTCTATGACTGCTGAATTATTTTCATTGATTTGGGGTATATGGCTTCAGGCCCCCTAGCACACTCGATTGACAAGGATTGACAGGATAACTTTCAGTAACTTCTCATCGTTTCCTAGGACAACTGCAGATTGCTAACGTACAAACAACACTTGATGTTGAATATATTAAGAATACTTAGTCATTGTGAACTGCCACTTATTCGCTGGCAATTTACAATCATGCTAGGGAACGATGAGAAGTTACCGAAAGTTATCGATACAATCCTTATCGATCGAGTGTGCTAGGGGGCCAGGTCTTGCAATGGGTAAACCAACACACTTTGACACACAGAGGAATTATAATAATCGGTGAAGTAAAGTGAACATAATAAAATATTCCATTAAAATTTTCCAGATATTCGATTCGCGAACAAATCCTGGATGACGGAATGGTATCAGAACTAGGTATCCTCCATACTTACCGCCAGGATACGGGAACTTTGACCTGTTTTGCGAGCAATTCTTTCGGACAGGATGAGATGATTATTCAACTGATCGTTCAAGAGGTAAAAACAAAAATCACTAAAAAAATATTATTATTTTGCATAAAAGTTTAATTAACAGAAGCGGTGCTCTGTTTGCAGTTCCTTTACCAATACATGCCGCCATGATTTCAATATCTTGTTGTTTTAAAATCGTGTAAATAAATATTCCAGGTTCCTGAGATGCCAAAGAATATTAGAATAAATGATCAGCAATCCAGAAGCATTCAACTCTCCTGGAGTCAGCCTTATGCTGGCAACAGCCCCATCATCAATTATGTGGTGCAGTACAAGCCAGGAACAGGTAATAAAGCTCATTTCTATTACTAAAACGTAAATAATTTTCAGCTTTTCATTTCATCATCAGGATTTCACCTCTTCCACAAATTTTCCTCGCCATTTGCTTTACGTCCCTTGCATCTTGCTCCAATCTTCTTTGTTAAATTCTTTTCGTTAATCCTTTTGATATATCAATGACAAGGTGGTCATCGCATCAAAGAATATAAAAGAAGTGTCTGTGAAACTGCAAAGAAGCTGTACATTCCATGCAATGATTAATATAGAAACAACTGGTGAAAAATATAGAATTTATCTTTTCTAGATCCTTGGCTTTCTCAGCCTCAGAAGGTGGTGGTGCCTGGAAGTTCTACAACAGCCACAGTTCAAAATCTTAGACCAGCCAAGTCCTATCATCTGAGGATCATTGGGGAGAACAGGCTCGGCATGAGCGAGCCCAGTCAAGTCATTCAGGTTACCACACTGGAAGAAGGTATTTGACCATATTTTATGTACTTACTCTACCTGCCTCTTTGTGACCGTGCTTTCTATTTAGGTTCTCACTCTTTTTCTTCACCAGACTTTATGTCCGGGTTAAATTTTCCCCACAGGAAAAACTTAATCCTTTCACACACTTTTCCACAAATGATCATCTAGTAAATCCTCGCTATGCAAGTGTATATAAGTATAATTAATACAAAACAATACAAGAACAACATGTTAACCTACCAGAGTACCAAATCGACCGTTTGGAATAACAAGGTTCCATCTGTTGACGTAAGGTCGGGCGATAATGAACTCTAAAGTAGCTTACTATAGATCTCAGTATCACATGACGCTGCCACCACAGATGGAACCTTGTTATTCCAAAGGGTCGAAATGGGAAAATAATTCACCGACTCCAGATATTTTCATATCAGAGGGTTCGGCTCGGTGGAACTCATAATTTGACCGATAAATCCCACTGATTCCTCAATATAAATATTTAAAAAATCTTTCGTAATCCTATATGTATTTAAAATGACTGGATTTTGCATTTTTATATATAAATTCTTTGACTAATCTAATACGCCTAAATTTTTAATGAGAGAGCTATAATGCCAGTAGCCGAAATAGTAATCGGTAATACTTTTATAGTCTGAAATTTTTAATAAAATAATTTTTAGTATTATTTTTATTACGGGAGTAAACAGAATAACATTTATTGTTGGAGTAGGTGCTGTGTCCACAAAGTATTACTACGTGAAAATGGACATTCTCATTTTACTAATTAAATTATAAAGTTTCACCAAACCATGTTTCGCTTTTAGTTCCCAGTGGTGCTCCTCTGGACATTAGGGCAGAAGCGAAAAGTTCAACAGAGCTGGTGGTGACCTGGGAACCTCCACAGAGAGACATGTGGAATGGCAACCTTCTGGGGTACTACGTTGGATATCAGCAGGTAATATGCTATTTCCTATTAAATGGGTTAGGATGCTCCTAATTTTTTTTTTTTCTTCGGGGGCACCTTCCATGTTCTACATTTATATACATGTACCAGCATGCATCTGAAGGATTTTAACTAGCGATTCCTGGGCATATTTGGAGTCAAAATTTAAATATCAGTTTGCTGTCCATTGGTTTTTTTTTTAAATTTAAAAAAATTATAATAATTCTGCCACTGGTCACCCGGCTACACATCGCAATTGATCAAGTGGTATGCACTCTTTCTCTTCTATAGAGTGCTGCTAGAACGAGACAGAGTTCATACTGCATATTACATACCTGCTAGGCTGTACCCATCTAAGTGGTAATGACGTATGATTGAAAAATATATTTATTGTTTTTAATTTTTTTAACACCAATGGACAGCCAAATGACATCTACAAATTCGGCCACCATAACACGGGCATGTGCCTAGTATGGCGGCCATAAATTCCACAATTGTTATATATTTACTATTCAAAGAATATAGAAACATTAAAAAAAAATAAAAAATTTTTTTACTCCACATATGCTAAAAATTTAGGTAAGTGCTCATACACCTTTTAATCAGAGAAAGATTTTCAATTATCTTTTTGTATTGTTACGGTTGAACACGATGAACATCATTAAAATTTTATATCAATATTTTTTCAAACATTTTTCAAATATTATTTTAATTATTTTGAAATAATCCCAATTTTAGAAAAGAGACTAAAATTTATTTTAAAAAGAAAAATTGATTAGGGGAAATTTTAGTCTACAATATTTCACTACAACAATCCTCAGAAAATAAATAAAAAATTCTTTTCTTACCAAATTATCATCTCTGTCCTCAAATTTTAAAATTGTTCTTGTAAAACACTGATAAAAAAAACTGGAAACCTCAAAAAAAAATCTTTCTTTCATATGCTCGTCAAAATATATTTTTTAATCAAAATTGGCTCCCAACATGATGCAACAATAATCATTTTGCCTTATAAAATATTTATATCACCAGGTCGACCCAAACATGACGAACACCGTGTCAATGAGCCCCCAGCAGGCGTACAACTTCAAGACCGTGGAGATGGGCCAGCACGGAGGCGGGCAGACTATCCTCGTGGGGCTAGAGAGGTTCAGCACCTACTCCATCATTGTCCAGGCCTACAACACCAGGGGCCCGGGCCCTGCGTCACACCCCGTCACCGCTGTCACTATGGAAGATGGTGAGCCAGGCTAAACTAACCTAACCTAATTAACTGTCATTCTAACAGGCAGATTAGACAGGATAGACCGCCACACATCTCTGTCTCGACAGACACTCCTTGCTTCAATTCATATTCATATATCGTCTCATGCATACTCTCGGGCGTCCCCAACTTCTTCTACTTACCATTAACTTCCACGTCATTATTCTCCTTACACTCCTTTCTATATGTATCCGCTCTAGCTGCCAAAACCATCTAAACATTCCTTTCATAATCGTTTAACCATTATGCTTACATCAGCCTTGCATTAGTTTTCGAAATTACACATTCTTAAATCATTCAGTCATTAAAAATTTTACAACAAATACGCCTCAGAGAATTTACAATTTGGTAGGCGGGTGTGGGTACCGCCGCCCCGAAAACCATTTGTTGGATAACCATCACTACGTTTGGTGACTTAGCAGGGGTGACTGGGTTCATGGGGTGTGGTTTATCTTGGTCTTGGCGGTGAATGTGTTTTCCCACCTATTGCATGGTGGGCCGAAACCGAAGAGACTCATTGAGGGAGTCCTTTTGACTGGCCGGTCTCTCTTGACCCATCGCCTTGCACCGCAGTGGGAGGAATGGATTCATACGTCCATCACTCCTAGACACACTGACCCCCAGATTACTACCCACCCCTCACACCTTTTTCTTCTCAGAAATTCATCTCCTTCCTTTCCTCAAAAGACCCTCCACACAGCATCCCTAAAGATGACATAGGTCCTGAGGGGAATTATTTTCATCAGGGCCACCTGTTTAATGGCCACTACACATGGTGCTGCGAACAGCCGGCTTTTTGCAGATGGCTAGAAATCGCATCGTTAGTAGGCAAAACCGGCTGCCGAATTGTTATTATTCGTCTGCCGTATTATTATTTCTTTACTGCCGGAACGATTGTTTCCACTTTCTGCCGCATTTGCGCGCAGAGTATTATTATTTTACTACTGCGGCGTCCGAATTGGTGCTGCCGCAGACGGATTCTGGCTGTTTGCAGCCAGAACGACATGGTCCGTACACGTGATCACAGCGCACGAGAAATCAGCTTACTCAGTGGCGTTTCTTCACAAGGGGACCATGGGGACAGTCCCTACTTATAAACGTTTAATGTTAATGGTATATTTATACCGTAGAAATTAAATAAATAAACTACTATTACATATACTCTACACTATTCCTGAAACCTAACAAGAAAAAAATTGACAATTCTTTGTGTTCACAAAAATAATGAATGCGTTCTGAACATAAAAGTAATTGCAGAAATATAATCTAAAAAATTATTTCGGTTAAATAATTTTTAATTTCTCTCCTTCCTTACTTGTAGCATAATAATAATTAATTGCATATGACGTTTTAGTAAAATAATAATATTGATATCGATTGATCGGATTATTTCTATAGCGCCGTTCTCGTGGTTAAAACACCTCAAAGACGCTTTTAACCGAAGTACAATTTGTCTTGTGCTATTTTTATTAAACTTCATATTTATATAATTGTATAAAGCAATCACTTTGTGGTTTGACATATATAAATAAAACACTTGTTTTGTTTAAACCACGAGTTTTTGGTTGTGAACAAGTGTTTATTTTTATTTAAACTTAATATTTATTTACGCACCCTATTTGATGGTTCTGGTTAGGTGCGTGACTTATCTTCGTACCTCATAAAATTTTCTGTAAGAAATTATATTATTACTATTTGGGTATACCTATATTTGTATTGAGTCTCGTATCGTTACTTTCTGGCAGTGAGACGTCAGTATCTACACATAAAAATGACGGTCCCCGCCATCGAAAATGTGCTCGACCCGCCACTGATCTTACTGCAAATAGCATGGTCTAGTGGCAACCACCAATCTGCAGAACTTCTGTAGCACATTAAGCCGGGTCTTTTGCTTCAACAAAGGTTAATAAAGTAATAACAAAGCGTGATAAAGGTTTGTAATTAATAATTTATAAACAAACTTTACAAAAACTATTCGTGTTTATCGTTGAAATATTTTAACGACGTATATACTGTTATTCATATTTTAATTTGATTATAATTATATGCTCTGTTATGTTATATTATCGAACTCGTATGTTCTTTCCGTAATAGTATGTACCTTATCTGACATTACTTTTTTAAACCTGAAATGTTCCATGGTAGCAGTATCAAGTATTTTGTCTTCTGAGATTGACTTCTTTTAGCAGAAATTCTGACGATAGTGTAATTGGTCAAAATGGAATCTCTTTTAATATTAATTTTAGTGCGTTGCAAGTCGGTAGTGTGTATTTTTGTTTTAAATCAATTTCGCTATGTATTCAACACATAGAAATTATTCATATGTTAAGAACCCACATATTATATCGACCCATAATCAGCAGAACAGCGTAAGCGACAAACAGCAAAGTGTTCAGGAGAAGGTTTTTTTTTAAATAACTTTCTTAGTTGATTCAAAAATGATTTTGGTTAATTACGATTATTGATATTTGGTTACTGCCTGTATAGAACTGATAATGCAATTATCTGAATGCCTTCAGTTGTGGAGATAGTGGCGGTTACTCATCATCGGTTATCACCCTGACAGATATTTTCCCTTAGAAATGTCGCTTACGCTCTTTGGAGTACATGGTTTTTTTATATTTATTTATTTACACATATACTGCACAACATGTGCCATTAACATAATTGACATACAATATAAATAGTACAACAACATGAAGAATGACTAACAGTATATTTGTAAGTTAAATATAAGGAAAAAAAATGTAAAAAGTAAGTAGTAAGATTATAAGTAGTAGGTAAAGGGTGAAATATAAGCTTTAAATTATTAAGCAAAAATAAAAAAAGTTAAAAGTGAGAATAAAATAATAATAATAAAAAAAAGTCTAAAGTAGAAATATAAGATATCTTTAAAAGGTACAATGATTTAAATATAAAATATAAAGTAAAAAGTCCTCATAGGAGCAATGAAAAATAAAAATAAAATAGAATAGTTAAGCGGTCGATATTATGGATTATAAATATTAACCGATATGATGAATTTTACAAGTACCTATGATTTCTAATGAATTAATGTTTTGCAAGTACTGGTAAGCATATTATGTTTACATGATCATTATGTTTACATGGAACTAGAAGACAAATTTTGTTTAATGCATCTTTTGTATGATGCCAGATTACCGGCGTGATCGATATTAGCATATTTATTGCCAAAAGTGTGTAAGCGATTTATTGTTGCATTTTGTTCTGCGGTGGTCCCAGAGTTATTACAATAAAAAGGTGTTTGGAGTCGAGTAGGTCTAAAAGGCAAATTAGCGGTGGCAAATATTTTTCTCAATGGATTAAAGAATGAATATTGTTTAATTATTTTTGCTGTTATGAATTTATTCCCATAATTAATTAGGTATGTGTGGTCGATTAACGATTAACCATTGTCGATTTCGATTAACAATTAGTTTTATTTTTACTGAAATAAAAACTTATTTAAAAAAAGTCGCAGGAGGCGACAATGTTGAAGCAAGAGACCCGGCTTAAGCATTTCGCAAATTCATTTCGAAAGTGACCGAGTTCGGGAGCGCTGTGAATACGTGTTCACAGAGCAAAAGAAACCAACTTACTGCAAAAAGCATGGTCTGGAGGCAACCTCCAACCTGCGATTTTTAGCCAGCTGCTAAAAGCTAGATGTCGGGCTGTTCGCAGCATGGTGTGTAGACCACTTAAAGCTAATGTAAGAACTAAAAAATGAATAATTTTATTTATTTAAAATAATATTGTTTATACTAAGAAGTGTATTAAATTTATTCCAGAAAATCGGAACCAAATTCATCTTCTTTTTGTTCTCAACGAGAAACTGTAGTTTTAGTTATACGCATAATGATATATAAATGCGTTTGACAAAATGCGCACTTTCTTAAAAAGACACTTACATTTTTATTTGTGTACTTACCTGTAGAATGCCACTAGTAGACAGAGATTTAAATCCTGGTAAAGGTTTGAAACTCTTGGGCTAAAATCGTGACGAATTCGACGAAACTAATTTATAATTTTATATTTCTAGTACCAAGTCTTCCACCAGACAGCATCCATTGCGCCGTGGAGAACTCTCAGAGCATCCGGGTAAACTGGGAAGCTCCTCCACTCTCTGGGAGAAATGGGATCATTCAGGGGTACAAGGTCTTTTACACTCCTCTCCAGGAATGGTATGGTAAGTCTTGCATCACTTTATTCTGTATCTTAACCAACTAAACAGCCACCCCCGCCCCCATACGTCCGTCACTCCTAGACATGTTAACCCCCAGATTCCTACCCATCCCTTTCCAGAACTTTCTCTCCTTTCTTTCCTGAAAAGACCCTCCACACAGCATTCCCAAAGATGACATACGCCCTGTGAAATTATTTTTTTCCTCGAGGCGTCCTGTGGGGAGCTAATCTAAAAAAAAAACTTGAGAAAACTCATGCAAAAGTCTAATAATTTTTTTACTGTAAGTTATTATACATTTCGAAGTGAATCTATGTCTGTATAAACATTGATCTTTTGTATTCATGCCTCCCACTTACCGTTTATTTATTGGCTTCTAAATTTTACATGAGCGTACAGCGTTAATTTTTGAAAATTTAATGCAGTCTTTTCATTTTACGAATTTTTGCATCAACCCAATACTATATGTATGTTTGTACTTTCCTAATAGATAAAGAGGACCACGCCACGAAGCAAACATCCCAGCTAAGAACCACCTTGAACGGTCTGAAAAGGTTCACCAACTACTCCATCTCTGTTGCTGGCTTCACCGGGGCTGGTGATGGAGCCAAAAGTCACCCAGTATACTGTCATACACAAGAAGATGGTAAGATTTTCCTGTCATTGGTGAAGAAAAGAATTCAACTGCTAAGCTCCTTCAAGTAATAATTATTATGAATAGATACAATTGTTGCCAAGCTAACTTTCCAAAAGCAGTAGCAATACATAGTACATAACTTCTAACTTTAACAATATTACACAACTGTGAGTGTGCCCCACTCTTTATTTGGCAGCCATCACTGGTCTGGGGCCCTAAAATACTTTATTCCGTGCAGAAATGGGCGTTCCATTATTTAGTTTCCCATATCTTAACAAACGGATTGCAATATTTAGAGCACAAGCATCAGGTTGGAATGCTGTCCTTAATCTACCAGAATTTCATTGGAAGATACGGGGCCGGCCCTATGAGACCAGCCAACTAGCAAAGCTACCAAGAAGCCAAGAAAACCAGGTGCATATAATACCTAACACCTGACACAGCACCCTTGAGGTTTTTACTAGAGCCAGGCGCCGTTTGGCTCGGAGCCGCCCCTGGGAAGATGCTCCAAAGAACTAGCGTCATTGATCCCTTCTGCATCGGCAAATAGTCTGGAAATACGGTAAACGCTCGCCCACGTTTGTACATGGTTAAAATTTGTCACATTGGATATTTTCTACAACTCGTTCTTGAGTTCAAACATTTCGGCTATGGAACGATTTGCCGGCCTCCGTACAACCGCACTCCTACAACACGGGTCTCTTCAAGAACCATTTTCACTCTTTCCTCTCCTCACAAAAACCCTCCACACAGTTTCCCCAAAGATGGCATGATGATGGACTTGCCCTGAGAAAAATTATTATTCTCAGAGCCAGGGAGTGGAATTTTAAAAGAAAATTGTCTTAGAAATTCGAAGAGCTTTTTGAAATGAAGAACATTTTTCCAGATCATGTGGCACTACACTGGCAATATACTCAAATGCATTAAAGTTTATGTATATTCTATATGAGATATAAGTCATTGTGTTCATTTGCAGTTCCATCGGCTCCTGCAGATATAAAAGCAGTCGTCAGTTCAGCAAACAAAATCCTGGTTTCGTGGTTACCCCCGTCTAATGCCAACGGTATACTGGTCGGATACACTTTCTACATGAGCATCATAGAAGATGGAAGAGAGGTAAGTCTGTGTTCAATTTTCAACATAGAAACTAAATTGAAAAAAAAATTGTTGTGTCTAAAGATTTTGTGTCATATTTATTACACACGCTTACTATCGAAATACGTATATGCATTTTAAGAGTAAAAAATAATAATAATAATAACGCAGTTCTTCCATGTAGCTACTTTCAAACGACGCGATCGCTGCACGTCTGTACCTTCCATACTATTATTAGTGTTTGTAAACGCCACTAGGTGCTACACTAGCCAAGTAGTATGACAGGTAGCGGGTAGCGGCGACTTAGTCGCTTGTAACTTGTAAGTAGCTGCTTGAACGAAGGGCGTAAGGGTATCAAAGTCACGTTTCGGAGTGGGGCGACTTTGATGTACCATTTTTATTAGCTTATTACAATTACAATGTAATACCATCGAAATACGTATATGCATTTTAAGAGTAAAAAAATAATAATAATAATAATGCAGTTCTTCCATGTAGCTACTTTCAAACGACGCGATCGCTGCACGTCTGTACCTTCCATACTATTATTAGTGTTTGTAAACGCCACTAGGTGCTACACTAGCAAAATAGTATGACAGATAGCGGGTAGCGGCGATTTAGTGGCTTGTAACTTGTAAGTAGCTGTAAAGTCTTCCTCCCAATCAACATTTAAATGTCTTTTCTTTTTCATTTAGATTTTTGTTACTTTACTGGATATTAAGGTTTTTTTATGCTTTTTTCACGAATTTCACGAATTATTCTAAGTCCTTCTTCATTAAAAAATAGGGAATTTGTGATACGGATTCATATTGTATTTTCAAAGGTAAAATTCAAGCTCTACATCTCATCATGTTAATTGAAAATGATGTTGTGACTTGAAATAAATTATGTTAACCCAGAAATTCCAAACCAAAAAAAAATCTACAAATTTCATGGCCCCCTGAGCTTACTTAATAATTTTTATAAAAGCTAACCTAAGGCACCAAAGAAATATATGATGCCAAAGACTCTCCACACATCATCCTCAAAGATGACTCCTGACATCCCCAAAGTGTGGAGTGAATATAAAAAAAAGATATTTGACGTTTTCCTTGAATTTGTAATGTTTAAAATTAGTGATTTAACAACTGGTGCCATTTATAATACATAAATACATTTTGGTACGTAGGAGGGAACCCACAAGCGAATATTATCACCAAATACGGAGGCCCATGAGACAGTCCGTCTTCAGGAAGCCGCTACCCACCAGTTCTGGTTGACAGCCTCCACCAAGGTCGGGGAAGGGGAGAGCACAAGGGTCGTCACGATTTTACCAGGAGAAAAGGGTTTGTAACATCTCCATATATTTATTGACTTTGGTTTAGGTTTTTAACAGAAATTCAAATGTAACACTGTCGTCAAACGGCCAATCAGTGCCATTTTGATTACCTACATTTGAAACATCTCTGAAATGCTGATTCTAAATCTGTTTCAGCTTTCTAACAAATTATGATCAACTGACAAGCATAACAACATGACGGTTGTTCTTTTCGGCTGATCACAATTTGTTCAAAAGCTGAAATGGACCAAAAATCGTCGACTAACAAGCATCTTTTATATGTCAAAAAAAAATTATGGCGCTGATGATGACAAGGTTACGTTTGAACTTCTGTAAAACAACTGACTTAAAGGCTTTAAAAATGTTTAAAAGGAAAAGAGATCAATGGTAAGTATAAATAGGTAAATACCTATTTACTTATCACTACCGTATCAAAGAAATGAATAATTATTAGAACGGCATTATTGATGTTTTGAATAAATTTTCATGGGTTTATAACCACTGCTTTAGCAATATTATCATTTTAACCGCTTGGACACATTAAGCTTGTTTTCACGATAATTTTACATAGGTAGACATAGGAATGACGTACGTCCCATACCTGAGTTATTAAATAACTCCACAATAGCAAGCAAATAATTCTTGCAAAATTATTACGATTCCAAGATTTAATGGAAGAATTAAGGACATGCTTAGCTGTAAATTGCAATAATACATCTATTTCAGTCGGTTCTCCGATTAAGTCACTAATAATAATTGTAAGATAAGGTGTCCAAAGAATAATAAACTATTAATTTAAAGATTGACATTGATAGAAAAAATGTATTTACATTTTGATAATTTTTAGCTAGCGGGAGACACATCAAAAGATACTGTGTTATAAAGTATGTTTTCTACTGACACACTACGTTATAAAAGATTTCTTCCTGGAATAGGAGAGGGGGTCAGTTGAATTCGGAAGCGGCCGAGGGAATATCATTTCTTTGTAAGGATATGTCAACTTGACGGCTGACAGCGGCTGCTCCGTATATTCAAAATAATTAAATTAAATTTCCTCTCCTGTTTTTCTGACATTGCACCGCTAGCGGTTACGGAGAATAATAATAAATAGCGAAGACTTGAATCGCGCTTAATACACATCATCTTTTTACGTCAGGCGGGTCTGGATGGGATTGTTTGGCGAGCGCTATTGTGTTATTAAGTATATTTTGATGTGAGCTTTGCGTCTGTACTGTGCATTAACCTTCTATTGAACCTAGCTTGTAGTAATATATTCACAAGAATTTGTCAGAATTTATAAATCATACACCTAAGTTTTCTTTTTTCCAGTTCCTGCAAAGATAACATCCTTCGGGAGGAAAGTGATAACTCCGTGGAAAGAGAACATTTCCTTGCCATGTCACAAGGTGGGCGTTCCGCAGCCTTCAACAATTTGGAGGCAGCAAGGGAACCCCATGGAACCTAGTACAAGGAAAAATGTCACTGCTGATGGGACACTGATTATAAGGTAAGGCTATGTCAACAAATTGCGATGCACCTATCTTTATATTTGTAAGCGAAGATTCTATCCGAAATAAATCAAAAATTTAGATGGTGTCTAGGGTATACTGCCTATTTTTATTTACTTTTTCTAAGGCTCCACTATCCTTAGGCAATAAGAACTCTTATAACATCTCATCTTTTCTTCTCTTCTTCATGAGCCTCCTTGTGTCCTGATTTTGACAATATACTTCAGTCAAACTTTTCCAATTTTAGCAATTTTTCAGCTCTCGCACATCTAAAGCGTCTCTTCTGTACCTATGGTTCTCTTTCCAAATGACAAACGGCATTCAATAACATTGTTATTTCAATAATAAGAAAGACTAAGATCTAATTGAATGAGCATAGCAAAGTACTGTATCAACTCGACCTTATCACATTGTGTCATATGTTCCGTTTCTGGTTCAAGATGATGGCCTTTTTAATGGTTCAGTAAAGATTTTTTTTTTCAAATGAGAAATAGCCAGTTATTTTTGGACTTTCTTATTTGCATTTTTTTTCAATATTGTGGTACCTACCTTCCTGAAGAAAGTTTTTAAAAAGAATCGTTGTCATTGAGATAGTTACGTTTCTTTGGACAAATTATATAATTTCTCACTTGAAATTGAAAAAATGTTACTATAATATCTATAATATTTATTTATACTAGGTTTTAACAGATGTTCGCACTTACGTGAGATCAATCCAGTTACAAAAAACTCAGTTATTGCAAAATATGGACCTACAATTACATACAGATACATAGGTACAATTAGAAAAACAGAAACATCACAAATTAAAATACAAAATTATATACAAGCTCGCTCAAGTAACACATATTACAATGAGAGGCAAGAGACATAAGAAATACAAGAGGCATGCATAGGGAGACAATTGACACAGTGTAATTAGTTAAACAAATTTTTTGAACAGCGCCAGAACTTTTTTTCTGAATCTGTACAAATTATCGACAAAAATAACTACTTCAGCACGCTCCATCTTGTTATATAGTCGACATATCTGAGTCAGAGGGCTAAAGTAGGCGATATTAAATATATTTCATAATTGAATCGGTTGGTATTTAAGTACAAATCTTGTGATTTTGCAGGAAATTATGGTATTGATTAATTAAATAAGAAAAATAATCTTTTCTGGAGGCCACTGTCTACAGAACTCCAGAAGAGTTGGATGGAATAGCTATACATAATTTATTAATAATGTTTTTTTCTTGATTGCAGCGTAACCCAACATACAGACACTGGCAACTACACGTGTACCGTAGAGAACAGTCACGGCAAGGATGAAATAACCTACAGAGTGCAAGTGAAGGTTCCCCCGCAACCCCCAACCCTCACCGTGGTGGACTCACACGCTGACTCAATCCACCTGCAGTGGGCTGACCAAGGAGATGGTGGCAGCCCTGTTTTAGGTACCTACCTTCAAAATAACGTATTTAGCGAGAATAAATTAAAACCTTACCCCAATCTTAATGTTGCAGAGTTACATTGTCGATTTTCTTAGATCTTCAATTAAATTATCGATTTTGCATTACATATTTTACATTAATTTAGTTCTACGCTACGAGTGTGGAAGGTAGTGAAGAACCAATAAAAATGAAATGTTTATACTATTTTAGGTTATGTCATCAATTACAAACGTGATTCTGGGGACTGGGAGGAGCTTCAGACGGAAGCTGGAACCACGGAGAGGGTTCTGGGGGGACTGTGGTGTGGAACTCGTTATCAGCTCTACATCACCGCTTATAACATCATCGGCACCGGACTTCCGTGTGACATTGTCAATGCTTACACTAAAGGAACTGGTAAGAAAATTTTAATATTGGTAGTATTAACGCACATAAATGGTATACATGGGTCCAAATCTATGACAAATCTATGATCGACTGTAATTCAACAGTTGTTCGATATTCGTATACTCCGGCCCGGTATTCCTCAGTGGCATGTAAAGCCATGGAACACGCAATGTAGGTGCAGGAGTGTCCAGTGTTAACTGTTATTTTATAGTTGCAACCTCTCAGTTCAGATTTATCCCATGTGCAACTTTTTTCCCTCAAAAAATGGACAATAAAACTAACATTATTGGCACAAAATAAGATATATTATTACGTAAATCTTACTGCAGTAGGCTTGCAACAGGCAAAAATTGTAACTTACTTATTCAAAGAATGTTTTCTTATATCTATTATGGAAAAATCAAGAAAAGGGACGACTCATAAATATACCATTCCCGGAAGACTGTTATTTTTTCTCTATTTCTGTTAAATTAAGTTTTTTTATATTTCTTAATTCTAATTTGGAGAAGTTCTTTGGAGTTTAAAAGATTTTATTAGAAAAAATATTATAAGAATGAATCCATGTCAATAAAATCTCGATTGCTTTTTGCCACAATATGGCACTATTACCATAACCACGGATTGCTTTACTGCCAAGATATAGCAAATATTCTCTAGATTCTTTAAAAAGTTTCAAAGTTAACGATTTTATAATATTTTTTTATAAATCCTACGAATATGTGATAAAAAAAAACAAAGGATAGGTGAATTCATTGGCTATATAGAACTATAATCAGTTTGTGTGTCTCCATATTCAAATTGGGATGAACGATTTTTTTTAATGTGAGCGGAAAAATTTACTTTAGCAATCCGAGTAAAAAGTTTTAAATTGCTCTGTCGCTCCAGTGGATATAACGTTATTCACATATGTATGGATAATTTTACAACTTGGGGTAAATTTTAAAATTACAATAAATTTAAATACAAATAAAATTTTAAAAAACATTACCCAATACAAGCTTTATACTACATAATTGAATTCGGGTCTGATTAGGCCCATGTACATCGTGTACGTGGTTGAAAATATGTTTACCAGTTAAGTGTTAAAAACCACTAATGTTTTCCGTACACACTAGCTTTGCATGCTAGCTACAAACGGAAGTGCTGCCATCTATAATTTTCAAAGAGAACTGTTGAAGTTTCCATAAAATATACTTGCAGTGAGTACTCGTACTGTGTAGATATATTTTCTTCTTTGAAATGTGATTTTTTTTTACTGAAAGTTGGTAAGGGGGAGGTTAGTGGAGAGCTGAACTCGAACTTAAAGTCAAAAAACAAAATTTCAGCAGCCATCTTGAAATTCTAAAGATTTCCACCGAATTGGTTTAAAATCGATAAAGAGAGGATTAGTTATCATTATTAGTATGCACAACGAAGAAGTTGGCACCCAACATTTCAACTACATATTTCATGATGAATATAAAATGCATGTATAATTATTTATCTTTGCAGTTCCGGTGAAGCCAAAACACTCACAGATGATAACAGTGAATGCCACCGTAGTGACGGTCTGGCTTGATTCTTGGGGAGACGGGGGCTGTGGGATATTATACTTTGTTATAGAATATCGGGAACATTCTCAATCTCAGGTAAAAACATCAATTAATTCAATCTTTCCTTACCATGAAATTTGTTCATAAACTTCATAATGCAATATTATAATTCTTAAAAGAATCGTTGATTACACGAGAATCAAAAATTATTTTAAGAAAGTTGCATTATTAAAATTTTATACATTTTTATTAATATTATTGTTGATTTGGAGAATATTGGCAGACTATGTACATATCTATTTTTACTTCACTTATATTCTATATTACCTACTTTTTGTCAACTCGTATATTTTATGTAACCTTTATTATTTTCCTTATATTTTCTGTTACTTACCTGCATTTTATCAACTCTTATTTTCACTGTAATTAATCAAACATGTATTTCTTTATATATGTAAAAGCCCTATGGACGTTTAAATGAAATAAATAAATTACATTTGTTCACTTTTGTTGGTACAAAAGACATTCCAGAAATAGAGTTGGAGAGTTCCTTCGATGCCATGATGAATATTATTACAGCATTGAATCCTTGTTCCCAATTAATTTTTTTTTTTTTTGTGCTTCAAACAGGAAAATAATTTCCCGGAGGGCCTATATCTGGGGATTCTATGTAGAGGGTCTTTTTCAGGAGAGGAAGGAGTGAATATGGGTCTTGAAGAGAGGTTTTAGGAGGGAGGAAACACAGCGGCCGACAAATCATTCCACAGTCTTAAAACTCAAAAACGAGTCTTAGAAATCACCCATTCTGTCATAACAAATTTCAGCCATGTTCAAATATTGAGCACTCGTTTGGAATATTTCCCGAATATGCACTGGTGTCAAAGTGGATCTTCTGCAGTATTCTGCAGGGTCGGGCAAAGGTCATGACATCGGTGATGACCAATGCAGGTTATCTCTTACCACCTTTACACTACTAGCAGGTTTCACCTCTTCCTCGCATTCGATAAACGCTGGCGTCCCAAAGGGATCGGTTCTGTCTCCGACTTTGTTTTTGTTGCACATCAATGACCTTTTGACATGTGCACCAATTCATTGTTACGCGGATGACAGTACAGTCCATGATAGCTTTTTGTTTGACAAGCCCCCAAAGGGTGCACAAATTCCAATGGCTCGGAGGGCTTTGAAGCAAAGAATGGACGCTTACTTCGAGAGTGTTTTCTCTTGGGGTAAGAATAATCTCGTCGAATTCAATGTTTCAAAGACCCAATCATGTCTGATTACGTCTAAAAGGGATCAAAAAGACAATCTAGTCTCCTTCAATAATAGCATTCTTCCGAACAGGTCCTCCATTGATATGCTCGGTGTAACTCTAAGTGACCAGCTCAGATATAGGGGCTCCATCGAGGCCAGAGTTAAGTTAGCCTCTCAGAAACTGGGCGTACTGTACAGGGCCCGCAGATACCTTAATAGTACACAACTGCTAACCCTGTACAAATCGCAAGTGCGCCCCACGGTTGAATTTGGCAGCCACCTCTGGTCTGGAGCCAAAAAAACCTGAAAAACACCCTCGTCTCTGTGCAGAAACGGGCGGTCCGTTTAATAGATTCTCCCATCTTAACAAACGGATTGCAATCTTTAGAGTACAGGCGTCGGGTGAGAATGTTATCCTTGTTCTACCGGTATGGAAGATGCTCCGAGGAACTAGCGTCATTGATCCCCTCGGCACCGGTGCATAGTCGGGAAACACGCCAAACGCTCGCCCAACATATGTACACGGTTGACATTTGTCACAAGAGAACTGGTCGTTTTTACGACTCGTTCTTGAGTTCAACAGCTCGGCTGTGGAACGATTTGCCGGCCTCTGTGTTTCCTCCTTCCTACAACATGGGTCTCTTCAAGACCCATGTTCACACCTTCCTCTCCTCAAAAAGACCCTCCACGCAGCATTTTCAAAGATGACACAGGCCCCGAGGGAAATTATTTTCCTCGGGGCCTCCTGTGTGGAGTTAATATAAATAAAAAAAAAGGTATCACTCAATCATACGTTTTTTTATTGTTTTTGTTTCCAGTGGCGCATGGTTTCCAACACAGTTCAAGCCACCGAGAGGGTGTTCAGTGTTCCTGGACTTTCTCCCACCACACAATACCACCTGAAGATAACGGCTCACAACAATGCCGGCTTTGCGGTGGCGCTCTATAACTTCACCACGCACAGTGCAGCCGGCGGTAAAATCAACTTTATATCATCCTCATAGCATGTTCCCCTATTCTTATTAGAAATCTCAGTTATTTCCAATTACACATACCGTAGGTTCAAATAAACATTTCAACAACTATGCAGCAATAGCTATATTACTGACTAGATGCAAATGCAACTACTAATGTTCTCAAAATTTGTCTTGACAGAATCGCCATTCCTTTCCATTGTAAGAATATGTACTAAAACACAATTTGGCTGTCCTGAAACGGGAATCCTTCCCAGTTGGACAGACAAAGGATCATCTTGTATTGTATTGTTTGTAATAAATAAATAAAAAAATAAATAAATAAAAGATTGTCATTGTGACTTATTTTTGGGGTACCATGCCATGTTGCATTTCCGCCTTCTTTAGCCAACATTTAAGATAACTATGTTAAGTGTCCATCATCAGATATGTACGAAAGACGATATTGTGTTGCATGCTCCATTTTTCTTAGGAGCGGTATTTCAGTATAACGCATTTCAGTGTAATGCTGTCCGAAACATTGGCTGTAGAAGGATAGAGCGCAACATAACATAATACAAAATAAATCACTGTAATACAAAAATAAAAAAATAAATGGCTGTGAAAATTTCATTAAGGATGTTATTTACTTCTTTTCTAGTGGGTTTAGTACCAAATCTGGCGCCCCCTGTCTCCCACTCGAGTGATAAACCATTCTACGCAAACCTCCGTGTCATCCTTCCTGTCACACTGTCACTTCTTGTTCTGACTGCTCTGGTGGCGCTTGTCCTCCTGATTCGGAGAAGCAGTAAGTCCTTATATTTCATTTACTACTTACTACTCAAAAACTGTTCTGCTTTAAAACACTTGCAGTTCGTGTAAGAATGCTGGAGACATTGTGGGAATGCACTCAATTATAATTCACACAACTGCTATAATACGTGCATGTGTAATGTGACCTTACGCACGTTTTGAACAGATTCTTCCCATTTTGAAAGGAACTGTTCCATTCTTCGGAACTCTGTCCTGTTGCCCAAACGGAAAGCTTTGAGAAGCCAGAATGTCTCTTTTTCAGAATGTGAACACACAATACATCAAGTTTAGAGAAAAAAAATCTAAAAAAACAATTTCAACATAAGATGAAGAAGCAAAAACATTCAAGGTGTCCAGGGGTAAAGTGCATTAACTTCGGGAGGTGATTCTACATGAACTTTTTTCGAAATTCCAACTTCTAGGGGTCCTTTTTTTGGTAAAAAGATACAATTACTGCGGCGTGTACAGCCAACACTATTATTTTCCGCTGTTTTGATACGTAACAATCACAACCGCCACAATTGAGCCCGAATGACTCACAGCAAATTTATCGGGCAAGTTCGTACCTTTGACTAAGAATTTTTAACAATGAGTAGGATTTTTAATAGGTAAGTCTTTTTGTATGGGAAAAAAAAATTTGGAATTTCGGAAAGAGTTATTTATCTTTTTTACTCCTACCATTATGTGGAATCACCTCCCGAAGTTAATGCACTTTACCCCAGGACACCTTGTATACACTTTACAAGGTTTTCCCATATAATTTATTTTTTCTTTTCCGTCTGTTGATACCAATAAGGATATTTTATTGTTTGTTTGTGAGTGTGGGATTTCATGACCTAATCCCTAAGTGACTGTTATGTTTTTCTTTTGACCTGACACTTATAGTTTGACCAAAAATAAAGTATTGTTCCCTAGGGTTGTACGGAAAGAAGCATAGCCGGTAGGCGAATACGATGTGGCAAGCCACCAACGAATGCTAAAGATTTGCATTCTGCGCATGTAAGAGACTTGTGTCTGCGCTTTTCTTGCTTGTGGTATAGCTATAAGATTTTTTTCCAATAGCAAGCAACACAGTGTTTGATGTAATTCTCCCAACTTCTAGAAGAACTGAGCAGCGGCTCCTGTGGCTCACAGGCCGCCATCGGAGACTCACCCTCGCTGGCCCGCTTGCAGAACAAGCAGAACCGGGAGGTTCAGCAGGGGGTGGTGGTCGGAGGGGTGGCTAACAGGGGCAGGCAGCCAGCGCCACCCCAGCACTACAAGGGGGAGGGGAATGGTAAGCGATACTTATTTAAATTATTTGGTGCACAATGCCCCCCGCATTGTCATCGCATCCATCTCTTTTATTGATTTTTTAAAGGGGTGTTGAAATGTCACTTTGTTGAGTTGTCATGGAACCGTAAATGAAGGGCCCTAGTGTGAAGTGTTTTTGTCTGTGGCCAGGAGTACCTACAGTGATGTCATAGCGTAGGGCAATTATCACAATAGATGACACGTCGTGATGATTGAAAAGTACACTGACAATGATGCAAGTTTAAAATCCGTCGACCGGCTTATTCTGTTGATGCATGTGTGGATATAGTCTCACGTTGCAATGTACAACAATTGATTTTCAGAGTACATGGAGGACATCTGCCCGTATGCTACCTTCCAGCTGAACAAGCCTGCGTACAGCGAAAGCAGCTACAGCGGGAATGTGTACAGTGGGCCCTACCACTCGGTGCGCGGCTCCTTTGTCTACCATGACGTCAAGCCAGGACAGAGCGATAAATTCAAATTAGGACATGTAAGTTGAATCTATGAATTATTTTCTAAATGCATAATGCATTTATTTATTTAAACCTCGTTTAAAATGTGGACATCTTGAAAGAACGCAAGGCTGATGTAAGCATTTTTTTCTTTTAATGTGAATACTGCAAAAGGGTCCTAACTGCTCCCAACCATCTGGAGTCAGTGAGACTACGGCATCCCCAATTGGGGTATGTTGTGAGGCTGAAAGTAATGAGGAGGGGAGGCAAATGGGGAAGAGGAAGGTGGAGAAGCACCTGGCTATTCAGATCTGGTCACCAAACGTGGGTAAAGCCATTGCAATTCTGAATGGTGGTCTTATACCAGGGCGGTAGTAAGAGTTTCTTCCACACTGGAATATGCCGCAAATACACCATATTATTTTTGTTGAATAATTTGTGAAGTAATACAAAATAATTTAATATCATTTACTTGCGCAAGTATGTATATATACTACATATTTTAAATGAGTAAACTTTTAGTTGAGGATGCCTGAGGAAGACATAGAACGATAAAGTGAATCAAAAATAAACAGTTCAGAAAAAAAACTAAAAACAAAATTATTATCGGGCCATAAAAAGAGAATAATAGATGGGTTTGTATGAATTAGAATGAAGTAAATAATGTGTGCAAAGACCCAGTTATTTGGCGGTCTATCCTCTCTGCCTACAGGCGCGGATCCAGCCCTTGAAAAAGGTTGTGGGCACAGCCACCCGAAAATCGGCCAAGTACGAGTCGGAGTACGAACTCGCCCATAAACGCCTTTTGAATTTGATTTTTTCCTTTTTTCCGCGCATCAGGACTTTGGCCTTAGGAATAGATGTCATCATTGGAGGAAGTCAGACCCGATTTCGTCCAATTAAATAGTCAAACAGTTTGGATTAAATTCCAAACCAATTTCAATCAATAAATTATTCTTTTTTCCAGTAGCCAGTAAGCCAATATACGGACACTAGACTGGGTAAATAGGTATCTTGACGCTATCTCAGGAGTAGTAAGTTTGACCATCAAGTGAAATGCACCAGGCGAGACTTAATTAGGCTACCAATACCATTACGCCGTTGTTCCATGTAGATACTTTCAAGCGACGCTCGTCTGTACCTTCCATACTATTATTTGTGTTTGGAAACGCCGCTAGGCGCTGCACTAGCAAAATAGTATGACAGGTAGCGGGTAGCGTGAACGAACAACTACTGAACCGATTTTGATACAACTAACTACTGAACCGATTTTGATATTTTTTTTACATCTTCAAAGGATATCAAATCAATTTAAACGCTAGGAAACATTTTACATTAGATAACTTTATTTAAAATTACAATTAAATTACAAATTCAAGCTTACGTTTCTTTTTTTGAGAAAACGTTGATAATTTCATTGATATCCAGCTTCACATCTTTGTATATACAGGGTGTTAAGCATCGAACTTGACTTACTTTAACCAGTGATTCCAGAGATTATTTGAAGTAAAAAATGTTAATTAAATTTTGGTCTCCGATGACATTTTTGAAGTTTTTTTTAAAAATAAATACTTCTTTAGGCACGCTTGACTTGAGGGGTGAAATTACGTCGTTACGAGAGGCGTAATATCGGGCGTTACGAACGTTACGGAGGCGAACGATAATAAATTTAAATTAATTTTTAGGTTCATTCCTCACAATCTAATCGTAAAAACGGGGCTCAAATCCATAGTAATGACGTTTGGAATGGGTGCTGGCAGAGGCGGCTCTAGAGATGCAAAGGTGGAAAGTCAAACGAAAAAAAATAATCCGAGTTAATATTAACAGAGCTAATGCGTAGTGAATATTATTAAAACGCTAAAATATTGATTAATTTGCCGGTACTCATTGCCATTATGAAGCCAGTACAATGTTTAATTTAAGGTTATTTATCGAATTATTAACACAATAACTTTTATACATTTTATTTAGTAATGAATTTATTATTCATCAGTATAGGGTTAGTATCATATATAATCAGTAATTTAAAAAAAAATCTTTTTCTATTTAGTGTTTTAAATTATTAACTCCAATCTCGGTCTACTGTTTACCATTTGAGTAAAGAAGTAAAAAATGACAACAGAAGTAAACATTCCTTTTTCCTGTAAACAAACATTCCGCAAATTATAACTTTGTATATTGAAATATTGTTTAAGCTCTTTATTTTTATCTCTTGTAACCGAACATCTCTCAAGATTCAACGAATTTTTCACTAGTTTTGTCAATACAGAATTTGACAGTTTAAATTATTCCAAGCAAATTACGTCAACAATGATAAATACGCTTTCGCGAACTAATTATGAACTAATATTCAAGATGGCTATTGGCTATTGTTTATCACACTAAATATTTTCGACTGACATTTTTTTGACATTTTTTTTTATTATTTTTTTATTTAATATTTAAAGTTTTTATTACAATAAATACACAATTTTTACATTTTATACAGTGGTAAAATAGTCGATAAGAATAGCTTTTCCTCATCTATTCCAGACATCTCACTCTAATATCTAAAGATCTAGATATCTCTGTTGCACCGCGGTCAAAACCTCGCCGTCCCTTGAAAATATAATTTGTACAATACCAAGCATACCCCAGATATGATAGAGTTCAACTCCTTTGTCTATATAGCAAAGAAAGGGAAAAGAGATCATTTTCGGTCAAAACGGCGAGTGACCCCACGGTTGATGTATGCAATAGCTTCATATTTGGCCGCTAAATGGCAATGAACCCGCTTTTACGATACGAATCTGCACGAATATTAGAATAAAATTTAAAATCGGGTACCTAATTCGTTAAGTTACTAAATTCATAATATTGCTGCCTATTTTTGGGGGGTTTTTGACCCAAAGACCCCTATGAAACAGCCGCCACTGGGTGCTGGCATTTATTTTAAACTTTGTAAGAATTAAATCAACAATCCCATTCTAATGCTGGGGCCGCATCTGCGCCTATCGTCCCGAAGTAATGCGTGCCGATACTTCGTACGTTTGAAAATTTGAAAAAAAGAATAAGTTTACTTTAATTTGAAAAAAGAATACGTAAAGAATATTCGTGACGAGAGCCGATAATGGCCAGTCACGTTTGCGCGTATTGTGTCATAGCACGAAGCTTCGTGACGATAGGCGCAGATGCGGCCCCAGCATAAGCGGAATTCCCATAATGTAATTTTCATTTCCAGTGTGCGAACTCAGTGCATTGAAACAACTGATTTGTCACGATGATTGGTAACAATACAAACGAATCTTCAATTTAGATTCTTATACACTGATGATTGGAATGGTTTTATTCGATGCCAGAAAGAAAATTAGATTAGATCACTAAAGAAGTATTTACTTCAGTCGTGTGGTATAAAGCACACTCGTATTTTTTTTCTACAAAAACGTAAAAATCAGTAGGTATTGGGATGTTAGTGGCGGGGTGAGGGGTTAGTTCGTTACCCGGCTTACTGACCAGTGATGACATGTGGAAGAATTTTTTTTTTCTTTGATTTTGAAGAAAAAGTTTTTGAAAAAAAAAGACATCTAAAAAATCAGCGGAGTGCTGAACGGAAATCACAAATAAACTCAATGGAAACACTACAGAGCTCTTTTATAAAACTATAGTTGCTCCACATTTTGATTATTGCTCTACGATGTTATATTTGGCCAATGAAGGAAATTTGAACAAGCTAGATGTTATACAGAATAGAGCAATGAGTATATTGGGAAAAGGCAAACATGCAAGGAATAATCAAATGAGAGAGCATCTAAACTGGATTCCAATAAAAAAGAGACTGTTATTTAATAATTTTTGTCCATGAACAACCAAATGCCAAAATATTTTAAGGATGAAATTGTGTTTTAGAGATGTACATAATTATCAGCCTGAAACACATTGAAAAAATCTTCCGAGAAAAAATACATGCCGCCGACGGCACTCGAACGTGTCCTTCTGATGTCCGGTCAGGTGCTCTAATCCTCTGAGCTACGGCGGCTTACCTCTTACCCGCCAAATGATTCAATATATACTAGTGTTTCATTCAACAACCGCCGATGATTTTTTCGATGTGTTTCAGGCTGATAATTATTGCTATTTTGTGCTATGCATAAAAATCTTGTCTTAAACATTAGTTTATCAATTAAAAACAATAGAGATGTACGTAATTACGAAACCAGAAGTGTAAATAGAATTAGAATGCCACGTATGAAGAAATCAAAAATCACAGAACTGCCTAACGTACAGAGGACTAAAGATGTATGATGAAGCCTGAAAGTCTAAAGAATGAAGGAATAATTAATGTATTTAAAAAGAAATGTTATGTTTATTGTAAAAATATTTAAAGTTATAAAATGAAATATTATCTTGTTTATATTCATGTTGTATAAACTAACTCAATAAATAATAATAAAAAAATTGAAAATATAATTTTTCCAATACAAGTATTCATGTGCCAAAAAGAAACAGATAATATGTTGTCAAAAATGTGACATAACATGTCAGTATATCGTCTATGGCTCTTTGCTGCGTTTTGATTCACGCACGATTCATGATTCATTGAGTTTTTTTTTTTTATTTTATCAAGGCAAAGCGTTTATTATCATCAGCCTATCGATCTCAATAGACCGTGAAAGTGTGACGTTACAAGACCATTAGGGTTGTGGGCATGCCCACCGTGCCCACAACGGTGGATCCGCCCTTGTCTGCCTACCCCTGCGAAGAAACGGTGTTTAGTTTGTAAGTTTATAAACTGAATATTCAAAGTCCCTTTTCTAATGCATAGTTCTTTGTTCAGATTAAAATAAGGATTTTACCATTTCAGAGCAAAGAGCCCGAGTACACCAAAGTTAGAAGAAAAGGCAGCAAGCTAAGAGATCCACACTCTGAGAGTCAAGGTAATTAAAAACTATAAATATAGTTACTAAGAGTTGAAATAACAAATTAAAATTCTTACGAAATTAAAAAATTCTTTATCCAAATGGCGAGATGGTAAATTTTGAGCTGAAAAAACTCTTTTTATACCTCCAATAACCACTTGAGCGATAGAGATTTCTGGGTGTTCGGTTTTTGATTTAGTCGTGCTTATTACAAAAATCATACATCCAAATAAAAGCCTATTTGGCGCCTATTATTCCTATGGTGGAGTATTCACTTTAGCATTGTGAATCTACATCATGTTAGGTATATATTTTTTTCTAATTACATATATATATCCTTTTAAACGCTTTTGATCGCTTCCCATAATGAAAGGATGAATTCAACGTTTGCATATCTTACCTGAATGCAGTTCTTGCAATCGCAACGGCAATATGGCAACGGTACAAAAAGGTAAAAAACGTACATTCTTCATGACAACCTTCTTCATGATAACCAACATCCCTGTCATTTGTTAGCCCAAGTGGTTCGCTACGTTTGGCGACTTGGCATTGGTGCCCGGGTTCATTTTACATTTTGCGCATCTCTTTCTTACACATTTAATAATAGTGAGACAAACTATGTATGTATGTCTGCTTCCCCCATAGAAAAAATACAATCATTATCATACATCTCCCTTACTCGTATTAAAGAAATGAGATGCCGCGTACCTTAGGAATTATAAAAGCAGCCAATAAATCCGATTAGTGTATCCTATATTTTCGTGATTTATTAAAAAAAAATTAAAAAATCATTAAATTTATAATTTCTTAAAATTTTTTTTAAATCACCTATCCAAATTCGGGTAGCTATCGCTCGAGTGATTAATATTCCTACTTTAATTATGAAGCTTTGAAAGTTTCATTTGACCATTCAATTGTAGAAAACGTCAGTTGCTTGCATGCTTTAACATTTATTTGGTAAATTATGTTGCTTCACAGTTTTCTATGTGTTGCATTCATAATAAAAAGGCAGCTGGTGACTTTTTTTAAGACAAGAGAAAAACTATATGTATCATCATTTCATTTCAAATAGCTTGAGATTTCAAAAACATAATTTGGCTTCAATAATATAATATGCGAATTTTTAATCTAAGCCATAGTGCTCGCTTCGAGCATGGAAAGTCACCAGCTGCCATTGTTCATCAAATTATAAATTATGTAATAAATTATTTTCTATCTATCTTTCTCACAAACAAATCAAGAAATCAAAGTTTATTAGCAGGAGAAATCATGTTGTTGAAGAACAGTGTGAAAGATGAATATGTATTATCGCTTTGGAATGTAATGAAGAATTCTTCCAGGCTTCAAAACTCTACATTGAAAGTTTATTAGGAACCTGTATATATTTTCATATCCAAAAAACGTTATAGGCGCTGGAGTAGGATGTGCTTTCGTTGGCTGGAAAATGGAATAAATGTCTATTATGTAGGAGGTATTTGTAATTAATAAAAATTTATTTTCCTTAAAGTTTCTTTATCTCCAGTGGGTTTCTTTTGAACTTTGTCGATAAATAATCTAGGATTATCAAAATGTTTTTGTTCCATTTTCAGTGCATGTGCAGAGTACGTCCAGTGTCCACCCTTCATAAAAGTGGTCACTTCGAGTTACTAGATAACGTGTTTGAGTATTTACAGTCCTTTAATGGATGCCTTGTATCTCGAAGAAAGCACGCTTTTTAGGAAATTTAAGATGTTTCCTAAAATTACAAAAAATCAGTTAACTCAATTAGGTTATGTTTAGGTACATTTTGAGAACTTTCTCAGTTTGATTTTTTGATTGTGTTCTATTGAATTGTCGTGTCACACCATCAATCATGTCGCTTGTTGCGTATCACCGCTTGCTGCCATGTCGCTTTCTGTTTGCAGAGTCGGACAACCTCGGCTCCACGGACTCGGAGGTGAAGAAGATTCTAACTCTGCACCTGCCCATTTCAGAGTACGACACGCGGGACGAGGGTGACGACATGTCGGAGGAGGAGGGCAGCGACGCCTCGGCCAACGGCGAGAGCGGGTACCAGGGCCGGGTCAGGCAACGCCGCCCTGGGGACGCCACCTCCGTCTCCTCACACTGTACGCTGCACTTTGTTTTCAAGCAAGCTTTGCGCCATCACTGAGCTATTTGCGCGACAGAGGACTGACAAATTTATGCATACAAGATATATTATTATTTAAGAATGATTCTAACACTATTTTTACTTTTGGGATATTGAGCTTAGATTGACCTTTTGTCATACATTCTCCATCAATCATTGCCTCATTGTTGAGGATCGTGACCCTCACTCCTATTGCTCTGGCGGACAAGAGGTAAATTCCGGTTCTACTTAAGGATACGGATTTGTCTTTAACCTTAAATTTATTTTAACTCCCACCCTCTCACATACCAGTTCTCTCGGATAACAGCAGAATTATCCAACCTTAAAATTAATTACGTTTTCGTTAATTTTAAGCTTAAGAGGGTGTATTACCAGAGAATACCGGAAATTAGTCCTTTTTAAATCAAATTCCAGACGTATTGACTTTTTTACAAAAAAACATAAATTGATTTTGAAGGTTGTTATTTTATCTGGTACACGCAGTTTTAAATTTTGAAAAACCAAGTGTGTTTTTAATATACTAAGGTTATACCGTTGGTCATTGGCAGATTTGTTAAATTTTCACAAACAATTCACAAACAATACCTCAAACATTTCCATAAACATGGGGCAGGGCCATAACGTTTGTTGTTTTCCATGGGCCACGGAAAGTAAAAACATTGTGGCCCCGACTTAACTATCCACATAGTGTTTAAACGTTTTCGTCGGAGGAGACGCCGCTTAATGCAGCATTGCAATTAGAATTATGAATAATATATTGTAATGTGTGTGACGTCACAAGATACAATTGCATACATTTTACCAATATTCACTTTGAAAGTTCATAACTTCATCATTTTTGGAGATTTCAAAAATCCAATTTTACAATTTTTTATTATTAAATTAAATATGCCTACTTAATATAACAATGTTTATATGAAAGATAAAATTTGGGTGACGACACGTTGAAACAGGAAGAAAGCAATGCATCATTGTTAACTGACAAGAAGGTAGAACCGCACCATATCTCCTAAAATTTTACTTTGAAATGCACAATAGATGTTGACAATTTTTCTGATAGGGGGTCTATTACGACAGTCTAAATGAAATTGACTAAGGTCTAATAACTACAGTGTAAATGAAATTGACTGACACCGCAGCTTATATATTATCTTGCTTATGTAGACTCGTGTCTGGCGGGTAACAACAATATTAGGACAGGCGCGCACGGGTAACTTTTATCATGGCAAGAGTTTCGTCACGGTGTCGAAATCCATTGCAATATATGGAGATGACGTAGAGCACATGGTGACGTTACACTAGGGTGACTTTATGTGAATTTTGAAACTGTTGCTGTCCGTTAAAGAGGTACTGCTGAAAACCAGCTGCATTCCAGGTCCGGAATGTACAGCTGAGCTGTGACCTTTTGTCAATATAATCAAAGCGAATATACTAGTTGCAGCGATCGTACGTGACGTCATCATCACGAACGTCGATGACACCCGTACGAGCTCTCGCTGAGACTCATTTATGATGTACAAATCTGTAACCATCATTGACAAATAAACATTTATATTATTATTAAATGTTACCCGTGCACGCCCGGCCTCAGTTTTACTTGTCAATAAATCTTTGTCATTTCAAGTCACTTTAAGTCGAAATTTAACGCATGTCAGTTATAGGGGCGAGCGTTGACGTGTCAAGCAGTTCATCAGAGACATCCTTGGGCGCGGGCGGAGGCGCCGGCGGGCGGAGGGGCTTCCCCTCGCGCCGGGGCGGGGGGGGCACCAAGGGGGCTCCGGGGAGCAGCGGGGGACCCGGCGGGGCGCGGCGCCACGTACGCTCCAGCTCCGGCTACAGCAGCCACAATGATGAGACCACTTTTAGGTGAGTTGCTTCTGCCGAAAATTTGTATAATTGCAATGTGCTCCTGGTGCTGAGAGCTCCGTTGTAAGCATTGTATTGTTGGATCCATGACAAAACAAAACATTATTTATTCTTACATAACCTAACCTATTATTTTTATCACATACAAGTTATGTACGTTATGAGAGAAAAGTTACAATGGAGCTATCAGTGAAGGCAAGAATTTTGCACGTTCAAGTTTTAATTCATGATATCAAAGTGTTAAAATCTAATTTGTTCCGATTGCTCTTTCCATATGTATTTTTTTCATGTAATGTTAAAGAAATGCTTAACTCTTAACAGTTAAATGTCTGAAAATCTTTAAGCTATTCCATAAAATTTATAAAACATACAAACAAAATGAGTGTTTTGTGCACGTTATAAGATTTCATCTATTTCTTTATCTTTTGTTTTGTTCTTAATAATTTTATTTAGTCCAGGCGTTCACAAGCAACTTTATTTGCAGTGACAGTGGGTAATTTTTTAAAAATACATACTACAAATTCAAAAAAAGTCTCCCTACCGTCACTTCGCCTTGTGTGCACACCTCCATATACAGTACGGATTTTGATGCAGCAACGCAACTGTTGCCGTTAACAAAGTTGTTCATATGCCCGGGCTTACATAGATGCAACAATCCCTCATTATCGGTCAATACAGCAACCTGTGCTCTCTGATATGCTTCTCTAATTTAATCCTCTCTTTGGAAGAGTAATTGCATGAATAAAGAAGGATCCAAAGTGTAGAAGGTCCTTGTTTGTATAACTTCGTTACTAGCAAATTCATGTAAAAGTATAGCAAAATCTGTGGTTCATTCAAAAACATAAGTTATAAATTGACGGAATAACAACTCTGCTACCCTTAGCACTTATAGTGTTAAGGTACGTACTTAACTTACTTTAACTGGTGTTTCCTGACATTTTTGATGTTAAAGTTAACGTAAAATATTAAAAAATCAGTTTGTTCAATCATTGGACAGATAAGATAGGGTTGGGGTAAAGGGTTACTCGGCTGAGTGGCCAAGGGAAGAATTTTTTTGTTTGGTTTTGTAGAATGGAGTTTTGTGGAATGCCTTTAATTGGTCATAATATCACATACACCTTCCATTCTAATTGCTTTATCCACTCGAGTGCTTTTTGCCACATTATGGCACTATTTCCAAAACCACGGATTGCTTTGTTGCCAAAATGTGGCAAATTTAAAAAAAAAAAAATTATTAAAACGACTATATAATAAATTGTTCATTCAAAATATAACAAAATAACTATTCTCTAGGTTCTTTAAAATGTTTTAAGGTTAAAGATTTAATTACATTTTTTTTATAAGTCCTACAAATATAATGATAATAGGCAAAAGATAGAGGAATTCATTAGCTACATAGAACTATAATCAGTTTGTATATCTCCATATTTAAATTCAGAGGTATGATTTTTTTAATATGGGCGGAAAAATTTCCTTTAGCAAACTGAGAAAAAATATTTTGCTTTGTTGCTCCAGTGGTTATTCTATTTGTGCTAACTCTATCCGCTTCACAATGCACGAACCTAATCTTGCCGTTAATAAAGGATTACTGTATTTTATTTTTGAATCTCGCTGCTTTGCCTAGCAAATTTTTTTTTAGATTATGTATTATAAGCATACAAAATATTATATTTATATAGATTTTTAGGTTTAGATTTGTAGATCAATTAGTTATTATTATCACAATGCACTGTAATTATTATAAGTATAAAAGAATCAACTGCACACTGCACTCACACTCTAATACTTATAGCACCGGCACAAAATATTTATTATTCACTAACTTAAATTATGTAGCAATTCTATTTTCGTAAACAGCGACCAATATTATTATTGTTTTTTAAGTATCTGATTATATGTTTTACAAAACACACTATCTGTATAGCACATTGGTTTATAAATTGAAAATAGTGACTGACTAGAGTCTCTTGAGATAACCAGCTCTGCACTTCTTCTGAATCCGCTTCCAATGAGAATTATTTAACCATGAAAACATCGCAAACTTTGCAGGTTGAGACCTTTAGCGACATACTCAAACAATACCAAGCAGAGAAAACATTTTTTCCCACACGAATAAATAGGTCAGTAGGTAACCATTTAATTAATACATTATGGCTTAGGGCGACCATGTTACAAGTATGATATTGTTCTGTTGTTGCAGTATCTCCAACTACCCGTCTTTCAACGAGCACATCCACCCGCCCACGAGGTTCTCTGACGACACGGAGTGTGAAACCAACGTCAGTCAGCCGCGCCGCAAGCGGGCCGGCCTCCCCGGGAAGATTCCTCGAGAAACCTTCCAAATCAACGTCTGAATGCGCAGTCCAACACGACCGCCCTGAAATTGTGAATATTAACACGATAAAGGATTTTATCAACAATATTGGTGATTTGTCGATTATCGCTAGCACGGCCGCAGTCGGTAATGACGTTTGACAGTTGACATTGACTCAAAGCTGCTTAGTTTCTCTGTTAGGTGAAGCTGTCAACATGTCAATCAATAAACATTGTTTTAAAAAAATTGAATTCAGATAAAAAAGTTTCAACGATGAATTAAATATTTCATAAAATTCAGTCTTGCAAAACAAACTCATTTGACTTTGACGAACGACAAACAATTGACTACGCCATAGTAAAAATGTGTGGATGTTGAACTTTTGCAGACATTGATTAAATTATCAATATACTAAGCAGCATCGGATGTGCTAGCGATATTGATAAACTAGCGTTGACAACTTAGATTGTTTTATCGAATCTGCTTAGTTGCCGAAATGGCCGTGCCAGATGGCCTGAGTGAACTTCAATCTAAATCTGATTAAACGATTTATTAGTTGACCGGACTTCAACAGGCTAAACAAGGAATTTTTAAAACATAGTCCAGCTGATTCCAATGCGAGCTATGTTTTAACCTCTCGTCTCATATTGCTTGCATCGTTTATGAGAAATGGGAGACGTTACAACATAGTAACTATCTGCAGGTAGCCTACATTTAGTAATACAATGAATAATGAGTACAGTCACACCCTGTTAATCAACTAATAGGTTTCATTTGGAAATTTTATATGTAACGATATTACATGGTTAAAACCATGAAGGAAAAAATTGAGAGGAGGTGGTCATACAAACATTTCCTGCAATACTTATGTCGCCAACTTGCAGGTGACATACACAAGATAGTGAAAATGCATTTTAATGTGTCTTTTATTTAATTTATTTAAAACTATGAGTGCCATCTAGGGTAAAAAGAAACGATGAAATCAATACGGCTTGGCGACCCTTTGGAATAATAATGTCCCATCTGACAAACCAATGCTAGGCGATTGTGAGCTTTAAAGTAACTTTCTTCAAAGCCGTTTAGCGCATAAAACTGTTGTATCGTGTACTCCGAAGGAGTCAACTACCATAAAACATGTACCAGAAATGCATAGCGGAAACGTGTGATTTATTATAAAAATCAACAGTAAAAATACTTTCACGTGAAAAGTAATGCCATCCCTAGTTTTTAACTTTCTTCCTGCTTGTTGTTCTTTAAATTTTACAAAATTTCACACTACATTTCATCGTTTACACGTAACAAATGCACTTTATAAATAATGAAGGAACAGTCTGCTCAAGCCGAACGGAGAAATCATATTGGACTAGTAAGCCATGCCCAATTGTGCCCAGTTGAATTTGTTAGATGTGTTGTACCCAGTTGCCCTGGTGCCATCTCCTCTCTTTTCTCCATGGTTAAAACCAACACCTTCATATAAGTGACTATAAATTAATGCTTTGATAATGAAAGCCAAGATGGCCGTTGATCTTGTTGAAACATAATCTCATGTAAGGTGGATATATGTTCTTATCGCTAATAATTTGGCAGCCAAATATAAAAATTCTGATAAAAAATTACTGATTGTTAAAAAAAAATTCAAAAACCTAAGATTTCTTTGTATCTGCTAGTAGAGGTTTCTGTGTATAGACATTTACCTAATATATCTACAGTGAAACCCTCTTAAGAAGTTTCCTGCTTAAGATGTTTGGTTTTTTCGGTCCCTTGAAGACTGAAAGGTCCAATTTTTCCCACATATAAGGATTTCCCGCCTAAGAAGTTTTTTTTTCCGGACCCTTGGAAAACTTCTGAAGTGGTTTCCACTGTTTATAAAATATGGAAAAGAATGTAATATAAAATATAGCATAATTTTTCATGGTTCCATCATTATTTCCATCGCAGACTGAGTGTAAGATAAAATGTTTAATGAAATTTAGTTGATTGTCAGAATTTGAGTGCATTCAATTATTTTTATTTTGGGTTTGTTCATAGAATAATAGTGTTTTATTTATTAAATAGCAAGTTAATTAACTATCATAAAATCTAGGGTGGAACTGCATTTGTTAAACTGTTTATAAAAACTTAAATAAATCGATGATGTGGAATATTATCAATCGTCTCTAAACTAAAAATGGGTAATAAACGATTATTGAACTATGAATATGATCTTGTGCCTTGGTGGTCGAAAGAATCAGACAATATCATAATCAGAATCATATTTTAATTTCAGTTGTTACTTTGTTCAAAAATGTACCAAAAATTGTGTAATATAATATTATTATGTATAGTTCTTATAATCTCAGTCATATTAAATACTTAGTGCACAAAAAGCTTAAGTGGACGGTTTTCCATAAAATCATCCTGGTTTATCTGCCCACATGTGACATCTATGAATCAAACTATAAACTATATTAAGTTTAGTTACATTAAATGAGTGTGCATGAAAAGACACGGAAATTTACATACTTATGTATAGGCGAGTCCGAAAAGCGACATGCCTCCCAGCCCACGCCTTCCTCTGTTGCACATGTTTTACGCATCTTTGTCTTTCACTTTCGGTCATTGTAAAGTCAGTAAAGGTACTGTACCTGCGTGAGAATGGATCGTATCAACTTCAGGTCGGCATTTAAGTTTGGCACATACTGTAACTGTGGGGTGCTAGATTTTTGAATTCACAGCAATGATATGCGGAACCACTGTCCATTTAAGTCTTAAGTTAATTTCCTCCCAAAGAATAAGAATCATTTCACACAAGTGGAAGACATAACGAATTATAACATAGTTGAACATTATATAAACCATTAGTTTTATGAATTAAACGACATATTCTATGACTGATGTACTTACTACTTTTGTATTTTACTTTTTTAGACAATATTAAATGACTGTTAGGTAAATGAACACTTTTGTATCACAATAGCATTTGAATATCAATAAAATAGAATCATTTCTGACATAGAACACTCTAAAGCTGTTATACATAAATAAATAATGTAATTGTCGTTTTAATCTGACTCTTGTTACTAAAATAAACATAAAATATAAGAATATTTGTATATTATTATTCTTCAAATATATCTTGATGAAATCAAATATGTAAATATTTAAATATACATAAAAAAAAACTTAGGAAAATATAATTGTAAATCTATGAGATGACGGGCTTCGGAAGAGTCACTTGTTTAAGTTTTAAGCAAATGTATACACACTGTCCTAGTTTTGGCAGAAAATTATTTTATCATCTTTATGTACCTACCTATGTATTCTGCTAGAATTTTTTTTAAAACAAATTCTGCCAGAAAATACCAAGTTTACAGATTCTACATGAAAATTATGAAGTATTCTGCCAGAACAGGGACAATAATATATCTCTTCAAACTTCGCAAAATCACTTTGTGGCATCATTTTGAATTAAATTAAAACAAATAACTTTGTTTAAACCACTAATATAATCACAATTACCTACATGTTTCAAAACCGATGGTTTCTTCGTCAGGGTAGTAATTTGTTTATTTTGTTATTAATGTCATTACTACCCTGACGAAGAAACCATCGGTTTTGAAACATGTAGGTAATTGTGATTATATTAGTGGTTTAAACAAAGTTATTTGTTTTAATTTAATACAATAATATATATTATGTACATAAATAAAATGTAAAAACTGTTTTAATTATATCAAGCTCTAATCACTAAACCAATTTAAATATTAAAATCATGATTCGATTTATGAACAACATGATTTGCAACTGTTTATTTGTTGTTAAAATTTTTTAATGAGGGTGTTAATAAGAATGTACAAATAAATCAGAATAAAGAGATGCTTGTGCAGTGGTGTTCTGCAAAGTAGGACTATTGCGGGGTAAGAGAGGAAGGCGGGTGTTCCAACCAGTTTGAACCACGGTTTGTAAAAATACATTCTACAATGGATTCTTTAAAATGATTTGCCTGCAGTAACCTACACATCTAGTTTGGTACATTGTTCGACAGTAAGACCCCGTTCGGACAAGGCGAGTAAATTAGTCCAGTAGCGAGTAACTCACCACTTGACTGACCAAAATGCTCCTACTTATTACTAAATGTATGGTATTCAGACACGTTTAGTTACTAAAATACTCGCTACTCGACTAAAATACTAGCCTAGTCTGTACGGGCCATAAGGGCTTGAAGTTCTAATGTTACAAGTTACGAAAATGATAGTTATAATCTTATGTAAGCGAATTTTAAAGTGTGTAAATGAATTTCATAATACGTAATGTAATAATATATGGGTCGTAATGAATATAGCAATGTTAGAGACGAAGTGGAAAGGAAAGTAGGATGACAATACACGTTTAATGAATTATCACACAAAACTGAGAGAAATTAAACTAAATGTTGACGACGAATGTGAATTTTAAAGATGTGTTATAAAATTTTATTGAAATACACTTTCTCAGATCGCAAACGTCTGGGGGATATTTTTACATAATATTTTAATAAGTGTTTAATGATAAGTGTCACAAATTAAATAATACTACGCAAAGCATTTGAATCTCACTGATTTGGATAAAAATCAAATATAATATTATATTGTATGATTTTTTCAAAACCTTGCCAAAACATTTGTTTGCCTATGTTTTTTTCATCATAAACATTCACTGACTAAATATCAACTACGTACAAGTATATACAGGTTAATAAGGTATACATGTGTTAATCGTCACTTGTGTCATAACACCACGTCTTCCTGAAGCTATTTGCTACAGTCCTGCATTGATACATATGAAATCAGATTTTACATGATTACAAAAATTTCTAATATTATACTACTCAAGGAATTATATTACTCAAGGATTATCAAAAATGTTTGGTTTATTGTTTTGAAAAATCAAAATATGCATTCCGTGTTACATGCTTAAAACTGCCTGATATTACAACAACTACTGTTCTAGTCAGTTTTATTAACTCAATCAATTAGTTTGCTTCAGTCAAATAATTTAACTAATATTAATTTACCATTATTAATTAAAGTACTTGCTCAAATCAAAGATATGAATTTATTAAAATAGAAATAAGTTGCTCAGTATCAATAAATAAAACGAAGGTTATAATTTGTTTCAAAGCAATGTTTATAGATATTTTTTATTGTAGGTACTTAATGTAAATTTACTACAATATTTATACGGTAATTATTTCGAAGGTATCATGTAAAAAGTATTACGTTCAATCGCTCAATGATAGCTCCTTGTTAATTTTATTTTTAAAGAGAAATACAAAATGTGTTTGTGTTAAAAAAATAGAGCAGTGAATGTTTTAAAATTTTTAGAGAAAACAATTTTTACAAAATCCAATAAAACTGTGTAAAATAAAATTAGTTTGAAGAATTAAAATCAGTTAAAATTGAAAATCTGTATGAATATCACATTATTATTCTATAAGGTATGCAAAGGACGGATGCCTAAAATAAGCTTATATAAAATATTTGGTATTTAAAAATGGTTATCGATAGAAATTGAAAAGATAAAAACAATGTTCTTATATAACAATATTATTTGTTACTTGACAATAAAAATAACAAAATATATTTATTTCCTTTCTTACTTCCCTTGACCCATAAAATATTAGATAGGTAGAATATTTACCACAGGATTGATATATACGTCAAAATAGGCATCCCGTGATTTTAAAATGAAATAACTAAGTGTGCATTAAAGTATATTATTTAATTATACATGAAATTTTCGTTGAAATTTCTTGACGGAGGTTGATACAACCCAATTTTTGTTGAAATTTCTTGACGGAGGTTGATACAACCCAGTTTTTGTTGAAATTTCTTGACAGAGGTTGATACAACCCAATTTTCGTTGAAATTTCTTGACGGAGGTTGATACAACACAATTTTCGTTGAAATTTCTGTACGGATTTCCGAAACAACTGGTCCTTACACAATTCCAATATGAATTCCAAACATCTGAACGAAAATCGGCCTCCCTCTAAGTTACTCAGAATCATATCAGAAGTCACGATAAGGAAGTTGAGTGAAAAATATTTTGACTTATAAAAAATATGTTCATGTAGATGACATGCAAACTTAAATAGGTACCAGTATTTTTTTAGTAGATTGGAGAGTGTGTGACGTCGTTTCATGTCATCTGGTCCCTTTTTTGTGAGAAATATAAGGGAAAATATTTACAAAACCGGGACACGCTTAATATGGACGAAAAAAATTAATTTAAAAAGTTGTAGTAGTTAGATATTAACTAGTACTAAACAATTCAGTTGCCGTAATTTCGAAAAACGTGCATTTTAATGGTTATTTTTTCAATTTAAAAAACGAAATGTCATTTTGCACCAACCGCTATGTTAGGAACTGTTGCAAGTTTTGGTGAAAAATGATATTTCGTGTTTTTAAATTGATTCGAAATTCCGGTAACTGAATTGATTAGTGCTAGTTAATATCTAACTACTACAACTTTTTAAATTAAGTTTCTTCATCCATATTAAGCGTGTCCCGGTTTGTAATTTATAAATATTTTCGCACAAACAAGGGACCAGATAACGTCACACACTCTCTCGTAACGTGCCGGGCGTTTTCGCGGGCTTAATAAAATTCAAACTTGTAGAATTAATTTAATTATGAAAACAATCATAAAAAAATTATTTAAGTTTGCCGATAAGCCAATAAGAACATTGATAAAAAAAAAAGAAGTAAAAAAAGGACTCAACTTCCTTATTGCTGGGCGGATACTTTCTCTGAAGTTCCAGATCCTGGATTCTTTCTGCATAAACAATGTTAATAAGAGGAATGGCTGTGCTGCCTTTTTCATGCCAAACTTAAATTTGGATTTGAGGCCAAAATACCTAAACCTAACCGAATAATAATTTTTTTGAAAAAAAAGTTTTAGCAGATAATACAGGTAAGTGCTACTTTATTTATTTGTGTTGCAAATTACGATATACAGTCTCTTCTTAGCTCTTCTTGTCTCTTATTTGCTCTTCTCGTCTCTTCTTAGCTCTTATTGAATTTTATTGTCTCTTATTTGTTCTTCTCGTCTCTTCTTAGCTCTCCTTAAAATAAGAAAGTTAGAAATGTACTTTTCTGGATGCGAGGTTGACAGAACTACTACTTATCATTTGGGTAATATTTTTGTCGCTCCTCAAGATGTGACCATAGTAATATTTTTGATATTAAAATCATCCACAAAATATAATATGTTGATAATTTGCCTTAGAATTAAAAACCAGCATGTTACTGCATTTTTTTATTTGAATACCGCACAAGAGTCCCGGCTGTTCCCATCTGGAGCCAGTGAGATTATGGCATCCCCAATTGGGGTATGTTGTGAGGGTGAAGGTAGCGGGGAGAGGAAGGAGACAGGGAAGAAGAAAGTGGCTACCTGGCTATTTAAATCTGGTCACCAAACACGGCTAAAACCATTTCAAGCAACGTTTAAATTCTGGTGGTCTTACACCAGGGCGATACTAAGAGTATCTTTTTTATTTTTTATTAATTGTGAAATAGCACAAATTAATTAAATAAAATTTATTTGCGCACGCCGGGCTCAAACCTGTGATCTTCAGATTGGGAGTGCCTTGCCCCTCGACCACGCAGGACGTCATGGGATAAGTATGAAATATTTAAAAGTAAATATTGTGAGATAAAATAAAAATTTATTATCTGATTGATAAATTCATCTGATCAACATTTATTTTTATGTACACATATATCACTTAACACAATCTCATTCACTCGGAGAGGCTTTCACCAACATTCCTCAGTCGTGTTTTTACTCAAGGAAAGTTGGTGAAAACCCTCATTGCTTTTCTTCACTCTTCCTCTGCCTCCACAGTAAAGTCAAAAGGCTCAAACTTTTTCCGGAACTCGGAGACGTATTCTATTTCCTCTTCCTTGGACAGCTGGCAGGCTCTCCAGTCGGCTTTGTCTTCGCAATTCAAGATGGGGGAGCTGGCCAATACATCCCTGTTACAACAAAGAAAATAATATTGAACTATTAAGGCAGACATCACTACTTATTTAATACTAGCTGACCCGCCCACGCGTGGCTGTGGCTAACAAAACAAAATGCCATCTACTGGATAACCTAACCTACATAACCAAGTGTTATGTCAATAAATTAACTTACACCGCCAGTTCTCATCTTTCTTATGAATTCAATTTTGTAATATATTACAAAAATAATGTAGATAAAATGAACTTCCTAGTAATTAATCACTCATATCTATGCTTTCCACAATGGATTTATATAAAAAACAATGAATAAATATAGACTTTGAATATAACAGCAATCGTATTATCAAGCGGCAGCCATTTTATCCGCCATCTTTGGTGCCGAGCGCATCATTGGCAATTAATTTGAATATTTCGGAGTGGCTAAATGCTATCCAGTATTTCGTTATGTCAAGAACGAGAATGGCCCAAGCGATTCTGACCTTGTTCTTCATACAATTTCTTTATTCGTAAGGGGCAAAATCATACAAAAAGTAATTTGCAGAAGATCAAGTGGAGGGGTTTGTGTGGATCCAAGATCCATTCCGTGCTTAAGCTCCAAAAGATACTACGCAAGAAGAAGAAAATCTAATTAACCTCTCGAACGACAACAGCCTAAACACAAAATATGCTTGTTCAGAATTGACAGAATTTTGGGTATCAGTCGAAAATTAGTATCCGATTGTAAGTTCAAAAGCTGTAAGGGTCTTCATATTCTTTTGCATCTTTTGCGTTTTGCGTAAAGAGCAAATATCGCTCCAAAATAAATGTGGAGAAAGAAATGAGAGTACAGTGAAACCCTCTTATAAAGTTTTCCAAGGGACCGGAAAAAAAAAACTTCTTAAGCGGGAAAACCTTATAAGTGGGAAAAATTGGTCCATTTGGTCTTCAAGGGACCAAAAAAACCAAACTTCTTAAGCAGGAAAACATCTTAAGCGAGAACTTCTTAAGAGGGTTTCACTGTATCTGTATCAAGCCTTATTCCCTGATTCGATAAATTATGCAGTTAGCCGCAGGTTCACCCTTTGCACTAAACATACACACCTGAAGAGTATGTGGAAGGTTTTTGTAATTATATTTGCATTTTCACGTATGTTTTCCTACCAATAAATGTACTTGTTCATTTTAAATATGAGTTGTTTTAATTTCTTACCTGGTTTCTTCTTCATAGTCGTACAAATATGAATAATAATAATAATAATAACATTACATTAAAATGACATTAAAAGCGCAGTTTTGTGTGGTTTCACTTCAAGTGCGCTTAGCTAAAATAAACTTTAAAATAATCCTATAGTGCTCCTTACAAAGTATTAATAGAAATTTATAATTAATTTACAAAATATTAATAAAATTCATTATTAATAAAAGTCCATTACAAGATAGAAATAACCAATATACGGTATACACAAAACAAAACAAAAGCAGAGAAAAAAAATTAACAATAACAGTGCTGTTGTTATAGCACAGGACAACAATAATAGACAATAACGGTGTAGGACAAAACAAGAACCGTAAAACTTAAGTATTATATAAAACAGGGAAACACAAAAATATTATATAAAAAGTAGACATTAAACATAAAAGTACAATATGGAGGAAACCGAAACCAAACAATTACCGGAAACTTGAGAACCTGGCTTATTAGTATGTATATGAAATATAGCTACTACAGATAGATATTACATGACTAGGGTGCCCTGAGAAAATTCAAATTTTCTAAGTGTACCACGACTTGGAAAATTTTGGGAACCCCTGCAATAGAGTGTAATTAACACAATGTATTATCTGGAGGAACAGATGATAAGGAAGAGATATTGGACAACCCTTCAATTGTTTCATAGTCCTTTCTTCTCACTTTCTCATGCCGTCTCTTTCGTACTAAATGTTAATCGCACTTTGTGTGCACAATTGAATTCTAATTAATCAAGCCTTTTCATCCTACCTACTAGAGAGCAGTATAATATATATAATATCATAATTCATAAAATAAATTTATAAAATTAAGAAGACTTCGGTGGCTGGGTCATGTGGAGAGAATGAGCAAACATCGAGCACCAAAGTCTCTGCTGAACCCTAGACCTATAGGGCGAAGGAGTCTGGGAAAGCCAAGATTAAGATGGAGCGACAACATCCTCAAAGACCTATCTACCTTGGAGCTGGTACAAAACCGAGATGAGTGGAGGAAGACTCTTGAGGAGGCTAAGACCCCCCAGGGGTTGTAGAGCCAAATTTGATGATGATGAATACACTTTCCCCGCATTCCTTCTCCCACTATCCCACTTCTCACAAAACTCCCTCACGCATTCCCCTTCAACCTTCTCCACGTTCCCCCCTCTCTCGTCCCCCCTCATGCGAACCCCCCCCTCCTTAATTCCTCCCCGCCCCTCCCCCATTCCCCTCCCCTTCCAGCCCTTTTCCCTGCAGCTAAACTCCTTAAATACTATTTTAAATTTTTTATCAAAAATTTCATAACACCAGAGCTCACCAGTATATATAGAAACCTTCTCATGTTCACAATAATTAAAAAAATTAAATAATCGCAATCGGATGAATAGTATAGGAAATAATTTCATAACGCCAGAGCTCACTATCCAATAACCATCCCAGGCATGCACACATCAAATCCCCAAAGTTTTATCATAATCGGACGTACAGTATAGCAGCACATAAAATACGAACAAACAAACAAACACTAATTTTTATATATAAGAAGATAGTAAAAATGATAATTGTAAGAAGTAGATTTCACCTTCCAAACTGCAGAGGGAAGTTGTGTTTAGTCCTGGTGTAGAACTGGTCTCCACTGGGCAGCTGGAGGTGGAAGTAGGGAGTACCGGGGTGTGCCACCTGCTTCAGCTCTGTCCGGGGAGGAATTGGCTCCAGCTGAAATCCCTGGATACCGGCCTCGTCCTGGAATAGGGAAAGAATAAAAATTAATTTATCACTTCCGTTCAATCATCAACCAATTCACTAACAAACCATGTAGGGTGGCCATTTCAAAGAGCGTCGCCCAACTATGTTCCTGCACAAACTCCTTGCGTCATTCGCATTCTAGCCACCCTACATGGTGTCTGTATTATAATGAATTAGCTTCCTTCAGCTTAGTAGGTACCCATTATTTGTACGAAATATGAATGTAATAATATTGTTGTTTCAGTACATTATTTTGTGTTATTTTATAAAATCATTAATCTCAACACGGGCTAGTTCTAGAGAGGTTGAAAATTAAAATGTAAACAATAATTTTTAATAATAATTTTTTTTTTTTTTTTTTTTTTTTTTTCATAGAAAAGCTAATAGCTCAGAGCTGCATAAAATAATTTGCAAGGCAGATAGAAATATTTCACCTTTAAATTTATACGACGAGAATGCCAACATTTTTATAAATACCAACCAGGAATTATTAGATTCCTGGTCAAATAAAATTATTCACGCAAAACACTTCAATTATCTCAACCAAACGTATGTTGACAAACTTTCGTCAAACAAATGGTTGAGTATTGGAGAGTTGAGCGCAGAAATAGAAGGTTTTATGCTTGCTATTCAAGATAGAGTAATTAATACCAAAAATTATAGGAAGCATATAATCAAAGATCCAAATCAAATTGATGATTTATGTAGAAAATGTATGGCTTTTCCGGAAACTATAGAACACATTATATCAGGATGTTCTATATTAGCACCGTCTGAGTATACATTTAGGCACAATCAGGTTTTAAAAATAATTCACCAAAGTTTGGTAATTAAACATAACTTGATTGACTGTCATAATATAGTACCATATTATGAATACGAACCAAATTCATTTTTAGAAAATAATTTCTTTAAAATTTACTATGATAAAACTATACTAACAGACATACCAATTGGTCATAATAGACCTGATATAGTTTTACATGACAAAATTAAAAAAATAACTTATATTATTGATGTAGCTATTCCAAATTCCTGTAATATTCAAAAATCTGTTTCTGAAAAAATAAGAAAGTATACAGATTTAGGAAATGAAATTAAAAGAATTTGGCATTCTCAGACTATAAAAATATTACCTTTTGTTATTTCGGCTACTGGCATTATACCTAGCTCTCTTATTAAAAATTTAGGCATATTAGATTTGTCAAAGAATTTGTATATAAAAATGCAAAAATCAGTCATTTTAAATACATGTAGAATTACGAAAGATTTTTTAAATATTTATATTGAGGGATCAGTAGGATTTATCGGTCAAATTAGGAATTCCACAGAGCCGAACCCTCTGATATGAAAATATCTGGAGACGGTGAATTATATTCCCATTTAATAGTTTGGTAGATTAACGTGTTGTTCTTGTATTGTTTTGTATTAATTATACTTATATAATACACTTGCATAACGTGGATTTACTAGATGATCATTTATATGGAAAAGTGTATGAAAGGGTTTAGTTTTTCCTATGGGAAAAACTAAACCCGTTCCTGTAAATCTGGTGAATATAAAAATACTAAGTGAAGAAACAATAAACAAAACCACTAATAATACACTACGCTTTATATCGGGGGCTAAGAGCCAGAAAGACTTAACAAGAAAATTATAATTTTACAGGAGAGAAAAATTCCTTAAGATTTTAAACCAATTTTTTTATTTATAATTAGCATATTATGTCCGTTTGTAACATTAAAATCTAAGAGAGTATTTCATCTGCTTTAAAAAACAGTATTTCCTTTTGGGATACGTTAATCGAGCAGTGAATCTATTGAAAAATTAATGTCAACCATGAATATTTCTAAATAAATCATGAATCTGGAAGATCTTGGCAGACAAAATCTCAGACTACTTCAGGGGTTATTATGTTTGTATTCCACTCACATGAAAGACCTCTACGAGCTGAGATTCACAGTCCACGGGCACTGGAACACACTGCACCTGGAGATGCGAGGTCTTGAAGTTCCTCTCAAAGAACACGGCGAGTTGATTGATGGACTCAAAGAACTCCACCAAGGCCTCTTTGAAGCGTTTTATCTCTTTGTTCACTTCTTCTGGCGCCTGGAGAAATAGAACAACACGTTAATTATGTACAACAAGATATAGAATTTCAAACGAGCCTTGTTTTAGAGTTTTCAAGGGAACGAAAAACTCAACTTCTTGAACATGAAAACTTATGCGGAACCTTAACCCGTTTAATCACAGGAGACCATATTTGTCCCAGCTCACATAGGTCTCACAGAAATCGTTGTTTCTCCCTTACTATCATAGTCAGAAATGTGATCTAAACGGTATTGGAAAGAGAATACAACAAACTATATATTCAAATCTAAAAGAAAACCACAAAAAAATTAAAATTTACCCCTTTCTGAAACCAAAGTTTCCGATAGCAATTTCAAAAAAAATTATGGAACTTTGTGAATTTTTTAAGAATTTTTTTTACTTGAAACTAAAAAAGTGAGGTGACAGTAAGGTTTATAATTCATTTATCTAATGCAATAAGTATGTGTTTTATTTTTTGTTTATTATCAGTAATTTTAGTTCGAAAAAAAATAAAGTAAGCCATTTTGAACACTTTTTAAAGTTTTCGCAAAAAAAAAATTTGTTTAAAAAAATACATAGTAATTTTTAATATAGAAATTTGAAAACCTATTTCATCACCTTTCGAAAACAGTTTTTAGTTTTCGAATACGTTAACAAATGTTCCATTTATTTGGATTTTATTGCAAAGCGGGAATATTTTTAGCCTCTGACAAAATATACCAATTTTTTTAGGGGTTAAAGGGGATTTAACGCCCTATTTCCACGGGTAAATGCAAGAACCTGATACTCAATGAATCTGTTTTGTTTGAATACTGATAACTGTTTAACATTACGAATTTATTATAAGTTTTAGAGATAGACCATATAGATAATAATATAATCATCGCTAGTGATGTGACAGAATCAAGCATCTTGGCGACTACTGCTTCGCGGAGGTTCGGTACATAGGCACACATTGCCGACATTTTGTAAACTCGTCGGCGACGCCAGTATGGAGATGTGGTTCCCACTCGCGTCATTGAGACTTTAAACATGGCGTCACTTGTGTCAGACGCTATGTAACAATGCTTGTGCTTTAGATCAATGCTAGGAACAAAACAGTCAACAAAGAATGTAAAAACATGATATAAAAATGACAACTACAGCAACTGGGTTGTGTGGAGCCCAGCTTTGTATATTACCATACCCCTATGAAAATCTAAAGTTTGTTCACCTGACTAGTAGACTGGTGATGTGCCACGGGCAGTATGAGGCAGTGGTAGGGACCGAGGGGTCCCTTGGCCAGCGCCAGGTAACAGCTGTCTCCCACACTGATCACCAGATGCTTCTCCACCGTCGGCGAAGAGAGGCAGAACCAACAAGTGCCTGCAAAGTTAACAATACATAATAATTTTGAGGAGAATCTCTCAGAACATTATTTCATTGTATGGTGCGGCATTGTAGACGAGAGGTAGATTGAAAAAATGCCTTGTCAGGATAGCATTTTTTAAAAAACTTAATTGTTCAAACTGGCTGGAAATTTAACAACAATGTTTATTAATTTTAGTTGAATTTTAAACTGTAGCTTAATTTTGTTGGTTGTTTTTTTTCAGACAAATTTGTCTCAAAAATTTACTTTTTTCAAACTTACGCCATTTTTGCAAAAACTGTTTTTTTCCCCGTTTGCAATTTCCTAGATAATTTTATGTACATAGAATTGAAAAGTATTTAGTTTTTGTATCCAGGTAAAAAATTGGAGGAGAAATCTTTCCGTCCGCAGACTCTATCCGTGAAAAGGGACTTCCTTTGGTAAGCCCTAGTGCTGCCAATTGGTAAAAAAAAAAATTTAATAAGTCAATATGCAAGAAAGTATGTACAATCAGGATTTTTAATCAGATTTTGTATTACATTTGCTATACCCGGCTCTAATACCCCATACAAAATAAAAATTTGCACGAAACAGGCATGACATGCTTTGTCTGCAGCGCTCAGACCAAACATAGGCCCATTGTTCTATCTATAATTTTATTTTTTGCTTTTGTGTGAAAAAGAGCCAACTAATTTTGTGTGAATTGAATGTAATTTATGATTTAGATGTACTTTGTTAATTAAAAAAAAAAAACATGTAAAAGCCCAACAGGGCGTGAAATATAAATAAATAAATAAATAATGGTTCACTTCATGCAACGGCCCAGTTGTAGTTCATCACAGTTGTCATTGGATGTTTGGCCATGTCTCCGAGTTGGACATCATGACTCCCCAGATATCTGAGCACACAATTAATGAAATCTTATTGAATTCTGCTCAGCAGTTCATAATTTACCTTGGTCAAACTCGGGCTTCTTCCTTTCCTTCTGATCTCCCTTGTGTTTTCTCTTGTACCCGTGGCCCTGGTCTTGTGAGTCCATGTCATAGAAATACTGTCCATTGCCGCTGTACTGAAAATAAAACAAACATTACTGTAAAATGGGGTAAAATGATCAATATTCATCTTTCAAACTTTTGATCAAATTTTGTAAAAATAAATGCAAGCTGAATATTCAAGTAGTTATACATGTATCGATCATCCAGCATCGTCCAGTCAGATGAAAAATCTAAATTAGAGTTGTGTGTGCAGTTATATGTAAAAGTCAGTTCCATGATAACTCATCAATTTAACTCAACACCTCTTTGAAAAGGGGAAATCTGGTCCAGTTGAGGGTTTTTTCGGATGCGTTTTTTTTTACATATATATAATTTATTTTTATTCACGAAACTTCTGTTACATATAAAGGTACATTGAAACAAAAAAACACTATTAATAATATGATTTGAATATCTATATATTTAGATATAGCAGCCACAAGCGGAGGGTCTGACCAAATCTTTTTTTTTTAAAAGTTGATTAAAGAAATGGCATTAAACAAAAAAATTGATGAAAAAAATTAGCCTTAATTTTTTAATAACTTTTTCCACAAATAATAATTTTTCGTTATTCAAGGAACATCCGCAATTTACTTTTCTTTGATTTAAACTTTGAATGAAGAGAATCGGGTGAAAATTCAATGAGCTAGGATTCCAACCAACTTGAAAAAGGAAATCTTTTTGAGTGATTCGCTTGTAACCGAATCGCTCCGTTCTCAGTCTATTTGCTTTGCGCGCACCGCACCTAACTATATTTCAAGGTAGAATCTGATGACATAACTTTGGGAATGTATTCTTATATATCGGCGATCTGCAGTTGTCCTAGGGAACGATGAGAAGTTACCGACAATTATCCTAACGATCCTTATCGATCGACCATGCTAGCACCCCAGAGAACCTTGTAATATCTATAATAAATAAAATCTACATATTTTCGTTGTTTGTTTTTGGGGTGTTATGCCGTGTTGTGCTACCTCCTTCTTCCGGCAGATCCATCGACGGATCTGCCCTGATGATGGACATTTGGCCGTGAAAATCTAAAAACGTAACAAAATCTACATACCTTCTCCAGCAGACCCGGCTTATTCTGCTGCAGCAGTTCCTCAGGGTAGGGGCAAGGGGTCTCGTCGGTGGTGCCCTGCAGCAGCTCCATCATGCGCATCTTCTGTATGGGCTGCAGCGAGCAGGCGTACAGCCACTTCTGCTTGCTAGTGTTGGCCACCGGGGCCAGAGCTATGAACCTGGTGGCCAGCTCGCGGCTGTTGTGGTACGTGTTGAAGTTTCTGATGGACAGAAAATAATGTTTAATGAAAATAAGATAAACAGTGAACCCTTCTGTTATTCTAACTCTTGAAATGGCTTGACTCACTTGATCGTACCATAACTTCCTCGAGCGCTTATGTACACTCTTTTCTTCAATCATTTTCTCTATCAGCCGTTCGTTGCATTCTGTTCGTTGTATGCTTACAATATAAGCTTTTTAAGAAGTTTTTTCCAGGTCACTTGAAGAACCTAATAAGAGATTTTCACTACACACAGTTTCCGAATACACATAGCGCAAGCAGGAAACTGGTGAATCTACAACAAATAGTTTCCCGCTTGTACGACGAGTTTCCAGACACCCTGTATAGGGTAATACTTCCATGAGCCAGTTGGGCTAGCTAAATGACCATCACACCGGTGGAGGGGTAGGCAGAGGCGATGTGTATGTGCATGACAACTTTGCAGTCTTTGCTTCACCTGCGTCTGTTACCTACGGCAGAGATTGTTTCATGTTTGATTTGTTATTGGGAATTGAAACAACTCATGCAGTCTTTGCTTTACTTGCGTCTGTTACCTACGGCAGAGATTGTTTCATGTTTGATTTGTTATTGGGAATTTACCTGTAAGGAGGTCTCTCGTAATAAAGATTAGGCGATGTGACAAAATGGTATCTGGGCCGTACGTGCATGGCCAGCCAGGATACCAAGAGGGAGCTAGTGCTTACTTCCGGGTCCAACTAGAAAGATAAACAAGCAAATTGTAAATACAGTGCTCTCTCACTGTCGGCCAGCCCAAAAACCGGGCAAGTGTCCAATTAGTGAAAGTGGTGGATTATGGTGCACACATACAAAATATGCTAAAAATTAAAATAGTTATATAACACCACTAATCAATCTTTCACAATATTTTAATTTTTTGGTATAAAAAGGTCGCTTGCGAGAAGATTCCATTTTGTAAATTTATTCAAATAAAAACGTGGGAGAGCGGAATGAACATAAACACATGCGACAGTTGCTAGAATACACAGAGGACTAAACGAAAATCAATTTTTTTTTAAACAGCAGTAATTAACCATTGTGACTGGTAAAATTTCAGCCTTAACCGCTAGTTGGCCGATTGATCACCAGTGATCACCGGTTTTTGGAAGCGATTTTGTCCCTTATGTATGAAGAAATTGTATTAAGAACAAGGTCAGAATCGCTTGGGCCATTCTCATTCTTGACATAACAAAATACTGGATAGCGTTTAGCCACTCCGAATAATTCAAATTAATTCATAATGACGCGCCGAGCATCAAAGATGGCGGACAAAATGGCTGCCGCTTGATATGGTCGTATTCGAAGTCTATATTTTTTCATTGTTTTTGATATAAATGCATTGTGGAAAGCATTATTTTGATGTAATTTTTGTAATATATCACAAAAGAAATGTTATAAAAATTGAGTTTGTAAGAAATGTAAAATTTTTTACATCGAAATGAATAATTATATTATATTACATATTTTTAGCATTATTTGTTTACGAGTTTCTATTACAAAATAATAATATTAGTAACAACAGTTGTATAAACTACCAAAATCTGAAAGAATTGTTACTGTAAACTTATAAAATGCGACCCAAAAAAATTCTGAAGTGACATTTTGACATTAAATTTTTTTTTTTAAAACCTGGCTCTCCAGAGGTTAACAAGTACCGGTATAGTAATGTAACAAGTGTGTAAGAATAAGACAACAATTTTTCGGCAGACTTGAACAGTGGTCTTTCACCAGGACGATACTGTATCTATCTACTTCTCTAGCGTGCCACAAATAAAAAATACATTATTCTTAAATGAATTCATTGTGAAATAATACAAATTTGAAACACAATTTGAATCCGTAACCTATGAATTCGTAGTGGTAGAACTTAACCACTCTACCATGGAGGCCATCAAAATCTATGAAATGATTTAAGAAAAAAGATAAAGTTTGGCTAAAAAGATGGTAAAAAATTTATAATTATTGATAAATTATTATTTATTTAAGACCTTTTTCTCGTCCAAGTTCTGCACATCGTTAGGCCACTGCGCGGTAATGAGGATATCCAGGCCCCGGTACTCAGGCTGCCCCCGGAGACAGGCGTCCCGCACGGCGGAGCAGTCGGTGGCACAGAAGCTGGACATGGACTCCGAGGCCCCACCTTCCGGGGACTGGTGGCCGCTGAGGTAGCCAATCTTCAGCCCACTGCTGGTGGTATACACTCCTCGCTTTCCTGGAATTATAACCAAATTTCATAACTAACCATCACGCCATCAAAAAAGTATTTATAACTAGCTTCTGCCCGCGACTACGTCTGCGCAGGATTAGTACTTCGAGTAGCTTATTTTCTTTTCCTAGGTCCCATCTATGTTTATACCAAAATTCTTAACCTATTTATTTAAAATATCTATGATTCAAGGGTGAGTACTTCAAATAAATTCACTAATTAAAATATTTTCTAAAATAGAATTTTGGTTTAACAATCATTGTTTTTCAAAATGTCATTCTTAAATTTTGACATTTTCTATTAAACAATAATTATTATTTGTTATACATGGAAAATAGCTAGCTTTAGGTATAAATTATAGCCTATATGTTATTCTGATGTATGGGCTATATTATTGTAAAGATTTATTAAAATCCATTCAGTAAATTTTGCGTGAAAGAGTAACAAACATACATACATCCATACAAACTTTCGCCTTTATAATATTAGTAAGAAGTATTAAGTATAAGTAAGAGTAAGACAGAAAGATTGTACTTTTTTTTAATTGTAGTAGGATTAGGCAGCTCGATCACTAACAAGGCAAAATGATCTCGTCACTTATGCTCTTTTAGCCACAGTTGACACAAGAAAGAGGTAGAACTGTATACAAATATTACAATACTATATTATATCTCCATAGAGCGATATTTGGCGTGCGATATTTGTATGATCTTTTATAGTTTATAGCTGTGTCTGAACAAGGCTTTAATGAATGATGAACAAGCGGTCCCATCGCAAAGGGATTCTAGTGACAACTTGCGGAGATGGAGTGATCTAGTTTAAGCCGTCTTTCTTGGGACATAAATAATCTCAATCAGTTCACTTTTCAGAGATAAAAAGTAAAATAGAAAAATTTGACTATATTATATGAGTAGACTGAATGCTGTAGAAATGAGATCCCTGAGGCGTATGTGTGGTAAAACCATGTATGATCGTGTGAGGAATGTGGAGATCCGAAAAGAATGCAAGGCCGATGTGAGCGTCATAAGTAAGATTAAAAAAGGGACGCTTAGATGGTTTGGACATATAGAGCGAATGAACGAAGAAAGGAGTGTCAAGAGAATATATGATACTAATGTGAATGGTAGAAGAAGTCGAGGACGCCCGAGGAAGACATGGCACGATCAAGTGAATCAGATACTTGAGTCAGGCCATGTCAAGAATCAGAATAATAGAAGAGCATGTATGATAAGATGTATGAATGTGAATGAAGCGAGGAGTGTATGCCAAGACCGAGTTGTTTGGCGGTCCATCCTCTCTGCCTACCCCTGCGGAGAAACGGCGTGATGGTTAGTTAGTTAGTTAGTTATTATATCGATCATGGAAATTGAAATGCTGTAGAGGATAATAAATCTAAAAGTGAGTTAAGTACGTCATTGTTCTCCAATTTTTTCTCTCTTTCGGTATCTACGTTGTCGAAATATTTTTAGGAAAATAAGTGTGTACTTTACAAAATGCATTTTAATAGGTTTTTTTTATGAGGAATTTAAAATAAATTAAATTCTGTTATTAACGAGTCATCTGTCGTAAGCCCGCCGGCAGGCGGGTGACAGCTGAGAGGTTAAAAAATAAAATGCAATTTTAACCCTATACTGAATACAGAATAGTATACAGAATAGTATACAGAAACTGTACAAGGACAAGGTCAGAATCGGTTGCGCCAATATCATTCCAGACTTTGCTTTTTATTAGTGCACTCTAGCTCCTCGGAATGCTCTGATATTCATTTTCTATGAAATATTTATATATTTCTAAAAAGGGCCTTAACCTCTTGACTGTATTCTGACATTCAAGAGGTTAAAGAAAATCCTGAAACATAGATCGTTGTTTTTAAAAATTCTTAATTATACAAAAATAGAGGAATGATTTTTTGAAAAAAAAAAAACTTTCTTTTCGCCCTCCTGAGGTGCTAGCATGGTCGATCGATATGAAGTTACCGACTTATTGTTGGTAACTTCTCACCGATCCCTAGGACAACTGGAGATCGCTAACATACAAACGACAGTTGATATCGAATATATTAAGGACACTTAGTCATTGTGAACTGTCACCTATTAGTTTGCGATCTCCTGTTGTCCTAGGGAAAGATGAGAAGTTACCGACAATCGGTCAGTAACTTCATATCGATCGACCATGCTGGCACCCCAACAATGGTTTTGTCTTTTACAGCATTTCAAATTTCCATGATCGATAATCATTGTAATAAAAATATGTTAAACATACCCAAATAAGTAACGTTTGGACAAATTTCAGCTCCTTCATCGGGATAAAGAAGTTGGTGTTCATCTTTACAAGGACCCAAGATGTATGTAGGTACAGTAACTAAAAAAAATACATTTTTTTTTACAATTTGACTATATTATTTTACTCCTTTCTATGCCCATAGGGTTTTTTCCATGGTTACATGAAAAGGTTACAATTTTTTAAACAAGCATTAGTAATAAAGGTAAATATACAGAAAATAGACACTTAAAGATTTCTACGGCGCGTCTATAATATATATTGTAACATGATACATATTATAATGTTGCTTGTGTCATGATGGAGGACTTAGCCAGCCAAGTAATTGAACACGCGACGCTTGGACGGGACCCGCGATGCCAACTCAGCCACTGACCCCACAAATTTTATTTAAAGTGCGTGTTAAACGTGTCCCTGTTTTAAAAAAGAGATAATCTAATATTTGTAGAAATAATATTTTGACATGAAAAAATGCGATTAGAATAGCTAGGATACTGTGTAGTTCATTTTTACCTGTTTTGCCGCGATTTTTGTAAGCCTCCAATTCCACATTTAAATTGCCGTAAAATGATCCAACACATAACAACAAATCAAACGGGCCGGATTTTTGGTTTATTGAATTGACTTTTGAGAAGAGGCTGTTAAATTTTCCATTAACATCTCCAACAACTAACCTAGAAAAAATATTAACATTAAAAAAAGATTTACCATCTTCCTCAACATAGGCATTGTATTTAAAAGAGCAAAAAATCTTTATAAACTTACAGTTTTTGTTTATCCGTCATTTCAAAATGTTAAAACACTTTATAAACAACTCAAAATATCAATTTCGATGATTGTTTATAGACGTTTGCGATTTTGACATTTCAAATTTCATAACATTATTTTATTGTTTATGGTCGCGTGCAGTTATTTTTTGTCTGTGCCTTTACTGCCTTTATTGTTTATTTTTTCTAATATTTCTATGGTTTTCGCGTATGTCAAATGAACTGTTTGTGTTGTCAGATTGTTTGAATCTTCCGCTTTCAATATTTGCTAAAATGAGATAAGGACGAGGTTTTTTTTTTAAACATTGAGTATATTTAAACTATTAATAAAATACAATGGCCACTGGAGGTAAGCTTCCCGGTACGGGCCTAGAAGACGTAGGCGTCCCTGGACAAACTTACCTTCGGGATGCTCTCACCAGTTGCACAGATCCTTTGAAAGCTATTGAAGAGTTTCAACTAGCCAACGGCGTATTACTTCCTTCTCTGAGACCTATGCTTCCCTTGCTTGATCTTCACGGAGTTAGAAGATTAGATTTCCACACATCGGTGCTAGAAGAATTGCGAGAGAAGCTGATCGCTCACATCAACGAAATAGGCGCGAAAGAAGGAAGAGATCGAGACAAAAAATTAAAAGAGCTCTTATCGAAAAGTTTTCCCGTTGTGAGGGTCAAAGCCTTGAGACCCGTTGTCATGAGCATCTTGAGGAATACTCCCCATATTGACGATAAGTATTTAAAAGTTTTAGTAAGAGACAGAGAACTGTATAACGACACGGATACTGAGGTGAAAAGACAAATATGGCAAGATAATCAATCTCTCTTTGGAGACGAAGTATCTCCACTCCTGACTCAGTACATAAAAGAAAAAGAAAATATTATTTATGACCATCTGAACTTGACTAATCTTTTCTTCTCGCCTTCTCCAAAAGTACGAAGGCAAGGAGCCGTAGTACAGAAACTGGCCCACATGATCGGCTCCAGCATCAGATTATACGACATGGTACTACAGTTCCTGAGGACACTTTTCCTTAGAACAAAGAACATACATTACTGTACCCTCAGGGCAGAGCTACTTATGGCTCTGCACGACCTGGAAGTGCAAGACATCATTTCCGTAGACCCCTGTCATAAGTTCACTTGGTGCCTGGACGCTTGCATCAGGGAGAAGAATGTGGACATCAAGAGATCCAGAGAACTGCAAGGCTTCTTGGACAGTATTAAGCGGGGACAAGAACAGGTACTAGGAGATCTTTCCATGACTCTGTGTGATCCTTATGCCATTAACTTTCTAGCTACCTCGGCTGTTAAAATTCTACAGCACCTCATTAACACGGAGGCAATGCCTCGTGACAACACAATCCTTATTCTTCTGTTGCGAATGTTGGCTCTAGGACTCAGTGCCTGGGTCATGATTGAGACTCAGGAGTTCAAGGAACCCAAGCTGGACAGCCAGGTGGTAACCAAGTACCTGCCTGCGCTGATGTCGCTAATGGTAGATGACCAAGTGCGCCAACTGCACAATAAACTACCTCCTGATGAGCGCGAGGCCGCCATCACAACTATCGAGCACTCTGGTCCACCTCCAGACGCGTGTGAAGCCTACATGAGGGACAGTTCGGTGTGTGGAGTGTTGGCTATGTACTACACTCTGCATGCTGCACGGACGAGGGACCGCACCGCTCTACTCCGAGTCCTCTCCATCCTGGGGAGCTGCAAGGATGGCCGAGCCTACGAGGATCCCTTCCTACATTCCCTCATCGCCTTACTCATACAAATCCCTGACGAATTCCAAGGTGAAGACTTCTGCACTGTGCTATTTGATGAATTCTTCTTCGCCGGTCTTACGAGAGACAATGTAACCAAGCACTTGCTTAAACTTCTCTGGTATATTCACCCCAAGCTTCCTCTTCAGAGAGTCCAGACCCTGATCAAGGTTCTGCAGCCAGGATCGCAGCACAAAGAACCCGTTCATAAGCTGTATGAAGAATTGCAAGAGAAGATTGGTACTCAGCAAGAAATCCCGCAACTTCCCATAGACATGGATTATTTGGAATCTCCCCTGTTGAGCGTTCCCACCCCTGCGCCTTATCACATTTAACTCTTTGTTTTGTATCCATTGTTAATTATTCTTAATATATTATACATAATGGGTGCTTTTGTAAGTCCTACGGCACAAACAAAACTTAAATGAACATTCTTTATCACAGTAATTCTGCAGCCGTATATTGATGACCGCAACTCTTTCTTACGTCCTAAATAATTGAAAATGAGACAAGTTGTATGTCTGCTTCACCCAAAGGAAAAATGTAATTATCTCCCACACGTATTAACTTCTTGATCACAGATGCTGAATTTTTACCAAGCGGCTTATTTATCCAAGTATATTTTCGTAATACATAACTGTTTTTTTGCAAAATGATGTTGTTGTAAATTGTACCGTCTTACCAGATTAATATGTATATATTTATAAAAATACTATATAATATATAATCTACTATAAGTAGTTTCCCCAGTATCCTTAGGGATACGCTGGCAAACAAGAAACATTGCCGTTTTTGTAGGAATTATGAAAGCACCCAATAAGTCTTAGTAAAATACAAAGATAAGATTGTAAATGAAATACATTTACTGAATTATACAAGAAATTTTCTTATTAATTACCATTGAATAATAATAATTATTAAATTATTAACTCTTATGCCTATAACCTCCATGGCCATTTGCTAGTTCAAATTCCTTTCCGGCTATTCTGGTGATATTCCATATGACAATGCATTGCTGTGAAATTTTAGGCTTGGTCAAGGGTCTTTGCTCCGTTATTGATACATAGTTTCAAAATACTGTGAAATATTTTCTTTTGTAAGTAATGCATTTTTAATTTTCAACACAATTATAAAAAATATATTACTAATATTATAAACACGAAAGTTTGTATGGATGTATGTATGTTTGTTACTCTTTCACGCAAAAACCACTGAATGGACTTTAATGAAACTGTACAATAATACAGCTCATTTATCAGAATAACATATAGGCTATAATTTATACCCAAAGCTTGCTATTTTCCATGTATTACAAAAAATAGTTATTGTTTAATATAAAATGTCAAAATTTGAGAATGACATTTTGAAAAACAATGATTGTAAAACCAAAATTCTATTTTAGAAAATATTTTAATTAGTGAATTTATTTGAAGTATTCACCCTTAAACCGAATCAAGAATTATAGATATTTTAAATAAGTAGGTTAAGATTTTTTGTATAAACATAGATGGGACCTACCAAAAGAAAATAGGCTAATCGAAGTACTAATCCTGCGCAGACGAAGCCGCAGGCAGAAGCTAGTATACAATATAATAGTCACTAGATATTGTAATTAAAGTAGATTGGAGTTCTTTTGAATAACACATGAAACATATATTTGATTTGAATGTATAACATGAACGGAGGATATAAAAGGCGAGTTTGCAAGTCAGAAGTCCTTTTTGCCTTTAGACCACCATTGGATAATACTGATAATATCGCAGTCTATATTATTATTGTACCCGGTACCCAATAATAGAACGCACATGAGATTATCACAGCTACATTGTAATGGAGCAGCTACATAACATTTAGCGACAAGACAGATATTTAAATTTTTTATTAGTGAAATTGAAAAAATTTGTGATTATTTATAAATATTGGCACATCCAGGGACATTTTTAGGCAGGTCGCAGGCTCCAATCTTTTCATTAAACACGAACCCTAAGGGGCATCTCAATCTCTCATGTTTGAATGCTGGTTCTGAAGAATTACTCTTGACTTGTACACAAGAATAGTACATTTCACACATCTCGTCATCGGGGAATAAGCCAGGCTTATTACAGATTGGACCTAGTCTTGATTCACAAATCGCCGAACTGTCACAAGTCAAAGTTTGGTTATTGAAGTTTTGACCGTCGGGGCATGTATGAACTGTCATTTTGAATGTACCATCACTATTTAAAATGCACTCTTTGTATTTCTGACACTCTCCTCTGATTGGAAATAAGCCTTCCGAGTCACATTTGGCTTCTGCAATTTCGTAGAATGGTGAACATCTTGGAACATTTTGTGGCAAGTCGCAAATTCCAGTTCCTTGATTGAATCTCAAGCATTTCGGGCACTCTAAAAGAATCTGCTCAAACTCTCCATTTTCTTTCAATACACATTCATAGTACTGGTGGCACGAACCGTTGACACTAAAGGCGCCTTGTTGTGTACATTTGGGCACTGAAATTAAAAATGAAATTTCATTTGACTTAGCTAATTAGCAGGAAATTTTTTTTTATCATACCTTTTCTTTAATAGTAAATTATAAGGTACTAAATGGGCAGTATTTTAGGATTATTTTAGGATACCGAAAAAAAGGAACAAATTTGGGTTTTTCTGACAAAATCCCTGACTTAAAAAAATCTTATAAATCATCCATCCCGGGGCTGGGGAGGGTGGCTAGATAATTTCAAGAATCATAAATATAATAATAATCATACCCCGATAGAGGTGAACCCTGGTGGGGTTAATCTAAACAATGTATTTTAATTGTAAAGAAATAAAAATAAACTAAACAAAGACATCCAGTCCCAGTGTAAGCCATCCATCACTCAAGAGTGTACGAGAGAGACTAGATTACAATTTATCTTGCAACTACCAATCTCATGGACGATTGAAATTCTAAACCCTTATTAAAAAAAACAGATTTTTTCTACTAATAAACTAAATAAACTATTTTGCTACAGTAAAAATGTTTTTTACTAAAATTACATAACATGGGTTTTATGTACTATGTAGGAGGCTAGATCACAACTCGTCTTGATTCTACCGCCAGGATTCTTATTTGCACGCTTTTTAAAATCTTTTTTAAATTCTACTGCGAGTTTCTTTCTTTTCGAAAATGGGTCATTTTGGCGTCCCGAAACTGAGTTCGGGGACACCGGGACACGCTGCGTGAAAACGGGACTGGTCAATTTAGGTATGTTGTGAGGCTGAAGGTATTGGAGAAAGTTAGGAAGTTCTGGCTAAATAAACAACACTGTAATGGTATTTTATTTTACACTGAACAGAAATGTAGTATACTCACGATTATCTGCAGAAATGGGTGGCATCGTCGTACATTGGATTGTTGTGGAAAGATCTGAAAATAAAATGAACTTCATTAATCACGACACTGGTAACCCACTAAATTTGTATTAATTCCAATTTAATATGTACTCACCATTGTAAATGGGAGTTGTTTTTTCTGTCATATTGTTTGTTGACTCTGTCACATTCTGAAGATACTCTAATACTTCTGTGGTTGATAAAGATGTGTCGTTTGAGTCCCATGAATCTATTTGTTCTAGCAAAATGTCTATTAGATCTAAAGATGTTCCAATTATTGTCATTTCAGTTGTTGAAAGATTATTTTTATCATGTACCAATGATTCTGCCATCATGTCGTACGATGCATTGTTAGAAATAATATTTTCAGTTATTTGTTTTATATCACCAGTCATATAATTCAATTCTTTTGCGGTTGCATTAGAGGAAACTGTAGTTGCTGTTATAATAACTGGTATAGTAAATGTTTCATCTACAAATAGGGAGTCTTCAGTGGTTGACTCGTTTATATTAGTAGTATCATTCTCATGTTGGGTTACTTTCATGTTTATTAGAGTTGTGGCTATTGAGTCTTCAGTGGTTGATTCGTTTAATGAATTGGTGGTTTCATTTATAGTAGTCAATGATATTGAATTTTCAGTGGTTGAGCCTTTGTCGATGTTTGTGGTTTCACTTTCAAAAGCTCTGGTTACATTCTCACTATTTGGAGTCACCATTTCATCATCAGTAGTTGACTCATTATAGATATTCATGGTTTTATACCCACCGAATGGGAAGGTAACTTTTTGTTTTTCGGTGGTTGGCGCATTGTTATTCTCTGTAGCTGTTGTTACATCCGCATTTACTGAATTCGTAGCTATTGGAGTTTCGTCGGTATAAATATTGGTGTTGTTATGTGTTGCAGCAGTAAAATCTTCAGTGGTTACATTGAACAGTTTTGTCGATTCATTTTCAGCAGCTTTGGTTATATTCCCATCGATTGAAGTAATAGATGTTGGTTCTTCGGTGGTTGACTCATTGTTATTTGCTGCACCTATAAAACCTTTAGTGATTGTGTCATTGAGAATATTATTGATGGATTCATTCTCAGTAACTTTCGTTACATTTGCAATAATTGTAGCAGTAGTTGTTGGAACCTCAGTGGTTGAAACAATATTATTGTTAATTGTTGCTGCTGTTAAATCTTCAGTGGTTGAGTAATAAAAATTATTGATTAGTTCATTTTCAGTAACTTTCGTTACATTTGCAATAATTGTAGCAGTAGTTGTTGGAACCTCAGTGGTTGAAACAATATTATTGTTAATTGTTGCTGCTGTTAAATCTTCAGTGGTTGAGTCATAAAAAATATTGATTGTGTCATTCTTAGGAGCCTCGGTTGTATCCCCATCGAATGGGGTGGTAACTTTTTGTTTTTCGGTGGTTGGGGCATTATTATTCTCTGTAGCTGTTGTTACATCCGCATTTACTGAATTCGTAGCTACTGGAGTTTCGTCGGTATAAATATTGGTGTTGTTATGTGTTGCAGCAGTAAAATCTTCAGTGGTTACATTGAACAGTTTTGTCGATTCATTTTCAGCAGCTTTGGTTATATTCCCATCGATTGAAGTAATAGATGTTGGTTCTTCGGTGGTTGACTCATTGTTATTTGCTGCACCTATAAAACCTTTAGTGATTGTGTCATTGAGAATATTATTGATGGATTCATTCTCAGTAACTTTCGTTACATTTGCAATAATTGTAGCAGTAGTTGTTGGAACCTCAGTGGTTGAAACAATATTATTGTTAATTGTTGCTGCTGTTAAATCTTCAGTGGTTGAGTAATAAAAATTATTGATTAGTTCATTTTCAGTAACTTTCGTTACATTTGCAATAATTGTAGCAGTAGTTGTTGGAACCTCAGTGGTTGAAACAATATTATTGTTAATTGTTGCTGCTGTTAAATCTTCAGTGGTTGAGTCATAAAAAATATTGATTGTGTCATTCTTAGGAGCCTCGGTTGTATCCCCATCGAATGGGGTGGTAACTTTTTGTTTTTCGGTGGTTGGGGCATTATTATTCTCTGTAGCTGTTGTTACATCCGCATTTACTGAATTCGTAGCTACTGGAGTTTCGTCGGTATAAATATTGGTGTTGTTATGTGTTGCAGCAGTAAAATCTTCAGTGGTTACATTGAACAGTTTTGTCGATTCATTTTCAGCAGCTTTGGTTATATTCCCATCGATTGAAGTAATAGATGTTGGTTCTTCGGTGGTTGACTCATTGTTATTTGCTGCACCTATAAAATCTTTAGTGATTGTGTCATTGAGCATATTATTGATTAATTCATTCTCAGTAACTTTCGTTACATTTGCAATAATTGTAGCAGTAGTTGTTGGAACCTCAGTGGTTGAAACAATATTATTGTTAATTGTTGCTGCTGTTAAATCTTCAGTGGTTGAGTAATAAAAATTATTGATTAGTTCATTTTCAGTAACTTTCGTTACATTTGCAATAATTGTAGCAGTAGTTGTTGGAACCTCAGTGGTTGAAACAATATTATTGTTAATTGTTGCTGCTGTTAAATCTTCAGTGGTTGAGTCATAAAAATTAATGATTGGTTCATTCTCAGTAACTTTCGTTACATTTTCATTAGTTGTAGCCGTAGTTGTTGGAACCTCAGTGGTTGAAACAATATTATTGTTAATTGTTGCTGCTGTTAAATCTTCAGTGGTTGAGTCATAAAAATTATTGATTGGTTCATTCTCAGTAACTTTCGTTACATTTTCATTAATTGTAGCCGTAGTTGTCGGAACCTCAGTGGTTGAAACAATATTATTGTTAATTGTTGCTGCTGTTAAATCTTCAGTGGTTGAGTCATAAAAATTAACGATTGGTTCATTCTCAGTAACTTTCGTTACATTTTCATTAGTTGTAGCCGTAGTTGTTGGAACCTCGGTGGTTGAAACAATATTATTGTTAATTGTTGCTGCTGTTAAATCTTCAGTGGTTGACTCATAAAAAATATTGATTGTGTCATTCTTAGGAGCCTCGGTTGTATCCCCATCGAATGGGGTGGTAACCTTATGCTCTTCGGTGGTTGACACATTGTTATTCTCTGTAGCTGTTGTTACATCCGCATTTACTGAATTCGTAGTTACTGGAGTTTCAACGGTAGAAACATCGTTGTTTTTATGTGTTGCAACAGTAACATCTTCAGTGGTTGCATTGAACAGTTTTGTCGATTCATTTTCAGTAGCTTTGGTTATATTACCTTCGATTGAAGTCGTATCTGTTGGTTCTTCAGTGGTTGACTCATTGTTATATGCTGCACCTATAAAATCTTTAGTGATTGTGTCATTGAGCATATTATTGATTAATTCATTATCAGTAACTTTCGTTACATTTGCAATAATTGTAGCAGTATTTGTTGGAACCTCAGTGGTTGAAACAATATTATTGTTAATTGTTGCTGCTGTTAAATCTTCAGTGGTTGAGTCATAAAAATTAATGATTGGTTCATTCTCAGTAACTTTCGTTACATTTTCATTAGTTGTAGCCGTAGTTGTTGGAACCTCAGTGGTTGAAACAATATTATTGTTAATTGTTGCTGCTGTTAAATCTTCAGTGGTTGAGTCATAAAAATTATTGATTGGTTCATTCTCAGTAACTTTCGTTACATTTTCATTAATTGTAGCCGTAGTTGTCGGAACCTCAGTGGTTGAAACAATATTATTGTTAATTGTTGCTGCTGTTAAATCTTCAGTGGTTGAGTCATAAAAATTAACGATTGGTTCATTCTCAGTAACTTTCGTTACATTTTCATTAGTTGTAGCCGTAGTTGTTGGAACCTCGGTGGTTGAAACAATATTATTGTTAATTGTTGCTGCTGTTAAATCTTCAGTGGTTGACTCATAAAAAATATTGATTGTGTCATTCTTAGGAGCCTCGGTTGTATCCCCATCGAATGGGGTGGTAACCTTATGCTCTTCGGTGGTTGACACATTGTTATTCTCTGTAGCTGTTGTTACATCCGCATTTACTGAATTCGTAGTTACTGGAGTTTCAACGGTAGAAACATCGTTGTTTTTATGTGTTGCAACAGTAACATCTTCAGTGGTTGCATTGAACAGTTTTGTCGATTCATTTTCAGTAGCTTTGGTTATATTACCTTCGATTGAAGTCGTATCTGTTGGTTCTTCAGTGGTTGACTCATTGTTATATGCTGCACCTATAAAATCTTTAGTGATTGTGTCATTGAGCATATTATTGATTAATTCATTATCAGTAACTTTCGTTACATTTGCAATAATTGTAGCAGTAGTTGTTGGAACCTCAGTGGTTGAAACAGTATTGTTAATAATTGTTGCTGCTGTTAAATCTTCAGTGGTTGAGTCATAAAAATTATTGATTGGTTCATTCTCAGTAACTTTCGTTACATTTGCATTAATTGTAGCCGTAGTTGTTGGAACCTCAGTGGTTGAAACAATATTATTGTTAATTGTTGCTGCTGTTAAATCTTCAGTGGTTGAGTCATTAAAAATATTGATTGTGTCATTCTTAGGAGCCTTGGTTGTATCACCATCGAATGGGGTGGTAACCTTATGTTCTTCGGTGGTTGACACATTGTTATTCTCTATAGCTGTTGTTACATCCGCATTTACTGAATTCGTAGTTACTGGAATTTCAACGGTAGAAACATCGTTGTTTTTATGTGTTGCAACAGTAACATCTTCAGTGGTTGCATTGAACCGTTTTGTCGATTCATTTTCAGTAGCTTTGGTTATATTACCTTCGATTGAAGTCGTATCTGTTGATTCTTCGGTGGTTGACTCATTGTTATTGGTTGCATCTATAAAACCTTCAGTGATTGAAACAATATTATTGTTAATTGTTGATGCTGTTAAATCTTCAGTGGTTGACTCGTTGAACATTTTGGTAGATTCATTATCATGAGGTTTGGTTACATTTTCACTGATTGGGGTCGTGGCTATTGGCTTTTCAGTAGTTGACTCATCGACCATGTTTGTGGGTTTATTATTTTGATCATTTGTTACATTCACATTGATTGGAGTCGTGGTCATTCGATCCACAGTGGTCGGCCCATCATCTTCAGTTGTATTTGCATTTATAACACCTACTGTTACATTTGATGCTTTTGACTCCGTGGTCTCAATAACAGAAACAGTTGTTGTTACATTCCTTCCTATTGGTGTTGTGGATATCGACGTATCGCTCACTGAAACAGACATGAGAATAATGGTATTTTTTTGGTTTCTTATTATTAATACCCTTTTTTATGTTTTTGTATTTGTCCAGTTTTGAAAATGGCCTTGAACGCCGAAATAACAGTCACAATAATAAAAAAACTATAATACTTGATCGTGTTTCGTAAAACTCAATTTTTTTTAAATGTAATGTAAATTCAATTTAATTATTAAATTTAATTTAAACACTTGCAGAACTTAAAAATAATTATTAAATTTAATTTAAGTAAAAAATAAAAAATTTATAATAAAAATAAAAAATAATTGAAAATCTTTTTAATAGAATTATTAAATTTGTTTTACAATTACCTACCCGTACGTACTTTTCGTGCTCTATCAAGCTGTTATTTGTACGAAGAAAAATTCAAATTCAACAAATCCGCCTGGAAAAAACTATCGTAAAAACAACGAGAGTTCAACCTGCGGAAGTGTTATCTTGTAAATTCTTTGCTTTTAAGCATATTCTTAAAATAATAAACTAATTATTTATAATAATTGTTTCATGAACAGAAGTACCTAGTGATGTTTACAACTTCAATGCGTTCATTGGCTGCCTTTGATTATGAGCTCACTTTTCCGGGCTCCAATTGTTATAGTGTTGTAAAACTTTGAATACCTTCTTAACAAATCAAAACTAATTTCATCTGGAAATTTTTTTTTTTTTCAACTAATATGTGTTTCCATAGATTTGTGTAATAATAGGGTTTTTCCAAGATATTTTTTATTGCTTAAAAAAAATTAAGCAAAAAAATATGATTATTATGGCATTTTTATTTTATTTTTATGTTGACGAATAAATTTTCTACAGCGAGTCTAAGTTGCCCATTTTTGTAATCCCGTGAAAACCGCCGGCATTTTCAACGTGTGACGTCATAAGAGTCGCTCGTTCTTGAAAAATTTCCGACAGTTCTACTTTGTTTGTTTGGTGACGTGCGTACGAAGCGTCGTTGGCAATGACGGGCCGTTTTGGTTTCGTAGGTTTTTGAGCGTTTTTAAAATGAATAAATTTGAATAAAAACGTAAAAAACAAAATTTTTTAATACGATGATTAAAATCAGGAAAATGATCTTTAAATATTCCATACATTTTCAACAGAATGGACGTTTGTGAAAATACCCTATTATGGGAAAGAAATAACTGTCTTAAATGCCCTATTATTGCTTCCCCTAACACCTCCCAGTTTGAAGAATCGGACTCCGATGCTGAGGAGATTGAACCTGAAACGAACCCTGACCTTAGTCATATCAGGACATAAGATATTATCCGGGACTCAAATTGCCCTAAAAGCCCTACAGGACGCATTGACCGAAAAGCCATCCAAAGTTTCCAAAAAGCAGCAGCTCAAAGATTCAAGAAACGTGACAAATATTCTCGGCTCCGTTGCCCAACTTTTGCTGGAGAAGGAAGATCTTAGAGGAGGCCTAAATTTGGCCCTAGCTAACATCAAGAAGGCTTGAAGGCCGAGAAGACTGCTGGACAAAATTCAACAGCTTGAGTCAGTTGCACCTGTACACTTGTACAGGCCGGCCCTGTGCAGGTGCAATTGGAACAGTCCCCTCCCCGGGGGCCAATAATACGTAACACAGCGCCATTGAGATTTTTTTATTCGCGAGAGGCGCAATAAGGAAGTTGAGTCCTTTTTTTATCAATGTTCACAGGCAAACTTAAATACGATTATTTTATTTTTTTTTAAAGTTCGTTGACATAATTAAATTAATTCTACAATTTTCAATTTTATTAAGCCCGCGAAAACGGCGGCAAGAGCATAGTACCATGCGGCAGAGTTCGTGACGTAACCCGGTCCTAGATTGTGTGAAATATAAGGGGAAATATTTACAAAACCGGGACACGCTTAATATGGACGAAAAAAAGAGAAAAAAATACTTGTGTTTAAGTTTTCATGTCTTCTACATGAACATATTTTTATAACTTCCCTATTAAAAGCCTTAGGCTTCCTAACACGGAACTAATACTGATGGAACTATTTGATACCGCGGGTGAGAAGGAAGATTTATGAAAAATGACAAAATCCTGCTTAAATTTTTTAATCACATATCGGTGGTTTATTGATATCTCTTATAGACAGTGACCTTCCTATTGTTTAGAACGGTGGTGAGACTGGTGAGGAACCTTTTTGCCGTCGGAGGCCATTTTCGTAGTATCACCCGCGGGCTGCACATTGATTTTCAACCGCCGGATTTGGGAGGATAGAAATCCAAAAATTTTATCATGTCCCCATTTTCTCATTCCCTGTCTCATCAAATAGGTACCCAAACAAAATTAATAAGCTGTTATAATTGCGCTAAAAATATTTTAAAATAAGTTGAATAATACCACTTTCAGAAGTTAATCATACAAGATGCTTGCGAGGAAATTTCCCCTCGCCGTTGATTTGGCTTCAATGCGATTCATACAAAATCACACTAACGCTCTGTCCAGGGCTTACTAAGTCCATGTAACTATATAATGTATGTATTATGTAATTCTAAGTATTGCTTTCTTACCTTCCGTCACATCTTGGTATCTGCATCTATTAGTTACTCCTGTACAGTTATTCTCAACGTGGCAGTCGACCTCAGCGGCTGGTCGACAAATGAGGCTCTCCGTGCAGAAGAAATATCCAGAAGGGCAGCAGAATCTATGTTGGTAAAAGCAGCCGCCAGTCTTGGCACTGCACACATAATACATAGAGCAATTCCTATTGCTCCTGAACCTTCCGGCTCGAACGCAAGGAGGATATGGATCACTCTCTAAATACCAACCCAACGTCACGCTTCTAGGTGTAGAAGCATCGTAAGATTCAGAACAGCTTTGAGTTTCTGGATCGTACTGCGTTCCTGGTGGGCATTTAAAAATTGACCTGTAGAATTTATCGCCGTCCTCTGTGCACATGAAGTAAAACTCTGGGTTTTCTGGTATTGCGTATCTTCCAGGTCCTTTACATCTTGGTGCTTGGACTTCTCCATTAGATTCATCGTAAATTGTAATAGAGCACTGGTTTTGTAAGTCAACGCAGTATTTCAAAGCAGCATCGTAGATTTTTAATCTTGGGCATTTTACAACGAGGACTGCGCAGTCGTTGCAAATGTAGTAGAACTGTTTCTGTGTCGGGTGGCTGAGGATTCCTTTGTAGTTGTCCTTGCATTGTCCTTGATAGTCTACATAGACTACTTCTCCTCCTCCTGGGACGGCCACGCACTTGCTCAGTTTGCTGTCGAAGTAGTGGCCGCAGGGACAGTTGAAGGATTTTGCTTGGAGGGTTCCGTTGACCTTGAGGCATCTTTCAAAAGTCCTGAAGTTTCTGCCGGGCCTCGTATGGAACTCACGGGAACAAGGCGATGAGATGGTCTCCGGACCATATCTACAGCATTGTCTCTTCTGTCTGAATGATGGGGAAAGATTCTGGCGGAAAATGAATATGTTATTTCGACATGGACGGTTCAACACTATTTAATACGTGATCCGTCGAACAACCGGTCTGAAGATGCCCATGGTAGGATGAAATTAGTTCGATCCCAGGGGGATCCAGAGGGCTGGGCATATTTGAATTACTTGTAATTGAATAACTTGTAATTGAATTACGTATTTTAATACAAATACGTTTAATTATAAAATTTGGTGTTTGTATTTAAATTACTTATAATAGAAATGTAATTTGTAATTATTAATTCAAATACTTGATGCTGAGGTATTTTGTAATAATTTCAAATACTTATGGCTTCAAAATACATTTTGAAAAATAAGAAAAATAACCTTATTCGTAGATATACTAAAAACACTAGAATCCAGAGTATAAAAAATGTTGACTTGCACGCAGTGGCGGCTCGTAACTCTTGGGTGTGCTATAGTGCAGATATTAACAAAAATGGTCATTGATGTCGTTGTAGCCGAAAAAATAGTTTTTTTTTTCGAAAATTGGATTATGTATGAAAAATTTCAGTTTTGCCATGCGCCGCACGGATTTCCTAAAAATCTTCATACGAAAAACAGACGTGGGTATTCTTTCTAATTTGTGATTCTTAATTCTATTATTTTACGAAACTCCTATTTATAATGAATTGAGTTAATTGATATGGGTGTCACAATGGATGATCAAATTCTCTCAACATTTATATACGGTGTATTATAATATGTTACGTTATACGATACTTGTATACGATGGCGGTGGATTGAATCAAGTGAATGCTGGTATGAATCCACTAATTCTAACTGGAGGAAAGTATTTCTTATCATTCTTGAAAGCTCTCCAAATATAAAAAAAGTGTTCAAACAATTTAACACAAGTTTGTGCTAATCAGGACATGTAGAAATATTGTTTTCTTTGGCAGGTTTCATTCATTCCCCAACAAGAGGCAGTTTATCTAATGATATCTACATTTAAAAATCTATTGTTCGTGAAAGGAAATTCTCATTTTACTGATAAATAGGCTGGGCTGGATAACTTCTAATTGTGTGCTAGCACGGCCGATCGATATGAAGTTACCGACCGATTGTCGGTAACTTCTCATCGTTCCCTAGGATAACTGCAGATCGCAAATGAATAGGTGACAGTTCACAATGACTAAGTGTCCTTAGTATATTCGATATCAACTGTCGTTTGTACGTTAGCGATCTGCAGTTGCCCTAGGGAACGATGAGAAGTTACCGACAATCGGTCGGTAACTTCATATCGATCGACCATGCTAGCACACGGCCCTAGCACACTCGCTCGATAACGATTGATAGGATAACTATCGGTAACTTCTCATCGTTCCCTAGCATGACTACAGATCGCCAACGAATAAGTGACAGTTCACAATGACTAAATGTCCTTAACATATTCGACATCAACTGTTGTTTGTAAGTTGGCGATGTGCAATTGTCCTAGGGAACGATGAGAAGTTACCGATAGTTATCCTATCGAGCGTGTATACTAGGGCCTCTGGGTCCTATACCACAAAACTTTACAAGTCTACAAAGTGGAGCGAAGCTGAGATGTGTCTTTTGAGCAATATGATTGGTCAATTTTTACACGTCTCTGCTTCGCTTTGTTCAGTTTTGCTTTTATGGAAAAGCACCCTTAGATAAGGACACTTACGACAATTTATTGCAATCTCAGGTTCTGAATGTGTTTTGTAATTTGTTTTTAAATGGTTAAATTACTGGATTTTATATATATGACTTGAAAGTAATTTGTATTTTAAATAGATGCGAAAAATTATTTTATATTTTGATTAAAGCAAAGCATGTATTTTGCCACAGTGGCTTCCGGACACGAGATTACAAAAAAAAAATCTGAACCAACTTAGATTGTCGTACATTTTTAAGGTACAATTTAGATACATGAGAACAATCAAAGTAACAAGATTAATTTAAAAAAATGAAAGTATGCATTTAGAATGAAAGGGGCGCTTACAGTATTTTGGACCGCTTCAGCGTTTTTCCACAAGGCTGTCACTCCAAAAAGGAGGACCACAAAACACATCAGCTGTGGTCTCATGATGTCGACTGACTACCAGCGCTATCTCAAACTAAAGACGTCCACCGTTTTACCATCCCCTCTTTACTGATTTCGTATATCAAAAGAAATAATGGGAAAACCACATTTTTGTGCCATTTAAACATAAGACATTCACGTAGTTTTGATTATACACCTTCATATAATCTTAGGACGTGATTTTCTGCGACGATTTGGCAACGATTAGGTCAATACATTATATAAAGCGTGACTGATAGCTTAGGCCGGTTGGGGAAATGCGTTAATGAAATACGTGAAATGCGGAAATGCGTGAAATGCGTGTGTGGGTCGTGCTTGTTGTACTGTAGGTAATTTACGTCGTTTTTTTTCATTACTGTGCACAATATTTAATATGAAAAAACTGTTATCCTGCCTGCCTATCAGTGCTTTTCAGAAACATTTAAGAGGAATATAACTTCGCGTGTTTTTGGTATCAACTGCCGGAGGAAAGTAGCTCCAAAAATTGTTTTTATTTTTTTTTTTATGAATAATTTTTTAAGATTGAAACAAAGTTAATCGATAGATCGAGTCAAAAATTCTTAGCCATATATAAAAAAGAATTTTTTAAAAGATGTTTCTTGTATAACGTCATATTTATGTAATGAAAAAACAAACTATTTAGTAAGTTACGCTTACGTTTTTTGTAACGTAATTAATAATTTTATTTTAATTCCAATAAATAGAGAAGGTAGGAAAAGCGTTAATGTATCTATAGCATATCGTATCATTTTCATAATGTAAACCGATTCGTGATAAATCTAAATATTAATTCAACCTTTTTGGCTGCAGACCCAGTGACAATGTCAACTGGTGCGAAATCGACATCTTTTTTACTATCTATGTTTATTAGAAAAAATATTCCTGCTTGGTAGGTGTTTACCAAACGAAAGAGATTGAATTTTTTCTTAGCTCAGTTTGTTGGGCCTACGGCCGCTGTTCCCAATCCTACTAATCAATTACTAAGCCAAAATTTTGGCTTAGTAATTAAAATGAATCATCAACATAAAAAAAGTTTTTTTTCAACTTTGAGGATTTAAAAAAAAAGCGCAAGTTGCGCCACAATACGAAGTATGTCAAAAAAATACAAATAAATAGTAGTATATCTGTGTGTAAGGATGTAATGGCTAACCTTATGATTCCAGAGATAGCCTCATTTTTAATGTCAGTGCCATACAATTTTTTCTTTAAAAAATTATAACTCCTTCATTTGTACACGCAATTGCTTCATACGAAATTTTATAGCATAGTAATGATCAGCAGAATCCATTTCTAGCCAAAAAAAGACCCTTGAAAATTCAAGTCTCTATGTCTATGAAAGGCCATTTCCAGCCCACTGTGCGGCGGTGTCTCCGCGTCACTATCGCAGCGTCATGTCACTGAAATGCTAAGGGCCAGTTGTTTCGGAAAATTTCACGTATGAATTTCCTTCAAATCGTCATTCACCGGAAAATTGAGTTGTTTCAACCTCAGTCAGAAGAAATTTCAACGAAAATTTGAAGGAAATGTGATGTGAAATTTAATCAGCCGAGTTCGACTGGTTAGCATTTCTGTGATGGGAGGCGCATGAGCAGTCGTCAAAATTGAGATTCGGCGGGGAAAATTGAGTGAAATTTTCAAATTTAACGAACGTTATTTTGGAGTTGAAACAACCCATTTTGTATTTGAAATGACGGAAGACGTGATGACATGTCAAATTTGAAATGAAAAATAGAATTTTTTGAAACAACTGGTGATAAAATATAGAATACACTACAAAGTTCCTTCCATACGAATTTGAATGGAAACAAATGTTCCATTTAGCCCAACCTCTACAGCGTTCCGTCTCTCTTACACTCGCTTGAAATCGTAGATCTCCATACCATTTGAATTTCTAAAGCACAATTTTGTTTTTAATTATAAGGCCAAAGTGGGCCTATAATTGGAACACGAAATATACCCACAAGGCACATTTTGTGTTATTATTTACTTATAACAGTTAAATCACGACTAATTAAGAATAAAATCACGTATATTTTATCAGACAAATTGAAAAAAAATTGTAAAACATTATTGTCACCTCACTTTTTTGTCGTTCCATGAAAAAATAATTGATTAAAAATTCCAAAGTTTTAGACATTTTTTTCAAATTGCGATCCGAAACTTTTCAAAAAGGTGTACATTTTACTTATTGTGTGGTTAACTTTTAGATTTCAATATAAAGCGTGGTGTTTTCTCTTTCTAGGACTGTTTATGTCATATTTATCACTATAGTAGTAATGGAGACAACGATTTCTATGAGTTCTTTATGATTTGTTCCGAAAAGCGAACCAATTAGCCTGGGGGTGTTAGCGAGAGCAGAAGCTCCTGGATTATAAGGGGGGGATATCTCCCAGGAACAGGTACAGATACAGCAACAGATAGTTTCAACTATTAGTTTGGAATTATATTCTTCTTCGTCTTGAGTTATTTCCTCATTACAATTTCCATAATAATTTCGACGGTGGACAAAATTCCTTCACTCCTCGCAGTCTTGCGAGTAGTGATGGAACGTAGGACCGTGGCGGAAAATCGAAACTTTTTTTTTTCACTACATAATAAAAATAGATGTATTGCAATAAAAAAACTTTGTTTTTATGGTTTGATTTATTTCATAATAAAAAAGTAATAATATAATATTTTATTTATTTAAATAAGTATCTATTGATTAATACATTGTTGTAAAATGTAAAAATATTATAGCCAGAGAAATACTTACATATTCTTATCTAAATAATATTGTAAGTTACAAAATAAAATACTTCCTATTATTATTGAAATTATTGCAAATGATAATCCCGCACAAATAAAAAAAAAATCTCAGTAATATCTATTAATATTTAGAGATATTCAAAAATTAAACAAGGCAAATAAAATCTATCCCGATGTATTTTTTTAGAAAAATGGCGTGACGCCATTTGGAGTCACGTAATTTTTTAAATATTTTATATAAAATTCCTCAATTAAACACTAATGATTTTATGGAAATATAAAATATAATAAATTTAAGATATACATTTACCTAACTAATCTTTGAAATAATGAAGAAATATACAAAATAATAGATTGCCGCACACTTTTGAAAATTTTTCTTTAAGGGCGGGGAAATGTAATCAAATTCTTTTTAACATACTTATGTGTATTACAAAACTTTCATTTAGTAAATTAAGTTAATCAAGTAAACAAAATAATAATTATAACTACAATATTCCTAATAAATACCCGTTACCGTAACCCCATATTAAAATATATTGTCATCCTTTCAGAAAATTGTGCTCATAACATTATTTTGGGGTTTAAAAAAAATTGTTGCTTGGGTGTGTTTTGAAATCGGTTATTGGAGTTAAGCATTTTTAATGGTTGTATGAAAACTAGAGTTTTTTTGCTCATTATTTCAACCAATCTCATGAAAAACCTTTAAAATGAGACCTTCGCATATCACTTATCGTTTTGTTTGGATGATCTGTTACAGATGTTTTCAATTATCATTTGTTTTTTAAAAAAAATCATGAAAGCGCTGGAAATGTTGTCTGTTTTTTTTTTTGTGTTTTGACCCCGGCTAACGAAAAATCCACTTCATTTTCTGAAAGGATGATAAATATGCTTGTTTTTATATTCCAAGCGAAAAAAAATAACGTTTTCCTTACGACGGCAACAAAAAAATAGCAGCAAACATAAAAGATAAGTGAATGCGAGGCGCAGAGATCAAGGTGCAGAAAAAATCACAAAAATCTTTACGAGCCCTTTTATACCTACTTAAACTTAACTTAGTTTCACTTAATTTTAAAAATACTATTATATAGACATTAATAATATATTTATGTCAATGAAACATACTTGCCTATTTGGTCTATCGTTTAATGGTACCTCCGTAGAGTGTCTTAAATTTAAATATGGGAACCATGAGAGAAAATAGGTGGAAAATATATTTCTTTCAAACAGGATTGCGTTTTAGTGTCAATATGAATTGATTTCAAGGCATCTAAATTGCTTAATCTAGTTACTAGCTAACCCAGTGATTTCCAAAGTAGTGATAACCCCACCTCTAATATATATATAGAGGAATAGGACTTCAGGGAAAACAGGGAGCATTTAAGTAGAGCGGTTATCAGAGAGCTCAGAACAACATGATATTCAAAAATTGGTCAGGTAAAATTAAAAATGGTTTACTAAAGTTCCAATTTTTAAACATTGTCCACATATGCAGAAGCAATGCATTTATTCCAAAAATCATACCTATGGTCAGTTCAAATGTGATGTTCCATCAATGTTCATGGAGATGCGCAATATGCATAATCATCTATGAGATACAGTCAGAATGCAGGTGAATTCTCCACTTAATTTTTTAATTGTCTTGTCTATATCTATGTTTTCTCCTTAATAAAAATAAATAAAAGATGGCAAGCCTCAAGAAAAACACTTCAGACAGAGCTTGTTTAGTTATATAATAAAAATGGCTTGAACTTTCCTATTTCAAGATCTCTTGATATTCTGTGTGTGAAAAGATTGTCAATGTTATGATTCCTGGTGTAGTAAGGGGATGTTCGCTAAAGGTTTAAAAAAATTAAATGAGTTGCGATCGAAATAAGTTTGGGAAACTCTATCCTAACCTAATTATACTGTTTTAATCTTATACCTAACACTAAACCACAAAGATAAAATTCTGTAATCCATCTTTCAACTCTGACATAACCTAACTAAGCTAAGATGTGTTATTTCTAGCTAATATTAAACCACACAAATAACTGAAATCCATCAGAAAGAATCGACACTTAGCCCCCATGGCAACCCAGACAGGGTCTACTGTCTATTGTGTGCGGGTCCCTGCATCAGGCATCAACCCCTTGGCGGTGGTGGCGGTGTCCCATACCCTGCTGTTGTTGCTGCTGTTGTTTGAGGTCCAGGGAACGCAAGGAGCGGGACCTCTCGAAGAGAGAGGGGTCCGTGTAGATGGGCTCACTGGGGTCCTCAAAAGGGCTGCGGGTCGGGATGCCGAAGTCACAGACTCGCGCAAGATTTCTAAAAGAACAGGTAGAATGATATACAGTCATTTATTTTTCGTATGATATCCATCATATTCTCTTGATTGGTATGGCTATTATACCGTCACCAACACTCTTCTTCTTGAACTGGTCAGTGTCCAAAGAATGTCTAATAAACTCGGGAACCCTTATACTGATGTCCAAGTCTTACGTCCTTCATAGTACAGGGTTTTCCAATAAGAGGTGTTATTTTGAATAGCCCGCTATTTCGGTAGATGTCACTTTTAAAGCGGTCATTTTTTGACATTTGTCAAGTAGAAACTCCGCCATTAATAAAAATGGAACGATACACGCTTCGACAACGCTTTGAAATTAATTATTATTGGGTCCTTGAACTGCATGAAAATGATCCGGAATTCCATCGAAAAATCATCTTGAGTGATGAGGCCCATTTCCTCCTCGGTGGCTTGTTCAACAAGCAAAATTGTCGCATCTGGGGCTCGGAAAATCCAAGAGTTATTGTTGAAAAGCCTCTCTATCCTCAAGTGTGTCTGTTTGGTGCGGTTTATGGTCCGGCGGAGTCATTGGACCTTACTTTTTCGAAAATGAGGCTGGAGCCACAGTTACGGTGAATGGATTGCGCTATCGAGAGATGATTAATGATTTTTTTATGGCCGGAATTGGATGGTATTGATCTGGACAACGTTTACTTTCAAGAAGATGGCGCTACGTGCCACATAAGCAACGAAACCATTGATCTTTTACGGGAAAAGTTTCCGAACCGTGTTATCTCTCGAAGAGGTGATCACAATTGGCCACCGAGATCATGTGATTTAACACCTTGTGACTTCTTCCTTTGGGGCCACGTGAAAGAGAAGGTCTACGCCAATAGCCCAGCGTCGATTCAAGACCTCAAAGATGTAAATCGTGAGGCTATCGAGGATATAGGGCAGCCACTTTGCGATTTGATTATGGAAAATTTCATGAAAAGGATATGGTCCTGTAAGCGTGGTCGTGGTGGTCATTTGCATGATGTTATTTTCCACTATTAACGCCATACCTTCTTCTTTATAATGAAATAAACATCCGTTCATTTATATTAAAAAATGGCATTTTTCTTTGAATATCAAAATAACACCTGTTATTGGAAAACCCTATATTATGATCCAGCTCATCCACTCCTCTTAGAAAAAGGTGTAACAAAGTTGAAGGCAAGGAAAACAAGGTACGTTCCACACAGGTATTAAGAGTGGATGAGCCTGATCCATCGGGGAAATTGAAGTGGGAATCATGATCGTCAGTAATGAGACAAACTATGAAGAAGATGATATAAAGTAAAGTAATGAGACAAAGTCAGAAGAAAATGATACTAGATAGGAGGATTAATAACCATGCTTTTCTTTCTTTGGCTGCGAACCATTCTTATTTACAATATTTGTACATGAATATTAAACTTACCCAGTTGCAAAAGGCTTGTGTAGCCCAGCTCCGAACAGAGACGCTCTTGAATTCGTAGGGCGAGATGAAGGAGGTCGGCTGACGGAAGAAGGTGGGCGTTCTCTATCTACGGTTTGATTCTTACGCATCACCCCCCAGTATCTCCTGTTACCATAAAAACATAAAAAATAAATGAATATATTACAGGAGCCAGTTCGAGACCTTGAGGAACACCGGAAAGGGCTTTTTTAAATATTGGTATCTCTGTAAAAGTAAAGGGAAACTAGAAGTATTTCATAAAAATGGGTTCAGACCTGTAAGCGAACATAACGATGAGAATGACAGTGAAAAGCAGGCAGACAAGCAGCACCACGGCTGTGAGCAGCGAATGGTACTCCCCGGGGCTCAGGCACACGGAGGGGGGCGCGGGGCCTACGTGGCGCAGCCCCTGGAACATCTCGTCGCGGGACTCGAACACCTTAAATTACAATGATCATAGAAATGTTATTAGATGATTTATAAATAATCTCATTTTGACAAGAATAAACCTCTTGTCTCCTGCGTAAATATTTTTGCTTTAGAGTTGCGATAAACTTATTGGTTGTTTACCTCAATCATCTCCCTGACATGCTCCGGCAATTCGGGTGGTCCTTCAGTACCCGTTTCAGAATCATCTTCTTCATAATCTGTGGCATTGGTATTGATAGCCAATGATGTTCCATTAATCAGTTCAGTCTCAATGACTGTTCCGTTCAGGTCTCTCCTTCTTCTTCTACCAAACGATGGCTCAGATCTTCCGGAGCCATGTGTACAGATCGCCTGAAATGCATTATAATAACAATTTTAACAAATTGTTTCAAATTCAAATCTTTTTAAATCAATTCCATAGCTGTGTTATTAGATTCTTCACTTACTGGATGACAACCTTCTCGGCAAGTTCTGACAGTCGCTTCAAACACTAAGAAGTTAGACTCTGGTATTTTGAAGGCATTGAATCTTGCCTCCAAGCTGTCTCCACTTCGACCCTTGTCCAATTCTGGGAAGACATAGCTGTCCACAGGACATCTGAAAGCATTGTACGTTGCATTTTTTAGTGTTACAAATAGTCAATATTTCATGTTTATGTACTGTTTTGCACTGCACGGAAATCTAAATAGCCCGAAGTCAAAATCGTGGACCTCTACTCTTTAGAGGCCATGGCTAAATGAATACTAACATGTTCCTTCTTTTGTCACTGAAGGTGAGCACCGGAGCACTAAATATATCGTAACCATCATGTGAACAGCATAACTATTTAATTTTTTAACCTTAATTAATTTTTATCTTCCGGAGACCATGGAAAAATTATTGAAAATATTTTATTTTTATTTGGTACAATAACTTTTATTATGACATTATATGCCCTTTTTTCAAATACCGTCTAATGTTAGTTATCATATATGGATCCAAGATACATATAAAGAAAAGGTCGACAACTCTGTTCACAAACGGCAACCGGCCGCGCTCATAGTGTTTGAGGCCAACAAAAAAAGTTAAGTCAAAAGGGAAAACTAAATCAATAATTATTGTGGCAGTAATAGATAATATTTCGGGCCTTTTCATTAATGTTCAACTATTCAACTATTGCTTGGCACTTGCTCGCAGTCCTCTAGATTCTAGATCATACGTCGTATGCTTCATGGTGTCTAGACGGAGCTAATGATGAAAGATGTAAATCTGTGTGCATCGATATTCCAGAGTGCGGGCTTCCCGCATTTGCGTTTGTGGTTAAGATATCCCTTACGTAGTTGTATCAATCGCTAGTCCCCAACTGCGATGGTCTATCTGGTAAAGGATCATGATTCGAATCAACGATCTGATTGATTCGATGATGAAAAAACTTATTTACAATATTCTTACCCGTATCTGTCAATAAGCTGCACCGATCTTCCTGAGTACGGATCTCTCGCGATGACATTCGTGGCAAAGATATCAGTGACATAGTTGTATCCATCCTGAGACTCCAGCCTGAAGGTGAGCGGATCCCCGACTGCGATGGTAGTGGTGGGTCTGCCCTGATAGAGGATCATAAGGCGGACACGCGAACTGAGGGAGTTCTCGGCGGGCAGATACTCGATAGGGATGGGACTGCCGGACCTGTCGAAGGAATCGCCCCATTCCCAACTGGGTAAATCACTAGGGTCTAGTTCTACAAGGAACGATGGTACTTCAAATATGGCCGTGATATTTAAAAAAAAGACAACATTCGATCTTTTTAAAGTATTTGAGTAACTTCCGTATAAAATTCTTTGGGAAATCATGGAAAAGGATTAGAAAAAGAAGTTGCGTAACCTGCTGCTCTTCCAATAATTTGTCGACATACTATAAAAACTTCAGGGGTGATTATTGATGCTTGAATGAGCGTGAAATGCGAGGTGTTAGTCGATCTTTCTTGTTTGATCGTTATGATTTATTTATTGAAATTCACGGCAATATTTGAAGTTGATCGTTAGTATACTCATTAGTTCAACTCATGCGGATATCAAGTTCTATTGGAATATAAATAAATATATGAACTAAGATTGATTAATAAACTAACAAATTAATATATACAGTATTGGGTAGCAAAACATAACAAATTAATAACATGGTTATTAATAAATGATAGCTAGCATCTACAGAAAGATAATATTATATATTTTTACAAAGAAAACAAAACAACTCAATTGTAAAGTGTTTAAAGTTATAATAATCATTAACATTTTTAACATGCTACTATGAACATATTTCTACTAACAGATATTATCAGAAAATTTTTAAATGCAATGCATGCAAAACGAAACCTACCTACAACCGTAATAAATAAAAACGATGAATATTATACAAATTATGAAACGTGCTTCGTTTCGAATTAACAAAATTGCCTTATCTGCTTTTTGTCTACATACGTGCATTGATATTGAAAATTTTCTTTCAATTATTGCAATGATTGTGTCAATTTTTGTAATACTTTGGTTTATAGTAACATTTAGAGCAGAAATAATAAAATTTAAGTTGCAGAAGAATGAAACAATGAAAATGTTGAATGTTCTTGTTTTAATGAAATTATTATCCGGAATAAGAACGCTTAATTTTTTAAACTAAAGACTTCTTCCAAATTACGTACATGTATCTCCTCTCGATTACAAAAATAATATTAAAATCATGGGTCATAGAGGTGCTAGGTCATACAAATATTTCGTCGACACGTGTTCCACTGTTGTCAGGCAAGTAACAGTGTGTGGGGACCGTATTCGGTGGTTTCCGGTCGTTCGGCGTTAGAGGGTTGGAGGTCAAATTGGACTAGTTGGAAGTAAAGAAATGGAAACAATTTTCTTCACTTTGTAATATATCAATGGGGATTGCATGAATTCCTGCCAATTAGTTCCAATTTTGATAATGACACAAAATAATTTTTCTGTTAGAAATATTATTTAATGGGTAGGTATTTTAACGCTTGTTGCCAAACCAACACTTATAATTATAACATCATCAATTAATTACGTCACTAAAAATTTTGAACAGCATTCAATATCTTCAGTCTCAATAGCACGCAAGCTAAATCGCACGCTGCACACTGTTACAAATAATTATTTTAAACTAATATAACATGCGTTTCTTCTTCAAAGACTTAATTTACCGCCAAATTTGATATCTGATATTATTAATACGCTAGCTATTATACGCTTGAAATTTTAGAACCCGACTTTGAGTGTATCTCTGATGCCGCGCCTTATGCAAAATCATTTTCAAGTTTGTTACAAAGCTACTGCCGTGCGGCCGCAATCCGCCCCCCTTAGGGCCTAGCAGATAAACCCGCGAGCGGGTTTTTAACTATTAGTTAACGAATAATAACTTAAAATATTAAAGTAATTTTCTACTGATTTACTGGAATGCTAATTCGCATGTGCAAATACGATTACACACAATATTATTCTTCTCTTCCTTTGCTGTATAACTGTGTAGCATCTTGAATGTTCAACATCAAACATTTTACAAAAGTAATCATCTATCGATTCACTGGTATGCTTGTTGAACATGGTTACGCAAAATACATTAATATATCTATAATCATTACAGAGTATCTATTCTTTATTACAAAGCAAAATAATTTTTGGCATGTAGCATCTCCAAATGCTTTTAAAAGTTGAATTTCTCATAAAATAATGAACAAGGGTGGATTATTTTCCGATTCGCCGGCATGCTAATTCGCATGCTGCACACTGTTAATCGGTTATCTCTGCATAGCACCAGGCACTGTAGGTCCGCTCTTACCCTGCTCCGATGTAGTTAGAGGTGACCACCGCCTCTCCAGGTCCGCGGAACAGGCAGGTCAGGTTGAAACGCTTGTCCTTGCCGGTCTGCACATTGTCGCTGAATTGAACCACCACGATGTTGGTCAAGGTGTCACCGTACTAGGACAAAATAATTCTCATCAATACATGACCTTACAAAAAAGATAAAAGTTGCATGTGACCCCTCACAAGGATTTCACTGTCTGGACAGTCGAGGGCACCCACCACTTTCACGAATCGTTTTAAGGACCAGATGGATTCCTCTATCGATTCTCACGTCAAGACATTTTAAGTGTTTCATCAGAAGCAGTTTGTTCTTGTTCTTGAAGCTAGTGTAGAGACAACATTTTTATAGAGTAACATACAAGTACATTACAAAATAAAATAAAGGAAAATCAAATTTAAGCACGTTCCTGTGACAGCATACAACACAATAACAGCATTTACAGCTTCTGGCAAGCCACAGGCAGTCCCGACGAGAGACAATGAGCATTGGGACGAGAAGGTGGTCCTTCAAACCCTTCACACCGTCCCCGGCAGAACAGTGGCAAGATGTGACCCCTGTGAAGACGGTGGGATAATGGAGAAGAGACTTCTGAAGAACCCTGGGGACTAAGTAACTCACTCGAGCCGGCAGGACCACAAGGGAACTAGAGTGTTTGGACAGTGTAAGGCTGGGAAACTACTTGGTAATCAATTTGATAGCAGCTTGATAATTAGACGAACTGCCCATCCTAAGTACAGAGTCAAGCAGTGGAAGATACTGTCACCATCGCCATGGTGAAAGAACACCATTCAGATATGATTTGAGATTTTCACGGCCTAAAGTATTGTCGTGATATATTTTTAAGTTATTATGCCATGTTACGCTACCTCCTTCTTCAGCCAATATTGCAGACTGCATTTCAGTGTCCATCATCAGGAGAGATGTGTAATTGTAATTTTAATTTATGAAACATCTGCCTTGATGATGTACATTGTCCAATATAACCCAATTTTGAATGCCATAGTCCTTACTGGCTTCAAACGGTTGGAAACAGTTGTTTTCTTGTGTGGTATTCACAACAAAAAGCTACTTAAACGAGTATTTTTAGGCACCCGTCCAAAGTTGATGCTAAATTCAATAATTGTCAGATGATACAATACGATTACGATCAGAGTACGTTATTATGTTTTTTAAAATTGCAAAAAATCTAGCTTACCCGCTGCGTTCCGCATTCCGGGTAGCCACGAGCTCCACTGATCCTCAAAACATTGATTGTTCCTCCACTTCCTCTGAAGAAGCAGCGGTCGTAGAATCCGTAAGTGTAGATCCTTCCTATGAATCCTTCCGGAGTACGGAGGGTGAATTCCATCCCGTCTTCGTTACAGACCTGGCTCACTGAAAAAAAAATTAAAGGTTCGTTGAAGCAAATGTGAAAGGTGTCTGTACTGTTGTGGTGAAAATGTTTGTAAATGAGAATATCAAATATGGATCTCTGTCTTTCATTATGCACCAATTAATTATATTTTATTGATCTTGGTAAAAATACGGGTAGTATGGCTCACCGTCAAGACAATCTTCGCCATTTGCCGAAATTGACCTCTCATAAAAGTCATAGTTCCCTGTTGTGTCGAAGTAGGCCGGATCTGCAACGTCCATGTCTCTCGTGTCTCTGTCACTCAGTTCGCAGTTGTCTCTCTCTCCATCTCCGTTGCCTTTTTCGCTAAATAAGTACAAAATGATAAGCGTCAGTATATAATTACACCGTTTAGTAGGTGCATGATGAAATTACACTTCTAAATAATATGAGGAGGAAATTACATACGGAATAAATTACCTATGGTCTTAGAAACATCGCAGATGTAGTGGGTGGGGCTTGTGTTCGGAATACCAGAAGAGAGACTTTTGAACTGACTGTCAGTGGCAATTCCAGAGGTCACCCTGGTAAAAACTGGGGAAAACATCTCCAGAAAATGTGGCAGTAATGGACGGAAACCGAAAAGTAGAAAAGGACAGGGACTGGAGGTGTCTTTTGAATCGATGAGTCTCCAACTCGAATAGGACAAGTGGATGAAGAAAATGATAATATTTATATGAGGGCGAGTCTACACTATCACAATAACATACTTTTAAAGGGTCATACAGACTTCTGTGCGTGCATGCTTGGATGCTTGCTACGTATGTTTTCGACGACGGTTACGTATGTGAAATTTGATCCCGATCGTAAATTTTGCCTATCAGCAGTTTTTGCAAAAGAGGAACAACGAACCGTTCCGATTTCTCTGTTCGAGGATATGAAATATGAACGGCAAGGTAGAGTCTTCTTTGAATATCAGCCATCAACAAGTGCCCATCAACAAGTGTCCATCAAATTTTTAGGGAAATACTTGAAAACCTTCCCTACAGCCCAGATTTTGCTCCCTCCGACGTTTCCCTTCTTCTTAAAAACCTTTTTCTTGACAGGAATACGCAAGCTTGTGAACCATGTGACAGAGTGCATTTACAAGGGTGGTTACTAAGTTGAAAACATGATGTACAAATTGGACCCTTGCCTTTATGTAAATAAATTTAAGTATGAAAAATGTTTATATTTATTACTTGCCCTCGTAAATGTAGGTCCCAAAAGACAAAGAAATTGTTTCTTTCGACTTAAAAATCTTAAAATATCAAAGCCATAATTTCTTACCGGTAGTTAAAAGATCTACACATGAAGTCTCTGGCCTCTGCACATTCTCTCTGGCACTGTAATAGAGAATGTACCGTGATGAAGCGTCTGATGTACTGCCTCCTCATGCGCTGGCTGGCCCCCACCTGTCTGTAGGAGTCCGCGCTGTCACAGCGGGATCCGCCGGGCCTTAGGGGGCCCCCGGGACCTGACGGGGCCCCTACACCACTGGGCGGGCCGCCCGGGCCTATTGGGGAGATTGAACCATAGCCCGAACCCCCGCCGCCTACGCCGCCCACGTAACTTGGAGCGCTCGGATCGTAACCGGGCCCCACTCCTATAAGAAAATCAAAAATATATAGATCCAGATTATATTATTCGCTTAGATTTCATAATATTGATTAAAACTTTAACAATGCGATCTTGTATTATTCATTACTCACGAAGGAAATGATACTGCCAGCTGAACAAAAATGGCGTCGAGCTAAAAATTTCGAATACAAAAAGCTGTGCAATTCGAAAATTGATTATATTACTGCTTCCGAATGTGGGTTCCTTCTCTGTAGTGAAAATTTCTGAAAACATCTTTGACTGGCTTCTGCCAATATTGTGACCAAAACCGTGCAATATTCTTCGTTACTGCAAGGATTTAGGGATTAAATCATTTTAACATCTTTTACAATCGTGGATATTCTATTTCTTTGAGATTACCAATTGCTAGATATTACTAGAAATCATATGTAATCATGACGTTGACTTACCTGATGGTCTATATCCTGGTTCCGTTCCGCCATAACTTCCCCTATATCCTCCTGGTCCTGAAGGCCTCCTGCTTCCACCGTAAGCTGGTCTTCCAACACCTCCATAACCTCCGCCGCTTCCTCCATATCCTCCACTGCTCCCGCCATAGCCTCCGCTGGTACCGCCGTACCCTCCACCGATTCCTCCCCCGTACCCTCCTCCACTGCCAGCGAATCTGTCGCCTCCATAGCGATCGCCTCCACCATATCGATCGCCTCCACCATATCGGTCACCTCCAGGTCTTTCGCCTCCGTACCTGGAATTAATTAATGGTTTTATGTTATGGAGTTTAAGCTAAGGGTGTAAATGAATAATATTATGTTGGGTAAACACCTCACAAGGAGAACCTTTACTCAGGATAACTACACAATCTTTTTATAAACTTTCAACATATTGTTGATTATTCCGATTTGACGGCTCGTAATGTTTATGCAAACTCTGGCGAATTTTTTTTTCGTTCAAGTTGGTTTAGGAAACATGCAATAAATGTAGATTCGTTTTCCGACATTAATTTTGTTAACCTCAACACAGGCTTGTCCTAATAAGGTTGAAAATTGTATTATAAACCTTATTCTAACATGTGAAGAAACAATAAATAAATAAAAATATTTTTTTTATATAATACAGTGATGCGCTAATCACATCATCAGTTGCATTTTATCATTTAAGCAAGACGTATCGTTTACACAAAAAACCGCGTTTTTAATATCAAACCACAATTTTCTGGCCAAATATTTGAAAATACTTTTTAATTATGTCATTACTTTCTTTGGTTGGTTTATATTATCTCCTCAAAGTTGTCACCTAAATTTCACGAATGATTAGTGGTTTGATTACTCAACTTTGAAGGCGTTTTAAAAAATATCTCAGAATTCAGAATATCTCCTCGTATTTTTTACGTTTTATGGTCAAGATGACATGGTCTGATAATGTTCTTCCCAAACATTTTACTGCATCTGTCTGCAACTTTAAAATTTATGATTTTATTTTCAGACGGGGGTAATTCTATCAAAAACCTCGAACTCGCAAAAGTGCACTTCCACAGCGAAAAACCACCACCGAAATCTGGTTATTTTTGAGAAAATATAGTTTTTTTTTTGACGTCAACGATCATCAGCGGGATCAACTTAAGTCTTTAAGCAGACTATTTTATTTAAAATTTAATAATAAGCTGGTCGAAGTTATTCAGAATCGCCAGAAATTTCGTCTACTCAATGAGGCTTAGCTTAATCGAGAAATTTGGTTTCCGTTAATGTTGGATTTGACAGATCTTTCAAATAAAACCAATCAGCCTTAACCAAGACCATACCCGCAGAAGATCCCTAAAGCCATCCGAGGAAGCTTCGCTCAATGATCTCAGCTCAGAGATCACGGAGGTGGAAAAGGTGCAAATAGTTAAGTTTTCCATCATATAAGAGTGCTTACAAGCGGCTGCCAAATCGATGTATATAAATTAATAATGCTGCTAAATGAGACGAGACAAATGTAGGTACATCAGTATTTATGGGTGGTATTGCATGCCTGGCAGTGTTCACGCAAGGTGCATTCGTAGGTGAGAAATAATCGATACATTTTCCTTGCCAATCGCGTGTTCATCTAAAGACGAGCTAGAAGCGAGACTGAGTTTTTAAAAAAAGTTAATTTAAATAATTTGTAAAAAAAAAACAACAAAACAAACATTTTTTTTAAATTCCGAGAACGCTCGAGAGTAGGCTCTAACATAGAATGAGGGGAAAAAATAAGAAAATAACCACAAATAAAGGCGTAAAAATAGATGGAGAGGTTCAGAAGTATAACAAGCAGATGAATCTTCCGATAGATCCAGTCTAAACATAGAACAAGACTTATAATTAAGTATGATGAAGAATTTTCAGATTCGGTTTAGTATGGATTAGATTATAAAAATGATGTAAGATGAAACAATATTATTAATTATTATTTGTTTTGGAATGGTTTTCACTTTAATTAGATTAATATTATTACATGAAACAAATTACTTTGTGTAAACTACCATAAACACATTGTTATGGAACGCCCTATAGTTGTGGAATCAAACCTAGCAACAGTCCGGTTGAGACTCGCCACAGCGTTCCCGTTCCCCACCGTTTCCTGCATCCCCCTACTTCCCCTCTCCTACTCGGCCACGGCGCACCGACACGCGGCAGTTGAAAGTTACACCCGGCCACGGACGCACGCGGCAAGTTGAAAGTTGCTCTCTGGTTGAGACGCACGTAAACCCGGTCGAGTATCACGCTTTGTTTCGGGCCCCCGCAGAATGTGGCCGAATTCGCGTTGTACCGTAGTGTTAATTATTGATGATGAGCATTATAAATAACATCACATAAACCATGAAGACTGTCGAACGCGCTGGAAGCGGAGAAACTTCACCCCCACACATGTAAGCTGAACACCAGATTCCCCATTCTTTCAATGTGTCTGTAAAAATACGATAGGGCCCCGCGTAAAAAACCATAACTCAGAGAGTTTCGAAGCAGAGATCACGAGGTATAAACACTTTAGCTAGGTTTGTGTAACATGCATTCTTGTATAGCCCTGCACTGAAATAACCTGCATACTGTGTCCTGAATTGTCAATATATGAATCTATTTAAACATATCTTGTTGTCAATCTGCTCCGGCAGGAGAATCTCGTAGAGTATTGATTCCCCAGGTGACCGAGATGGGATGGAGATATGTAAGCATTAATTTGCGACCCACGCCTGAGATAGAGGGTGCCCATTGCTCCCGCTTGAGCTGGCTTTGGGGCTTGTTTGGGGTAGCTGGAGCTGACAATTGGCGACCATGAGAAACCCCGTAACAACATGTTATAATATCTACATGTTTCAAAACCGATGGTTTCTTCGTCAGGATAATTTTTATTTATTATACCACAATTGATGCCACAAAGTAATTTAGCAAAGATTGAAGAAATGATATTGTTACCTTGTAAATAATGCTGACTAATGATGTTATATAACTACTGCTAGTCACATACCCCACTTATTTGTTAAATAGGTTCTATAATTATTATAACAGAAATGTAAATAGCATTTTTCTGGCCAATGTTCATTGTCCAGAAGTCGTAATTCGCTTGTACCTAGGTTGCATGCAGTTAGTAATAGATACGCTGATGTAGCGGATATATTTAACTGCACGGAAAGTAGATACAAAAGGGCTATGCAATCTTATATTTTCGATCAATATTAATTCAATCTAAGTTTACCTTATTTATATTATACTATAGAATTTGGATATATTTGTACCTATCTCTTGCTAATATCTCTGATGTCATTTCACAATCAAATGCCACAGTTAATTTGTTATTCTTTATCTAAAATGATTGCTAATATTTTCTTATGGTTCTAATTGTGTCATGTAACTACTGTTTATGGTTTATTTTACCGTAGAAATTAAATAAATAAATAACGTATTTATTTAGCGAACAACCATAATTATTGATATATTTTAAAAATTATAATATGATCATATTTGCGAAATGTGTTTCAATTGTAGACTTAGGCTAGCTTTACACTTGTAAGTTTTTTCGTAAGTTTACGACTTCTGGACAATAAACATTGGCCAGAAAAACGCTATTTACATTTCTGTTGTACATATTTGGATATTTCAGACTTTCCGTGTTCAACTTACCCTCCAATTCCAAAGCTGTCTCTATCTCCAAAGCGATCCCTATCTCTGTCATATTGACTACCTCCTCCGTATCTATCTCCTCCGTATCGGTCAGTTCCCCAGTAGCTTCCTCCTGGTGTTCCTAAAACATGCAAAATAAAAAAATACATCCAGATATTTTAAACCACGTAGGATCATATTACATTTAATATTTTAAACACTCATGTACACCAAGCCCCGTCAGTAGCGAATAATATAACCGCAACATACCTGGTGGCCTATCGTATGGATATCTTCCGACCCCTCCACTTCCAATTTGACGTCTGTCACCATTGGGATACCGATCGTAACCTGGGTTTCTGTCATTTGGATATCTCTCCCTGTTCATTGGATATCTATCTCTGTCAATTGGATATCTTTCTCTATTAATGGGATACCTTTCTCTATCGATAGGATACCTTTCTCTGTCAATTGGATATCTCTCTCTGTCGATTGGATACCTTTCTCTATCGATTGGATATCTGTCCCTATTTCCTATCGGGTATCTATCGATCGGTGGCCTATCTCCATAGATTGGAGTTCTATCCCTGTCACCGGGGGGATATCTCGGTGGATATTTTCCTGAATTGGGTCCTATGGGGTATCTATCAATTTCATTCGCGTATGGGTCTGGATATGGATCAGGTCTGTCAATAGGATAGCGGTCACCCGCAGGAGGGTATCTATCGAAAGGTACAAGAGGTGGCCTTGCAGGGTAACGATCATCGGGATATCTGTCTCTATCACCTCCTGGGTATCTATCTCTTGGTGGGAATCTGCCTCCAGGATATCTGTCTCCATCGATTGGATATCTATCTCCGATTGGGTACCTGTCACCTCCTGGATACCTATCATCTCCTCCTGCTGGGTACCTACCTCCGCCTCCAGGATATCTATCGCCTCCGGGATATCTGTCTCTGTCGCCACTTCCTGCGGGGTATCTGTCACCGTCAGGATATCTGTCTCTGTCTCCTCCTGGATACCTGTCATCATTACCTCCAGGGTACCTGTCATTACTTCCTGGACCTGGCCTGTCTCTGTCGCCACCCGGATTCCTATCGTCTGGATATTTATCGTCACCGCCAGGATACCTGTCTCCACCTCCCCCAGGGTATCTATCTCTATCGTTATCTCCATTGCCTCCAGGATACCGATCCCTGTCTCTATCTCTGTCTCCTCCTCCTGGATATCTGTCATCGTATCCTCCGCCGCCGTTGCCTTACAAATAATAAAAAAGTGCTATTAGGATCATTGGAATGTCAAATTTCCAATTTTAGATGTTAAAAGTCACATCATCAACATCTAGGTGTTAATAGAGGGTTGGTGATGTAATAAGTATGTGCTATAAATATTTATAACCATGAGGTGCTTGTTATATTTTAATTGACATTGCTTTTTTAACTTACCTCTTACTCTCTTTTAGAAGTTGAACAATTTTTTTATGGTTTGATCCCAAGTTACAAAATTATGTCGTATGAAAAGAATTTGATTTGAAATATCATATACTTAGTTTATTTTAGATTAAGCTTTAGATGAAATGGTTGTTAGTCGCATTAGATAAAGTTAAATTATGGTAAAAAAAGATTAGATAATGTAAACTAAGGTGGCTTGTCGATAATTGAGTTCAAATCATTGAAAAACTTGTTTAAACAGCTTCAACAAAATAAAAATAAATCGTTTTTAAAAATGTTAGGTCGTTCATATTCTAATTTGAACTCATCCATTGACATATATTAAGAAATGTTAGCTCAGGTGACACGATCAATGAACACCATCCTAGATTAGGTAGCACCGTCATGTTTGTTAGATGGGGTGACACGGTCAATGAAAATTATGTTAGATTAGGTGACACGGTCAATCTTGATCATGTTAGAAAAGATGACACGATCAAACATGACCATATTATTAGGTTAGTGTTAGGTGAAGAAATGTGATGATGATGACTATGATAAGGTGTAGGTATAATAAGATGACACGGTCAATAATTATCTTGATAGATTAGGTGACATGATAATTTGTCAATCATGATCATATTAGATTAGGAGGTAGGGTCATGAGTCCTTCACTATTATTAGAAAAGGTTACAAGATTTAATATGATCACGTTATTTCTGCGTACACGTTTAATCATCATCATTCTTGATTATGTTGCACTGTCAATGTCAATCATGATCATGTCAGATGAGGTAACATGGTCAATCAAGATCATATTAGATGATGTAACAAAGTCAGTCATAGCTATGTCAGGTATGGTGACATAGTACAAGCTACGTGTCGTGAATGATTTGGTGTAAAGTGAGCTAGATCCCCGCCTACCTCCAGGTCTGCCCCAGTCCCCGTTGTTTCCGCCCATGTCCGGTCTCCCCGGTCCCCCTGGCTGCTCGCCCTCCCCGCCCATCAGCATGTGATCTGAGATGAGTAAAGGGCACAGCCGGCTATAAGGGAGGTGCTGACACACACTAGCGATGAACACCAGGTGCAGAATTCAGGCTCTAGCGTGTCCAAAACAAGCAAACGCTTTTACGAAAAATCCAGTTTCATATTGCAAAAAATACTGGAATATACAAGGTATCAGTATCAGGACGTACTCAATACACTTTAACCAGCAAATCCAGATCTTATTTGTAGTAAATGTAGATGCCATTTTTTTCTGTCAGGTTACATTTTTATTTCGATGAAAGCAACAAGATATTTGTTTGGACACACTAAGGCTCGCCATTCAAACCAAAAAACATGTTTTTTAGGATTAGATACATTCTTGTTATGACAAAAACTGAGTAAGCCAATGAAGATGACAATAATAAGTATTAATGACAACAGCGTTAGTATTGTATTATGTACCCTTCATGGAATGACCAATGGAATGAGAGTATTAGCCGATTGCTGAAAATAAAATGATTAGTCATGATTTGCCACATGCATAAGCAAAAAAAAATATTTCTGTCGTGTTATATCATAATGACATTGACATGATTTTCGATTTACTTTACTTCTCCCTTTCATAAAATATTGATCCTGTTTACAACATTTATTGTTAAAATATATATTTTAACTGATTTTAAAAAATTATTCCTTTTCTTGATCATCCTAATCTTACTAATATTATAAACGCGAAAGTTTGTATGGATGTACGTGTGTTTGTTACTCTTTCACACAAAAACCACTGAATGGACTTTAATGAAACTTTACAATAATATAGCTCATACATCAGAATAACATATAGGCTATAATTTATACCTAAAGCTAGCTATTTTCCATGTTTTACAAATAATAATCATTGTTTAATAGAAAATGTCAAAATTTGAGAATAACATTTTGAAAAACAATGATTGTTAAACCAAAATTCTATTTTAGAAAATATTTATATTAGTGAATTTATTTGAAGTACCTACTCACCCTTGAATCGAATCAAGAATCAAGAATTATAGAAATTTTAAATAAATGGCTTAAGAATTTTGTTATAAACATAGATGGACCTAGGAAAAGAAAATAGGCTACTCGAAGTACTAATCCTGCGCAGACGAAGTCGCGGGCAAAAGCTAGTGTACAATAAGTTAAAAACTGCGCGGCCTTTTTCATCCAAAGCTTAAAATTCGATTCGATTCTAAAAAATCACGAAAAATTGAATCTTGAATTACGATGGCGTGTATTTTATCATTTAAAACACATTAAATAACTTGACATGACCAAAACCTACTAGATATTTGCTACACCCTGTGACTAAAAAATAATTGTTCAGTTTGGTTGGGTATTTTGGCCTCAAATCCAAATTTAAGTTTTACATGAAAAAGGCTGCGCGGCCTTATTAACCGTTATGCTTGGCAGCTGATTATTTTGCTCAATCGCTGAAATGTATATAATCGTTCTTTACCGGGGGGGCCATTTAAATGTAAAAAATTCGGAGTTGATTAAATTTACACCCCAAGCATATTTTTAATCGCTCTTAGGTCGTGACAGTACTTACGCATCAAGTTCTCATAGTAATCATAGTCGGCATCGTAGATAATTCTCATGCCGTCCCTCTGGTTGTACCGGCTCAGTCGGCAGGTGCGGAAGCGGTCGCTGTACACGGCCGAGCGACACTGGAAGCTAGTTTGCCGCAGACACTCGTCCAGGCACTCGCTGAGGGAGCGACCCGTGATCTCCGAGTGGAACTCGCCGCCCAGTCTGCTGTTCCGGTATCGCTGGAAGGCCGTGTCAGGCCGGCGCCCGTTGGAGAAAAGGTGGGACGTTACGGAATTGTCGGGGTATTCTGAGCCTCGGGCTGGAACAAAGTTCAATTGATTATTATGGTCGATCCCAGACCCCAGTACACGACCATTGTATGTTGGATTCTTTCATATAGCACATATTATACATTGCATGAAAACGAAAAAAACAAAAGATACAATATCGAATGTTTCCAATCAAACGTCAAACCGAGCATTCTTTCTGAATTGATTTTATGAATGATAATAATTAGGTAAAATTATTCAACGAATACTTCTGTATCTACTTTGTGCTGGAACATTCCAAAATATCTATTCATGACATGTGTTGTTGTGGAAAGCACATTGGTGCACAGCAGCTGTAAGAAATGTGAAGGGGGTGGAAAACACCCATTCATCTATCTATCTTTGATGGAAAGATGACCTGTATAATAGCTCTAATAACATTGCAAGACCAGGACACATCGTTCAATACGCAATGACGACCCTGACGAACTTTATTAAGTGCAAGAATAATAGGTATAATTTTCACACAAAACTACCTCAACGCATTCTATCGGACATAACGGTTTTTAGTAGATATGTTACGGGTAACGCAGAGAATATAAGGTTTATCCGGGTTAACATTGCATTAACCAATTATGTTGGATAAACTTCGAAAGCTGACCAAAATAAAATTAATAAAAATTAACCTAACCTAACATTAACCGGCCAGTGTTGGGTAGACCTAGGTGTACACGGGTAAACTGCAAAGTCAATTATAATTTTGTCAGTTTTCGAACATTGGGATTGGGTAATGCTAAGTTAACCCGGATAAATCTAGGTTTATCTCTTCTTCTAGCATTACCCGAAACAGATATTTTGACCTATTTTGTGTTCAAAAAGTTTTGTTTGAATCCGAAAGATGTCAGAAAAAATATAGCGACGATGTCATTATTGACTTGAACTTGGTGTGGATTGGACTGCGGTCAAGAGAATGAGGAGAAACACGGGAGTATGTACAATATATCTTTGAACTTACTTACGGAAGTCATGATAAACATACCCATATCAATAAAATATCAACATTTCACCACGTACTTGAGTTAAGAAGCAGTTGTTAGTTAATTGATTTGAAACCAGGTAAATAAAGGGGATAAAAGTACTGTTTATAAAATTGAAAAAACAAGTTTTTTGTACGGTATCGGGGATTTGTTGTTCAGTAACCAGAACAAAGATTATTTTCGTTTTATTTTCTTTGCTCATCCTTGCGGAATAACGGGGTAATGGTTAATTATAAAATAAAATATTTCGTTTGCTTACGATTATCCAGGCAGACTAGATCATAGAAATGATGGGTCGGACTGCTACTGACGGTGATGTCATCCTTCTGAGAGACGGAATCTTCTTCGGAAAGGATGCACATTCGGCTTGCCTCATCAAACTCCACGGAACGACAGAAATATCTAAAAAATTAAACAATATCTCATTACCCTCAACTGTAACTCGATTTAAAGATCTGCAAATGTATCAGACTGATTTTTAACAGCACATTTACATAATATTTTTGGCACTTTCGTGATATAATGATAGAACACGAGTTTGAACAGTGATTCTGCTGAACATACCAGAAACTTAAAAAAACAAAAATGTAGATACGCCATGTGTTTTCATTAAAATTATAACTTACTTTTCAGCTCGCAGACACATGTCTTGACATTCCTCCAGAGTAAGGTTGGAGAAGATATCCACCTCAAATGGTCCACCGAGTCGCTTATTCTCTTCCTTCACGAAAACAGCCAGACCATCACATCTTCTTTCAGCTGCATTGACAAAATACATGAATTAGTTAAATATTTATATTTCACACACATTGAACAGCCTCTACAATAGAAAGGAATCAAGTTTTAAAATCTCATTTCTAGGACGAAGGAAGTAAGACCAAAGTACCTAATGGTATCTGGAAGACAGGTTATGAAAACATTGTACAATACACTTGTTAGCGATGAATCTGTAGAGAGAGTGGACGAGTTTTATGCCCAGGGAAGGTTTGCGAAATCCCAAAAATTTAAAATTGCCAATTGTAGTGTGGTTGAGTAAATAAGGGATTTTCAAATATTGTCAGGTTGTTCCTAATCCGGGAATGTTTGTCTTCCTTTAAAAAAGCAGAAGTAAAATTACCTTAAACATAAATTGGAATAATGAATTTAGAATCTTTGCCATTTATTTTAGTGGTGATGTGTAATCAATAACTGTTTCATTTTTTTCGCAATGGTTCAATGTGTTAAATTAAATCCTTTATAAAATGTTCTTCTCCAGGAAATTCCTATAGAAGACTATTAGGAATTTCCTGGAGAGACCACATTACAAATGAGGAGATTCTCCAAAGAATCGAAGGAGAAAGGCACCTGCTCAGGACCTTGTCCGAAAGGCGTGCAAGATGGATCGGCCATATAATACAACAAGAAGGCCTCTTGCGTGCCATAATGGAGGGTATGGCCGAGGGTACAAACTCTAGGGGACGCCCACGCCGAGAGTACCCGGAGGACCTGCTAGTGGACATGCGCTGCTCATCATATGCAGACTTCAAAAGAGCCGCACAAGACAGGGAAGAATGGAAGAGAAGAATAGAAGAAATTGCTGCAAACCAATCCCAGGATTGAAACCATAGAAAAAGAGAGTGTGGTTAATGCGGAAAATTCAAGGAATTGAGGCATGAATGTACAAGTGGCAAATAAAAGCTGTCCAAGGATGTGAGGAATCAACCAATCAATAATGGATTTATAATACCAACCCCTGATGAACGAAACTAATAGAGGACGAATGAAAGTAGATACGTACTCTACGGAACAAAAATTATATGCCAGTCGAAGTTAGTTGGGTAACTGTAATATAGGTGCGACCGACAAAATTAGGTTTGGCAATATTTTGGTACCGAAATTTTAATTATCCCTTTCTTGTTTCACGTTAAACCATAGTTCACTCAAAATTAACATACAACCATCGCGGTTCATGGTATAACAACTCATCACAAAGTCAAATAACCTTCCGCAGAACAAAGCGAGGCCAAATCTGTAATGGTCCAACATACACAGACCGGAAGTTAGTTATCCTGGTGTAAATTTTACGCAAATATAACACACTGCATGCAAAATCGTGGGAATTTTATGTATTGACATTTAAAAAATTTCTGTAAGATGCATTCCCGTAAATACTACAATTAAAATAATCAATCTGCTATAGCAGTAGGAGTTTGATGGGTGAACTTTTCAGCTATGCAAGCGTATTTGAAAATGGCAGAAGGGAAAAGTAGGTAGGTATTGTCGGTTTTGGGTATTAAATTCTGGGTTTCACCACTCTTCACTTGTTATCGAAAACTTACCACAATTCAATTTTCATTATAAGAACTCTAATTTTATATCTTTTGGAGGTTATTCTCATCACATGTAATAAATCATTGAAGAAGAAGTTAACACTAATAATCTAAAATGAAAATAATGAAAAAGATTTTTTTCTTCATATTTTCGTTAAGACTGTTAGTGTAATCTTTTTCTTCAATGATATCTTACCTAAATTGTTTACATTAATTTAAAAGGCTATATTTTAAATCAGTAGGTATAGGTCATTTCTGAAGAAGATTTTTAACCTATTTTTGTGTAGATTCTGACTTTTCCACGTAAACAACGATATTTTTAGAAAGATTTCGAAAAAACATTTCTCTTTGAAATGAAAACTTTGTAAAAATGTAAGAATGAATAAAATAGATTGGTAATTCGTGTAAAAGATAGCATTTAACAAAGGCGGTAGAGAATTATCATTAAAATAAGAAGTAAGTAAAGATCGACCACACATAAACGCCTTAAATTGGGGGGATAATTGGTTTTTTATGAGGATACCCGGCGGTGATTTTTCCATACAAACGTATTCCCTATTTATCTCTCTGGATTTTAACCCTAGAGAAAATATTGTTTTTGCATAAAACAGATATCAACTACTAGCGTGTCGGTACTTTTTGTTTTTTTTGATAAGTTACTTTTTATAGAAGTTATGACCTTCCAAAAATCAATAAAATTGACTGGTTTAAACGCCGTCAAAAGATGTTCAGTATACAAACCAGACAATGTTTTTTTTAAAAAAGCAAAACGTACAGACATAGAATAGTTTTTTCTTATGTAGTTGGTAAAAAAAAAATTGAAAATCAGTCCACTTTTGGAGGAGAAAAGTGGGGAATACAAAACCTCCATTTTAGTTAGGTGTCAGTGCATTGTCCCTTTCGCTCAATGTCCGGTGGAGTAAGAGCAACAGTGACAGCAATATTTTAGTAAAATCTATTTCTGCACCACCGGGTATCATCTTAAATTGGGAGGATAATAGGTTTTTTAACAACACATTATGTAATTAATTCCTCGACTACTGCTGGTACGCTTGTCATAGCTTAGTTTGTCATATTATTGAGTCTTCTTTGTTGTCGATGTAGCCGTGATAAAGAAACAAGTGGGAATGCATCAATTACCTGTCAAACACGTATTCTCCAAGTAATCAGAATTGGGTTCATCCATCAGCAGTTCGGGGTGCGTCCTTCTCGTGAACCGACTGAGCGAGCAGGAGCGCAGTGAGGAGTCGTACGATGCGGACCGGCACACGAAGCTGAACTCCTCGAGGCACTTGTCCTGGCAGTCGCTCCTGTTGGCCGCCACCATCTCCTTCAGGTCTGACGAGGGCAGCTTCAACTTTTTCCGCGGGTGGCGCTCGAAGACGTAGCGACGGCTGGGGCACTGGCGCTCCGGACGGTCCGCTAGAACATATTTAAAAAAAATTGTAAGAATACATTTTGGTAAATTACTTGATTTACCTGCTTCTCTGCGTCAAAGAGGGTAGTTTGAATGTTGGTCAAGTCGTTTATAAGCATCCTTTTTTCTCTCATTTAAACTGCGCCTTTTCAAAACACGAAAATGCTTTCATGTATAATCCATTTATACTCCAATAGTTCCTTCATTAATCATTTCTCTTATTCGGACTGCGCTTTTTCAAGACTTGCAAATCTTTAATTAATACATCAATAGTCCCTTCACCCGTTTAAAAACAAAACATCACCCAACAGTTTGACGATATAGTTCGCCTGGTTGTATTACCTACACAGTACCGACAGGGGCCACTTGAGATGTTAAAAACAACAACAACAAAAAACAGCTTCCTCAAAAACTGTACATGTTATATTCAATAAATGGAGGTACTACTGATTGAAGCTCATGCATGAACTCCTGCTAAGAGCGTTATAACAACAAAATAACAATAATTAAACGAGGAGCCATGCTGGGTATAATCCCCTTGCAAGATAGACTTCAAATCCATCTTGGATTAGGAACAAATGTAGCCGTTATTATCGTCCCAATTTTTCCACTTTTGGGACCACTCCAGGCATGTAGCAGAGCGAGTATATATTACGGCCAAATTCCATCGGGTTTCATAATTGTTTGGGTAAATAAATCAAGTACCGGCAAAAATTGTCGATGTCTAAAGCGGGATGCCAGAAGGCCTACAAAGAAATAGAATATCAATAGCTAAGGTTAAAAAAGAAATAGAATATCAATAGCTAAGGTTAAGCTAAAAATTCAAATGGCTCCAGTGCTCCAAATGCGACTTGGCGCCTGTGAGTATGCTGTACTCCACTGTAAAACCAGGTTGGCCCAAAGGCATATTAGTTTTATTGCTCCAAAAATGCATAATTCATTACGTGCAACATTTAATATCTTAAATCTTATAAAAATATATCAAAACTTGGCTAAAAAAACACTGAAACAGATATTTTTTCTTATAAGATTTAACAAAGTCGGTAATTATATTTATCATCAGACAACTTTTAAAGTAGAAATATTGTATTGCTTGCTAAGTTTTTGTTTTTTTTTATTACGCATTTAACATTAATTCTTCATTAAATTTTACAAATGCGATAATAAAAAAAACACAAACTCTTATTTTGCTCTATGTTTTAAGGCATTTACACAGTTACTCTTTTTATACCTAAAATTATAATTAATTCTTAAATCTCCTATTAATTATAAAATCATAATAAATTCAATATTATACCCACGCTCAGGCATTTGCCTTTGTGGGATTTTTTTGTTCATACAATATTTTATTTAAGTATTATTATTATTAGTTATATGCCTTTTATTATTTTAAAAAATTTCAAAAAAAAAGATCATTTAAGAGCTAAGAATATTTTTTCACAAGCGTAGGAATTGAAAGAGATTTATTGCATTTTTCAGATATTCGTATTTTAACGGGGAAGGTCTTAGACTACCGCTAAAACATTTTCTTTACACAGTTACGGTGTCTATAACTCCACAAAACAAAAAAATATGCTTACACTTCAAGCAAATCTCCGAGAAATGCACACTGTTCGGCACCAGCATCAGACTACCAATTCCCTCTGGAGCCGCCTGTTCCCTGGTCAGGTAGCAGGTAGACTCCTCATACTCTGGAGCCCCAGAGAATGAGGCTATCCTGGACCCTGGTTGGAAGTCGAATGAAGAGCAGGCCCTCACTAGATTGTTCGTGGCAGTGCGATCTCTCAAACACAAGTCTTGGCATTTTTCTAGCACCCGGAACGGGGGAGCTGTATCTCTCACCTAGAAATAAGTTTTTTGTTAATACTTATAGTAAATTCAAATTCAAAGGCTTTGTGTATTTTCGACTACATGACATTAGATTAGAAGGCTTTCCAAAGAAAGTAATTTTTAATATTCTATATAGCGATTGCAATCCCGCAGCTCATTAAATCCCGCGGGATTGCTAAATCCCGCGCAAGATCACGTGGGATCCTGCAGCTTTGAAATTATATTATAAAATCAAATTGAAACTATATATTTTTGTGTAAAAATCAACTTTTATTAAACATTTCTTACATTAAGCAACAGAAATTATTTCTTTTCTAATAATTAAGTATAAGTAATTAGTTATCTGTTTTCTTAGTTTCAATATTTAAATGTTTGGCATAGTTTAATAGTTTTGTTTAATTTTACCCTTAATTCTAAAAACAGTTTTATATTTTCATTCAGTCTTATTCATATAATGACTAATAATCAAATCACACATTTCTCTTAGATGCTATTACTACGATATCAACCTATAACGATAACTTTTGAAAATACGCTCTTAAGAAGCAAATGGCATTTATTGTATCATCACCGAGCCTGCTTCTGAATGAACTGCAAATATATCCTGATTCTGAAAACGCTCTCTCGGCTTCTATGCTAGTAGGCTGAACCGTCAGGATATATTCATAGGCTAGAGTCAGGTTCCCTCCTCTAATACCATCGAGCTCAAAGAACGTCATTTCTTTCTTAAAAATTCGATTTACGCGATAGTTTTAATGCCAAATTTTTAATTTGCGGGATCCACGGATCCGCGCTTTGAAGGTGCTGGATCCAGCAGATTAATAAAAGTAGCGGGAACCCGCGGGAATCCGTCATCTCGTTTTGCGGGATTGCAATCCCTAATTGTATATTATTATTATGGAGGGGAAATTTCAAATCCTTGAGCTATTATTGAACTTACAGGGGATGTCAAAAAGTTCTTAAGAATACTCCAAATAGGTTGTAAGTACTGCAGTTTTTAATAATCTCTGAAGTTCATTGAATTCTAAGGTATTCTAAAGAATATTAATGTTTTATATAAAACGCATATCTGCAGGGTCTATTTCCAATCAAGAGTGAGTCCGAGCAGAATTGTTTTGTTCGTGCTATTTAAACACTGATTTTAAACTTTTCAAAGGTTTTTTAAAGTAATACAACTTACCACATCATCATCAAATCCTTGTAATTGTTGATTGGGAAGTCTTTCATACATTACTCTTCCTGATCCTTGATTGCACGTTGTTTGTCCTGTAGATATAAATTGTTTTTACTAGATGCATGGTTTAACTCTGTTCTAGTTTAATGTTTGAAAAAAAAAACATTAAATATGTCTGTGTTATTGTTATGTAAATTTATGACTTTAAAAAATAAACAAAATTAAATTGGATACGTTTTTAGATTTTCACGGCCAAAAGCATTTTCGTTGTTTGTTTTTGGGGTGTTATGCCGTGTTGTGCTACCTCCTTCTTTAGCCGACTTTTCGGACAGCGTTGCAGTGTCCATCATCAGGGCAGATCGACAGGGCATCGACGGATCTGCCGGATCTGCCCTGATGATGGACACTGCAACGCTGTCCGAAACGTCGGCTAAAGAAGGAGGTAGCACAACACGGCATAACACCCCAAAAACAAACAACGAAAAAAAAAAAAAATTAAATTGGTATTTTATATCTCTGTTCTATTAAGTTTCCAGGCAGTTTGATTTCCAGGGACCAACTAAGATAAGGTATTTCAAACATCATTACATGATTAAATCGACGATTAGTGCTGCTTTGAATTACGCGGATTCTCGGCCTGTCTCATATTTTGATCAAACTTTGATTGGCTGACAAGCATAAGAATATGACAATGTGCTGGAGTTCGCAACACCCAAGCTTCTTTTTTTTATTTATTATTAAAAGAACTGTAATGGCGACTGACCATTGGCTATATTGAGGACTGTGAGAACGCTGAAGGCCTGCATGACTGCAGACAGAACCTGCCGTCTTCGTTTCATCTTAGCAGGCGGAGGGATCCTTAGCAATACTCGGGATGGGCGCTATAACTGCTGCAGCATTTCTTTCCTAAACATAAAACAAAAACTGAAGTTAGTGCTATTACTTATTTTTGAGTTGTTTATTCCTTGCTGAGGATCGTGACCCCATTTCCATTTCAAAGGTGGATTAGGCTATTCTACTCCTTGCGTTCCTGCACTGCGTGAAGAGCTGCACGGAGAAAAATGAACTGTTAAAAACGGGACTGAAGTTCTTACGAACAAATTAACAGTGATTCAATGTTAATTGGCGGTAAAATACGTACGAAATTACGTATATCAACAAATTATTCTTAATGTTCCCGCCAATAAACATTGAAACCCTGTTAATTTGTTCGTAAGAACTTCAGTCCCGTTTTTAACCGTTTTTCTTAAATTAAATTTTTTTAAATGTGATGAAATAAAAAAATTAAAATATTGTTTTTTTTAGAAACAATTTTGATGGGTTTAAATTTAAATTACAAATTACCTATTTACATCAGAACAAAAACTTGTCGTTTATATTTTTAAATTACTACATAAAGAAACGCATTCTCAATTTTTTTTATATATTATATTGCATTATTTTAAAACCAAGGATTTGGCTGACTTTTTTCTAATAATTATGAATAACTCACAAAAAAATTCCAAAGTTACTTCCAAAATGAACAAAAACTGATTTCTTTAATTACCTATACGTCATCATTTAAAAGCAAAAAAAAGCTCCTATCCGAGATCGACATTGAACCTACTTTTTATTACAAAAATAATTTTTCAGTTTGATTGGGAATTGGGGCCTCAAATCCAAAACTAAGTTTTGTAAGAAAGCGGCCGCGCAGCCGTTCCTCTTAAGTTCAATGAACTTTTAATTGGAACTATTTATCACAGCAGAATATCAAACTATTTAAAAAAATAATTATTATTTCTTTGGAAAGCGTATTGTTTTGTTCAAATGCTTAACAGATGCTACATTTTTTTGTTAAATAGTATTCGATGGATTCCGCTACGCCTGGTCATTAAATGCATTACATCAAATACAGATCCCGCAATCATTCTCGTATATTATGTAGCAATAACCTCTGCGTTGGAACCAATAATAATAATATAAACCCGCGATGATAATCATACGTGCTCTTTGATAGCTTCCGGCCATTTGTGTCTATGCTCCGAGGAGTGTACCAGTCCACTGACGCAGCTGACCATGGACCACATAGGCCGGTGTCCATTAGCTGGCCACAGTCATCAGACATGGGACAAAGGATGCTTTACGTGTAACAAAATGACGATTACAAGAACAAATGCTGATGGAATTTCGCGCTATCAAAGGTCGTTGGTTACTTTCAATGAGCAAGTTTCTGTTTTATTGGTTTTTTTTAATATATGCAGCATTTTGTTTTTACTTTTTCGTCATGTTTTCATAACAATCCCCTGACCATGGACCATGAAGACCAGAGCTACAGAATAAAGAAAAACATTGGAAAGGTTCCACCACTTTTTCAACATAAATACTGAGTGTTGTCAATATAAGAGCACCCGTCAAAATATTATTATTTCTAATAATTTCAATTTTTTTAATTTTATTTTATATCAAATTGTAAACCAATAATGTAAAAAATTATTTTTGCAAACCTATTGTTTATTAGTCACACCTGAGTAAAAAAATGTTTTCATTATACAACTCAATGTAAAAGCCCCATGGGCGTATAAATGTGTAAATAAATAAATAAGGAAACTAATCGTTTACCTCCTTTATCACGCACGTCAAGAATATTATTTTTTATAAAATGATGCTACATTTTATTGAGCTTCCAGTTTCTGTGCATACGACGCTTGTTAGTACACATATTTATACTCAATAACAAATATATAGTTTCTCGGGAGATGTTTTCAATATGGATGAGTGTTCAGGGTAATAATTATTGGTTTTATTAATTGTTACCCTTTGTGCTATGCGTAAAAGTCTTGTCTTAAACATTAGTTTATCAATTAAAAAAATAATCAATATTTGACGAGTTAAAGTATTTCACCAAATGTTGATATAATATGTATCGACGCCACCTAGTGAGAGAGCTAGCACTTACATGCCTTTCTCATAAAAAAATAAAGTTGGTTAGAAAAAATGTAATAAGCGATAATTGTTGAATGAAACACTATGTATGTATTGAATCACTTAGCGGGTAGGAGGTAACCCGCTGTAGCTCAATGGTAGAGCTCCTGACCGGCAATCAGAGGGGTGCGGGTTCGAGTCCCGTCGGTGACATGTATCTTTTCTCGGGAGATGTTTTCAATATGGATGATTGTTTCAGCTAATAATTATTGGTTATAATAATTGTTAAATATATAGTTAATGAAAAGAAATATAAAACTATTGAAATAATTTCTCCTTAAAAAACAAGAAACATAAAATACAAGTTTAGAATAAAATTTATATACCCTTTTTAAAAATAATAACAAGATAACTAGGGCCGTATAACTCACTATCATAGGGCTGTCCCATCGTAAATATGTTTTATAATTTGGCCTGGCAGCAAAAAAATCAAGTGCTTACTCCCTAAAACTAGTTCACGGACAATTTCCATGAAGAAATCTGAAAACTCGCGAGGACTCTGAGGAATATAGTGATTCTCGGTTTACTACCGTAGAGCATCAAACTCGTGCGAACATTATTCATTCTCGTTAATAACGTAGAATATAAAATAACACTCGAATGCCTTCCATATAGATTTAAAAAGAAACCAGTATGACTGACTTATGATTATTATCCTAACTTTTATATTTATTATGATATTAGGTATCTCCTTTATTTATATTTCATACACTGGTGCTGTTGTAAAAATAAATAAAATAACTAAAACCATCTGCATACACAACTTTTCTTTCATAAAACATCATTGTTAAATTTCAAAAGCTGACCCAGCGCGGCTAATTTGACTAAAACAATCCCTTTTCAGAAAGAAAATAATCAAAATACAATAAAAATGAATGCGAGAGTGTCATTAATGATCCCTATGGTACTACCGCTAAGAGCTCTGCCATGACCTAATTTAAACAAATGTCACATGCATCGTTAAAGAAAGAAGAAATGATTACAATGAAGCTATTCGGCGATAAGCTTTTACTACATTATCCGGATATTACGCTGATACACAGATAAAGACATATTCAAAATGACGTTACAGGAAACATATTCGAGACCCCAACGAATCGCGTAAAGGTCTTCATTCAAGAAGATTGATGTAAAATGATGCAACTAACTCACAAATATTCACAATTACACTATGTATTATCATTAAGCAAAATGATGCAATGATTGAGGATGCTGAACCGATGTATTACCGAATACTTTATCAACAACAAAAGGTTTGCAAATTATGTTTGATACAGACTTACATCTGCATCTTCAGCAATACAAATACACAAATTCCTGTCACTTAATACGGAAAAAACCTTTGTAATACCGTTCACCAATAATAAACCTGAATTCCCTTAAAATTTAAAGATAAGTATACATTCATATAATTGTAATATAAATACTAATTTATGTAAACCTGACTGATCTGTACTCACTGTTAAAACTAATGTAAAATACCTTGGTGTAATTATATATAGTAACATAAAGTTTAAACTACATATCATACAATGCAACAGTAGAAAGATTAAGAAAGTTATTGTATATTTTTCTTAGAATACGAAACATATTAAATTAGTGAAAAACAGAATCATCTGTTTTTCACTGATTCAATCTGTATTACAATATGGAATTGTTGGCTGGGTTAGTGCATTCAAAACTTCTCTCTTGCCTTTAGAAATCATCCAAAGAATATTAATAAAAATAAAAAAAACATTTGATTAATGATTACCCTACCATAAGATTATTTCAAGAATTTAAAGTCCCTTCACTACATATTATTTATTAAAAAATACACTTTTACAGATACACAAAGATTTTTCAACAAAGATAGCTCAATATCTATTTCAAACAGCAAAAGACCAAGTATTCTTGGCTCTATAACTATCCCGCGTTGTAATACCACCACAGCCCAACAATTCTATAATTATTTTGGAGTCAAATGGTTTAACCAATTACTCCTTAACTTAAGATTGGATACAAATTATAAAAAATATCAAAAGTTTAATAAAACACTATATCAATAGCAAATTTACGCATATTTTAATTTTAATTTTACAATCATTATTATTAATAATGCAATATAATATCTCTCAACTATGATTTTGGAAATCCATTTTCTTTTATATTCTTTTTTATTTTCTCTCTTCTTCTTTTTTATCTTTTTTTTCTATTCTATTTCATGTATAATGTGTTATATACATATATATTTATAAAAATAAATTGTTATAATTTTCATTTTCCTTACACATTAAAAAAATATATGTTGAATGATTTTTCACATGCCGCCTTTTAAAAAAAAGTGAATCACGATATATAAAAATGTATTTAAAAAATATATATACAATGTAATGTTTAACAACCGTAATAGTAAAAAAAATAATAATAATTTAAAAAAAAAAAAAAAAATACCTACTCTTTTTAACGTGAAGATAGGGGGGCTTGAAGTTGACGACCGCTTTGTTCTTTTTGATAATTTATAAAGGTAGGTACCTACAAGCTAACGAATAGGCCTTTTAAAACTGAATATGAGATATATGTACATCTATACATAATATATTAACCTACAAGAATTATCATGGTGTTTATAGAATCATTCATACATAACTCGTGAAGAAAGGGAATTAAATCAATACCCATTGCCGGATTTAGAGGATTTAACCCACACTATCTTTACCATTCGCCTACACCCAAAACCACCTACAGGTGGTTTAGCTTCAACAACGCTGGGAACCCACCTCAACTATTCTATGAAACATTTCGTAGAACCTGTGAAATAGATCTGTGAGAATTTTGTTTATAAGCTATAGAAACCCAAAGTTGAATCGAATTCAACTTTCGTTCTACGAAATATACCATAAAATAAATAAGATGGGAACCCAGAATTATGCATGTCATATTATATTTCTTTCATAAATTATTGTTATCGATAAAAAAAAGAATGGCACCAAATTTTCCTTTTTTTTACAAGAAATAAAATGTTTTTAAAAGAGAAAAATATTTGATAGTTTTCATCGGAGTTTCACAAGTAAACAATCAAACTATTTTACAAAAGCATTTATATATAAAGTAATAAAGTAAAATACTGTAAAGGGCGGAACTTCGATACATATCTACTTTTTTACTAAGTCTGCAATAATAGGGTCTGGAAGATTTACTATTATTAAAGAAACGACCTCCATGGAGAGAGATAAAGGATTCACCGGTTCGAGACCCGTCCTAGGGAAATAAAAGAAATGTATTTTCATGTTGAAACAATAATAACTCATGTCACTTTCAGAGACCTTCGAAGGATAATAAATCCGATAGAAATAATCACAAACTTTCTCTACTTTTATCTTTCCTGGCCTCCACTTTTCATGTCTAACAATCATCCCAACCGGGGACGACACAGTGCTGCAGTGCCACTGATTCCGGGCAGTTTGAATTCTTGTGCGGTATAAGGCCGTATTTAGAATCTATAGACCCCGAGGCTTAACTTGTGGTGCGGGCCCTGGGGTCAGTAGGAGTAATTTTTTAAAAATTATTTTGTAAATTCGCATTAATGACCAATTTTCTAACCTAAAAATGTACATTTAATGTTCATATTAAAATTGTGGAAAATTTTAATATGCAGAATTTAGAAGTTAGTGAAATGATAAGATTAAAATAAAAATAAATTAATGAAAATTATTATGGTATTCAACACAATTTTTTTAACATTGCCATGATTGCAATTTTTTAAATAGTTTTAGTAATTTTCGCCAAATTCCTATCGCCTACAATATCAATAGAATCGAACGCTTTAGAGTTGACAATGAACAAGGCCAGGTTTTTTTTTTGTCGAGTTCTTGATGGAAAAGTCCGGTAGTGAAATTTTGGTGCTTTTGTTTTTTTGTTTTTTTTAATCCGTGTGGGTTTGAATCAATAATGGACAATCTTTCTAGGTATTATATGAAATTTACGGAGATGTATTTTAATAGGATTTTTTTCAATAGTTGGCAGTACACTTTTGAAGCTAATTACAAAATGTTCACAATTTTAATTTTAATAATTTTGTGGTGTGGTCCCCTTTGTGGCGCGGGCCCGTTGGCTGCAGCCTTAGTAGTTTAAAAGCTTAAATATCCAGGTAATTTTTACTCTTCGTCTTCTTCTTTTTCTTCTCCTTTGCCTCATCTATATTACTGTATTTCTGACCCACAACTCTTCTTAAACGAGTAGACAACAGCGTCACCAGTTTCTAGTAGTTTGAACTCTTGTGCCGTATGTGATATATACAGGGTGTTAAGGTAAGTACTTGAGATACTTTAACCGGTGATTCCTGACATTATTTTAAGTAAAAAATTTAAATAAATTGTTTGTTTTCAGTGACATTTTTTAATTTTTTTTTCCTACAAAAACATAAAAATAGTAGGTGTTGGACAGTTAAGGGCGGGGTAAGTGGTGGGATGGTTACTCGGCTGATCGACCTGTGACGTCATGCAAAAGATTTTTTTGTTTGATTTTGAACTAAAAAAATTTCACCGAAGACCCAAATTTCTTTTATATTTTTTACTCCAAATAATTTCAGGAATCACTGGTTAAAGTAAGTCAAGTTCGTACCTTAACACCCTGTATATTACCGTCACAAGCAAAAGGGCAACTGGAAATTTGCAAAAGTCACATTTTGATACACGAGAACTTTCACATATTTATAATAAAAATTGTATCCGAATGTGACTTTGCAATTTCCCAACTGCTTTTTTGCTTATGACGGCAGTGTGCAAGGTGTCCAGGGATTAAAAGTGCTTTTCGAACTTACGACAGTACAAGTAAAAAGTTTTTTTTTTCGGAATTACAACGGTTTTTATGTAGTTTTCAAAATAACAAGTTGAATTTTTCGTATAGAAAGAAAATAATCTTCTGTGGAAAAATATGCTTGTATGGAAAAAAAACAAGGAATTTCGGGTTCGAGATTTTTTACTTCTACCATCATACTGAAATGCATTATACAAACAGTAGTGCACTTTACCCCGGACACCTTGTCGCTATATAACATAATGCAGCTTTAAAAAAAAATGTTTGTCCTGATTCTATTATCCTGTGCGCACGATGCACGCAACTCGTACAAGAAAAGTTTAGTTCAACAACCTCATCGATAAATGATAGCGGCGCGCACGACACGCAGGGCCGAAGCGCATGCGCGAATCGCCGCGCATCATAGACAATGAAATAGCGAAATAAATAAATCGATTTCGTGTTCTAAAAATGGTCGCTCGCCGGCGGTATTCCATTTTCAAAAGCGGCCAGGCCATGAATAATTTGTGCGGGACAATGGGACGGAAGTAGCGTTTCCGGTTGGAGGAAACGACACTAGCGATGCTAGCGCCGCACTAAAAAGTTGAAACAACGTTCCACCGCCCTGTGAATTTTTTTTTTCTATTTTTTCTAACTTGCAACCAAATATTGGGTTCGCAAGTTCACCAGTGGCGTATTAATTTTGGTTCAGCCCCCACACGATAAATGTTTATCCGACATTTTAATAAAAAATGTAAATAAGGGCAATGGAGATAAAAATATTTTTCAAATCTTCGCATTATAGATCGTTACGAATAGGTCGTCTGTCAGTGGCTTCATTACGGTAGGCAATGCCTGCTGAAGTTGAAACAGCTATTTTTTTATTAGTTTTTTTAAGACAATAATTACCTCAGGTTCAATTTAAATTCAGAAATGTATTACAGCTACGAAGATTTCGCTTGCACCTATTAAAATAAAATTAATAAAATAATAGTAATATTCAAGACCAAGGTTCGTTTTAGAAATAATTTAAAGAAAATAAATTATTCAGAATATTTTTTTAGGTTAAGTTCGGTAGGTACATGTAAAAAAATGAAATTTTGTTTTATTTTTTTGTTTCACACTAAGATTTTTTTTATAGCAAATACCTCACAAGAGTCCCAACTGCTCCCGTCTGGAGCCAGTGAGACTATGGCATCCCCAATTGGGGTATGTTGTGAGGCTGAAGGTAAGTGGGGAAGGGAAGGAGACGAGGAAGAGAAGGGTGGGGAAGTACCTGGCTATTCAGATCTAGTCACTAAACACGGCTAAAGCCATTTCAAGCAACGTTTCAATTCTGAATGGTGGTCTTACACCAGGGCGATACTAAGAGTATCTTCCACTCTGGAACGTGCCGCAAATACTCTATATATTATTTTAAATAATTAATTGTGAAATAACACAAATCAATTAAATAAAATTTATTTGCGCACGCCGGGTTCGAACCCGCGGCCTTCGGAATGGGAGTCTAACGCCCTACCGCTGGACTATGCCGGCCGTCGTTTTAAAAAAAGATACTGTACTATTAATACTTTTAATAACTACGTAAAATTAAAAAAACGTAGTAGATCTATAAATAAGACAACTTTGCAATTGATCCAAGAAAAGAAATCTCACTATTTTCCTAAAAGAGTTTTGATATGAAAAAAGGTTGCAAAAAATTGCCTACAATTAGGATATTTCTTGCTGCGCCACTAGACGAGATTGTAAAAAAGGTTAAATAATTATTTTATCTAGTTCATTCGCGCCATTATTGTAACGGCAAACCGTGGAATATTATTTGTATAGTCAGTATTTTCTAGTAATGATGTGGGCTTTGATTTTAAATTACACCGTACAGTAGGAAAATCATCGCAAATGTTTGTGGGTGTTATGTAGGTATTATGTTCCTAAATATTAAATAACAGCTGCAGTAATGTCTCAATTTAATTTAAAGTCAATGACCTATAGGAACATGTATTACTTTTGGAGTGATGAAGATTATGTTATATTTTATGAAATTTTCAGATTTTCTCATCACTGTACGTATAACTAACTATACGGGTAAAGAAAACTAATCATCTGCAACATCTCAGAATTAAAACTTTTTCAATTAGCAAAAATGTTATTATTTTACAGACTTTGGTATCGACGTAAATGTGAATAAAGGAGTTTGGATAGAAACGAATATCTTATTTATTGCATCTTGAGATAGAGCTACAACAAGTATATTTTAAGCAGTCTACACGTTAGATTAGATTGAAAATATCACTAGACCGCTAATAAAAAATAATACAAATACCAAATAGTCATGGTTACATCGTAATCATGATTAAGAATTTAAAATAGATAAATATCAATGCGCCCGTCCCGTTAAGACGAGAGGTTCTGGGTTCGCGTCACAGTTGCGACCGTTATCTTTTATTTTTCTGTGTCTTGTTTATTTTCATATTTTCATTTAGATTATTAGTGTTATCTTCTTCTTCAATGAAATATAAATGTATTTAGTAAGAAGATGAAAACAGAGCATTATAGGATTATTAGCGTGAAAATAGGATTGTTTTTTTATAGAGTTCAATAAATGCCTTTTATCACTAATGTTTCTGATTTCTTCTGTTATTTATTAAAGAAACATTTTCCGTGTTGGGCTAAATAAGTTTTTAATTAAGTGCAGTACGATTTTCAGTTATGAATGATGATTTATCTTTTCCTTTTATTATTTATTTTGTATAATTAAATTTTTCACAAATAAGTTTTTAATTGTAGAAACTTTGATTTCTTCGAATACGAATATTATATATTAATTTAGCTATTTTGTTCCTATCTCTCTGTAATTTGTATAGCCCATATCGAGCTTTGGCCTCCTCGAACTTTCGCCCCCAACTCCTGTCCTTAGCGGCTGACTTCCAGTTTGTTATCTGGAGAAGCTGTGCTGCATCTCCCCTTATATCCCATCTCAGTCTTGGTCTTCCCACTTTTCTCCTTCCACCTGGGTGTCCAGCCATAATTCTTTTTGGGACGCGTGTGTCCGGCATTCTCTGTATATGCCCAGCCCATCTCAATCTGAGGAGTCTCGTATGGGCTAAGATGTTAGGGGCCTGATATATATCATACAGTTCTTTGTTGTGCCGGATGCGCCACTGTTCCTCCTCTTTCACGGGACCACATATTCTCTTCAACACTTTTTTTTCAAAGGTATCCAGCATTTCAGCCATCTTTGTCGTCAGTGTCAGAGCCTCACATCCATATGCCAACACAGTGCTTACAATGGTCTTATATTTGGTTACTTTGGTTTTTCTGTGGACGCTAACGTGACTTCAACACTGGCAGCAAAGAGAAGTGTGTTTTGTTAGCTTTTGAGATATTTTATGATCTCTGCTGGATCCTCATTGTTCTCTGTTAGATTGGAGGCCAAGTAGGTGAATTGATCGATTACTTCGTATGAGTAGTTGTCTTTAAATAGTGCACTACTTCTTCTTCTATGTGAAGGGTTTCTGCTCTGTATCATCATTTTCGTTTTGTCAACATTAAGCCGCAGTCCTACTTCCCGCGCCGCTATTTCTAAAGGGTCGATGATATTCATTTAGCTATTTTGTTCCTACTTTATAATTAAACGTATCTAATTTATTTTTATCTCCTACATTGGTAATACAAATAATCTCCTATGTACAATGTATAGATAATAAGATTTCATGCATAACTTTTATGTAAAAGTCTTTTAATTTATTTTTATAAATAAAAAAAAGTGTTTCAGATATAATACAAAGTTAACAATACAATACAAGAAATCGATTTTTACCACCTCATTTTATGAATTATTGTATTCAATGGGAACCGTTCAATAAAAATCAAATGAGATTTGCTATTTGTATTTTCTACACAGATTTTATTCGCATTATTATTTTAAGCTAAAACTAACCTCCGTCAGAAGAAATTTCAACGAAAATTTGAAGGAAATGTTTTATGAAATTGATAGCGTTGATGTGATGGGAGGCGCATGCGCAGACGTCAAAATTGATATTCGGCGGTGAAATTTTCAAATTTAACGAACGTTATTTTGTTCCGTGTCCAGACGCTTGCCATGCCTCGGCAAGCTTTTACTAAAGTTGGGGGCATTTATGTTCTTTTCAGAAAAGAAAACGAAATGTTCATTATAAAACGCTAACTGCTTACTCTCAAACTCTAAGAAAATATCGGCTGTTTTGAGGCAATTTGCATGATATAGAAATAAGTTAGTACCGTAGTAGTCCACAAATAAATTTATCACAAAATTTTTTTTTTTTTTTTAATGTTTCTTTATTCTTTGAATAGTAAATATATAACAATTGTGGAATTTATGGCCGCCATACTAGGCACATGCCCGTGTTATGGTGGCCGATTTTTTAAACAGTGGATATAGAATATAAAAGAACATAAAATAATGTAAAGGAAAGTAAGAAGAACTATATTATAATACAAAATGAAACATAATCAAAGCATATGAAGGAATGTAAATGAAAAAAAAAATAATAATAAAAGAGTGTTTGGAAGAATACAGCAGAGATGAAAGAGTATAAAAAGTATAGTAGATGTAAAACTATAAAGAGGATGAAATATTAATTATATATAAAAGCAAAATTAGCACTGTAGAGTGGGCAAATAGCAACGGATTATTACAATGACTATATTTTATATGTGCACGTAAAGTTATAATGGTAAGTACAAATTTATGTACAAATGACTTATTATTGAAACTCATCACTTATTGCCCCAAAACAGCCAATTTTTTTCCCAAAGTTTGAGAAAACAGTTAGCATTTTGTAATGAACAGTTCGTTTTTGTTTTTTGAAAAAAAAAACGTAAATGCTCCCAACTCTATAGTAAAAGCTTGCCGAGGCTTGGCGTCTGGTGGAGTTGAAACAACCCATTTCGTATTTGAAATGATGGAAGACGTGATGACATGTCAAATTTGAAATGAAAAATAGAATTTTTCATTTTTTGAAACAACTAGTCATAAGCCTTTTCCGTTCCGCTTACATCATCCTTGCATTCGTTGCGAACCTGCACATTTCTAACTCGATCATACATATGCACATATACGGCTTGGGGGGTCTCATTTCTACTACATCCGGTCTTAATTATATTGTTATTCTGACTCTTGATATTTCATTTCAAAATTCTTATATTTGATTTACTTGATAGCTATGATGATGACAAAAATATAAATATTAAAAATTCCAAGCTAAAATTATGTGGCCGACAGCAAATTCAAATTGTCTTCCCCTTAGACTAAAGTCCTTCTTTAGTCAATGGTCTTCCCCCCTATTCTTTTCCTTCCTCTTCTCTCATAAGTCCTATCCCACGAGTCATAAGCGCTTAGAAGAATTGAATGTACATACGCGCCAACTGAATGTGTATGGAGGCATGGAGGCCTGTGACACTGACACTGACACTTGACCATCCAATGAATCAAAATGAGTTTCTTCCAGGTTCGAGATCTCAGTTTGACGCAGGAGGTGTCAAAAGTAGGTAAGTAATGACTTGTATAAAATCCAATTTTTTATTTATTTAAAAGCTATAATGAAAATTATACTGAAAGTCCCCTTGAGAACTAACACTGACGAAATCTTCAACAATCTTAACACCAGAAAAGATTTGAGATTTTCACAGCCAAAAGTATTATCGTGATTAATTTTTGGGTTATTATGCCGTGCTGTGCTACCTCCTTCTTTATCCCACGTGTGCCCTATTATGAAATTACACGCCTGCCCCGATGATGGACCCTGTAATGCTGTCCGCAACGTTTTTATACTTAAGCGCCACATATACACACGGATAAGAGACATGTTAAAGGATCTGAATTTTTTTACTGTGAACCAAACTGTGTGTTTGAACGTACTTGTTTTTATACATAAAATTAACATAGGAATGATGTCTAAGGAACTGAAAAGAAAAATAAATTACAATAACGAGATACACGGAAACGGGACGAGAAATTCAAAGCAAATTAGATTGTCAAGAAGAAAAAAATCAAGTATCCTGAAATGTCTGATGTACCAGGCCGTCCAACTGCATAACAAAATCCCGAATGAAATTGATGAGATAGAAAATATTAATAAGTTTAAAAATGAATTAAGAAAGTATGTCTACCTCAAATATTAATGTAATTATTTATTTGTGCCTAATATTTAAATGCTAATTTAATGCTAATATTTAAAGAAAGATTATGTTTGCCAAACAATGTAAATGTTTATAAAACTATTAGCACACATGAAGATGATCTAACTTAAGAGCGATAGACCAGCAGCTGAGAATAAAAGTTCAAAAATGCTTGCAACTGTACCGGGAGGTTCCAATGAGAAAGATCGATTATTCCCCGTATCAAATTTTGAAAATAAAAATATAATATCGATTAATTTCATTAAAAACTTGCTTTAATACATACCTACATTCAAGTAAGCAATAAAAATGCTCAAAACGCACGATGATAAATTATTAAATATCGTATACTTTTTGTGAGTATTTTTTGATTATAAGTGTTTATAATTGTTCACTAATGTATAAACAAAATAAGTGTGTAAAAAACATTTGAAATATTTTAGTTTGTAAACTGAGATATTTTTGTCACAAAACACGTTCTCGGATTTATTTTTTAATTGTTTTTAATTGAACAAAAATTTAAATTCTTACAACTGTGTTGACTAGATTATGTATTAAATTATTTTGTTGTCTGATTATATGATTTGAAATTTGTGTTATTTATTAGAATCTATCGTTTGAAAATTGAACAAATCTGCCAACGACGAACGGTATAACCTTAGTTAAAAATACACTTAGTTTTTCAAAATTTTAAAACTGCATGTACCACATAAAATAACAATCTTTCAAAATCAATTTATGATTTTTTCTAAAAAAGAGTACGTATTGACTCTTTGAATTTGATTTTAAAATGACTAATTTCCGGTATTCTCTGGTAATACCCTCTTAAAATATTTTTTTTTAAATATAAAAAAACCCTTATCTACATCAAATACATACCGAAATCGAAACCACTCAACTGCACTAAAACATGCGTAATGTATTTATAATTACTTGTATTATGTGTGTATTCATACTATCAATATGTAAATGAAATCCTCAGCACACGACACACGAGACTACAGTGATGATATCATTATCTCTACGTGTTACAAAAAATAATGATAATAAACCGTTCATTATTTTATTTATTAAAAAGGCGACCCTCTCCAAAAATGGCGAATGTGACTTGAAAACATGAAAATATTCTGATTTTTTTTTCTCCACAGTGTTCCTTTGAGGTTAAAATCTATGAAAAAAATCTATGGAATTCTTATTGGAAATTTGCAGTTAGATTTAAATAAGCCTTTTTATAGTTGTTAAACTAATAAATTTATGATAAGATAATATAAAATAAAACATTGATATATTTACATATTTCATTGAAGAAGAAGGTAACACTCTAGATAACAATATAAACGAAAATATGAAAATGAACAAGACCCAGAAAAATAAAAGAACCCAGAACCTCTCGTCTTACCGGGACGAACGCCTTTACCAATTCTGCTACTGCCACCATTTATTTAAACAACATATTTGTCAATCTCATATTTCAAATTTCAGAATTTACAATAATATGTTATTTTCAACTATTTTTTTCCATATTTTCGGCAGATACCTTTTTTATTGGAAACAAATGTTTGTTACCTAGATAGTGTCTCGGATAAATATATCCGAATTTATTTATATGTAACCTTTTTGTAAAGGTCTAAATGAACATTCAATTTTTATAAGTACTCTTTTTATAACTTTTGAAGCTTATTAAGGTAAGACAAGAGATTCTGGGTTCGAGTCCCAGTTGCGACCGTTATCTTTTATTATTATGTGTCTTGTTCATTTTCGTTTAGATTTATAGTGCTATCTTCTTCTTCAGTGATATATTACATTAACGGGAATAGCCTTTAAAAGTTATAAAAAGAGAGAATTGTTCTTATAGAAAATTTAAATATTGTTAATTTGAACTAATAAATTTATGTAATTTTTAATGTAACTTTTAACTAATTTCTTAAGTTTGTTAATTAAAAATTATGTTTTTAATAACCTGTAGGTATTATTTAGATCAGTAATCATTTTTGAATGTTCTAAACTAAATAATGGACTGAGCTAAAATAGTTTTTATCTTTTTTCCTAAGTGTTGTGCTTTTGGAGAGCGTCGCCTTTGCTTTTATTCAAAATTTGCTTGTCAGAAAATGAGTAAGTAGCACGATGCAAATGATACATTTTTCAACAGATCGACCCTATGGAATAACAAGGTTCCATCTGTTGCTTTAACGTCATGCGATAATGAACTCTAAGGTACCTTACCATAGATCCCAAAACCCCGTGACGTTTCCGCAACAGATGGAACCTTGTTATTCCAAAGGTCCACTATTCATAGGTTCGAGTACCGAATTATAAACTCCAACTTAATAAACCGTAAATCGTAAATCGAAAATATTCATTATTAGTGTAGATAAGCTATTGGGAGGATAGAGAGAAACCCCGTTAATCTTCTAAACCCTAAACCTCAACCCTTTCAGACCTGACTGATACGATCGTGCGGGTCCGTTTATACAAATATTAATTTCTGTGGTATTCCGATGGACAACGACCGTGCGGGTTTACATCTTTATGCATTTTCATAATGCGTTGTGCACCGGAATACCGCGGAAATCAAAAACCGTTTTCAATAAATATTTTTATAAACGGATCATGCACGCACGATCGTATCAGCCAGGCCTGAAAGGGTTAAGAAAACATCTATTTTAGCTACGATAAGTTGCTCTGGTATCATAAAGTGCACTGCTTTTTTCCTCTAAAAGTGCAACATCAATTATAATTAATTAACAAATTTATATAAGGCTAGACGCCATATTATTATGTGTTCCTTATTTTCAAATCAATTAGAAAAAACGTGTAAGCCGGGAGAAAAATATTTATGTTCTATTTTTTCGAGGAATGTTCTTACGAGTGCGTACATTACTAATATTTCGGTAGAGGCGAATAAAATATCAATATTTTAACGCTGCGTAATTTACGCAGCCTTAAAGTACGCTGCGAGATGGTGCTATGAATATTGCATATATTTAGGAGCCAAGACGATTCCTAGACATAATGTTGAAATTGATGCATTGATGCAGACATGAGTTGAAATTGTAGCAAACTGAAATGAAAGCATATGTAGAAATATAAAATAAGGAATCTATTTGATATTTTTTGATTTTATCACGATTAGTCAGTAACTTGTTCAAAGGTAAACTTCTTTCAGAAACGTTACTTTCAGAAAGCCTGTTTTGCACTTCTCTCCTTGTCCCTGCTTTTTGGTTTCTTTGTGAATTTTTTAATTGAAAAACGTATTTTCAATGCCTGCTTTTTAATGAGCAGAGTTAGCATATTTAAAGAAACAGTCTTTTCAAATACTTACATCAAGGGTTTTAAAACATTGGTAATCTGAAAGATTTTTTATTCTCTTATTTTCTAGAAAACTATTTTGAACCCTTCCTTAACTCTTTTTATCACCCGCTATTTTTCTGTTTATAAAACTCTGTTTCAGTCATCAGTTATCTCCCGATCCCGACCGCCACGCATAAATAAAATCATCCGCCGTCAAGACTTAGACACCTTTGCTTGGACACCAACCGTAGCGAACCACTTGGGGTGACCTATGATAGGGGTGATGGTTATCCAATAATGGTTCAGTTCAATAATGTGACATAAAACACATTTCTGTTTAAAATCAATTTGGTATTTAAGTACCTACTTACAAATCTTATGATTTGAGAGGAAATTTAAGTGTGGTCTGGTGGACGCGAGGTTTACTGTTCACAGAACGACCACTACCCATATAGCATATAGAACATTTAATTTTGTTTTCTTTACACTATTAAGGTCCTTAGACAGGAACTTCTGCCTCCCGTCCAGTAAAGAACTAACGTTGATCTACCTTGGGATAAAAAAATATTCTTCGGAAATGTTGACTTGTGATAAGTTGATCTAGTGATAAGTTGATCTTGTGATGAAATTTTTTTCTTATTATCAATCCAAAACTACACGGAGAAAAATGTTATTCTAACATACAATCATTTTATTCGTAAAAACGGTTAATAACGGGACCGAAGTTCCTACGAACAAATTAACAGTGTTTCAATGTTTATTCTTACTTGTTCCCGCCAATAAACATTGAAACTCTGTTAATTTGTTCGTAAGAACTTTAGTCCCGTTTTTAACCGTTTTTACAAATAAAATGATCGTATTTTAGAATAACATTTTTCTCCGTGTACCAAATAGGTTCTTGCATACATGAGTCCATTAGCGTAAGGTCATTCAATGAATGTCATAAAATTATGGTTTCGCTGTTGTTACAATGCATCATCACATACCTACTGCACATTCATAATAATAAATAATAAATGACAAAGTGCGTTGGCCCTATCTCCATATAGTGGGAATTGCAAAACTGCAAAACGCAAATGACTGAGGTTACTCAACATTCACACCGTAATATTGTGATAATGCAATTACTTCTATTGAATTCATATCATGTGTAATTATGATCAATATTTTAAACAATGTCACACGCAAATGTCAGCCATTTTGATTTGGTGATGTCCGGGTCTAGGAAAATTCTTTTCATGCGTGTGGGAAAATAAACCGTTGTATCATCGGACAATCGACATAACTGTGAAGCGAACCATCCCTAAATGTCGATTGATTCGTCGTAATCGATTGTGTAAGCTTTTCATCCGTTATGTGTGAGATAAGTTAGGCCTAGCTTGGAACTGTAAACTGAAGGTACGTCCGCCATTTTAGTTGGTGTGTGACGGGGAGAAGTGGGAAAAGCGCGGGAAACAATGACAGAGAGCAGTGCACTAAGTGGAATGGAATGCAACAGTTCTACTATATTTTTACTATATGGCAACAAAAATAGTGAGTTAAAATAGGACGAACCATCGATCATATAAAAAGAATAGTTGACTGTTATGGTAAACAAGTAAAATAATAATAAAAAATTTGTAAATCATAAAAAAAAATATTTAGTGGTCTAATGAGTGGATAAATAATTATTTAGCAAATTATTGTTTTATTTTACTTGGGGAGCGGAAGAATGAAATAAAATAATGTTGTCGATTTTAATCATCGTAGCTACGCGTCTAATATCTTTGTGCATTTACAGGGTAGTAATAGTAAGGGGACTGCGGGGAGGGCAGATGTTCCTAGTTCTAGTTCTAGTTTGAAATACTTTTTTGAATTTTCGTTGTTTGTTTTTGGGGTGTTATGCCATATTGCGCTACCTCCTTCCTTAGCCGACATTTCGGACAGCGTTGCAGTGTCAGCGTTGCAGCGTTGGATATGCCGGATCTGCCCTGATGATGGACACTGCAACTGTCCGAAACGTCGGCTAAAGATGGAGGTAGCGCAACACGGCATAACACCCCAAAAACAAACAACGAAAATGCTTTTGGCCGTGAAAATCTAAAAACGTATCTCACTTTTTTGAATATTCGCTACTAACGGTGTGCACAAATTCATTCAAATGATTCGTTTAAAAATGATTTTTCTGTAACTGTAAATTTTAATACTAGCAAAGAAATATAATATGTGGTATTACTTGCTAACATTTAATCTAGGAATATATGTTAGTGTTCCCTTTTTTCTGACAATGCATCATTTTAATTAAGAGTATTTTATTTAAATTTTGGAGGCGGGTATGGGTACCGCCGCCCCGGGAACCATTTATTGGACGACCAACACCTCTGCCACAGGTCACCTAAAATGGTTCGTTACGTTTGGTGACTTAGCAGGGGTGTCCGGGTTCATGTTTGTCCGGGACTTCGGGGCGGATGCGTCGGTCGGGAGAGACTGGATGAGGGAGACCTTTTGATCTCTCCAGCTGGACCCTCTCGACCCATCGCCTTGCACCGCAGTGGGGGGAGATGGCTTCACACATCCATCACTCCTGAACATAGTTATCCCCAGATTCCTATTCTTTCCATTCCTACGACTTTCTCTCTTTCCTTTCCCTTAAAAAACCTTCCACACAGCATCTTCAAAAATTACATAGGCCCTGAGGGAATTTTTCCCTCGGGGCCTCCTGTGTAGAGCTAATGTAAAAAAAAGGTTTAGAATATCCAAAAACGAACTCCATAATATATATCCTCTCTTTTGGTCCAAACTCTCTGTATCATTCAAATTAATATGTTGGCTCCACAGACATATTATTCATAGACTTGAGAATCAGGGAGAGGGGTAATAACCATCTGTAGCGGGGCGGAGAGGGATGAGTTGACGGTAACGATATGTGATTCGTTAATCCTTCGATACGACAGTATATAGGCATCACGCATTATAATATCACCATTTAGCTCTTAAAAGTAAAATCTGCTTTTGAATGAATAGACCTTTTTACATGGGAGCGCGAATTGTTCGCCCGGTTTGAACAAACTTGTGTAATCCATATAAAATGAAGAAAGGTTCGCTTGTTTTGAGAGTCGAATATTTTGTTACCGTGTTAAGTTAAGACACTTTTACAAATGTTTCATAATTTACTTATCACAGTAAACTGCAACGTGCACACGACGGGACCGGGAATTTCGCTTCATGTCTAAAACTGATCATATTAATTGATGTGAATAAGCTTAAAATAATGACAAATAATGCCTGCATATGGAAGGTAATACGACAATTGGGTTTATACTCTTTTTCACTTCTATTTTTACATGTTTTAATAGCATAAGTTACCATTTTTGCCGTGTTATTTCGTAAAATGTACCGATAAGAGCTCGATGCTAGTCCGCACAAGAATGATGACGTCACATTTTCTAGATTCACGCGTACCTATACGCCAGCCCGGCCGGTTCCATGGAACCCAGAATTAAGGAGGGGGAAATAATACGCTTTTATCACTTAGGGCAGGTCTATACATATTCATATGTCTATGGTTGGCTCGTATAATACTCTTGTTGACATCTGTCCCAACCAAAGTATTGTTTCACTTAATCGTGCCATATTTTCCCCGGGTCTCTATTTCCCGGGTCATACATTTTTCTACAACTCCTTTCATAAACCATCCGCTCTACATGTGAAAACTACTAAGCGTCCCTCCGTCAATGAGATATTGATATGGATTGTGAGATCGCAGCTAGAATGTCTATCTTCTGTATGGTCACCTATTTATACTTGTAATGTACACCGCTTGCAGAAAGTACAAAGGAAGTTTCTTGGATATATTTAAAGGTTAAGACGATAGACTTCGCTTTTCGGCCCATACAAAAAGGACGCCCGGGAAAAAACACTTTTCTACATCGAAAATTGAACAAAATGAATATATATTTTTTAAACTGCCTTCTAGAGGGTGAAAACTGTGTCGGTATGTTTTCGAATTTTCGATGCGTTTCGTATTAACGTAAACATTCACTGTCAAACATGTACGATTTATCAAAAAATATTATTTAAGGAAAAAGTGCTGCTAACTCAACTCTCATAAAGAATTATAAAATTATAAAAAGCTACCGACGTAGCTTCTTCTTTCTAAAAAATAAATATTTTTTTAAATTTCAATTTCGTGAAAGTTTCGGTGTAGAAAAGTGTATTCTCCATAAACCCCTTTTCGAGCGATTTCTGGAGGTAAATTTGAGCGTTGTCTCATTCGCACATTTCGCATTCGCATGTATTGTAAGTGTGCGTAAGCTTATTGTGAGCGGGACAGAATGACAGACGCGGGTGTTCCGCGTGTCATTCAAAGTCTAGCCTCTTAAGACAACCTGTAATTGATAACTTTCTACCGGAGAATTATAACTTTTTTGATTTGTCAAAACTTAACATATGTCTGACTTCAAACGTTAAGTGTTATAATTAGTCGTACTCCTGTTAAATCTACTTGACTCCACCATCTTGTCCACTGTTACAACCGTAAAACCAACTATTCATATCACTCACCACTCACAAAATTTCACCGAACTGCTAACATAAATACAGATCTTTTCGATGTACCAGTATTTCATCGGTGATTCAATCCAATATTGTATTTGTTAGCCTTTCTTGAAAGATTAGAGTTTTTTAATTGACAAAACTATTTATTAACATTCATATCGCTTGTGTACTTGCGCGAACAATAATTTTTTCTTCATATTTTAAAGCATAACTTTATTTATTTATTTATTAAAAGAATTTTATATAGAGTGTAGATATTGTGTTATTTCGCCCGCCATGCTAGGGATGTCGTGTGTTATGGCGGGTGTAGTATGCAGATTATATAATTTTAGGTAATGAAGTACGTTTACTGATAATATAATAATTATGATAATGAGATTTACAGTTAATGCAGCAATGAATTTATGATAATGAAATTTACATATAGTAATTGATGATAATGATGTTTACAGGAAATAAATATAACAAGGAATGTATGACAATTAAATTTACAGATAAAATAATAATTGATAGATGAAATTTACTTATAAGAATTCTTTTGATATTCACCTGAAGTAGTTGTTAGATAAATAACTGCCTAATATTAAAAATATCGTCGTAGAAGTTACTGAAAAAATCCTACCCAAACCTTGAAGATAAACCATATAAGTCAATGAAAATTCCGTTCCTCAGTAAAACCCTCCACACATTTACATTCCAAAGATGTCAGAGAAATCATTGCCCTCATGGTCGTCTCTGAGGAGTTAATCTTTGCGTTATTTTCAAATGCTGGTTTACTTTTTTATCTGAACATAGCACAAGAGTCCCAACTGATCCCGACTTTCCGATGCAAGTGGGACTCTGGTATTCCCAATATGGATATGTTGTGAGTCTTAGGGAATGGGGAGAGAAAAGTGTCGGGGAAGACTAAGGATCGGAAGTACCTGTTGTCGGGGTTTCCTGTCTTAATTGATTTTTTTTTTATTTATAGTTATTAGGTTTATTTTGTAGAACTCCATTTTAATTTTTTATTTCTTTTATTGAATATATAAAAGAAATATATATATTTTTTTAATTTAATAAAATAAAATTCAATAAAGTTATTTTTAAGTGCTACGTGTATTTTTTTATTATTGTTTCAAATTACAAGACCAATTTCAAAATGTGGTTAAATCACTTTGAGATGACTTATTTACATGATTCTATTTACCCCCGCGTAATTTCTATTTTTAGGTACATAAAATGATTTATTATCGAATTACTGATAAAGTAATTGTGACAATAGATTCTCTATTGTTGGCTTGTGGGTTACTTTGAGATCCCCACATTAACAGCCATGTACGGGGAGGTTCCGATGAGAAAGATCCATTATTCCCCGTATCATTTTTTTTTAATTAAAAATTTTATGTCAATTTATTTTATTCAAAACTTGCTTTAATATATACCTACATTCAAGTAAACAATAAAAATGCTCAAAACGCACAATGAAAAATTATTAAATATCGTGTAATTCTTAAGTATTTTTTGATCATAAGTATTTATGATTTTTCAATAATGTCCAAACAAAATGAGTGTGTAAAAAAATCTGAAATATTATAGTTTGACCTTACATAAAAAGAAAAACTGAGGTATTTTCGTCACGAAACACGTTCAGGGATTTATTTTTTAATGAGTGTAATTTAACTAAAATTAAAATTATGAAAAATGTTCTTACTAGATTATGTATTGATTTATTTTGCTGTATGATTATATTATTTCAAATTTGTGTGTAATACAATATTTCGTTTGAAAATTGAACAAATCTGCCAACGACCAACGGTATAATCTTAGTATATTAAAAATAAACTTAGTTTTTCAAAATTTAAAAGCTGCGTATACCAGATAAAATAACAATTTTTCAAAATGAATTTTTTGTTTTTTTGTAAAAAAAAAAATAAGTGCCTGCTATTGCCTTACTTAAAATTGTTATATTGTTTAGGAAGTTTGGGTGTTGTAAACATTCTGAGAAGTGGAGAATAAATAATTTTCCTTGCTTTATTAAATAGCTTTTTTTAAGTAGGCATATTACCCTACAGAGAGTGCTTTGTGGAATAGTATATAGGATCATTCGTTTGTTCATTGATTTCGAATTGTTCAAGTAAATTTAATCTAAGACCTTTTATTTCTATATATATTTTAATATGAATACCGATTAAGAGCCCAACTGCTCCCTTCTGGAGCCAGTGAGACTATGGCATCCCCAATTGGGGTATGTTGCTAGGCAAAAGGTAGTGGGGAGGGGAAGACGAAGAGGAAAGAGAAGGTTATTCAGACCTGGTCACCAAACACGGCTAAAGCCTTTCCAAGCATCATTTCTGAATGGTGGTTACCAGTATCTTTCACTTTGGAACGTGCCTCAAATGTTATATACATTATTTTTTTTCATTATTTGTTAAATATTACAAATTAATCAAACCAATTCAAATTTAATTGCGCACGCCGAGTTCGAACCCGCGATCTTCGGATTGGGAATCGTGAGCCTTACCCCGCAATACGGACGGCCGTTAAATGTAAGGGTTTAGGTTTGTTGTTGTAAAGTGAATTGTATTAATCAATTATTGAAGATGAAAAGTATTGTTAAATTCTCACGGTAGTATAATACTCAAAAGTAAGTACTGGCCCGTTTATAGAATAGTCTAAAGGAGGGGTTTATTTATAGAAACAAACAAAAAATGTCGTACCAATAGAAAAGAAAACAATACGTCACACATGAATGAGAAAACAGTCGCGGTCCACCGAATCATCTCTAAATAAAAGTGGGCTGTCCCACGGCCATTGTGAGCGCATTTCGGCCATGTCGGGCCTGTGGTTAAATAATTAGTTAAACCATCATTAAACCATTTCGATATTTCATTTTCATTTCGGAACATTGCTTCACAATATGTAATAGTTTTGTTCCCGATCAACATCCTCTCTGTCTGTGTCTAATAGAGTTCAAATGTTTATTATGTAGTTGGTTTATGTTGAATACAAAATATACAAATATTCCATGAAATAAAATGATACAAATTGGATTTATTTACTGACGATTGTTTATTCTTTAAAATAAAGATGACAACCAAAAAATATTCGTTAACAAAATGGAGATAATGTTGGTAGTTCTTAAGTATGATACGGTTAAATATATCTGACGTTGATATTGTCGGATCAGCGCAGTGGTAGAGACAAACCCCGTTAAGGCTCTCAGAAACCCTCTCAGAAACCGGGCGTACTGTATGGGGCCCGCAGATACTTCAATAGTACACAACTGCCTAAACCGGTACAAATCGCAAGTACGCCACACGGTTGAATTTGCCAGCCAACTCTGGTCTGGAGCCCCAAAGTACTTGAAAAACATCCTCGACTCTGTGCAGAAATATGCGGTTCGTTTAATAGATTCTCCTGTCATAACAAACGGATTGCAATCTTTAGAGCACAGTCCGCCAACAACGGCGTGCGCAATTAAAATTTAATTGATTTGATTAATTTGTGATATTTAACAATTAATTTAAAAAAATAATATGTAGTACATTTGCGGCACGTTACATAGGCGTCGGATGGGAATGCAATCCTTGTTCTTCTGTTATTTCAATAGAAGATGCTCGGAGGAACTAGCGTTATTGATCCCCTCGGCACGGGTGCATAGTCGGGAAACACGCCAAACGCGCGCCTAACATATGTACATGAGAACGGGTCGCTGCTGCAACTCGTTCTTGAGTTCAGCAGCTCGGCTCTGGAACGATTTTCCGGCCTCTGTGATTCCTCCTTCCTACAACATGGGTCTCTTCAAGGCCCATGTTCAATTCTTCCTCTCCTCAAAAAGATCTTCACTTTATTTGTTTTTATTTCTATAAACAAGTATCAGCTAATCAGCTTATCTTTTTAACCAAATGTCAAAAAATGTATTATTTTTATTCGCATTTTTCGCAATACCTATTTTATTAATTATTCTCCTTCAGTAATAAAAATTTAAGAGGGTATTACCAGAGAATACCGGAAATTAGTCATCAAATTCTAGACGTATTGACTCTTTATTACAAAAAAACATAAATTGATTTTGAAAGATTGTTATTTTATCTGGTACACGCAGTTATAAATTTTTGATAAACTAAGTGTATTTTTAAGGTTATACCGTTGGTCGTTCGCATATTTGTTCAATTTTCAAACGATAGATTCTATTAAACAACACAAATTTCGAATCATATAACAAAATAAATCAGTACATAATCTAGTCAACACAGTTTTGAGTAATTTAATTTTAGTTAAATTAAAATCATTAAAAAATAAATCCGAGAACGTGTTTTGTGACCAAAATACTTCACATTTTCTATTTATTTAAGGTCTTACAAACTAAAATATTAAAATTTTTTTTACACACTCATTTTGTTTAGACATTACTGAAAAATCATAAGTACTTATGATCAAAAATTACTAACAAGAAGTACACTATATTTAATAATTTATCATCGTACTTTTTGCACATTTTTATGCTTACTTGAATGGAGGTATATATTAAAGCATGTTTTAAATGAAATAAATCGTAATTAATTTTTTTTATTTAAAAAAATTGATTCGGGGAATAATCGATCTTTCTCATTGGAACCTCCCTGTACAGTTGCAAGCATTTTTTAAAATGTATTCTCAGCCGCTGGTCAATCACTGCTAACTGAAGACAGCTGATCCGAAGAAACCAATTCGGTTTCTACCGGGTCAAATTATGTTCTCTAATGGTTCAAGTGATAAAAAAGGGAAAAACCATTAAATCCCGACCCTCCACTCATTCAGGTATTAAACCATGGATAGTTTCTTTGGTTAATTCCTTTCCATTAACTAACTGAAGACAGCCGCTCCAAAGAAACAAATTCGGTTTCTATCAGATCATTATTAGGTTCTTTAATCGCCCAAATGATAAAGAAGAAAAACCATTAAATCCCGACCCTCCACTGATTCAGGTATTAAATCATGAATAGTTTCTTCGGTTAATTCCTTTCCATTAACTAACTGAAGACAGCTGATCCGAAGAAACGAATTCGGTTTCTATCAGATCATATTGGGTTCTTTAATCGCCCAAATGATAAAGAAGAAAAACCATTAAATCCCGACCCTCCACTGATTCAGGTATTAAATCATGAATACTTTCTTCGGTTAATTCCTTTCCATTATCTAACTGAAGACAGCTGATCCGAAGATACGAATTCGGTTTCTATCAGATCATATTGGGTTCTTCAATCACCCAAATGACAAAGAAGAAAAAAACATTAAATCCCGACCCTCCACTCATTCAGATACATTTATCATAAATACTTTCTTCGATTTATTCCATTTCGTTGTCTAGTTAAAGGCGGAATGCAAACGTATAACATTTTTATAAATCACTCACTATAAGACAAAAATTCCAAAATACAATAATCCAAAAAAAATGTATCCAGTGATTCCTGACATTACTTAGACTAAAAAAATGTATTTAAAATTTTGGTCTCGGTGACTTTTTTGGGGTTTTTTCAACTAAAAGCAAAACAAAAATGTACGTAATCTACAGTTATTTTTTTCAATTTATTTTTCTTCAAAACGAAACAACAAAAATAATATTGTCACTGATCATCAAACAACTCCTCACCCGCCCCTAACTGTACAATACCTTTTTTTTTTGTTTAGCTGAGAAAAATCTATTGGAACAAAAAATACTGATGTTAGAGTCACACCTAGAATCTGTAATGGGGAGGGTTGCAGATGCCACGGAGGCAAGTCTAACTTAATAATGTCAGGAATCACCGGTTAGAGTAAGGCAAGTCCCTTAAGAGGGTATTACCAGGGAACACCAGAAATTAGTCCTTTTTAAATCAAATTCTATACGTATTGACTCTTTTTTTACAAAAAACATAAATTTATTTTGAAAGATTGTTATTTTACCTGGTGCACGCAGTTTTAATATTGTGAAAAACTAAGTTTATTTTTAATATACTAAGGTTATACCGTGGTCGTTGGCAGATTTGTTCAATTTTCAAACGATAGATTCTATTAAACTACACATATTTCAAATCACACAACAACATAAATCAATACATAATCTAGTAAAAACAGTTTTCAGTATTTTATTTTTAGTTAAATTAAAATCATTAAAAAATAAATCCGAGAACGTGTTTTGTGACAAAAATACCTCAGTTTTTCAATACATTTAAGGTCTTACAAACTAAATATATTTCAAAATTTTTTTACACACCTTTTTTGTTAAGATATTATTAAAAAAATCATAAATACTTATGTTTAAAAAATACTTACAAGAAGTAGGTACAGGATATTAAATAATTCATCGTCGTGCCTTTTGAGCATTTTTATTGCTTACTTGAATGTAGGTATATATTAAAGAAAGTTTCGAATGAAATAAATCGATATTTATTTTTTTTATTTAAAAAATTTGATACGGGGAATAATCGATCTTTCTCATTGGAACCTCCCTGTACAGTTGCAAGCATTTTTAAACTTTGATTCTCAAGCGCTGGTCAATCGCTCTTAATACCGTGTATATATATATATATTTTTACTCCAAATAAATTTTGGAATCACTGGTTAAAGTAAGGCAAGTTCCTTAAAACCGTGTATATAGATATATTTTAAACGCGGATCACGGGCCCGTGATTTTGTATAGGTCACATATTTTAAAACAAAAAATAAGTAGGTACAATGATAGATGGGAAGACAGATTGAGGTAATTTATAAAATATCTTAATATTCTGCAAAAACTTTATTGAAAACTCATACCTCCGTTGACTACACGTATAATACCTATTATGCATAAGCTAAAAAATTGTATTTATTACTACCAAAATGTCACTCTCAAGTGTAGGTTACTTCGTAATCATTTTAATTTAAAATAATAAACAAGCCAGTTTCTGAGAAAAAACACAATGCTCGGTCTCATCTTCTTTTCTGGAGCGACGGTCTCAAATTCTTGGCTCCTAATTTTAGGCAAAAACTATAGCACCATCTTGGGCAACACACTTGGGCAATTTCTTAAGAGGCGGCAAACGGATCAGAAGAATTATTTTGTTTGTGTCAACATCTATAACAACTAAGTTGTAGGTACTTATTAGACAATTTAAAAAATATTAATCTATAATTTCTCAATCAAATCAATTTTGATGGCCTCCGTGGTCGAGGGGCAAGGCTCTTGACTTCGAATCCGGAGGTCACAAATACAAATCCCGGAGTGCGCAAGTAAATTTTATTTGATTTATTTGTGTTGCTTCACAATTCATTAGTACAAATCCCGGCGTGCGCAAGTAAATTTTATTAGATTTATTTGATTTATTTGTGTTGCTTCACAATTCATTTATTAAAAATAGGATTTTTCAGGGTGGAAGATACTCTCAGTATCGCCCTGGTTAAAGACTGCCACTCAGAATTGAAACGTTGCTTGAAATGACATTATCTGTAATATCTGCTTATAACAATTTTTTTAATGCAAATTCTTCTTAAGCGGCGTCTCCTCCGACGAAAATGTGTACACACTTTGTGGATAGTTAGATCGGGGCCACAATGTTTATGCTTTCCGTGGCCTATGGAAAAAAACAAAAGTTGTGGCCCTGCCCCATGTTTATGGTAATGTTTGAAGTATTGTTTGTGAAATTGGTCGCAAGAGACCGGCCTACATGAAATGAAAACAATTTACCCCTAAAACAGTTCAGAGATTTTTTTTAATCGTGATTGTATTTTAATTTATGGACATATTTAAACGTTTTTCATAAATTTTATCTCTATCCTATTTAATAATATTGTAGGAATAAATATTCTTAAATTAAGTAGTTAAATGTTTTTGACCTAGGGATATATTTATAATAACAGAATAATAGAAGAGTATGTATGAGAAGATGTATGAATGTGAATGAGGAAAGGAGTGTGTGCCAAGACCGAGTTGTTTGGCGGTCCGTCCTCTCTGCCCACCTCTGCGGGGAAACAGCGCGATATTTTTTTTTTTTTTTTTAAATTGATACGGGGAATAATCGGCCTTTCTCATCGGAACCTCCCTGTATGGTTGCAAGCATTTTGGAACTTTAATTCTCAGCAACTGGTCAATGGGTCTCTTAAGCGATCATGTCCAAAAAATCTTGTCTTCATCCAACGGAAAATCTTCTTATTACAGGTTAGTTAGTTAGTTAGTTAGAACTGTACAGTTTTTTCAAAAAAACTGGACTGGATAATATACTGATTCAAAAATGGTACAGGCAAATTATTTTAAGGAGGACACTTTGAATGTATTTTTTTCATTGTATGTTGTTGTTTGTTTTTTGTGAATGTTCTCACTGAGAATTTACTAAAGTATAGTTTAACTAAAGTTTTTAAAAAAATCCAACTAGTTTAGAAGAATCGCCCGCTATCCCATCTTGCCCCATAAATGCTTAAGGAAACTACGTGCTCAGCGACTAGTAGTAGATTATAAGTACTAGTAAGTAGATTGTAGGATTCTTTTTAGTTTTGCAGGAATTTCAAGGAAAAAAATACCATTCCACAATAAAAACACTTTGCTATATATACCTACAAATCAATACAATTAAATAATAGAAAATACCAGCAATGATGGGTTTGTATGCATAATTTCAATACTTTTAAAAAAACATTCTGCAAGTAGATCAGCCTGAACATAAAATAAACGGTGAAATTAATGTAATATTTTTTAATAGTTCTTACTTAAAAGCTCAATCCAACACGGTTGCAACTCCGAAGGAAAGCGAACGATCCACCGTTCTGAATTCAAACTTCACAGAGGCGGGAAACAACAGAACTGTCACACGTTTGGTAATGAATCTACGTGTCGTTAAAACGGCTACCACATTCGAGGGGAATCCGTGAACTGACTGATATTCTGAAATACATTTCCCATCACAGATTTGCCTCCTGTCCGGTCAACAATTAATTACAGACGCGACAGTGTGACCACATATGAACCACTATTTTTTTATAGTTCAACAATCCGTAAAATTGTAGCCATAAGAGTATATTGTAGCCATAATAGCCATAATTAATTAAAAAAAGATTGATTCTTCTGAAATGCTGGTTATTAATTTAAACTGATTTCCGGAAACTAACATATTCTAGCTATTTCAATTATGAAAAAGCCAGGTTCTTGTTTACTTTACTTGAAATATTTTAAAATTAAAATGTTTGGGATTGGTGTTTGTATTTTTTTTAATAATTCAACTATTTTTAGTAAATATTTATCAAACCTCTGCCCTTTTAATAGGCACAAATTATGAAATTTACACTTCGTTTCAACTTAATTAAGTTATTATTACTACAAGAAACAACTATTTAGGTCGGGAGAGATGGTAAAATATTATATTATTCCATTATTACTCAAAATTAAAGTTCAAATATCCCTTGAGAAATTTTGATTAGTGATGTTTGTGAAAGTTTGGTATCAATCTAAATTCTAAAAACCTAAAAACCTACTTTTTGCATGTAAATAGCTAATTCCTGTAGTAATTAAGTAAATGAAATAATAAACGAAGTGCAATTTTCATAATGTGTGAAAGTGCGGCGGTTAGGTAAATTTTACCCTACTTTTACACCTAAAACAAATTTTCAGACTGAAAATTTTTGTATAAGAAGCATTCTTTGATAAGAAACTCGTATTTTCACCAGTAGATTCTTTCAACATGTATTTTTTATCAGTTTATAAACACCTACACAAAGATGTCCAAAGGGAATAGTTTGATATTAAGTTTTTGTATTAAAACTCTCTTTTTTATAAATTTTGAAGGTTATTCATATCAATGTAATATATCATTGAAGAAGAATATAACACTATTAATCTAACTGAAAATATGAAAATGAATAAGACACACAAAAATAAAATATAACAGTCGTAACTGCACGGAGAGAAATGTAATTCTAAAATACGATTATTTTATTCGTAAAAACAGTTAAAAACGGGACTGTAGTTCTTGCTAACAAATTAACAGTGTTCAATGTTTATTGGCGGGAAAATGTAAGAATTACCATTGAAACCCTGTTAATTTGTGTAATATATTAAGTAAGGCTAAAACCGCATAGATGGCGGTTATAATTGCTTCATAGCTTTGTTTAATGATAGTTCTTAAAAGTAGCGACAGATGGCGAGGTGGTAAAAACAGAGGCATCTCGCCTCAGGCAGGGATCAGTAGAGATTCTGGAACATCATGGAATATTGTAATACAGTTTATGTGGTCTAATAAAAGACAAGTGTTTTCTAAGTGTTTTTCAGTCCCGTTTTTAACCGTTTTTACGAATAAAATGATCGTATTTTAGAATAACATTTTTCTCCGTGTGGGATACGAAACCATCCCGGTAAGACAAGAGGTTCTAGGTATGTATATAATATATATATATATATAAAGTCAGAAGGGTTTCTATACAGTGTAGCGTCGGAGATTTACTCAGAGTCGGGTTCCTTAATTTGAACTGTACGGGCATTACCGTATTAATATACTTCGATGATTACGATTAATTGACATTCATCGGGGAATGCAACAAGATTTTTTTAATGTTATATTTTGAGAAAAAGGTTTTTTTTGTAAATGAAGATATTTAAAATGTAAAAAGGATGTTAAAAATTCCCATCAGATTATTAATAATCTAACACTTTTGACTTCTTACTACAGTCATTATAAGTTCAAATGTTGCCGCACTTGGCTATCACGAGATTGCACCCAACGCTTTGGAACACTGAACATCTAACAATTTTTTTGTTTTTTTTTTTATTTCTCTCAGGGCCTTTATATTTTGAAATACTATGTGGAGGGTCTTTCTAAGAAAGGGGAGGAGAGGAAGTTCTAGGAAGGAAAAGGTGTTAGGAAAGGTGTAGGTATGCAATAAATGGTTCCAAAGGTGGCGGTAACCACAACCGCCTTGCTAATTGAAATATACCTACACCTCAGCAATCTTCAGACACAACATTGCCCAAAACTGATATTGTAATACTAACTATTACGATAGAATGTGTGACTGAATCTTTATGTTATGTTTCTGCGTTAAACTAAGCGTTTTATATATTAATTCATTATATTCTAATGGAAGGAACAGGTTAAAGCGTTTTATTTTGATTATATTCACACGGGGGACCGAAGAATTATTTAAGCGGCTTACATTTTAACCACTTGCGAAGACATGAAGAATTCTTTCACTGAATTTTACCTTAAAACAAAATCACATCAATATTATCATATTCGCATAGATCTATGAAAAATCACGGGATATTATATTTGTTGAATTTGTGAATCTGAATTTTTTTATAAAATATTAGGCTCAGGATCCTTTCAAAAACAAATATTGACATTTTTGTAAATATAATTTTTTTTTTTTTTTAAACATATGAAGGAGCCGTCACAAGTTTACATTTCGAATGAACACCGTTAGTGCTTCCGCTCACGAACAACTGAAACAAGCAGTGACTCGCAACTCGCTGTGCTAGTTGTCGTGGCCGGCGAAGCGCGAGTTCCTGGTTGCCATGGTTACGCCAGTTTTCTTGTGAGTTTTCGTTTTTTTTTGTTTTTTGACAGCTGAAGTGTTCTTTTTCTATGGTTATTAAACAAGCTGAGATAATTACTGAAATCGTAAAATTGAGTAGCGCCGTGATATAATTTTGGTTGGAAACCATAGCAACCAGCCAGTTTTAGTTTAGTTTCAGTTTCTCCGGTAAGCGGAGGGTCTTGGTGAACTTGAAAAATCAGAACATGTCAAAAATAAATAAAAGAAATGCTCATTTCAAATCAATGTGGAATCATTAATATAAATAAAATTTAAATAATTTTATGGTTATAGGCTTTTATTGTAATTACTTTATTGCTTGTCCTCAAAAAATCATCAATTTTGAAAATTTTAAAACACGATTAATATTCACGTTACAGCCAACCGAAATTTTTAGTATCTTCAATTATGTACCTACTTATTTATCTATTTACACTCTATCTTTTTAATTTTTGTTTTTTCTCGTGTCAATGACCAGTTTCGCCCAAGCGGACACCGGCAGTCCCGCGGAAGTGTGCGGAAGCGTGGTCTCCCCAGACCGGAAGCTATGCCCCGGAGGCTACCGGCCCGGAGGTACGATATGGACGCTGCGTGGAACCGTGGAGGGAGTGGAAAGGGGAAAGAGGGGACTGGGGAGTGAGGGATCCGGGTAGGTACTCAGGTTTAAAATATGTGAAGCATGGGCAAGTGCCTACCTGTTGGGATTAGGTAGATGCCCACCCACTTATTAATGACTATATAAATATTGAGGCTACGTTGTTACGCTAAGAAGGTTTTTGTTGATAGGTCCTGCTGGCGGCGGGCTTTGCAGCAGTGCCTTTGTAACAAACTTTACGTACAAAGATGGTTTGGCATAAGGCGCGGCTTCATAGATGTACTCAAATTACTCGGGGTCTTAAAATTCAACCGTACAGTCGCTAATTTCATAACGCCAGAGCTGTTTAAAAATCAATGTCGAGAATATGTGAATTAGATATCAATTTTTTACTTGGACAATTGGACAAAAAATTGTCCAAATGGACAATATGAATGTCCAATTGGATTACAATTTCACAAAATGGACAAAATAAATGTCTAATTGGACAAAATATTGTCTAAACGGACAAATTGAATGTCCAACTGGACATGTATGCTGTCCATCTAGACAATTTTTTGACATTGATTTTGTCCATTTGGACAATTTTGTCCACACACGTAAAGTAAATAATGTAAAGTAAAAAAATAAGTTTATTTTTATTTTTAAATTAACGAGTCAAGCACAAATCCGCCGCCCGCAGGGCCTAGCAGCAAAAGCCTGCGGAGCAGGTTTTTTCCTGTTAATATATGCTAATATCCTGGTATTTCCTGCCAATATATAATAATGTGAAAAAAATTATTAAAAAACGCGTGAGTGAAAAATTACATCACAAGAAACAATATTGTGTTGTCAATATTGTTACTTCTATAAAGTGAAAACGTTGTAAAAAGGATAATTGTTTTGACCGGTTAGATAAATCCTCCATTATTGCACAATAAAATCGTCTAAGAGTTTTTTTATCGTCGTCAGGTTGTTGTTACCCTGGGAACGTTTGTCTATTTTTACAACAACAAAAATTATTACTAACTGTGCCTATCCTCAATTTACATGTTCTAATAAGTTGATACTATAGAATCCCACTGTGGAATAGTAAGTACCTGCTGTAGAAGAATGAATATGATTACTGTGGACAGTGTGGACCCGGTTCCGTCAAGGGTCACTGGGCACCGGGTACTGGCACCTGGCACTCACACTGAGCCGAGTGGGACGGATCACGTTCTCATTTCCCATAGTGCGATCCCACATTCATAGTGCGATCTGCGTATTATGATATGACTTATTGTAGGATGCGTGGATTTCATGGACAGCCGAGGGGTCAAGCACAGAGAAATCGATAACTTTACAATATCGAATCAATATGCAATTTTATATCGATATCCCGAGCGTGATTTCAGTGTTGACAGCCTAACCGATATCGACAGGGATTAAATAAAAAAATGATGTACGCTGGCAACACCTGTTGCCGACCTGTCTACAAATTAACATTCCGAAACTTAAAACGCCGAACAATTACGTAAAAAATTAAAAATATTAATAAATTTGGTAATGTTGAATTGAAATACCAACCTAAATTATTAAAATTTGAAATTATTGAAATTTGTACAGCGCCCTTGGGATGATTTTTCACAAAAACGGCGCTACACAAGTCATCCAATTATTATTAAATATGCATTGGGAGTCCGCATTTTCTTTTTGTCACTAGATTAGATTTAATTATTTGATGAGGTCCAGGGCTCGGTGACCTTAGTTCTCCATAAGTAAAAAAGCCTAATCCATCGGGGAAAATGGAGGGGGGTAACCATTCTCAATAATGAGGTAACGCCTTGAAAAGACGGATGGAAGGGTTTTCGATTTTTTTTTTTTTTTTTAACAAATACAGTTGTTATACATTGTATATATATATTTTTAAATATCGTAATTCACCTTTTTTTTAGCAATGCTCGTGTAAAAAAGGCGGAGCAGCGAAAAACAACTCAACATATATTTTTAGAATGTGTAGTAATTAGATAATGAAAATTATAATATTTAATTTTTTTATATATGTATATTATACTTACACATAAAAGATAATTGAAAAAAGAAAAGATATAAAAGAAGAAGAGAAAAAAGAAAAAAGAGTATAAAAGAAAAAGGATTTCCAAAGTCACAGTTGAGAGATATAATATTATTAATTATTAATGATTGTAATATGTTATTGATATATTGTTTTTATTAAACTTTTGAATTTTTTATAGTTTGTTTCCAATCTTAAGTTACATTACATTGGTGGTGTTTTTTTTTCGTCGGAATTCAGGAAACGAAGTTATTCGGTTAGGCGAAATATACAGGTACCTATAATGGTGCGAAATATACCAGTGCCGGATTAAGACTACTTGGTACCCTAAGCAATCCACTCATGCAGACCCCCCTATCCATAAGTAAACTAGTATCGCTCTTTAAAAACACCTATTTAATACAACGAGATAGATCATTACGTACCTTAAAATATGTATGAAATATGTACCTTAAAATATATATATGTACAATATAAACCAAAGCATTTTTTATTTATTCATTGAAATGCGACTTGCTACTTTTTCGAGCATTAAACTCGCGGAAAATAGTTTATAAGTCCAACGATTTTAGCATATCTATATAATATTGATAAAGCATCGATCCTTTCCTGCAGCATCGTCGTTCTTTTTTCATTTTTTGTTATTTTCAATTTCGAAAAAGATCATTCCGCTGTGCAGTTTGATATCATCAGGCATAAAAAAATATACAGGGCTGTATCCACATTAGGGAACGCTGATTCAATTCTTGAACTATTTTGCACAATTGTGCGTCAGTTTGTTGTGAACTTGTGCGAGGAAAATCATTGGAACTTTTTTTTTATGACATATGAATGAAACTGTTGAATTTCGATTCCTAAATCCTTAATTTTGCATCATAAATAAATTAATTTCCAAATGCTGCCGACCATAAATGAGCGAGCTGGCAAGCGGGAGCGGGGTTATGACCCCGAACGTCAACGTTCTTGTTTAAAAGTCAATTGTCAAACAGCCTTCCTTACCTTTCATGTGCTAGCAAAATTGCTTAATTTGCTTATGGGCTTATGCGGCACTGACTATAATTCCAGGTTACCTCCTAACAGACATAAAACCACCATCATCGTGAAGAAAATGTTTCTTAACCATTGGAGCGTCAGAGCAATTCAAAAATATTTTTTCTCGGATTGCTAAAGGAAATTTTTCCGCCCACATTAAAAAAACCATACCTCCGAATTTGAATATAGAGACATACAAACTGATTATAGTTCTACATATCCAATGAATTCCCCTATCTTTTATCTATTATCACATATTTGTAGGATTTAAAAAAAATATATAATTAAATCTTTAACTTTAAAACATTTTAAAGAATCTATAGAATATTTATTTTGTTATATTTCGAATGCACAATATATTATATCTTCTTCTTCGATGGCGCTACAGCCCATATCGAGCTTTGGCCTCCCGCAACATTCGCCTCCAACTCCTCCTGTCCTCAGCAGTTGACTTCCAGTTTGTTTCCTGGAGAAGCTGTGCCGCATCCCCTCTTACCTCGTCTTCCCACCTCAGTCTGGGTCTTCTCACTTTTCTCTTTCAACCTGGGTGTCCAGTCATAATTCTTTTTGGGACGCGTGTGTCCGGCATTCTCTGTACATGCCCAGCCCATCTCAACCTGAGGAGTCTCATATGGGCTGAAATGTTGGGGCCTGATATATATCGTATAGTTCTTTGTTGTGCCGGATGCGCCACTGTTCCCCCTCTTTCACGGGACCACATATTCTCCTCAACACTTTTCTTTCAAAGGTATCCAGCAATTCGTTCAAATACGAGCAATATATAGTCGTTTAAATAAATAAAAAAAAATAAAATTTGCCACATTTTGTCAACAAAGCAATCCGAGGTTTTGGAAATAGTGCCATAATATGGCAAAAAGCGCTCGAGTGGTTAAAAATGAAAATAGATGAAATTAAAATAACAGATAGTGTATTTGCGGTATCGCCCTGGTATCTTAGTATACCCTAGTGTAAGACCACCATTCAGAATTGAAACGTTGCTTGAAATTGCTTTAGCATTTCCTTCCTCTTCCCACTACCTTATAACATACCCCAATTGGGGTATGTTATAAGGTAGTGGTAGGTAAGGTAGTCTCACTGTCTCCAGACATGCGATATTCACATAATGTAAAGATTATTTTTTTCAAATGTTATTTGGACTATCTTATTGGCAATTTTTTTCTATTCAACACATTAACTATATTAATAATATACCCTCTTACTCATAATCGTAGTAACCCTAATACGCGTCGTATTACGACGTAACAGTGAACAATTTGACTTATTGTCGCTGCGTGTGAATGGTTAAAACGGCTTTAAACCAGGTTTAGGTCCAACTTTACAAAACCAAGGATGAGTCGACGGATACCGCGATTATGAGTAAGGGGGATTGAGTACATTTGCGGCGCGTACCAGATACTCTCAGTATTGCCCTGGTGTAAGACCACCATTCAGAATTTAATCGTTGCTTTTAATGACTTTAGCCGTGTTTATGATCAGATCTGAATAGCCAGATACTTCCCCACCGTCCTCTATACCAACTTCTTCCCCTGCCAAACACAACATACCTTAATTGGGGATGCCATAATCTCACTGGCTCCAGTTGGGACTCTTTTTCGGTATTCATATTCAAAACTAATAATAATATAGAACCATATCTATGCTATGAAATTGTTCAATACTCTACCAAATGAAACCAAAAAATAAAGTAAATGACTAAATTTAAAACAAAAGTCGAAACGTGGCTGAGAGATCAAAGCAATAATCAACTTACAACCATTATGAAGACGATGTAAAGACAATTCGCAACTAAATACAAAAGTTTAAAAAGTACAGGCCGCCTCAGAACAGGAAACCCTAGTGAGGAAGACTGTGAAAAACACAAAAAAATATACTTATATTATACTTTATACCTACATAATGTACAAACTTTGCTATTGAAACTAATAAAAAAAAAATATATATATATATATACATAAATATCAAATTAAATTTATATATTTTGGTCAAGATGTACGTACCCAATCGATCCACTTGAAACTACATGGAACCAAAAAAAATAACATCATTCCAAAAAAAAAAGATTGTAACTTCTTTTGTACATGGAGGGGTTATTGGTCTATCGCCTATCGAAATAAGCGAGTACTATTTTCTAATACCTATTCCCCTGCCTACCCCTGAGGCACACCTTCACGGTGAGTGCGCCAAGCATGTGTCGTGTCTCTTATCTGTCACCATCTAAAACAGATCCGTCAAAGGGAAAGCAGTGGTGGTCACGATTTATTGTATTTTTTTTGTTTACGGACAAAAATTATCACAATTGTTATTATTGCATTGTATTGTTGGCATGTTTATTTAGGTGGCCGGACTTCATCATCACTCGTCAACTTCATCACTCCTTTGAAAAGTCATTAAGGCCCAGTAGTAGACTCAAAATGAAGAAGGGGAGATACATAAATATGAATGTTAGAGGGAGCGCGCTAATATTAAAAAGATAATATTTAAGCGAAAATTGTGATAATGTTTAATAAAACACGACTCGCTTAAGATAGAGCAAATCTTTTTTTAAACCACACATGCGCCATGGTCTGAATCGACAAACAAACATTTTAAACTGTGCGCCCTAAAGTTTAAGTTTAGACAATACTTCGTTTGTGTGAAAGCATTATGAAATAATACACGATTATTAAAATGTGCTATATATTTCTCTCTCTCAGATCAATCCTGAACCTTCAAACAATGAGATGCATATATTTTGCACTTTTCCAATCAATAGCTACATACGGTATCGTGGGATGGGGAGGCTGTGCAGCTTAAATTAAACGTAACAAGTTTGAATGGGAATAGGGAGAGGGTGGGATGGGGAAGGGGGATCCTTCTAGTCAAATATACAAAGTTATACAAAATTTTTGCTTTACTAAGTTTAGCAACAAAAAATTGCTACTTATGTATGATTAACGGTGAACATTTAAAGTTTTGATACGTTTTTAGATTTTCACGGCCAAAAGCATTTTCGTTGTTTGTTTTTGGGGTGTTATGCCGTGTTGTGATCCGTCGATGTCGATCTGCCGGATCTGCCCTGATGATGGACACTGCAACGCTGTCCGAAACGTCGGCTAAAGAAGGAGGTAGCACAACACGGCATAACACCCCAAAAACAAACAACGAAAATTTAAAGTTTTATTTAGTAATAATAATAAAATTATTATAACTTTTTAATGCCCTTATAATTTTTGTTTCATTATTTAAAGACAGTTACAAAATTACGAAGAATATTACATATATATATTTACCAAGCGTATCTGATTATTTATAAGCCTTTTTGTTTGCTACACTGTGAATGCCATTTAAAATACCTGACGAAATGTTTTTAATGAAAAAAAAATACTTCTCCAAATAACTGATCCCAAAATATTTAAATTTAAATTTTAAACTAAACTGTTTTTTTTATTTCTCCTGAAAATCTGTGTTAAATGAGATACGCCGTTTTATAATGTGAACGATTATATAGTATCTAAATAATAACCCAAAGGTTTCGAGCGAGAGGATAAAGAACATTGCAATTATAAATTAAATTAGGTTTTCTGTTATTATGAGAAAATTTCTGGTACTCCACTGACAAAACAGTTTTAATGGATAACCCTAAAAAGCCTCAAAAATTTCCATAATTTTCTCACGCCGACCACATTGGTCCGCCCGACCCAATGGTATGTCACAGGAGGCCAGGAGTCACGGAGGCCAGAGGGCGAGGAGGTAACTGACTCGTCAAACAAACCATGGCCGTGAAGCTACGAAATGGAACCTTTTTGTTTGCGTTTTAACAAATCTTTTATGCTAAATTTTAATTACAAACTATTAATAAAATGTTTTATAATTAGTACTTTTGCAGTTTGATTCTAGATTGTAAAGATAATTTCAATAAACAATGTTTAAAACTACATTAAAATCTCTCTCTGTGGTTTCAATCCTGGGATTGGTTTGCAGCAATTTCCTCATTCCATCAGGGGTTGGTATTATAAATCCACTGTTGATTGGTTGATTCCTCACATCCTTTGACAGTTTTTATTTGCGACTTGTACATTCATGCCTCAATTCCTTGAATTTTCCGCATTAACCACACTCTCTCTCTCTCTGGTTTCAATCCTGGGATTGGTTTGCAGCAATTTCTTCTATTCTTCTATTATTAAGTCTGCATATGATGAGCAGCGCATGTCCACCAGCAGGTCCTCCGGGTACTCTCGGCGTGGGCGTCCCCTAGAGTTTGTCCCCTCGGTCATACCCTCCATTATGGCATGCAAGAGGTCTTCTTGTCGTATTATATGGCCGATCCATCTTGCACGCCTTTCGGACAAGGTCCTGAGCAGGTGCCTTCCTCCTTCGATTCTTTGGAGAACCTCCTCATTTGTAATGTGGTCTCTCCAGGAAATTCCTAATATTCTTCTATAGGACCACATCTCAAAAGCCTCTAGTCTCCGTTTATCTCTTTCGGATAGGCACCATGTTTCGCAGCCGTACGTCCAGATACTCCATACATAGGTCTTGATGAGGAGTATTCTCAGTTTTAGGTCTATATTATTCGATTCTATTATTTTCGACCTTTTATTGAATGCAAGCCTAGCCTGGTGTATACGGCTGTCGACCAATGAATGTGTTTTGGTTTATTTTTATTATTTTTTCTAGCATTATGCGTAGCGACAATATTGCTTCTCTGGTTCCTACACCTCTTCTAAATCTCCGTAAAGGATGTTCTCTACTTTTGGTTCGATACTTTTTTCTTTTTTTTTAGAATGATATTAGTCAAAGTGATACGAGTACATATATTGAAATATAAAAATAAAAAAGAATGCGTGAGAGAAATTTGACAATAACTATATTTTCTTATAAATTAAGTTTATCATATATAATTTAAGCATTTGTTTAAAACTCATCAGATATCGGGCATATTCTGAAAGTCAGAAAATCGGTCAGTGGTTGAGTGGGGATAGCGTCTGGGTCCCATCCAGGCGTTCTGTGTTCGATTCCTCGGCTGGCTAAGTCCTCCATCACAACACAAGCAACATCTTCCGCTTAGTGTGGTGGTAGTAGAAGATTTTCAAATATTGTTGGGTTATTCGTAACCCGGGAATGTTTGTCTTTCTTTAAAAAAAAAAAAGTATATTTCTGAATGTATCCGAAAATTGTTTTTGAAAGGTGATAGAATATGCTTTCAATTTTTATTATTAGAAATATACATTAAATTTCTGAAATTTTAGGTTTTAAAAATGGCTCACGTCCCTCACGTAACGTTTTTTCTATCTAAAATTATTATATAACGAAAAAGGAAAACACACACATATTTTATTAGGTAATAATTTTATTATAAACGTTATTTACCTCACATTTTTGTCGTTTCATAAAAAAAATATGAATAAAAAATTATCGAAATTTTATACATTTTTCTCAAATTGCTGTTGGAAACTTTGGTTTCATTGAGGTGCACATTAAAATTTTCTATTAATAAATTATTTTTTTAAATATAAAGCGTTGAGTTTTCTCTTTCTAACACCGTTAAGATCATATTTCTCACCATGACAGTAAGGGAGATAAAACGATTTACGAGACCTATGTGAGATGGAACAAATTTTGGTCTCCTGTGATTTAATTAGATATGATTTTCACGGCTTACAGTATTATCATGATTTATTTTTCAGGTATTATGCCGTGCTGCGCTACCTCCTTCTTTAGCCAACGTTTCGGACAGCGAAGTGTCAGACAATTGGCGTAAAGGCGGTAAAGGCTTTCACGCAAAACAGAAAAAATACCAAAAATACCTTTAATTGACGTCATTCAATACTTTTTTACGTAACTTTAATCTTACTATATTATTATAAACGCGAATTTTTATATGGATGTATGTATGTTTGTTACTCTTTTACACAAAAACTAATGAATGGATTTTAAAGAAACTTTACAAAAATATAGCTCATACAACAGAACAACATATAGGCTGTAATTTATAAAGTTAGCTATTTGTTTTCAATATATTGGAAATAATAATTATTGTTTAATAGAAAATGTCAAAATTTGAGAATGACATTTTGCAAAACAATGATTGTTAATCAAAATTCTATTTTATAAAATATTTGAATTAGTGAATTTATTTAAAGTACTAGCCTAATACTTTAAATCGAATCAAGAATTATAGATATTTTAAATAAATATGTTAAGAATTTTGGTATAAACGTAGATGGGACCTAGGAAAAGCAAATAGATTACTCGAAGTACTAATCTTACGCAGACGAAGAAGCTAGTAATAAATATACGTGTAATTAGCTACATACAAAAAATAAAATAATTTCATACAACTTGAAAGCCTCTTTCGATTAGTAACGGAAAACCTATGAAAATTTGGCCTTTTTTATGTGAATACAGTACAAGAGTCCCAACTGATCCCAATCGCCTGGAGCCAGTGGTACTACGGAAGTAGATAGGGGAGAGGAAGGTGGGTAAGTACTTGACTATTCAGATTTCGTCACCAAACACGGCTAAAGCCAGTTTATGCAACGTTTCAATTCTGAATGGTGGTCTTACACCAGGGCGATGCTGAGAGTATCTTCCACTCTGGAACGTTCCGCAAACATACTCGTACCTTATAATATTTCTAAATGATTAAATTGTGAATTTGCATTTTTAGTGAATACCTCACAAGAGTTCCAACTGTTCCCGTCTGGAGCCAGTGAGACTACGGCATCCCCAATTGGGGTATGTTGTGAGGCTGAAGGTAAGTGGGGAAGGGAAGGAGATAGGCAAGAGAAAGGTGGGGAATTACCTGGCTATTCAGATCTAGTGACTAAACACAATTCTGAATGGTGGTCTTACACCAGGGCGATACTGTTCCACTCTGGAACGTGCCGCAAATATAGTATATATTATTTTTGCGCGAATTCGAACCCGCGATCTTCGGAATAGGAGTCCAAAGCCTTACCGCTGGACTACGCCGGCCGTCAGATATAATAACACCAATCAATCAAATTAAAATTACTTGCGCACGCCGGGATTTGAACTCGCGACCTCCGGATAAATAATATGATTAATTTGTGTTATTACACAATTAATTAAATAAATAAAAAAATATTGTATACTTGCGGCACGTTCCAGAGTGGAAGATACTCTCAGTATCGTCCAGGCGTAAAACCATTATTCAGAATGAAAACGTTGCTTGAAATGGCTTTAGCCGTGTTTGGTGACCAGACCTCAACAGCCAGGTACTTCCCCACCTTCCTCTTTCCCATCTCCTACCGCTCCCCACAACCTTCCAATTAGGATGCCATTGTCTCACTGGCTGCAAAGTAAATTGATTGAATTGTGAAATAACACCAATCAATCTTTGAATTTGAACCCGCGACCTCCGGATCGCTAGTCGAGAGCCTTACCCCTCGTCCACGGAGGCCATCAAGGAGAAAACCGCGATGGTGGATGGAGAATGCGACTTTAATAAAAGCTACGATTCGATTCTGTATTAGTCTTTCACTGAGAGTAGATAGATATCTGTAACAGACTACCATTTTCCTCTGAGTAATAAAGATGTTCGCGTGACTGACACACCCACTCAACAATCAAAATCAACAAAGAATATAGTGTCAATGATGAGATTTAATGAATTATATGAAATGGCACATTGTTCTACATAAATTGGCATTGTCCTCATTAATTTGGAAAACGCGAATTCCCATGGTCCAATTGCTCGAGTTCAGTGGTGTCATTCCCCGAACTGATTTGAATTCGGAACCCTGGCTGGTCCATTTCTATGGTTGAACCCTGGTTGCGGCAGGATGCCACCTCATGGTCTACTGAATCTATGGTCTGCCATTTGACAGATGACAGATGTGACAACCACAACATATTTACCAAGGGCATTCCCGCGAGGTTAAACAGTGCTGAATAGCCGAGGTTATGCTTATTTATGACTATCAAATATACATTAGTGATGGGTATCGTAGACTCACCATTTCGAAGAGATAGATCATTGAGTTGTGTTTTTTTTAAATAATCGATAGAAATTTTAGTCTAGCAACAAGAGATTTTAAACAGTTTTATTTACAAAAACTCCGCATGGGAGGCTCTGAAGAAAATAATTTCTCTCGGAGACTACGTCATATTTGTGGATGCTGTGTGGAATGTCTTTTAGAGCAAAATAATTTGTGAACGTGGGTCATGAAGAAACTCATGTGTAGGAAGGAGAAAACACAGAAGCCGGCAAATCGTTCTACAGCCGAGCTGTTGAACTCAACAACGAGTCGTAGAAACGACCACGTGACAAATGTAAACCATGTACATATTCGGCGTGTTTCTTGACTATGCACCATTGACGCTATTTCCTCGGAGCATCTTCCATTGAAATACCGGGACAACAAGGACAGCATTGCCCCTGACGCACTATGCGTAAAATCTCAATCTATGTAGCTCCGCTTTATTCATTCCTATACTCTAAAAATCATTTGAATACAATACATCATACTTACAGAATTGCAAAATTTTAAAGTTAATTAAATAAGGAAGGGTTACAGAAATCGAGTAATTAAAAAAATATATTTATTTTAATACTGAACAAATTAATATGAATTGTTATGCGTTGATGTCTCTTCACTACTTCAAAGAATTATGATTTGTAAATAAGATATCATGCTTAGGGGGTTTCTCACCATCCTCCCAATAGCGTATCTACCCTAATAAACTAATAACGAATATTATTAAAAATAAAAATAAAATACTCGCAGTGGTTAGAAAACTCGGTCAACTTATCCAATATATAGCCACCATTCATAGATTCAAGTACCAAATTATAAACTCCAACTTAATAAATAAATAAACCGTAAATCCAAAATTTTCGTTATTAGTGTTGATAAGCTATTGGGAGGATGGTGAGAAACCCCCTTAGTAAGTTAAAAAATTTTAGACGAAATTTAAAAAAACGGTTGCTAGGGGGGTTAATATCAGCTATTTTAATGTATTTTATGATTGATATATATTGATCCGGCTTCAAACCCTTTAAATTCCGAAAATGATGGAAAATAGTTTCAAAAAGCAAAAATCTAAATTTTTAATTTTAAAAAAGTTTATTTGGATTCTCTATGACATGTAGATTTACCGGTTTCCCGCTTGTTTCTCTACGAGTTTCCGGACACCTTTTATATATTTTGAACAAACATTTCATCGATTTTAAATTGTTTCGAAATTTCCCATCACTACTTCGAATTGTCTATCGCCTTTGCTTACTGGGTGGCAATTTCGGCAGGAAATGACAAACACTTTTCTCGGCGTTGGTAACATAAAACATTTGAACGACAATTGATTGTACGACACCACCATTGCATATCATTGCAGTTATTATCCATCTCCAAAGCATTCGGTGTGAACTGCCTGCCAAGTTAAATTTAAAAATATAGATTTTATATGACCATAAGTAAAGTTTAATGGAATTACGTTTAAATTTTTTTATTTTTTATTTATTTATACTGGGTTTTTACAGATGTTCGCACTTACGTGAGAACATCCAATTATAAAAACTCAGTTATTGTACAAATAGAGACATACAATTACAAACAATCTACAATTACATACAATTAAATACAGATACATACAATTAAATACAGATACATACAATTAGAAAAATTGAAAAGTCACAAATAAAAAAATAAATAAAAATAAGTAATAATAAAAATATATAAAAAAAATATGAAACAAAAATTTTAAATATGAAACAATCGATTTCAAAACATTGATGCAAATAATGAATATAATTTTCGAAAACGGAGTATTTCCATCAATTTATAAACGTACTACCATTACTACAATATATTAAAATCTGGTAATCCATACATTGGTAAACAATTACTGACCCATTTCAGTAATCTCAAATAAAGTAAAGGTACTCAATGTAAAGTAAAAAAAGTTGAAAAACTAATGAAAAAATTATTATTGAACCAATTGACTAAATGTAATAGTATATTAGTGAAAATCAGTCCGACTTTATTAACGGTAGACGCACACATGTTGCAATTGAAAAATTAACTATCCTTGTTCATAATTTATTAGATAAATCGATAAAATGCCTTACTTTTTTTCAAAATTTCGTCAACTGAATGAAAATTGACAATATTTAAAAATCAAATCACACTTTAAAAACGTTTGACAGCATATCACATGACAAACTTATAAGCAAATTAAGAAGAATTGGATTAAATGGTACAGCTCTAGAATGGGAGTTGCAGTATTTTTTCAAGATTTCTGTAGTCATAGCGATATTTTCGAGAACGGTCAAGGTATAATTCCTAGAATTATCTGAAGGTATTAGCTATCTAAGCTCTTAGAATTAAAAGAAATCATACAATATTTCATCGGTGATTCAATCCAATATTCTATTTGTTAGCCTTTCTTGAAAGATTAAAGTTTTTTAATTAATAAAACTACTTGTTAATATTCATATTGCTTGTGTTCTCTCGCGAACAATATTTTTTTCTTAATATTTCAAAGCATAACTTGTAAAATGCATATATAAGTTTAAAAAAAATACTATGCGCGCGCCATCTTCGAAATTCGAAATCTTCGAAATGAATTCTTTTGACATTCACCTTATTATCATTTTCCAAACTTCATACATGAACTGGTAAAACTTAAAATTGAATTCCCTAGCAGTGTGCCCTGCCTTCTTAGTCTTAACACCCCTGAAATTCACTATTTGTTAGCAAAATTTATTTATAAAAATGGCCTTAACATTTAACCATCATTCACATTACATTCAATTCCATTTGTATGCCTGTGTTCTTGTAGTGTTATTGTATACAGTTGTGCAGGTTCCTATTTTTTGGAACCTGTACAACTTCCTCCTCTACAATTTTGTCACTATTAAAACCCACTCTGTATTTTACGACAACCTGTATAACCATCTGACAATTTGTATAACCGTCTTCACTATTTTTCTATATTTGTTAAATCTGTACGCATCTGTTCTTGTTATGTTGTTGTGTACAGTTGTACAGGTTTCTATTTTTGGGAACATGTACATTATGTACAACTTCCGCCTCTAAAATGTTATGATCACTCTTAATACGAACTCTGTATTTTAGGACAACCTGTATAAACCATCAGACTACTAGTATAATCGTCTTCTCTTCTTTTCTATATTTGTTAAATCTGTATGCATCTGTTCTTGTTATGTTTTTGTGTACAATTGTACAAGTTCCTATTTTTGGGAACGTGTACAACTTCCGTCTCTGCTATGTTATGATCACTCTTAATGCCAACTCTGTATTTTTCGACAACCTGTCCATCCATCTGACTACTTATATAACCGTCTTCACTATTTTTCTATATTTGCCAAATCTGTATACATCTGGTGTGCTATCACGGTCGCTCGATATGAAGTTACCGACCGATTGTCAGTAACTTCTCATCGTTCCCTAGGACAACTGCAGATCTCAAACGTACAAACGACAGTTGATATCGAATATATTAAGGACACTTAGTCATTGTGAACTGTCACCTATTCGTTTGCGATCTGCAGTTGTCGTAGGGAACGATGAGAAGTTACCGATAGTTATCCTACCGATCGTTATAGAGCAAGCGTGCTAGGGCCTCTGTTCTTATTATGTTGTTGTGTACAGTTGTACAGGTTCATATTTTTGGTAACCTGTACAACTTCCTTGTCTTCTCTCATTTTTTTTATGTAACTAATGTATTGTAACTAATTTTAAGATATGGCCAAGATCACCCTTGATGGGTGAAAGCCAAATAAATAAAGTTAAAAAAAAATACATTCACCTTAATATCTTTTTATTGGGAGATCCAGTGACCGCAAAGTCACCGGGACAATGCGACAGGAACATCGACCATCTTTATAACTGTCAGCTGTCACATTCATATGTTGTCTTTTACCGGTTGATATACAAGGATTTTGATATTGTTTTTTGTTTGTATTTATTAATAAAACCGCTACGTATATTGAAACACAGTCAAAATCTTAATATTATTAGATTAATTTGTCATTGTCGGTTGAATAATCCAATGTTTTTACCGTCTAGCTCAATTTTAAGGTTAGTTTACTTAAACTGAAGTCAACTCCCTTTTGGTTTGTATAATTCAATTTCTACGAAGAATAAAATAAAAGTTTTGCAATGGAAGAAATCGAGTACAAGCTAAAGTCGAAGAATGTTATTCTTGTGACGGAGGCGGTTGAGAGATTAATTGATTTGATAATACAAGCATCTGGAGACAATCTGGAGATGGAAGAGACGGTCTATCCGCTGACGTTCCTGAAAGATAAATGCACTTCTGAAGACCCCGTTGTGAGTCTAACGGCCAGCAAGGGTTTCCTCAGCCTCATCGCAGGGGGCATTCTGGATGCCTCTCCGGCCATGTCTGTTGCCATGTCCATGCTGCCATCGGCCAAGTAAGCTTCTATTCTATAGTTTAAATTTTCGTGTTCTGCTTACTTTGGTAATTATTATTATAGCCACTAATCGCTGCATTTTTAGACACAAATTATAGAAATTACACATCTTTACAAGAAGCAACTGTTTACATGCACAAAAAAAGGTTATTAGGTTCTTAGTTTGAGTAAACTAAAGGCCAGTTTTATAACCATCTGTTTGTTACGCTTGATTCCATTTTTAACAAATATTCAGTCTACCGCTAAACAGGTATTGTTAAAAATGGTATCGAGCATAACGAATGGATGGTTATAAAACCTGCCCTAAGTAGTTTGTCAGCATTTAGTTGAAACAAAACTCACGCAAAAGTCAATGCACACAAACAATAATTTATTGGAGGCAAAGAAATCATCTTATATGGGAAATTTTGAATTTTGATTGAATAAACCATAACCATCAGTCCAAAATTATTTAGTTGTTTCTTGTAGTAATTAAGTTGAAATGTAGTGTAATTTCCAAAATTTGTCGCTAATAGAAGTGCGGCAGTTAGTGGAATATTCAGCTTTACTTTTTAATATGCACGATATATTTAAATATGATTTCATTGCAACTTAATAACTACAGAAAATTTACAAATTACTTACTACATTTAAATCGGGGGATATGGTAAAAGATGCATTAAAAGCTCAATTTTTTTTTAAAGTTCAAAATATATTGTGTTTTGATCAGTTTTGACGCCATGTGCGATCTCGTTAGTATGACGTGACGTTTGCCGAATGGTTCCTTTTCCATCTAAACACACACAATTTATCTCATTAATCATCATCAAACTAGATCTCATGGTCAAAAACATATCCAACAGTAACTACAAATGCAACATTTGGACAAAAAAAGCTTTTTATACGATGGTACCAATCTCTACAATAAAATCCAACTCTGACTCAAAAACCAAAACCACAACAACATCATAATAATTAAATCTCAAATTAAAAGCTGGATGCAAAATATAGGAAGATCAGAAATAGAAAATTTACACCAAATACAGAATGAAACCAAATCCATCCAACTGCACTAAAAACACACTATATGATTTTTTTCATAATTATTTTAGGAAAAACACAAAATAATTTATTGATTAATTTTTCTCAGTGATAAATATTACTGAGAAAAAAAAATCCCTGTGTCATCTTTGAAGATGCTGCATAGAGAGTCTTTTTTCTTTTTTTTACATCAACTCCACACAGGAGGTCCTGAGGAAAATAAATTCCCTCAGGGCCTATGTCATCTTTGAAGATGCTGTGAGGAGGGTCTTTTTGAGGAGAGGAAGGAGTGAACGTGGACCTTGAAGAGACCCATGTTGTAGGAAGGAGGAAACAAGGAGGAAGAGGCCGGCAAATCGTCGGCAAACGGCGTGTCGTAGTTCTCATGTGATGTCAACCATGTACATATGTTGGGCGCGCGTTTGGAGTGTTTCCCGACTATGCACCGGTGCCGAGGGGATCAATGACGCTAGTTCCTCGGAGCATCTTCCATTGAAATACCGGTAGAACAAGGATAACATTCCCACCCGACACCTGTGCTCTAAAGATTGCAATCCGTTTGTTAAGATGGGAGAATCTATCAAGCGGACCGCCCGTTTCTGCACAGAGTCGAGGGTTTTTTTTCAGATACATTGGACAAACAATTTTTTACAAGTTTTACATAGGTTTTTACAGTATCTCGGACTGTTAAAGGTTTCTAACTTTTGTTTAATTATCTCTTTTATCAATGTGATGTAAATGTGGAACTTCACTCGTACCATCAATCAATCTTCCCCTGGATTATCAGTACAAGCCTCTGTACTTCTGTTGGTAAAATTTTGACTGTTTTAAGATTGGTAAATGATAAGTATCAATCCATTAATCAATTTTCTTTAAATTTAAGTGTAATTTTCTTTATGAAACGAAAACCTTTAGGGTTCTCCCTGTGCCCCACAATACAATTATTATCCTTATGGTGTTTGCAGGAACCATATTTTAATTCTAATTGTCAAATTCTAAATTACCAAGTCAATTTTCATTGTACTCTCACTGTACTGCCCTTCGTTCACGCAGCTACTTACAAGCGACTAAATCGCCGCTACCCCTACCTTTCGTACTATTTTGCTAGTGTAGTGCCTAGCGGCGTTTACAAACACTAATAATAGTATGGAACGTACAGACGAGCGGCAATCTTGAATCAGAAGTCAGTATTTTAACCAACTCAAAATGATCACTAGTTTCTTTCCGTACAAATTTAGGTCGTTTGGTTGATTTTTGTCATGCTTATTCTATTAATTTCTCAATAAAACAAAAAAAAACTGGAATCTTGAAAACTTATCAGCCCACACGTTTTTCTTGATTTACTCAAAAGTATGAAAATCCATCAGGGAGGGTTATGGAACTCAACGATTCTAATATCAATTTTATCACTTCAGCTATATTATTTTTTGTCTACTCATGTGGGTACTTATTTTGTTCCTTTGCTTTATAATCAAATCGACATTCATTTTTATTATTTCCTATAATATAATACAGATATCCCCAGTGCACATTGTATACTTATGATTTCATGTATCAGTTTTATGTAAAAGCCTTTTTTTGTGTATAAATAAATAAATTTCCTGCTAGTGATAATGAATTTGATATAGTAAGCTTACTGTATATTATATATGCCAAAATATTATGCATATTTCTGAAGATGGAATTATTTTCCAGGAATTATTCTGCTATCACCTCAATTATATCAGGAATCTTGGCACTCATAGCAGAACAGAAGATGTCTGCGGAACCAGACTATGTGTGTCACTGGTCCCTGGTATCTCCCCAACACCCCCTGGTGATGGTTCTACAGCAGCACCCGGCGGCAATAGACAATATCCTCAGTGAAGTGGAATCCATCTGCCTTTATAATACCAAGTAAACAAATTATCTATATTGATGTCTTTCTTAACATAGGGAGTGTGGCGAACCTATCGCTCAGGAAGTGGATCTCCAATAGCTATCCCAAGCTAAGGTGTGAGCTACCGTGCTTAGGCTGAAGGTCACTGTGAACAGTGTCATGATTGGTGCCTTCGAGATATCTCCGAGTATTTAGACTTTATCCCAGTAGCCGGTGCTCTGCTGGGGTGGACCTTTTGGCGAAAACATACCATGAATGTGGTAGGTTTTTCGATTAATTTGCTATTTTTCCTACTGCCTACCCTGATTAAAAACTCTGTTCGCGGCACTGCTTCTGAAAGTCTATAAAAGATATTGTAAAGTCTTCACTTGGTTAAATAAATGCACCATTGACTAACAAAACACTTGTCTTTTATTAGACCACATAAACTGTATTTACAATATTTCCATGATGTTCCAGAATCTCACTGATGCCTGCCTGAGGCGATATGCCTGCCTTTTTACCACCTCGCCATCTGTCGCTATTTCTATGAATTATCATTAAACAAAGCTATGAAGCAATTATAATCGCCATCTATGCGGTTTTAGCCTAACTTAATATATGACAGATATGTCATGGAATCTTTCCGACTTTAAAAGCGGCAGAGCCAATCAAAGTTATGCATGAGTGTGAGTTGAAACAAAAATGGAGTGTATATGTAGTACGATTGAACAATATTGGTGACACTTTTGTGCGGTTGATCAAAAACTGATCAAATACTGACATGGCCTGAGAATCGTCTAAAACTACTGTCTAAAAATTCAAAATTGTTCTGATCGTCGTATTGCGACAATGTGATTTCAATTGTAATGGCCGTTGAAAACATCACTACCTAAATTTAATAATCCTCTTAACCTTTTCAGTGCTGCTCACTCCCATGAGCACCGTATGGTGATACACCGAGTGACATAAAACACAGCAGCAAACTTCACCTATTTAAATTAAACAAATAACTTTGTGGACATCACTTGTGTAATATTTTTGTTTATACTTGTTTGTTCTTTTGTTATTTTTATTCATGTTGTTATTTTTCTGACGAAGAAATATTTTTTTTTCGAAACATGTCGATGGTTGTGATTATATAAGTGGTGTACATAAATTTAATTGTTTAATTTATTTAAAAATGTCGCCAGAAAGTTATTTTGCGAAGATTGAAGAAGTAACATCACCTATGTTCAACAAAAATAAAGTGTTGATTATATTACAAAAATTGATTTCAGATTGTCGTCACACAGTGTAGAGTTGATGAGGCCAGTTTTCCTGTGGATTATTTGTGACCCAAATGAATATCAGACCATGCAAACCTACCACAGGGCCATCAACATTCTCCTTGGTCTGGAGACCAGTTCTGGACAAGTATCCTTGATTTTGGAGTGCTTGGGATGGCAGCAGGTATGAATCACCAGATTTTCAGTTTACCCTACCAATTGTTTTTTCTAATTTAATCCCAATATCAAATATTATTTCTGCCTGTTGTGTGACATAAATTTCAATTCTTTATATTTAGATGATTTCTGCAGAAAATATAATATTTAAAAATTTGCTTTCACAGTTAATTGTTATATTACGGTATTATTAATTTCATGTTAATTAAAAAAATATTTAATGCAAAATTAATGTTATTTAACCGCTTGAACACATAATCTTGTTTTCACGATAATTTAACGTAGGTAGACAAAGGAATGACGTATTCCCAGTGGCGGTTTTCTCTAAAGTGCGTTTGTGCGGCGAACCCCCATCAAAAAGATGAGAAAATAAAACAAACTTGTTTTGTAATAATATAAGCACATCATAGATTGCGCGCCACTAAAATTCCGTCTTAAAACCCGCGCCACCGTAAAATACGGTAGGTATCTATCCCATTTTGTGCGTCTTGAAATCCGCACAAAACTCCCCATACTAAAGAATCCTATTCGGTAGAATCCCTCTGGCGGTGATTTGTAAAAACTAGGAATTTCTTACCAATATAAGGACAAAGGTGTGCGCCGCGTCGCCGCGTGTGATCGCGATTCATGATGTCACGTGACCTGAGAATGCCATACATACAGCGAACATAGACGAGTCTCACCGATGATTCCCGAGCCCGAGATGTCCGCAGACTGACCGGCTAACGGTTGACCTTTGCACCATAGGGATGCAAGTTAGATGTTATTTTTTTACGTTATATTACGGTATTTATCTTTTAGTCATATCAATCTTGTAGTCATTTTTGTACATTTTTATTTTCTTGTTTCTGCATTTCTCCAACCGTTTGTCAATGGCATTTGTGAATCTACTATTGAAGTAAACCGATTTTGACTTCTGTTTTCGTATATATATATTTTTTTAGATAAGTCGTTATATCCCTTGGTTATATATACGAAAGCTCCGGCAAACGCCGCATGTCGTCGCTAGTTATGCAATTTTGTGTTCTGCATTCTCAGTAGGTATTGTTTCGAATTTCCAATTGAAAGCGTTTGCGTTTGTTGATTGTCGCGAATATTCTGTCATAATTTGTTTTACACAATGGCGGAATACAGATTTGTGTATATAAAAAATAATGCTAATACTTATGAAAAAAGGTTGGAAATTAAAAATAAAGGACCTCCGCGTCCTGAGCTCTCATTAAATCAAGTTTTTGCCTATATCTTCTCTTGAATTTCTTTTTTATAGGTATTAATTGAAAATAATTTCCCTGGGCCTATGTCATATTTAAAGATGCTGGGTGGAGGGTCTTTTGAGGAGAGGAAGGAGTGAACATGGGTCTTAAAGTGACCCATGTTGTAGGAAGGGGGAAACACAGAGGCCGGCAAATCATTCCACAGCCGAGCTGTTGAACTAAAGAACTATCGTAGAACCGACCCGTTCTCATGTGACAAATGTCAACCATGTACATAATATGTTGAGCGCACGTTTGGCGTGTTTCCCGACTATGCACCTAGTTACTCGGAGCATCTTCCATTGAAATACCGGTAGAACAAGGATAGCGTTCCCACCCGATGCCTTTGCTCTAAAGATTGCAATCTGTTTGTTAAGACGGGAGAATCTATCAAACGGACCGCCCGTTTCTGCACAGAGTCGAGGGTGTTTTTCAGGTACTTTGGGGCTCCAGACCAGAGGTGGCTACCAAATTCAATCATGGGGCGCACTTGCGATTTGTAGAGGGTTAGCAGTTGTGTACTATTAAGTACCCAAGATAAAACACTCTCGAGGTAACTGTCCATTCTTTGGAACTTTGGAGTCGTTGGAATTTCTGAACCCCCTGTTGAAAAGACCACGAACCGCCACTGCGTATTCCCAAGCGGTTAATACAATTTTAATTAACTAAAATATTATTTAATACAAATTTAATTTATTAAAAAATTATTTAATACAAAATTAGTTAAGTAAAATATTATTTAATACAATATTAATTAATACATTATTAATTAATATCATTTAATTAGTGTTGTAATTCAGCATAACGCTATTAATAATTAGGATAAAGCTGTTATCTGATATTTAATATTTAATATAAAATGGTGTTTCTTAAATTATATCTTACTTAATTAACTTTATTCTTACAGTCAAACTGCTGGTCCAAACGAACATACTGCTTATATACATCCATTCTAGACTGGGCTATATCCAACAAAAAAAACGATTTTGTTTGCTCAGTTGTAATGGCGCTGGGAAGCATCGCCATTGACATAATCCTCACCGGGGAGGACCCGAGGCCCTGTTTCGCTGTTATTCAGAAAGCTCTTAGTTATCCCGGAGCTGAAATTTGTTCTGAAGTTTTGCTCACTGTTCTGTCGGAGGCTATTTTGGTCTGCCCCATTACTTACCTGACTGAACTTTTTATTTTATGTAAGTTTATATTATTATTATTCATTTTTTGAATTATCATTATTGCCTATCTTGGCATAAAAAAGGAAATATTTTTATTGTATAAATTTGAGATAAAATTAGCATTAGTGACATCTATGGCTTTGTAGTTTTACTAATTTACTAATGATACTAATTATATTACTCGCTAGGAAAGCTTTGTTGTTTTGCCTGCAGGGAACAAGCTGTGTCGATAAGTCAGTTTTAAGATGTCCGTGTATATTTGTTTATTTCTAGTGCCTTCCTATTGATTAACATTCAAATGTATTTGTTTATATAAAAGCCCGATTTTCCTGTAAAACTTTCTCTCTCAATTCAACAAGCCAGTGAACAAGGCCTAGGGCCATTTTTTAGATAGATCGGGGAACCGGGCTAAAAATACAAAGTTTCTAATCATGTCGTAAATATATATATTTATTATTTATTTATTTATTCACGCCCTTAGACCTTTTACAACAATTATAATACAAAAATAATAGAAAAATAAACAATAATATACAAATTATGTTACATCATTGTTTAGTAAACGGGAAACAGAATTTTTGAAATTTCATAAATAAATTTTGATAAGGAATAAACGAAAATATCAACTGAACTAAATTTATTTCCAAGCCTATGTAGTCTTTGGAATGGGGAGTTGATGAAATAATTAGTTTTCGAAGGATAAACAAAGAACAGCTCTGGAAGCCTCGTGTTACGATTTGGTACTCTGAATGTTATTAGTGTAGTTAAGTCAGGTGCGTCAATTGTGCCATTTACTAATTTAAATAAAAGTACCATATCGCTCTTGGTTCTTCTACAAGATAAGTCAGTTAAATTAAGTCGTTTCATTAATATATCATAATTGATTTGTTCAATGGGTATGGAGAGTTTGAAATTAATGAATCTTAAAAATTTATGTTGAACTCTCTCAATTTTTACTAGATGTGCTTTGAATATATTGTGAATAAAGAGTTCAACACGCAGCTGTCCTATAAATTTAAACAATTATAATGAAGCTAAGCTTCACTTCCGGGTTTTAAATTAAAATTTTTGAGCAATTTTTGTTCCCTTTAAGGTGTGCGATTGTGCAGCCTCACATCTGTTGATTGAAAAATTGTCCGTACACATGTTTCCATCTTCCGCACATATCTCGAAAAAAGGAATGTGTTACCAGATCCTAATCGACATACACAGGGTGCTGCAAAATGCTTGTAAATTTGCGCAATGTCTCACTGCATGAACCTGCACACAAGTCTGTAGATATTGGTATATTAAACATGAATATGTGGCGACGCGATAATATTGAGATGTCATTATTGCAGATTTCTGTTTTACCATCCCGCATTTAGCATATCGTCAAGTGAGTCAAGTGATGATAATTTTACATTTATTGACAAAGCTTTTGTGACATTATTAATGTGCCTAATTTATTAAATTAAAAGTTTATCAGAAGTTACTGTGATTTCGGCGGTGATGCAATAATATCGATATTATTAATTTGAGAAATTACAATACTTAATTTTATTTACCCGTGATTGTGAATATTTGCGCACAAGCCTGTGTTTTTTTTTTTTTTTACATTAGGTCCACACAGGAGGCCCTGAGAAAAAAAAAATTCCCTCAGAGCCTATGTCATCTTTGGGGATGCTGTGTGGAGGGTATTTTTAAGAAAAGGAAGGAGTGGAAGTTTTGGGAAGGAAAAAGGTATGAGGGTTGGGTAGGAATCTGGGGTTCAGTGTGTCTAGATCATCCGCGCCAAGATCTAGACAAACTTTACCCCATGAACCCGGGCACCCCTGCTAAGTCACCAAATGAAGCGAACCACTTGGGGTGACCTATGGCAGAGGTGTTGGTTATCCAATAAATGGTTCCCGGGGCGGCGATACCCATTCCCGCCTCCCAAATGCTTTAATATCTTGCACACATAAGTTAATGGGACGCACACACAAATAAAAATTAGAGGGAATGTTGATGGCTTATAGTATTATTTTGATCAGTTTAATGGTTGTTGCTTTTTTAATTTTAGGCAAGGGTGTGCAGAAACTATGTGGACCTTCAATAGCAGAATACATATTTTCTTCGGCTGTATTGCAATGGCTCTATTATCCGACCACATTGGCTTGCGGCTCCACCGACATAGCCAAAGAAGTGCTAGACTCGATTTTTATCAGACCATCGACGACGCTTCCTTCTAATTATACGCTAAAATTAAATTTAAGCAATGTTTTCAGTTTTGTGAAAGCAACACACGGTAGAATTTATAAAGCCGCTGAACTAGTGACAAGTCACAGCAAGCTGGTGTCCGACAGAGAAATATTTCAAACATGGATCAAACAGTTGAATGATAGTTCAGATGTTGAAATCAAATGCCAAACAGTCTTCTATTTGTTTGCGCTTCTTTCGCGGAAGAATGTTTCCAAGGATGACTACACAAATAAGTTGGAAATCATCAAAGCTTTGAGAGAGATTGTGGAATTTAAAAAAGAAATTGCAGCTGGAATGCTCCCTGTCGTCTTGCACAGTTTTAAACATTTAAAAGACCCGGGGGAAGTTGTCAAATTCCTTCGAGAGATTATTCATCTCTCAATAACCAAGGTATGATAATTTTTTATTTATTTTAGGAAGATTAAGAGTCTTAACCACTGGAGCGACAGAGCAAATAAATTTTTTTTTCTCGGATTGCTAAAGAAAATTTTTCCGCCCACATAAAAAAAATCATACCTCCGAATTTGAATTTGGAAACATATAAACTGATAATAGTTCCATGTAGCCAATGAATTCCCCCATCTTTTGTCTATTATCACATATTTGTAGGGTTTATAAAAAAAATATAATTATATCTTTAACCTTAAAACATTTTAAAGAATCTAGAGAATATTTATTGTTATATTTTGAATGTACAATATATTATTTAGTCGTTTTAATAAAATTTGCCACATTTTGGCAACAAAGCAATCCGAGGTTTTGGAAATAGTGCCATAATGTGGCAAAAAGCGCTCGAGTGGTTAATAATACAATATACAGAGGAGGGTGATATAAAAGCTGACCAATTAATAATGTTCACAGAAAGGTTTTTAGAAATATAAATCTAAGTACTTAATGAATGTAAACTATGTGGAATATAAAAAGCAAACATAAAAATAATTAAAATGGTTGTATGTACAACAAACATAATAAACCTATAGTTACATTATGCATTATACAAATTATTTCTGATTATAACTACAGTGAAACCCTCTTAAGAAGTTTTCCAAGGGACCGGAAAAAAAACTTCTTAAGCGGGAAAACTTCTTAGGCGGGAAATAGGTATTGGGGTTGGGAAGGGTAAAGGGAGAAAATCATCAAAGTTATCTATTTAAGGGTTTAAAATCGGGCAATTTATTTATGTCAGTCTTCAAGAGACCCACAAAAGAAAACTTAAAGCATGAAAACTTCTTATGCATTAACCTTGTAATATGTGGGTTTCGCTTTACATTGTTAATAGATACGAAGTGATACAGTGAAATAAAAAATTGGAAATTTTTAAACAGCCTAGTAACCCATTTTATTAAATATGTTTTATTTTCAGTCCCTTCAAAAACTTATAAGAGAATTCTCTGTAATTACAGTGAAACCCTCTTAAGAAGTTCTCGCTTAAGATGTTTTCCTGCTTAAGAAGTTTGATTTTTTCGGTCCCTTGAAGACCAAATGACCTAATTTTTCCCACTTAAAAGGTTTTCCCGCCTAAGAATTTTTTTTTTTCCGGTCCCTTGGAAAACTTCTTAAGAGGGTTTCACTGTATTGTCTTCATTGGGGATGGAATAAAACACATTTTAATTTTACAAATCTTTGAAGTTTCATATTATTCTTCAGTCTCTTACACAACAATTATTTTCCAAGTATTATTCACTTGTGAAACTAATAACTGCTAAATATACTTTTCAAGGAAAATGTACCTGTAATAATCCAGATATTGGTGGCATTCAATAATGAAAAAGTGTTCCCAAAATCAATACTGATTGATTTATATTCACTGTTGGTTGACAACCAGACCAGGTGTTACCCCTATCTGCAAGAACTATTAGTAGACAGCAAATCTTCCAACAACGATTCAGAATGGGAAGTACTGACCGCCAAATCTGCAGCTGTAAAACTCATTTGTACAGAGAGGTAAATTTATTTACATATTTTAAAATTGATGATCTTACAACTGTTAAGGTAGATTCAGACTGGGTTTACGTACGTACGCATCGCTACGCCAAACAATGCTTAGTAATAACCATACATTTTCTATGAAAGTAGCTACAGACATCGCACGTCGCGATGCGTGTGGCCAATGTGATTCTAAAACATAAATTTTCATTGAAAATCTATGGTTGCGTAGTAGCCCAGTTATTGTTAGGTGTAGCGATGCATACGTACGTCGACCCAGTCTGAATCTACCATTACTATTCATTTAATTTCTTTATGGAATAGTAATTGTAATTAGTCACACACATATGATAAAACATGTCATGCAAATATTTCATTTTCATCAGGGCTGCCAACTACGGTGCAGAAATGGTTCCCATAATATCTGGCCTCCTGAATCGCTGCACCGACACTAGCTCCTCGGGGGCCTACTGCCTGGCGCTGGATGCTCTGGGGGCACTGTGGCAGGCCCGCGTGGTGGCCCCCGCCAGCACCTGGAGGGCCTTGGCCCCTAGAATCGGGAAGGATAAAAGGCCGGCCGTGCAAGAAAGGTATGTTTAAACTCTTTTATAAGGTTTTCTAAGGGACTGAAAACTTCTTATCTGGGAACTTCTTAAGTGGGTTTCACTGTAGATATTCAATAGTTTATTTCTGTAATAGTGTCTCTAAAATAGTCGTGAAGCCTCCTAATCATCAACCATTGAAGTCCTCTACTCCGGACGCATCTACTCCAATCCTGCTAGTCTTCTACATCTCCCTCCAGTTTCTTTATACCCATAGATGGTTGATGGTTAATTTATTGGTCTCAGCATCATCTACCTTAGTCTGAACTTGCCAACACCCAATATCTTGGATCTTAATTGTTAAATGATATAAATGTTTAATTAACATTCCGCGCTCACACCGCCTTACTTTGGGGGTGATTAAAATAAAGTTTCTTAATAACTCAGGTACGGGCCATACGTCATTCCTATGTCTACCTACGTTAAATTATCGTGAAAACAAGCTTATGTGTCCAAGCGGTTAAATAAAGCACTTCTAATTACCAAAAAATTTTTTTAGCGTAATTGTAGGTTTACTCTTACGAGTCTAATAACATCTGAGAGGCGTTAGGTACATGCTTACATTATTAGTAATAGCGCTTATTCATTTGGAAATCAATTTGACCGAGCGATTATTTAAAATGTGTTTATACGAACGTTATGTAAACCCCACAAAACAAAATTTATCATAACTTTTTTTAAATGGGATTTAATGAAATAAAATGTCGCTTAAGCATGCCTTATTTTATTTATTTATTTATTTATTTATTAAAGAATTTTATACATAGTGTACATATTGTGTTATTTCGCCCGCCATGCTAGGGATGTCCCTGTGTTATGGCGGGTGAAGTATGCAGATTATATGGGTAATGAAGTACATTTACTGATTATATAATAATTATGATAATGAGGTTTACAGTTAAGCATTAATAAGCATTTATCTTAACCTAAGGAAGCCGGACTAGTGGATTAAACTCATTTCAGCCGCCTCAGTATTGGACTAGTTCTTAAAAGTGTCAACAGAGTAGAAAAAATACCGCGAAAACAATGGTCGATGAAATGTCACTTTGACAAATGACAGTAGTTTCGCGCTCATTTCAGTTCTGTTGTATTGCGTTTGTCAATTATCATGTCGTTTTGAGTAAAGTTTTTGGCACGTTTTGTTTTCCATTTTGTTTATTTGTTCTGACGTGCATATGCGTGCGGAGCAGAGACCAAAAACGGTTAATTTATGTGAATAAATATGTCCCTTTTGAATATTCGCCAAGCCAAGTGTAAAATCCAGTACCTACGGTCAAGCTCACACTTTATTTTTAATATGATATTATATACATTTGTTTAAAACATATAAAATGTCTTAATTTAACTTCGAAAGTTCCTTTGATGTCATTTTATTGTCTATGAAAGTGGGCGAGGGCAGATAAGATAAGATGTTTGGGGACAACATAAATTGAGCATTAATTACCCTTTAAAATGCTTGGCTGATCGCAGCCTTAGAGCTCGTACGCACCAGGGGCTGGCCGCCTAGGCGGTTCGATTAGCGGTTGAATTTTTTGGCAGTTTAGTGCGTACGAAATGAGCGGTTGCATATTAAAATAAAAGTGCGGCCAGCCGCCGCGGCTAGTGCGTACGGGCTCTTAGATTAATCGATTTAAAAGTTAGGAACAGCGGCCGTTAGTATTGCTAATCCTCAAAAAACAAAAAAACCACAGTCCGTAATGGACACAGTACACTTACTTTCTGAACATGCCTGGTACATACTATGTATTTTAATTAAAAGACAAAATAACTTTGTTTACATCACTTTTATTTATACACAATCTACATGTTTCGTGAACGATGTTCACATCATCAGGAACAAATGTATACATTATATATTTATCCTAGTATACATTTGTTCGTGATGATGTGAACATCATTCACGAAACATGTAGATTGAGTATAAATGAAAGTGATGTAAGCAAAGTTATTTTGTCTTTTAATTAAAATAAATAATGACATCACAAAGTGAAAATCTTTCCGAAGAAGTTTTCTTCGAAAAATTAATTTACATACTATGTGTTGTTTTCGTACAATTACTACAACTGCATTTATCTTGTTATAGATAACTACGTAATTACTGTAATCAATTTGTAAAATTTTCATGCAAAAGCCCACTAGGGCGTTAATAAATAAGATTATATTTTTTTTAAATGTTTTTATTATACACATTCCTCAGATGATATAATGTAAGCTCTACACTACTCATTTGTATGTATATCCATTTAACTACACTTTTAAATATTTTTTTTTATTTCCAGTGTATGCAAGCTTCTCTCCCAGGTGCCCAAGCAGAACAATGAGACACCGGATTACGAGGTGTTCATGTCTGACGTGATCACCAAACTGTGGAGCTACGTGGTGGACTCGCACTACCCCGAGGTCAGCATCGCGGCGCTGCGGGCGCTTTCCCACTTCAAGGTGGAGAGCATGACACTCAGACAAATCCCCGACATCTACCGGAGGGGAATACAGCTTCCTCCGGCTTATTGCAAGACTCCTTCAGATGCTGCCAGGCGACCAGAAGATGTACTCGACTATATTCCAAGTAATGATCATTTTGAATTTTAAAGTAAACTCAGCAAAAATTTCAAGATTTTCATTAGAAAATTTGTCACTAGCCCGTCAGGCCTTGACCATACCTTGTCAATGAATCAGAATATTTCCACGTTACAATAAAATTTTAAAAATTGGCATATTTGTGAATGTATCTGAAAACTAAAAACTATTTTTAAAAGGTAATGAAATACGCTCTCTATTTTTTTTTATTATTTCAAATAACCATGTAATTTTAATATAAATTTTTTTTAATGCAAACTTAAAAAAAAAATTTAAATGGCCCACCTTACGTTTTTTTCTAACTTAAATTACTCCTAAAACTTAAATTACTAATAAAATAATACACACATATTTTATTACATAAATGAATTATAAACATTATCATCACCTCACTTTTTTGTCATATCGTAAAAATAATTAATAAAAAAATTCACAGTTTCATAATTTTATTCAAATTGAATTATAAGAACTGTATGCTACGTTCTGAGAAGGTAGCTGTCTGCATTTTAACTCTTGCACCGCTAAACAAATCAGCTCAGACATCCACCGTGGGCGGATTAAATTGTTCATTTTTTATCATTTAAAACACTTATCTTGTTCTATCATGTCTGCTACAGAACAATCCCGTTCTAAAATTATAGTAATTATTTATGGTACCGACAAAATATTAAATTAAATATACAAAACTGAACCGAGACAGATGTACTTATCTCTAAATGGCAGGAGATCGGGGACATGGTTTTTTCATGTGTTTTCATTTTCAATGAAGTAAAAATACCTCTTCTTGAACATTTGAACAGAAGATATCAATGGAATAAAGAATAAGTCATTTTAAACTCAGGTTGAGGACCATTTGACATATTATAAATTCCTTTTTTTTAAATTCATTGTATTTATTTTTTTAAATGTTTTGATTTAATCATTTGTTTTTTTTAATGCATAGATGATACGGGTTTCGTAAAAAAAGGTGGTCCTGCATGGCTGTTTTTCTGCAGGTTTTTAATTCGATTGTTGGGTGCCCTTCGATCACACACGGATGCAAAAGACAGGCCGTGGGCTTGATTTTCCAAATCACAAAAGTGTGAAAAGTTAACAGAAAACATGGTTATTTTTGTGTAGGTTGTCATGATTAGTTAAATCATAATCTAAGTCAGGTTGTATATTCAGATAGTTGTATGTTAAAAATAAATTAAGCATCTTCTGTTAGGTGAATGCTGGAGCAACCTGTTCCGCTACAGCAACGTCTCGGCCCTGCAGGGCGTGTCCGACCTGTGCTGGGCGCTGATGGAACGCGAGGTACGGGAATATCGTAGCAGCGTGTACTCTACCACGGAAGGACAGGGGGTGCGCAGCGAACCCCAGAGCGCCACCTACCTTCCCCCGGCCAGCGTCATCAGGGGTCTGCTGGAGTTTGTCAGGAAGGAGGTTTGCCAAAATCTGTTAAGCCATCAATTTAAGCTTGTAAAAGTATTGTTCACTCTGAGAATCAATGGAAGATCTTAGGTTTATAGTTTGAAATATTATTTATTACTAATAGTTTTATGACCAGTAGAGCTTGTGTCCAAATGAGTATGTTTCTAATTTTTTCTTTTTTAATAAATTGAAACCAAAATTTATTCTAAATTCATAAGATTTAAAAGTAGGTACTTAAATACTTACCTACTTACTTATAAATCATATAACTTTTTTTTTAATTCAACATGGAACATAAATATGTATTATTTTTACAATCTGGCGATCCGCTCACTGAGGCAACTGAAAACTGTCAACTGGCAACTGTCTTTGTATGACAATGTGATGGCCTGCACACTACTCAATCACTCAAAAACCCGTTGTCAATGGTAACGCAAGCGTAACTCGCGACTCGCACTGCTGATTGCCGTGGCCGGCCGTTGCTAGTTGCGAGCTGTCAGCTGATTGTTCTTCGTCTATGGTCAAACAAGCTTTTTGACCAATCAAGACATAAAAACCAGCCCGTATTAGTTTGGTTTCAGTTTCCTCGTCAGCGGAGCGCCATATTATAATAGGTAATATTTTTACAATTTGTCAAAAGAAACAACACAATCTCAATGAAAATTCTTTTTTAAAACTTCTTCGGGCAGGTACATAATATTGAAAAAAATTCGAATAAGAAAGTCCAAATGAACACGACGATGAAAATGGAGTCTATACTAAACCATTCTTAAGTTAATAAAAAAAAATTTAAAAAATTTAAAAAATTAAAACAGCCACCATCTTGAAACGGAAAAGGGGTGTATAACCACTTGAACGCTTTTTGCCACACTATGGCACTATTTCCAAAACCTTAAATTGCTTTGTTGCCAAAACGGGCAAATTTACAATGGTGAGTTTCAATAATACACTATTCTAAGGTGCATATTTCACCATTTTGACTGTGCATATTTCACCTGTATGAAGTGCAATTTTAGGCATGTTTGGGTGAATATTTCACCATTATAAGGTGCATTTTTCAGCTTTCTGGGGTGCATATTTTACCATAATGGAGTGCATTTTTTTTAGCATTCTCGTGTGTATATTTCAGCATTGTGAGATTCCATAATACACCATTCTGAGGGGCATTTTTCACCATTTTTATGGTACATATTTTACCTTTAATAGGTGCAATTTAAGGCATTCTGGGGTGAATATTTCACCATTATATGGTGCATTTTCTGGAATGCATATTTCACCACAAGAAGGTGCATTTTGAGGTTCTATATTACACCATTCTGAGGTGCATCTTTCACCATTTTGATTGTGCTAATTTCACCTTTAATAGATACAATTTAAAGCATTCTGGGGTGAATATTTCACCATTTTGATGGTGCATATTTCACCTTTATGAAGTGCAATTTTTAGCATGTTGGCGTGAATATTTCACCATTATAATGTGCATTTTTCAGCTTTCTGGGGTGCATATTTCACTATAATAAGCTGCATTTTGTATGCATTCTCGGGTGCATATTTCACCATTGTGAGGTTCCATAATACAACATACTGAGGTGAATATTTCACAATTTTAATGGTGCTTATTTCACCTTTTATAGGTACAATTTAAAGCATTCTGGGGTGAATACTTCACCATTATAAGGTGAATTTTTCAGCTTTCTGTGGTACATATTTCACCATTTTGATGGTGCATATTTCACCTTTATGAAGTGCAATTTTCAGCATGTTGGCGTGAATATTTCACCATTATAAGGTGCATTTTTCAGCTTTCTGGACTTCAAAATTAACCATAATAAGGTGCATTTTTTTAAGCATTCTCGGGGGCATATTTCACCATTGTGAGGTTCCATAATACACCATTCTGAGGTGCATCTTTCACAGTTTTGATGGTGCTTATTTCACCTTTTATAGGTACAATTTGTAGCATTCTGGGGTGAATATTTCACCATTATAAGGTGCATTTTTCAGCTTTCTGGGCTGCAAAATTCACCATAATAAGGTGCATTTTTTTAAGCATTCTCGGGTCCATATTTCAGCATTGTGACGTTCCATAATACACCATTCTGAGGTGCATCTTTCACAATTTTGATGGTGATTATTTCTCCTTTTATAGGTACAATTTAAAGCATTCTGGGGTGCATATTTCACCTTTATGAAGGGCATTTTTTAGCATGTTTGGCTGAATATTTCATCATTATACGGTGCATTTTTCAGCTTTCTGGGGTGCATAATTCACGTTAATATGGTGCATTTTTTAATGCATTTTTTACAATAATGAGTTTTAATAATACACCATTCTGAGGTGCATATTTCACCATATTGACTGGGCATATTTCACCTTTATGAAGTGCAATTTTATGCTTGTTTGGGTGAATATTTCACCATTGTAAAATCCTTTTTTAGCTTTCTGGGGTGCATATTTTACCATAATGGGGTCCATTTTTATAAGCATTCTCGTGTGTATATTTCAGCATTGTGAGATTCCATAAAACACCATTCTGAGGGGCATTTTTCACCATTTTGATTGTGCTAATTTCACCTTTAATAGATACAATTTAAAGCATTCTGGGGTGAATATTTCACCATTTTGATGGTGCATATTTCACCTTTATGAAGTGCAATTTTTAGCATGTTGGCGTGAATATTTCACCATTATAATGTGCATTTTTCAGCTTTCTGGGGTGCATATTTCACTATAATAAGCTGCATTTTGTATGCATTCTCGGGTGCATATTTCACCATTGTGAGGTTCCATAATACAACATACTGAGGTGAATATTTCACAATTTTAATGGTGCTTATTTCACCTTTTATAGGTACAATTTAAAGCATTCTGGGGTGAATACTTCACCATTATAAGGTGAATTTTTCAGCTTTCTGTGGTACATATTTCACCATTTTGATGGTGCATATTTCACCTTTATGAAGTGCAATTTTCAGCATGTTGGCGTGAATATTTCACCATTATAAGGTGCATTTTTCAGCTTTCTGGACTTCAAAATTAACCATAATAAGGTGCATTTTTTTAAGCATTCTCGGGGGCATATTTCACCATTGTGAGGTTCCATAATACACCATTCTGAGGTGCATCTTTCACAGTTTTGATGGTGCTTATTTCACCTTTTATAGGTACAATTTGTAGCATTCTGGGGTGAATATTTCACCATTATAAGGTGCATTTTTCAGCTTTCTGGGCTGCAAAATTCACCATAATAAGGTGCATTTTTTTAAGCATTCTCGGGTCCATATTTCAGCATTGTGACGTTCCATAATACACCATTCTGAGGTGCATCTTTCACAATTTTGATGGTGATTATTTCTCCTTTTATAGGTACAATTTAAAGCATTCTGGGGTGCATATTTCACCTTTATGAAGGGCATTTTTTAGCATGTTTGGCTGAATATTTCATCATTATACGGTGCATTTTTCAGCTTTCTGGGGTGCATAATTCACGTTAATATGGTGCATTTTTTAATGCATTTTTTACAATAATGAGTTTTAATAATACACCATTCTGAGGTGCATATTTCACCATATTGACTGGGCATATTTCACCTTTATGAAGTGCAATTTTATGCTTGTTTGGGTGAATATTTCACCATTGTAAAATCCTTTTTTAGCTTTCTGGGGTGCATATTTTACCATAATGGGGTCCATTTTTATAAGCATTCTCGTGTGTATATTTCAGCATTGTGAGATTCCATAAAACACCATTCTGAGGGGCATTTTTCACCATTTTTATGGTACATATTTCACCTTTAATAGGTGCAATTTAAGGCATTCTAGGGTGAAAATTCCACCATTATATGGTGCATTTTTCAGCCTTCTGGAATGCATATTTCACCATAAGAAGGTGCATTTTGAGGTTCTGTATTACACCATTCTGAGGTGCATATTTCACCATTTTGATTGTGCATATTTCACCTTTATGAAGTGCAATTTTTAGCATCTTTGGGTGAATATTTCACCATTATAAGGTGAATTTTTTAGCTTTGTGTGGTGCATATTTCAACAATTTAATGTTGCATATTTCACATTTATGGAGTACAAATTTGAGCATATTGCGGTGAATATTTCAACATTATAAGGTGCATTTTTCAGCTTTTTGGGGTACATATTTCACTATAATAAGCCGCATTTTTTTATGCATATTTCACCTTTATAAAGTGCAATTTTAAGCATGTTTGTGTGAATATTTCACCATTTCAAGGTGCATTTTTCAGCTTTCTGGGATGCATATTTTACCATAATGGGGTGCATTTTTTAAACATTCTCGTGTGTATATTTCAGCATTGTGAGATTCCATAATTCACCATTCTGAGGGGCATTTTTCACCATTTTTATATTACATATTTCACCTTTAATAGGTGCAATTTAAGGCATTCTGGAGTGAATATTTCACCATTATATGGTGCATTTTTCAGCCTTCTGGAATGCATATTTCACCATAAGAAGGTGCATTTTGAGGTTCTATATTACACCATTCTGAGGTGCATCTTTCACCATTTTGATGGTGCTTATTTCTCCTTTTATAGGTACAATTTAAAGCATTCTGGGGTAAATATTTCACCATTATAAGGTGAATTTTTCTGCTTTCTGTGGTGCATAATTCACCATTTTGATGGTGCATATTTCACCTTTATGAAGTGCAATTTTTAGCATGTTGGCGTGAATATCTCACCATTATAATGTGCATTTTTCAGCTTTCTGGACTGCAAAATTCACCATAATAAGGTGAATTTTTTTAAGCATTCTCGGGTCCATATTTCAGCATTGTGACGTTCCATAATACACCATTCTGAGGTGCATCTTTCACAGTTTTGATGGTGCTTATTTCACCTTTTATAGGTACAATTTGTAGCATTCTGGGGTGAATATTTCACCATTATAAGGTGCATTTTTCAGCTTTCTGGGCTGCAAAATTCACCATAATAAGGTGCATTTTTTTAAGCATTCTCGGGTCCATATTTCAGCATTGTGACGTTCCATAATACACCATTCTGAGGTGCATCTTTCACAATTTTGATGGTGATTATTTCTCCTTTTATAGGTACAATTTAAAGCATTCTGGGGTGCATATTTCACCTTTATGAAGGGCATTTTTTAGCATGTTTGGCTGAATATTTCATCATTATACGGTGCATTTTTCAGCTTTCTGGGGTGCATAATTCACGTTAATATGGTGCATTTTTTAATGCATTTTTTACAATAATGAGTTTTAATAATACACCATTCTGAGGTGCATATTTCACCATTTTGACTGGGCATATTTCACCTTTATGAAGTGCAATTTTATGCTTGTTTGGGTGAATATTTCACCATTGTAAAATCCTTTTTTAGCTTTCTGGGGTGCATATTTTACCATAATGGGGTCCATTTTTATAAGCATTCTCGTGTGTATATTTCAGCATTGTGAGATTCCATAAAACACCATTCTGAGGGGCATTTTTCACCATTTTTATGGTACATATTTCACCTTTAATAGGTGCAATTTAAGGCATTCTAGGGTGAAAATTCCACCATTATATGGTGCATTTTTCAGCCTTCTGGAATGCATATTTCACCATAAGAAGGTGCATTTTGAGGTTCTGTATTACACCATTCTGAGGTGCATATTTCACCATTTTGATTGTGCATATTTCACCTTTATGAAGTGCAATTTTTAGCATCTTTGGGTGAATATTTCACCATTATAAGGTGAATTTTTTAGCTTTGTGTGGTGCATATTTCAACAATTTAATGTTGCATATTTCACATTTATGGAGTACAAATTTGAGCATATTGCGGTGAATATTTCAACATTATAAGGTGCATTTTTCAGCTTTTTGGGGTACATATTTCACTATAATAAGCCGCATTTTTTTATGCATATTTCACCTTTATAAAGTGCAATTTTAAGCATGTTTGTGTGAATATTTCACCATTTCAAGGTGCATTTTTCAGCTTTCTGGGATGCATATTTTACCATAATGGGGTGCATTTTTTAAACATTCTCGTGTGTATATTTCAGCATTGTGAGATTCCATAATTCACCATTCTGAGGGGCATTTTTCACCATTTTTATATTACATATTTCACCTTTAATAGGTGCAATTTAAGGCATTCTGGAGTGAATATTTCACCATTATATGGTGCATTTTTCAGCCTTCTGGAATGCATATTTCACCATAAGAAGGTGCATTTTGAGGTTCTATATTACACCATTCTGAGGTGCATCTTTCACCATTTTGATGGTGCTTATTTCTCCTTTTATAGGTACAATTTAAAGCATTCTGGGGTAAATATTTCACCATTATAAGGTGAATTTTTCTGCTTTCTGTGGTGCATAATTCACCATTTTGATGGTGCATATTTCACCTTTATGAAGTGCAATTTTTAGCATGTTGGCGTGAATATCTCACCATTATAATGTGCATTATTCAGCTTTCTGGGCTGCAAAATTCACCATAATAAGGTGCATTTTTTTAAGCATTCTCGGGTCCATATTTCAGCATTGTGACGTTCCATAATACACCATTCTGAGGTGCATCTTTCACAATTTTGATGGTGATTATTTCTCCTTTTATAGGTACAATTTAAAGCATTCTGGGGTGCATATTTCACCTTTATGAAGGGCATTTTTTAGCATGTTTGGCTGAATATTTCATCATTATACGGTGCATTTTTCAGCTTTCTGGGGTGCATAATTCACGTTAATATGGTGCATTTTTTAATGCATTTTTTACAATAATGAGTTTTAATAATACACCATTCTGAGGTGCATATTTCACCATTTTGACTGGGCATATTTCACCTTTATGAAGTGCAATTTTATGCTTGTTTGGGTGAATATTTCACCATTGTAAAATCCTTTTTTAGCTTTCTGGGGTGCATATTTTACCATAATGGGGTCCATTTTTATAAGCATTCTCGTGTGTATATTTCAGCATTGTGAGATTCCATAAAACACCATTCTGAGGGGCATTTTTCCACCATTTTTATGGTACATATTTCACCTTTAATAGGTGCAATTTAAGGCATTCTAGGGTGAAAATTCCACCATTATATGGTGCATTTTTCAGCCTTCTGGAATGCATATTTCACCATAAGAAGGTGCATTTTGAGGTTCTGTATTACACCATTCTGAGGTGCATATTTCACCATTTTGATTGTGCATATTTCACCTTTATGAAGTGCAATTTTTAGCATCTTTGGGTGAATATTTCACCATTATAAGGTGAATTTTTTAGCTTTGTGTGGTGCATATTTCAACAATTTAATGTTGCATATTTCACATTTATGGAGTACAAATTTGAGCATATTGCGGTGAATATTTCAACATTATAAGGTGCATTTTTCAGCTTTTTGGGGTACATATTTCACTATAATAAGCCGCATTTTTTTATGCATATTTCACCTTTATAAAGTGCAATTTTAAGCATGTTTGTGTGAATATTTCACCATTTCAAGGTGCATTTTTCAGCTTTCTGGGATGCATATTTTACCATAATGGGGTGCATTTTTTAAACATTCTCGTGTGTATATTTCAGCATTGTGAGATTCCATAATTCACCATTCTGAGGGGCGTTTTTCACCATTTTGATATTACATATTTCACCTTTAATAGGTGCAATTTAAGGCATTCTGGAGTGAATATTTCACCATTATATGGTGCATTTTTCAGCCTTCTGGAATGCATATTTCACCATAAGAAGGTGCATTTTGAGGTTCTATATTACACCATTCTGAGGTGCATCTTTCACCATTTTGATGGTGCTTATTTCTCCTTTTATAGGTACAATTTAAAGCATTCTGGGGTAAATATTTCACCATTATTAGGTGAATTTTTCTGCTTTCTGTGGTGCATAATTCACCATTTTGATGGTGCATATTTCACCTTTATGAAGTGCAATTTTTAGCATGTTGGCGTGAATATCTCACCATTATAATGTGCATTTTTCAGCTTTCTGGACTGCAAAATTCACCATAATAAGGTGAATTTTTTTAAGCATTCTCGGGTCCATATTTCAGCATTGTGACGTTCCATAATACACCATTCTGAGGTGCATCTTTCACAATTTTGATGGTGCTTATTTCACCTTTTATAGGTACAATTTAAAGCATTCTGGGGTGAATATTTTACCATTATAAGGTGAATTTTTCAGCTTTCTCTGGTGCATATTTCACCATTTTGATGGTGCATATTTCACCTTTATGAAGTACAATTTTTAGCTTGTTGGCGTGAATATCTCACCATTATAATGTGCATTTTTCAGCTTTCTGGACTGCAAAATTCACCATAATAAGGTGAATTTTTTTAAGCATTCTCGGGTCCATATTTCAGCATTGTGACGTTCCATAATACACCATTCTGAGGTGCATCTTTCACAATTTTGATGGTGCTTATTTCACCTTTTATAGGTACAATTTAAAGCATTCTGGGGTGAATATTTTACCATTATAAGGTGAATTTTTCTGCTTTCTGTGGTGCATAATTCACCATTTTGATGGTGCATATTTCACCTTTATGAAGTGCAATTCTTAGCATGTTGGCGTGAATATCTCACCATTATAATGTGCATTTTTCAGCTTTCTGGACTGCAAAATTCACCATAATAAGGTGATTTTTTTTAAGCATTCTCGGGTCCATATTTCAGCATTGTGACGTTCCATAATACACCATTCTGAGGTGCATCTTTCACAATTTTGATGGTGCTTATTTCACCTTTTAGAGGTACAATTTAAAGCATTCTGGTGTGCACATTTCACCGTTATACGGTGAATTTTTCAGCTTTCTCTGGTGCAAATTTCACCATTTTGATGGTGCATATTTCACCTTTATGAAGTGCAATTTTTAGCCTGTTGGCGTGAATATTTCACCATTATAAGGTGCATTTTTCAGCTTTCTGGACTGCAAAATTCACCTTAAAAAGGTGCATTTTTTTAAGCATTCTCGGGTTCATAATGACGTTCCATAATACATCATTCTGAGAAGCATTTTTCACCATTTTAATGGTACATATTTCACCTTTAATAGGTGCAATTTTAGGCATTCTGGGGTAAATATTTCACCATTATATGGTGCATTTTTCAGCCTTCTGGAATGCATATTTCACCATAAGAAGGTGCATTTTGAGGCTCTATATTACACCATTCTGAGGTGCATCTTTCACAATTTTAATGGTGCTAATTTCTCCTTTTATTGGTACAATTTAAAGCATTCTGGGGTGAATATTTATATACACCATTCAGCTTTCTCTGGTGCATATTTCACCATTTTGATGGTGCACATTTCACCTTTATGAAGTGCAATTTTTAGCATGTTGGCGTGAATATTTCACCATTATAAGGTGCATTTTTCAACTTTCTGGAGTGCAAAATTCACCATAATAAGGTGAATTTTATTAAGCATTCTCTTGTCCATATTTAAGCATTGTGACGTTCCATAATACACCATTCTGGGGTGCATCTTTCACAATTTTGATGGTGCTTATTTCACCTTTTATAGGTACAATTTAAAGTATTCTGTGGTGAATATTTCACCATTATAAGGTGAATTTTTCAGCTTTCTGTGGTGCATATTTCACCATTTTGATGGTGCATATTTCACCTTTATGAAGTGCAATTTTTAGCATGTTGGCGTAAATATATCTCACCATTATAATGTGCATTTTTCAGCTTTCTGGACTGCAAAATTCACCATAATAAGGTGCATTTTTTTAAGCCTTCTCGGGTCCATATTTCAGCATTGTGTCGTTCCATAATACACCATTCTGAGGTGCATCTTTCACAATTTTGATAGTGCTTATTTCTCCTTTTATAGGTACAATTTAAAGCATTCTGGGGTGCATATTTCACCTTTATGAAGTGCAATTTTTAGCATGTTTGGCTGAATATTTCATCATTATACGGTGCATTTTTCAGCATTCTGGGGTGCATAATTTACGTTAATAAGGTGCATTTTTTACAATTGTGAGTTTCAATTATACACCATTCTGAGGTGCATATTTCACCTTTATGAAGTGCAATTTTTAGCATATTGGCGTGAATATTTCACCATTATAAGGTGCATTTTTCAGTTTTCTGGACTGCAAAATTTACCATAATAATGTGCATTTTTTTAAGCATTCTCGGGTCCATATTTCAGCATTGTGACATTCCATAATGCACCATTCTGAGGTGCATCTTTCACAATTTTGATGGTGCTAATTTCACCTTTTATATGTACAATTTAAAGCATTCTGTGGTGAATTGTTCACCATTACAAGGTGAATTTTTCAACTTTCTGTGGTGCATATTTCACCATTTGGATGGTGCATATTTCACCTTTATGAAGTGCAATTTTTAGCATGTTGGCGTGAATATTTCACCATTATAAGGTGCATTTTTCAGCTTTCTGGACTGCAAAATTCACCATAATAAGGTGCATTTTTTTACGCATTCTCAGGTCCATATTTCAGCATTGTGACGTTCCATAATACACCATTCTGGGGTGCATCTTTCAAAATTTTGATGGTGCTTATTTCACCTTTTATAGGTACAATTTAAAGCATTCTGTGATGAATATTTCACCATTATAAGGTGAATTTTTCAACTTTCTGTGGTGCATATTTCACCATTTTGATGGGGCATATTTCACCTTTATGAATTGCAATTTTTAGCATGTTGGCGTGAATATCTCACCATTATAATGTGCATTTTTCAGCTTTTTGGACTGCAAAATTCACCATAATAAGGTGCATTTTTTTAAGCATTCTCGGGTCCATATTTCAGCATTGTGACGTTCCATAATACACCATTCTGAGGTGCATCTTTCACAATTTTGATGATGCTTATTTCTCCTTTTATAGGTACAATTTAAAGCATTCTGGTTTGCATATTTCACCTTTATGAAGTGCAATTTTTAGCATGTTTGGCTGAATATTTCATCATTATACGGTGCATTTTTCAGCTTTCTGGGGTGCATAATTCACGTTAATAAGGTGCATTTTTTAATGCATTTTTACAATGGTGAGTTTCAGTTATACACCATTCTGACGTGCATATTTAACCAATTTTACTGTGCATTTATCACCTTTATGAAGTGCAATTTTAAGCAAGTTTGTGTGAATATTTCACCATTTTAAAGTGCTAATTTCAGCTTTCTGGGATGCATATTTGACCATAATGGAGTGCATTTTTATAAGCATTCTCGTGTGTATATTTCAGCATTGTGAGATTCCATTATACACCATTCTGAGGGGCATTTTTCACCATTTTAATGGTACATATTTTACCTTTAATAGGTGCAATTTTAGGCATTCTGGGGTAAATATTTCACCATTATATGGTGCATTTTCCAGCCTTCTGGAATGCATATTTTACCATAAGAAGGTGCATTTTGAGGCTCTATATTACACCATTCTGAGGTGCATCTTTCACAATTTTGATGGTGCTTATTTCTCCTTTTATAGTTATAATTAAAAGCATTCTGAGGTGCATATTTCACCTTTATGAAGTGCAATTTTTAGCATGTTTGGCTAAATATTTCATCATTATACGGTGCATTTTTGAGCTTTCTGGGGTGCATGATTTACGTTAATAAGGTGCATTTTTTTAATGCATTTTTTACAATTGTGAGTTTCAATTATACACCATTCTGCGGTGCTTATATCACCATTTTGACTGTGCCTATTTCACCTTTATAAAGTGCAATTTTAAGCATGTTTGTGTGAATATTTCACCATTTTTAGGTGCATTTTTCAGCTTTTTGAGATGCATATTTTATCATAATGGGGGGGATTTTTTTAAGCATTCTCGTGTGTATATTTCAGCATTGTGAGATTCCATAATACACCATTCTGAGGGGCATTTTTCACTATTTTAATGGTACATATTTCACCTTTAATAGGTGCAATTTAAGGCATTCTGGGGTAAATATTTCACCATTATACGGTGCATTTTTCAGCCTTCTTGAATGCATATTTCACCATAAGAAGGTTCATTTTGAGGCTCTATTTTACACCATTCTGAGGTGCAACGTTCACAATTTTGATGGTGCTAATTTCTCCTTTTATTGGTACAATTTAAAGCATTCTGGGGTGTATATTTCACCATTATAAGGTGAATTTTTACAGCTTTCGGGGATGCATATTTTACCATAATGGAGTGCATTTTTTTAAGCATTCTCGTGTGTATATTTCAGCATTGTGAGATTCCATTATACACTATTCTGAGGGGCATTTTTCACCATTTAAATGGTACATATTTCACCTTCAATAGGTGCAATTTAAGGCATTCTGGGGTAAATATTTCACCATTATATGCTGCATTTTTCAACCTTCTGGAATGCATATTTCACCATAAGAAGGTGCATTTTGAGGCTCTATATTACACCATTCTGAGGTGCATCTTTCACAATTTTGATGGTGCTTATTTCACCTTTTATAGGTACAATTTAAAGCATTCTGGGGTGCACATTTCACCGTTATACGGTGAATTTTTCAGCTTTCTCTGGTGCAAATTTCACCATTTTGATGGTGCATATTTCACCTTTATGAAGTGCAATTTTTAGCCTGTTGGCGTGAATATTTCACCATTATAAGGTGCATTTTTCAGCTTTCTGGACTGCAAAATTCACCTTAAAAAGGTGCATTTTTTTAAGCATTCTCGGGTTCATAATGCATATTTATAATATATACATAATACATGCATATTTCACCATAAGAAGGTGCATTTTGAGGCTCTATATTACACCATTCTGAGGTGCATCTTTCACAATTTTAATGGTGCTAATTTCTCCTTTTATTGGTACAATTTAAAGCATTCTGGGGTGAATATTTATATACACCATTCAGCTTTCTCTGGTGCATATTTCACCATTTTGATGGTGCACATTTCACCTTTATGAAGTGCAATTTTTAGCATGTTGGCGTGAATATTTCACCATTATAAGGTGCATTTTTCAACTTTCTGGAGTGCAAAATTCACCATAATAAGGTGAATTTTTTTAAGCATTCTCTTGTCCATATTTAAGCATTGTGACGTTCCATAATACACCATTCTGGGGTGCATCTTTCACAATTTTGATGGTGCTTATATCACCTTTTATAGGTACAATTTAAAGTATTCTGTGGTGAATATTTCACCATTATAAGGTGAATTTTTCAGCTTTCTGTGGTGCATATTTCACCATTTTGATGGTGCATATTTCACCTTTATGAAGTGCAATTTTTAGCGTGTTGGCGTGAATATCTCACCATTATAATGTGCATTTTTCAGCTTTCTGGACTGCAAAATTCACCATAATAAGGTGCATTTTTTTAAGCCTTCTCGGGTCCATATTTCAGCATTGTGTCGTTCCATAATACACCATTCTGAGGTGCATCTTTCACAATTTTGATGGTGCTTATTTCTCCTTTTATAGGTACAATTTAAAGCATTCTGGGGTGCATATTTCACCTTTATGAAGTGCAATTTTTAGCATGTTTGGCTGAATATTTCATCATTATACGGTGCATTTTTCAGCATTCTGGGGTGCATAATTTACGTTAATAAGGTGCATTTTTTACAATTGTGAGTTTCAATTATACACCATTCTGAGGTGCATATTTCACCATTTTGATGGTGCATATTTCACCTTTATGAAGTGCAATTTTTAGCATATTGGCGTGAATATTTCACCATTATAAGGTGCATTTTTCAGTTTTCTGGACTGCAAAATTTACCATAATAATGTGCATTTTTTTAAGCATTCTCGGGTCCATATTTCAGCATTGTGACATTCCATAATTCACCATTCTGAGGTGCATCTTTCACAATTTTGATGGTGCTAATTTCACCTTTTATATGTACAATTTAAAGCATTCTGTGGTGAATTGTTCACCATTATAAGGTGAATTTTTCAACTTTCTGTGGTGCATATTTCACCATTTGGATGGTGCATATTTCACATTTATGAAGTGCAATTTTTAGCATGTTGGCGTGAATATTTCACCATTATAAGGTGCATTTTTCAGCTTTCTGGACTGCAAAATTCACCATAATAAGGTGAATTTTTTTAAGCATTCTCTTGTCCATATTTAAGCATTGTGACGTTCCATAATACACCATTCTGGGGTGCATCTTTCACAATTTTGATGGTGCTTATTTCACCTTTTATAGGTACAATTTAAAGTATTCTGTGGTGAATATTTCACCATTATAAGGTGAATTTTTCAGCTTTCTGTGGTGCATATTTCACCACTTTGATGGGGCATATTTCACCTTTATGAATTGCAATTTTTAGCATGTTGCGTGAATATCTCACCATTATAATGTGCATTTTTCAGCTTTTTGGACTGCAAAATTCACCATAATAAGGTGCATTTTTTTAAGCATTCTCGGGTCCATATTTCAGCATTGTGACGTTCCATAATACACCATTCTGAGGTGCATCTTTCACAATTTTGATGATGCTTATTTCTCCTTTTATAGGTACAATTTAAAGCATTCTGGTTTGCATATTTCACCTTTATGAAGTGCAATTTTTAGCATGTTTGGCTGAATATTTCATCATTATACGGTGCATTTTTCAGCTTTCTGGGGTGCATAATTCACGTTAATAAGGTGCATTTTTTAATGCATTTTTTACAATGGTGAGTTTCAATTATACACCATTCTGAGGTGCATATTTAACCAATTTTACTGTGCATTTATCACCTTTATGAAGTGCAATTTTAAGCAAGTTTGTGTGAATATTTCACCATTTTAAAGTGCTAAATTCAGCTTTCTGGGATGCATATTTTACCATAATGGAGTGCATTTTTTTAAGCATTCTCGTGTGTATATTTCAGCATTGTGAGATTCCATTATACACCATTCTGAGGGGCATTTTTCACCATTTTAATGGTACATATTTTACCTTTAATAGGTGCAATTTTAGGCATTCTGGGGTAAATATTTCACCATTATATGGTGCATTTTCCAGCCTTCTGGAATGCATATTTTACCATAAGAAGGTGCATTTTGAGGCTCTATATTACACCATTCTGAGGTGCATCTTTCACAATTTTGATGGTGCTTATTTCTCCTTTTATAGTTATAATTTAAAGCATTCTGAGGTGCATATTTCACCTTTATGAAGTGCAATTTTTAGCATGTTTGGCTAAATATTTCATCATTATACGGTGCATTTTTGAGCTTTCTGGGGTGCATGATTTACGTTAATAAGGTGCATTTTTTTAATGCATTTTTTACAATTGTGAGTTTCAATTATACACCATTCTGCGGTGCTTATATCACCATTTTGACTGTGCCTATTTCACCTTTATAAAGTGCAATTTTAAGCATGTTTGTGTGAATATTTCACCATTTTTAGGTGCATTTTTCAGCTTTCTGAGATGCATATTTTATCATAATGGGGGGGATTTTTTTAAGCATTCTCGTGTGTATATTTCAGCATTGTGAGATTCCATAATACACCATTCTGAGGGGCATTTTTCACTATTTTAATGGTACATATTTCACCTTTAATAGGTGCAATTTAAGGCATTCTGGGGTAAATATTTCACCATTATATGGTGCATTTTTCAGCCTTCTGGAATGCATATTTCACCATAAGAAGGTGCATTTTGAGGCTCTATATTACACCATTCTGAGGTGCATCTTTCACAATTTTGATGGTGCTAATTTCTCCTTTTATTGGTACAATTTAAAGCATTCTGGGGTGAATATTTCACCATTATAAGGTGAATTTTTCAGCTTTCTCTGGAGCATATTTCACCATTTTGATGGGGCATATTTCACCTTTATGAATTGCAATTTTTAGCATGTTGGCGTGAATATCTCACCATTATAATGTGCATTTTTCAGCTTTTTGGACTGCAAAATTCACCATAATAAGGTGCATTTTTTTAAGCATTCTCGGGTCCATATTTCAGCATTGTGACGTTCCATAATACACCATTCTGAGGTGCATCTTTCACAATTTTGATGGTGCTTATTTCTCCTTTTATAGTTATAATTTAAAGCATTCTGAGGTGCATATTTCACCTTTATGAAGTGCAATTTTTAGCATGTTTGGCTGAATATTTCATCATTATACGGTGCATTTTTCAGCTTTCTGGGGTGCATAATTCACGTTAATAAGGTGCATTTTTTAATAATTTTTTACAATGGTGAGTTTCAATTATACACCATTCTGAGGTGCATATTTAACCATTTTTACTGTGCATTTATCACCTTTATGAAGTGCAATTTTAAGCAAGTTTGTGTGAATATTTCACCATTTTAAAGTGCTAATTTCAGCTTTCTGGGATGCATATTTTACCATAATGGAGTGCATTTTTTTAAGCATTCTCGTGTGTATATTTCAGCATTGTGAGATTCCATTATACACTATTCTGAGGGCATTTTTCACCATTTAAATGGTACATATTTCACCTTCAATAGGTGCAATTTTAGGCATTCTGGGGTAAATATTTCACCATTATATGGTGCATTTTTCAGCCTTCTGGAATGCATATTTCACCATAAGAAGGTGCATTTTGAGGCTCTATATTACACCATTCTGAGGTGCATCTTTCACAATTTTAATGGTGCTAATTTCTCCTTTTATTGGTACAATTTAAAGCATTCTGGGGTGAATATTTATATACACCATTCAGCTTTCTCTGGTGCATATTTCACCATTTTGATGGTGCACATTTCACCTTTATGAAGTGCAATTTTTAGCATGTTGGCGTGAATATCTCACCATTATAATGTGCATTTTTCAGCTTTCTGTGGTGCATATTTCACCATTTTGATGGTGCATATTTCACCTTTATGAAGTGCAATTTTTAGCATGTTGGCGTGAATATCTCACCATTATAATGTGCATTTTTCAGCTTTCTGGACTGCAAAATTCACCATAATAAGGTGCATTTTTTTAAGCCTTCTCGGGTCCATATTTCAGCATTGTGTCGTTCCATAATACACCATTCTGAGGTGCATCTTTCACAATTTTGATGGTGCTTATTTCTCCTTTTATAGGTACAATTTAAAGCATTCTGGGGTGCATATTTCACCTTTATGAAGTGCAATTTTTAGCATGTTTGGCTGAATATTTCATCATTATACGGTGCATTTTTCAGCATTCTGGGGTGCATAATTTACGTTAATAAGGTGCATTTTTTACAATTGTGAGTTTCAATTATACACCATTCTGAGGTGCATATTTCACCATTTTGATGGTGCATATTTCACCTTTATGAAGTGCAATTTTTAGCATATTGGCGTGAATATTTCACCATTATAAGGTGCATTTTTCAGTTTTCTGGACTGCAAAATTTACCATAATAATGTGCATTTTTTTAAGCATTCTCGGGTCCATATTTCAGCATTGTGACATTCCATAATACACCATTCTGAGGTGCATCTTTCACAATTTTGATGGTGCTAATTTCACCTTTTATATGTACAATTTAAAGCATTCTGTGGTGAATTGTTCACCATTATAAGGTGAATTTTTCAACTTTCTGTGGTGCATATTTCACCATTTGGATGGTGCATATTTCACCTTTATGAAGTGCAATTTTTAGCATGTTTTGGCTAAATATTTCATCATTATACGGTGCATTTTTGAGCTTTCTGGGGTGCATGATTTACGTTAATAAGGTTGCATTTTTTACAATTGTGAGTTTTCAATTATACACCATTCTGCGGTGCTTATATCACCATTTTGACTGTGCCTATTTCACCTTTATAAAGTGCAATTTTAAGCATGTTTGTGTGAATATTTCACCATTTTTAGGTGCATTTTTCAGCTTTCTGAGATGCATATTTTATCATAATGGGGGGGATTTTTTTAAGCATTCTCGTGTGTATATTTCAGCATTGTGAGATTCCATTATACACTATTCTGAGGGGCATTTTTCACCATTTAAATGGTACATATTTCACCTTCAATAGGTGCAATTTTAGGCATTCTGGGGTAAATATTTCACCATTATATGGTGCATTTTTCAGCCTTCTGGAATGCATATTTCACCATAAGAAGGTGCATTTTGAGGCTCTATATTACACCATTCTGAGGTGCATCTTTCACAATTTTAATGGTGCTAATTTCTCCTTTTATAGGTACAATTTAAAGCATTCTGGTTTGCATATTTCACCTTTATGAAGTGCAATTTTTAGCATGTTTGGCTGAATATTTCATCATTATACGGTGCATTTTTCAGCTTTCTGGGGTGCATAATTCACGCTAATAAGGTGCATTTTTTAATAATTTTTTACAATGGTGAGTTTCTAATTATACACCATTCTGAGGTGCATTTTAACCATTTTTACTGTGCATTTATCATCTTTATGAAGTGCGATTTTAAGCAAGTTTGTGTGAATATTTCACCATTTTAAGGTGCTAATTTCAGCTTTCGGGGATGCATATTTTACCATAATGGAGTGCAATTTTTTTCAGCATTCTCGTGTTGTATATTTCAGCATTGTGAGATTCCATTATACACCATTCTGAGGGGCATTTTTTACCATTTTTAAGGCTACATATTTTACCTTTAATAGGTGCAATTTAAGGCATTCTGGGGTAAATATTTCACCATTATATGGTGCATTTTTCAGCCTTCTGGAATGCATATTTCACCATAAGAAGTTTAATTTTGAGGCTCTATATTACACCATTCTGAGGTGCATCTTTCACAATTTTGATGGTGCTCATTTCACCTTTTATAGGTACAATTTAAAGCATTTTGGGGTGCATATTTCACCATTATAAGGTGAATTTTTCAGCTTTCTCTGGTGCATATTTCACCATTTTGATGGTGCATATTTCACCTTTATGAAGTGCAATTTTTAGCATGTTGGCGTGAATATTTCACCATTATAAGGTGCATTTTTCAGCTTTCTGGACTGCAAAATTCACCATAATAAGGTGCATTTTTTTAAGCATTCTCGGGTCCATATTTCAGCATTGTGATACATAATACACCATTCTGAGGTGCATCTTTCACAATTTTGATGGTGCTTATTTCTCCTTTTATAGGTACAATTTAAAGCATTCTCGGTTGAATATTTCACCATTATAAGGTGAATTTTTCAGCTTTCTCTGGTGCATATTTCACCATTTTGATGGTGCACATTTCACCTTTATGAAGTGCAATTTTTAGCATGTTGGCGTGAATATTTCACCATTATAAGGTGCATTTTTCAGCTCTCTGGACTGCAAAATTCACCATAATAAGGTGCATTCATTAAGCATTCTCGGGTCCATATTTCAGCATTGTGACGTTCCATAATACACCATTCTGAGGTGCATCTTTCACAATTTTGATGGTGCTTATTTCTCCTTTTATAGGTACAATTTAAAGCATTATGGGGTGAATATTTCACCATTATAAGGTGAATTTTGCAGCTTTCTCTGGTGCATATTTCACCATTTTGACGGTGCATATTACACCTTTATGAAGTGCAATTTTTCGCATGTGGGCGTGAATATTTCACCATTATAAGGTGCATTTTTCAGCTTTCTGGACTGCAAAATTCACCATAATATGGTGCATTTTTTTAAGCATTCTCGGGTCCATATTTCAGCCTTGTGACGTTCCATTATACACCATTCTGGGGTGCATCTTTCACAATTTTGATGGTGCTTATTTCACCTTCATGAATTGCAATTTTTAGCATGTTGGCGTGAATATCTCACCATTATAAAGTGCATTTTTCAGCTTTTTGGACTGCAAAATTCACCATAATAAGGTGCATTTTTTTAAGCATTCTCGGGTCCATATTTCAGCATTGTCACGTTCCATAATACACCATTCTGAGGTGCATCTTTCACAATTTTGATGATGCTTATTTCTCCTTTTATAGGTACAATTAAAAGCATTCTGGTTTGCATATTTCACCTTTATGAAGTGCAATTTTTAGCATGTTTGGCTGAATATATCATCATTATACGGTGCATTTTTCAGCATTCTGGGGTGCATAATTCACGATAATAAGGTGCATTTTTTAATGCATTTTTTACAATGGTGAGTTTCAATTATACACCATTCTGAGGTGCATATTTAACAATTTTTACTGTGCATTTATCACCTTTATGAAGTGCAATTTTAAGCAAGTTTGTGTGTATATTTCACCATTTTAAAATGCTAATTTCAGCTTTCTGGGATGCATATTTTACCATAATAGGGGGGATTTTTTTAAGCATTCTCGTGTGTATATTTCAGCATTGTGATATTCCATTATACGCCATTCTGAGGGGCATTTTTCACCATTTTATTGGTACATATTTCACCTTTAATAGGTGCAATTTAAGGCATTCTGGGGTAAATATTTCACCATTGTATGGTGCATTTTTCAGCCTTCTGGAATACATATTTCACCATAAGAAGGTGCATTTTAAGGCTCTATTTTACACCATTCTGGGGTGCATCTTTCACAATTTTGATGTGTTGTGTTGTGGTGGATATTAATTATAACACGATTGTATTTGGTACGTTATTTATTACCAGCCGAACGGACATTTAGATTACAAGTAATGACAGGAAGGATTTATATCCCACAGACAATCGGGTAGAAAATGGGCATAGACAATAATACCAACATCCCTCTTTTCCTAATAAAGAAAAACAAGTTAAAATAACATAAACAGTACAAATATGAGATTTGATCTTTACATTATACATAATAAAATTGGAAGTGGAATAAAAGAACAAAATTAATTATAATCAGATGGATTATATCTATCGGGTCTATTGACAGTTCTGCCCGAACGGGTTCGAATGCTTGCCTCATTGCTAGTCATCTCAGTAGAAGTTGTGGGATATGAATAAAACGGAATTGAATGAAAATCATTGTCAAAACGTACACCTTCCTTCGATGAATTATTTCCATTATGCGGTGATGATGATTCCTGACGTGATCTGTCTAAATTCAAGTGTTTCCTATTCCTGCGGTATCTTGAACCATCAGGAGTTTCAACAATATATGACCTTGGGCATCCTTTAACAATTTCTACTACAGTAGCTGGCGACCATGAACATGACACATTTTTCTTAAATACTACTTTATCGCCTATCTTTAACTCAGCCAAGTTGCGAACCTTTTTGTCGAAATATTTTTTCATTTTGTTTTGACGATCTTTAAATTTAATTTCATAATCTTTAAAGCGTACAACTTTTGGTCTAAGTTGACTGGATGTTACTGGTAAATTACATCTAAGTTGTCGTGACATTAAAAGACTTGCAGGGGATGGAAAATTATTTTTTGGACTATTTCTGTAATGTAACATAGCGAGATATGGATCAGTTTTGGATTCAAGGCATTTTCTTAAAATATTCTTAACTATTTTTACTGAACTCTCAGCTTGACCATTTGACTGAGGATAGTTTGGGCTGGTGGTGATATGTTCAATATCCCACTCATATAAAAAGTTTTTAAAAATGGCTGATTGAAATGGTGGTCCATTATCACTTACAAGCGTTAACGGTATTCCGTGACGTGAAAATATTGATTTTAAGTGTGTGACGACAGTTTCCGCATTATAATTGTACAAAATTGAATGTTCTATGTATTTTGAATAATAATCAGTAACGATGAGATAATTTGAGTTGTTAAAATGCATTAAATCTACACCTACTTTTTCCCAGGGAAAATTAGTGATACCATGTGGCAAAAGAGGCTGTGAAGGGTTATTAGGTTTAAATTTAGTACAAATCTGACATTGATCGACAACATTTTGAATATCAGAATTAATATTCGGCCAAAAAATCATATTTCTGACAAGACTTTTTGCTTTTGACATACCTAAGTGACCTTTATGTATATCTTTTAAGATCTCAGGACGTAAAATTAATGGTATAATTAAACTAGGTCCCTTAAATACCAGATCATTGACAACATGAATTTCTGCTTGAAAATTCCAATATGGTTTAACGCAAGGTTCAATCTTATTTTTACTTGACGGCCAACCGGTTTTATAATATTTAATTAAAGTTAATAACGTCTGATCTTGTTTTGTCGCCTCGGTGATTGATTTCAGTTTTTCTTCTGAAACGGCCAGACTGGACATCAATAAATTGATATGAATGTCAATTTCTTTTTCTGCATCCGTTACTTCTGTATCAGGCAACGGTGCTCTAGATAATGTATCGGCAATATACATAAATTTACCAGGTACATAATTGACCTCTAGGTGGTAGCATTGTAACGACATCATCATTCGCTGTAACCTTGCGGGAACTTCAGAAAGTGATTTCTTAAAAAGTGTAACTAATGGTTTGTGATCTGTTTCCACATCTACAATGTGACCATAGATATATTGATGGAATTTTTGACAACCGAATAAAATCGCATATAATTCCTTTTCTATTTGTGCATAATTTTGCTGACTGGATGTTAGTGTTTTTGATGCGTAAGCAATCGGTCTACTTTCCTGCAAAATAACTGCGCCCACTGCGCTCTGTGAAGAATCTACAGATAATTTTAGTGGTTTTTTAATATCAAAGTTAATAAGTACTGGAGACGAACTTATAATTTTCTTTAAATTGACAAAGGACTGATCGTGGTTGGCATCCCATAACCAGCTGACGTCTTTCTTTAACAAAGTCCTTAAAATTTCGGTTTCTTTTGACAAATCTTTTATGAAAGAACCCAAGTAATTAATCATACCTAGAAACCGTTGTAAGTCTTTCTTACAAGTGGGAGTTGGTAATTCACGAATAGCTCTAACTTTTGACTCGTCTGGCCTGATCCCTTGATTGCTAAAAATATGACCTAGAAATGTTACTTCCTGTAAGCCAAAATGACATTTATTTAGATTGAATTTTAAATTGACTTCTCTGGCTCTTTTAAACACATTTTCTAATCTCCTTTCATGAGATTCGAGATCCTCTCCCCATACTAAAATATCGTCAACGAAAACTATCACTCCTTCTAGATCAGCAAATATTTCCGTCATTATTCTAGAGAAAAATTCAGGGGCGGAATTTATTCCATACGGAAGTCTTAAAAATTGATACCTGCCGAAAGGCGTTTGAAAAGTGCACAAATCAGAACTTTCTTCATCTAAAGGTATCATCCAAAATCCTGAGAATGCGTCTAAATTTGAGAAATAATTTGCTCCTTTAATTTTAAATCTAATCTCATCCATGGAAGGTGTTGGGTAATGTGTTCTGCAAATAGCCCTATTTAAATTTCGCGGGTCTAAACAAACTCTTAACTGTGAATTTTTTTTCTCTACAACAACAATAGAACTCACCCACGGTGTTGGTTTTGTAACCTTGACAATGACTTTCATTTCCTCCATTCTACCTAATTCTTCTTTTAACTTATCATGCAGCTTGAATGGAATCTTTCTTGGCGCATCGATTTTTGGTTGAACATCAGCTCGAACTGTTAAATGACATTCGTGAGGCAAACATCCGAGACCCTGAAAAACATCATTAAATTTCTTTATTACGTTGTTCGTATTATACATTGACAAATCATTGTTGGGAATATTTTCTGAATTATTCGTATTAGAGTAAACGCGTTTTATTATTCCCATCGCATGACAGGTGGTTAGCCCTAAAATAGTTTGACAAGATTGCAATTCAGTAATGACGAAGGAAATGGACATATTTTTATCATTATTATAAAAGCAATTTAATTTACACATTCCTTTTGTAGGAATGTGAGTACCACCGAAAGAATTTATTTTAAATGCCGATTCTGTGATAATTTCTTCGGACAAACCAAGTTTTTTAAAATTTGTAAAAGACATTACATTTACATTGGCACCGGTATCTAGAAGACATGAAATTATAACATTATTTATTCTTAAATTAATGTGCCATGAATTCAATGTTGTATTTATATTGTTGCAATTTAATGTATCAATTGTGTAGTCGTAGTTAGGTATCTTACTTTGTGACAATGTATTAACATTAATTTTCCTACCTTTTAACTTCCTATTAAAACAAAATTTCGAATAATGACCAATCTTGAGACAATTAAAGCATTTAGCTAATGACGCTGGGCAGTTTGTGCGGTGGATTTGTCCACATTTGGTACAGACTCCGCCCTGACTTCTGGATTGACCGCTCAATTGACTGTTTGGACTTCCGGATTGACTTCTGGATTGACTTCTAGATAGACTGCTTGGACTTCCGGATTGACTTCTGGATTGACTTCTGGCTGATAAC